>CM070507.1:57822335-58490864 GCA_036346375.1 Guadua angustifolia
TAACCCGCGGAAACCCAAACTCTGCGACCCTCGCCCGGTAGCTCACGGTTTCGATGTAGCGCTTTGCGGTAAGTGGCTACCGTCTGGTATTGAACCACGAGTCAATCCAGACCACTCATCCCCGCGCAAACACGAATAAGGCGCCTTCGACCTCATGGTTGGTTAGCACTTCGCCAGCGTCTCCCTCGGAAAATCGAACTGCGCCCTACGCCCGAAAAAACCCGGCGGTTTCGAATCGAAAGGCAGCGGCTCAAACTTCGCAAACAAGTGCGGCGAACCCGATTCAATACATGCTAAAGTTTTTTACACCTTTAAAGGTAATGTCTAACATTATTCATAATCCCGTGGATGGCCTTGCAGGGCATGGGGCTCGGCTTGGAGGCGTGAAGCGGCGGACCTCCTCGTCGGTCTGTTCTGGCGATCCTGCGCTAACATTATCGGTTAATATCATTGTAGAAGGACATGGTGTTAACGGCGCGAAGAGTGGCTCCAGAGGCAGCTTTTCGTCTTCACCAGCTTCTCGGCGTGCTCGGCACCGCGAGCGGCTTCGATCGCAAACAAGCTCGTACCCGTATGGTCGAGCACTTTCGGTTGCGAACAACGGCCGACCTTCCCAAAAGTGCTTGACTCGGCGATCAATTCGGTCCGATTGGTCGACCGCCTCTGTCGTGCCCGTGAGAGCCACCACCTCACTGCGCGCGGCCGCGTCGCGTTCCTCCTGCCAATCGCTGCGCCTCGCGACTTAGCCAAGATTATACCGCAACTCGAAGATCGGGGCAAAAGGTCGAGAAAGAAGCGGCGCTTCGGCAGCGCCACCCTCTGATCGGCTCGAATAACGGACAACTTACGGCCGGCGATTCCGGTCATGGCAATAAGCTTGGTCGAGTCTCCTCCTCGAGCTTTTTCGCGCCGTTGCTTCACTTTGAGCGCAACCTTGGCGTTATTGGCCTCGCGCAAGGCGAGACTCGATTCGGCTACCCTACGGCGAGTTGGCTAATAAGCGCTCCTCTGCAAGACATCGCCATCTCATTCCGTCCAAGCAGACCACCTCTGCCGCCGACAGCTCGCGCACCGCGGCTTCTGCGCCTCGCGGCTTCGAACCCGTGGCTGCGGTCCTCCTCCTTGACCGCCCTGCAGCCCGTGCGGTGGCGGAGAACCGGACTTGCCCTCTGGCGCTCCACTTGAAACGCGACAAACGGCACATCAATACAAGGCCCAGCGAGTTTGAAAAAGCGAGGAAATTCGGCGCCAACTCACCACACCGGTAGGTCGACTCCGTGTGGCCGCGTCGGCATCTGCTGGGAGGTTTCGAGGCGGCCAGGCTCGCCGAATCTTCTCCATCTCGGTCTTCACTCGCGAGGCCCCCTGCGAGATTCCTCTCGAAGAGCTCGCCCGTCATCCGGCGTGAGCGATGGCTCGCCCGGTAGTGCGCTGCCGTCGAACCAGGCGGACGGCGGCGGCGAAGAAATCCCCGCCCGTCGTCCGGCGGCTCGCGTCGATGGCGAGACCTCTGGCGCCACCGCTGGCAGTCGGCGACCACTACCACCGCTGCGACTCCTCTTGAGCTCCTCCCTCGGCGGCAGTAGCGGCAAAGCTTCGGCCTAGGACCGCGGCATTTACCAGCCCAGGCGTGCGGCTTGCTCCGCCATCGTCGGCCCCGATCCTAACAATGAGCGGCCAGGTCGCCGAACGCCGTGGCCTACCACCTCCACAGTCGACTCGGCGCGACATTGGCTGCTCTTCTTTGCTATATGTCGGCCACATGAACACGACCATCGCCGCCGTCTCCGCCACTCTGCTCGGCCGGATGGCACGCCTCCAACCTCTGTCGGTAGGAGTGGCGTCGATCTAGCAACAATTCAGTGCCACCTCAAGTCAAGCTCTCCCCATGAAATCCCTAAAACGGGCGGTTAGAGCGGCTCAAAGTAAAACCGGCGAATAGCGGAAAAAGTAAAGTGACCAGCGTCGTCGCGGTGTCTTGAACAGCAGCGCTCTCTTCGCTGGCCTTTACTGGCGGGCGAGCCATCTCTCCTCCCTCGAGGCGCCGCTTGCGGGGTGACCTTTCTGGGGCACCCGGCGACGTCCTCCGTATCAACGCCCTCCGGATCATCGCTCGACGACAACCCGAAGTCGAGCGGCTTGTCACGGATCGCGGGATCTCTGCCCGTCGGCGGAGGGCGACCCAGCGTCGGCGAGAAAGCGGTCGTCTTGACCGTCCTCACCGTAGCCCAGCGACCATGGCCGGCGAGCTTCCCTTTTTCCTTCCTCCTGTTCTCCTGCGCTCTTTTGACGCGACTCCTCAGCTCGGCCTTTTGGCGGACGCCCTCATCTCCTTCTCCCTCGGGCCATACAGATGGATGCCCCAGAGCCACAGAAAGGGGGTGGAGTTCCATCGGTCGAGAATCTGCGAGGTGAGACAAGGGCCTTGAGGGAGGAAATGGGGGCCACCCAATTACAGTTGGGGGTTTCCACAAGAAGGGCTCGGAGCGCCATGACCGCCTTTGGCCTTCCACGACCAAGGCAATGTCACCCGAGCATCAACCTCCGGCGAAGGGAGGTCGAACGCTCCATCCTCATGGGGTCGTATGCTCCCGCGTACTCGAACATGGTGAGGCTGTCCATGAGGGTTGAGCAGCCCTGCGCCATGAGCGTCACGGACGGCGGCTCTCGTCGAGCCTCGCCTCTTGGACCATAAAATGTTAGAGGATCACCTCCATTTTCTCTTCTCCTTCGCGTCCGTTGGCGGTTCCATTGAAACGCCTCTGGTCCTCTCGGTGAAAGGCAGGCCTATCCCCAGCGTTCGAATGTAGAACCATTAGTGCCATCCTTGATTCGGCGAAGCAGACTTCATATCAATGTACTCCGGCGACCCGGTTGGACGAAGCTGGATAAGCGGCGCCACCGTCGGCGCCCGGCCTGGCGCTACCTCGTGATTTTCCCTTATTGCGCGCGCTGGAAAGAAATACCTCGGAGGGCCCAATGGGGCTCGATCCCCAAGAAGGCCTCGCCTGCGGCGTGATGAAGATCGCAATGTGCGGCCGCCATGGGGATTCGGGTGAGTGCGCCTCCACCTTGTAAAAATGAAGGAGTCGCGAACAAGCGAGTGGAGGGAGGCGAATCGCGTTGGGCGAAGAAGAGGCAGCGGACACGGCAATCTCGCCCGTCGCCCGACTCGGGCGCGCGCTCCGTCGGTGCCCTCCACCGAGATACATCATGCGGGGAAGAATAAAGCTTCTTCGCCGGGCGAGCCTGCTTGTGTCGAGCCGCAGGCACTCCGGCCGACATCTCCCAAAAGCTTGGCCCAGGCGAGGGAGGCGAGATTTCCTCTCCTAGGTTTTTAGGCTTCCTACTTAGCCTCGACTTTCTTCTCCTTTCACGGCGGAGAAACGAGATGACCTGCGGAGGAGGCCGACCAGCGGCTCTCCTTTTCTTTTATAAAATCGCCGCGCCCGCCGGCCAAGCAGGCGTCGTCGGAAAACGAGCGGCATCGCGAAAAGGAAGTGGCGGGCGTTTTCCTCCCCAACCGTCGCGGCGGTCCCAGCGCTCTGACGCCTCGATCGCCAGTACGCCTCTGCGTTAATTCATGCGGGGCAGTAGCGGCGCAAAAGGAACCGCATCGGGCGGGAGAGCCGCAGCTCCGGGCCCGCTCCCAAATTCGAGGCGCGACAGAAGAGAAACAGGCAAGCGCTATGGTCGGGAGGCCACGAAAGGGCCCCGGCTTATGTTGAGGCTCGGCCAAAGTGTTATAGGCTCGGCTCAACCACCAGTGGGTGCCGCATCACCCGAGCAAAAAAATCGGCGGGGCGAGGATAAGGTGAGCTCCCGTGGGCCTCGGTTGGACCCGGCCGGACAGCCCAATCACTGCTAATCGTGTTGAGACCATACTTCACACTCTCCCGGAACCCGTCGGCGAGTGGCAGCCGAACTGCGCTCTGGGTCGTGAGGCGACCTGGAAGTCCGACACGGGATCGAGTAAAAAAGGTTCTCATGGTTACGCCCCGGAGGTCGGGCGCCTGACGAGGATAACGTCCGCTCAGCAGTTCTCCTTCGGGAAGCCGCGGAGGCCCTCTTCGGACAAACCCGCTATCGGCTTCGCCCTGAGCACGGCGTTCAAGCGGCGCGCATAGCAAGCGTTAGCTCACCCTCCGGGTCCCACACTGCGGATGGGGCGTGCTGGTGAAAGCGCTGCCATCCTCGCTCAGCAGCGGGCGGGGCGTAACTTTATCATTTTTTGGCGCAGCGCATGACCTTGCAGTACATCGGGACCACGGCGCCAAAATAGGCGCCTCCGTCTGAAAGGTAAACCCCGGCCGGCTCTCACGATCCGCTCGGGGCTCCATCAACTGGATCTGCTCATCGCACCGGACCCCAATGACGGTCGCTCGGTCGGACGCCCGGCAGGAGGCGCATCCGTCAGCCGGTGTGCCTCTGAGCACCTAAGCGACCTCAACCAGAGGCGCGAGTTCACCGACTAGAGCTACCTCCGTCGAAAAAGGTAAACCCCGGCAAAGGCTCTCCGATCGCTCGGGGCTCAAAACTCCATCCTTGGATCTTTCGCGCTTCACCAAGCAAAACCGACCAAACCGACGGTCGGTGCCGCAAAGTGCGAGACCCGATCGTCGGCCCAAAACACGCAGATCCGGCGCGCCGGGCAACATGCCGACCCGATGCCCGTCGGACGGAAGTAAACCCCGGCCAGCTCTCCGATCCGCTTCGGGGCTCGGGGCTATTGGCGAATACTCGGGGCATGGGTATCCCGGTGCCGCGGGAAAGCGTGGGCGTCGCGGCGCTGGCCTCAAACAAGCCCGGATGGAGCCCGACCCCGACCAAAGCAGTCCGGAGAAGCGGTCCGACCCGGGCGCTTCTGAGACCGGCGCCCGGCGACCAAGGTTGACCCGACCAATGGGTCGAACCGACGGCAGCGGCCGGCGAGCTCAGCTCGTCTTCACAAGCGAGCGTCGAGATCGCCGGATCCGGCCCTGGCTGGTCGCCTAGAGCGGCCAGGCGATCCGTCTGTCGGCGAGGCGGGGCGCGTGCGCCTTCCGAACACTCTCGAAGGTGACACCCTCGGCGTCGGCACGACCTGGCGTAGAAGTAGGTCGCCGTTCCGGGAAAACGGGCCGAGACCGTCCCTGCGTCCTCACCAACAACAAGGCGATGCAACCACCGTCGAAGAGACCAGCCAGCTGATCGAACAAAGGAGGTTGGACTCCAAGGCGTGGGGAGCCCCGCCCATTTTTCTCTTTGCGCACTCCGTGTAACCTCCGCCCCGCCCTCTCCGAGGCTAGATAAGGGAGAGTCACGGCCTTCGGCGGGGACGATCGAGCGGTCGAACATATCACCCCAAGCCACCGTTGTAGCCATTTGAGGTAACCCCACATGTGGCGCCCTGAGGCCAGGCTCGGCCCTCGCTTGTAACCACAGCAGGATACTGCTGGAGTGAATAACATCCGACCACCACCACCATTTGGAGTAGGGGCGTTCAGCCCGAACCGATATAAACCACGGACCTCTTCTCTCTTGGTCTAACCATTCAAGGAGGCGGGGGCCGTATAGCCCTCTAAACCTACAAATTTACTACGCGGTTCTCGAAACATCGAAGCCAGTACCCTGGTGAGAAATGGTAGCCCGACGAGTTCGGAAAAAATGTGGAAGGTTAACAACTTGAAGTTCATCGGTCAATTAAAGATTATCTCTGTACGCTCTGGCGTTTGTCACTTTAGCTCTGGGTTCAAAGCGATCAGAATCGGCAAGAGGGTATCACTGGCCAAAACCGGTGGCAGGACATACCGAGAAGGGTGGTAGAATTCATATAATTTGAAAAGTCCTATTCGGGAATTCAAGCCGACATGAAGAATGAAGAGCAAGAAAGATCGATACAACTCGAAGGTTGATGCTGGCATCAGAGAGCTATCGGCATCTAGGTGAAGAAAGGAAGGCCATTGAAAATCGGCTGAACTACTGTATGGAAAGAAGTCCTGCTGGCCGAAAATCGTACTGTCCAAGTGAAGAAAGAATGAAAGATACTTCTTGAAATCGGCGGGGGTAACCCTGACATCTCCACTCGTACACATTACTAGTCTTTCCCCGTATGATCGACTAGCTCGGTATTGAGGGGTGGTGCCTTCAGGGTAGTCTTTGCGTGGGAAGGCAGTGTCATCTAGATGATCCGGGATCAGCGATCGGCTAAACATACTGTAAAGCCATAATTGAATAAACCATAGAGGACCGCCGATGTTGCCAACAACAAATTGAGCAAATCCGGAAAAAAGCCGACTCCTAATGACGTGCATCATCGGTAGATAGCTCAAAAGCATTTTCCCAAGTGCGAGCCGTGACCTTCTACTACTTCTCTGCTACCTGGCTGATATACAATGTCGGACCCGAGGCGCTCCACAAAAGCGAACCAATCGAGCCCCACGGGTTCAAGAAATTTGCATGCTCTTCGTCCGATACCAAACCATTAACTTTGTTGTTGTGCAAGATGTACTTGACCACCCTTCACCTTCGATCGGATTGGCTTAAAGCGGGCGCTGCCGCTATAAGCGATATTTGATCTCCATCCGGCCTAAGACAACACAACTTCGGCTCGTCCAAAAGGGTTGGGCCGATTGGGCTGGCGAAAGAAAAAGCATTAAAAGAGTCCAGACCAAAAGTAGCATGCCGTGTACCAAGGGCTCATTGGCCACGGATTAGCTAGGCTTAGCGGCGGAACACTCGGCTATACTGCCTTTTCCCATTCAGATTTCTTTTGGGCTGCTACAGTATATACCACAATCTCGACCTTAAAGTCTTTGTCGGCCAGCTCTAAGCTCTTTTCCCATTACATTATATTGTAGCCTTTTGCCGATAAAGGAGTCTAGGGATATCATCGTTAATTACCGTATCAACAGTCAAATTCCCTCGGCCTAGGTAGTCTTGATCTTCACTTTGAGAATTGGAATAAGTACGAGAAGAATCCATTCAGCCGATTGAAGGATTGTCGAGTGCTTGAGCAAAAGCCGATCGAAAGATGGGAGCCGATTGCGGGGAGGTTAGAAGCAAGAAGGCGTGAAAATGGTGGGGTCCGCATATATATACGGTGAAAAGTAAAAAAGTGGCGGAAGCGAATTGGCGACACACGCCATTATACCTACTTGAGATTTTCTGGTATGCAGCGATTATTGACACAACTTCCTAAACCAACAATGAGGTAGCGGATGGATGAAAAAGCGATGGATGATGAAGCCGATATATTTTGAAAGATAACAAGTTATCTTCCAAAATGGGGAGCCATATGTTTGCACCGTTTTGGGAATTTCGGAAGAATCGCAAAAGCGTGAATTTGGATAAGGCACGAAGACATCTATGGAAAGTTTGGATAGCATCCGAAAATCTGTGCAACATGCAGATAAAGTTTGGAAACTAGAAGACCAAATCGGAAACTCTGAGCCGATTCGGATTATGTTGACATGTTGGATCGGGACTCGGATCGGCTAAAGGCAGTATATAAGGCACACCAAGGCTGCTTGAAAGGGGCATCCACAACAATCAACACATCTACGGTTTTTGCTTTTAGTAGTTTTTAGTCTTTTTAGCATTGTAATCTTTCCTCTGTAAGTGACATCGATCAAATAAAGTTGCGCATCGCCGATTGTTTGATCGTCATTGGCTTTCAGGTTTGATTTGTTACTGTCTTGTTGCGCGCGCCTTTTGAACCGATCTACCTTTTACCTCGGATTAGTCTTAATCGGCTAATCTAGTTACCCTTCTAATCGGCTTTACGGTGATTCTTGATTCTTAGCCGATTAAGCTTCAGGATCGGCGATCAATTCACATCACTTCCTTATCGATTGCGGGTCAAATCGATTGTGCCTTCAGCATAAAAGCTGAACCGGCGTTAAATGCGGTGTGTTGTGGGCCAGGAACCCTCTTCACGTTTTTGGCATCAACAACCAGTCACCAGAGTCTGAAGGCACTAGTACCAGTGTATCAATACCACTCTTGGTAGTCTACGATTACCGATGCCAACTGCCAAGTACCAACTACCATTCTACCAAGTGCCACCGCCCTTGCCAAAGTGCCAGCGCCAAGTGCACCACCAGTAGCCAAAGTCGTTCATTATTAATTCTTAATTATGTACAATGCAACTATAGTAAATTCTTGTACTATTTTCTTCACATTTTGTCAATAATTATTCATAACTCATAAGTAATCTATCATTAAGTATGTTACATGTGCAATAAATGATCTATATTTTAGTGTATTATCAGGCTAAAAATATTTGTACCGTATTGAATCCGGTGCGTATTAAGCCGTGATTAAGTAAGTGATAGTATCCGGTATTATTACGCATTCGTATTCACATCAGACACCATTACGTTATCGACGCCGTATTCGATAAAAAAATATGAATCGGATATGGGATGAACAATATCCGACCGTATCCGATCCGATTACATCCCTAGTTCTTCTTTGTTGTCTTTGTCATTTGTCTTTGAAGGGTGTTGGACTTAATTTGAGTTTGTTTAAGTGAAGCTTGAGCTTATTTGGTTGGAGCTGGAAGAAGCTCTTTGGAGCTGGAAAAGCTATTTGAGCTGGATGAGGATGGCAATTTTTAAGTAAATAATAGTTAAGTTGTAAGGGTACGGGAGAAGTGGGATTTTTAGAAGCTCAGCCACCCAGAAGCATCGTTTTCCTTGCTTCTCTCGTAGTCTAAAATTGGGTTAGAAAGCTTCTTCTCTTAAATGCTGTTTGGAAAAAATCTTTTTGTTTTGGCTTGTGGCTTATAGAGGTGTAGAAGCTAAATAAACCCAAGTTCAAGCCTAAACAAACTGAGCCTTAGTCACTTAACCATGCTGCGCGCGCTTGTGTTTTTTTCCCTATTTTCATGTGCGCTTTACCAGCATTGATTGTATGCATTGCATGTGGTCTGAGTAAATAGTGTTCAGTGGTTGAGTGCTGGTCACGGCAAAGTCTGGACGTGGGATACCGCATTGTGAGCTGGGCGTGGTGTAAGTGTCGGGCGTCAGTAGCCCATGTGTGCATGTAACTTTCTTAGCTAAATAAAAGGAGAAATAAGAAATGTTAGAGATAATTTTGATATGTATTGATTAAGAGATAATATTTAGTTTTTAGTTTTAGAAGATTCAAACTTTGCAAGTTTAGATTAGATCTATTAAGATTAGATGACCGGATTAAGATTAGTCCGGTAGCTGGCGGTTTCCTCGGCACTTCGCCTGAGACCTTGACCTCCTTATCCTTAGCATCCAACGATCGCCAATAGATAGGCTCGCAGGGTGCATTTCGATCGGGATATTTGGGCAGTGCGTGGCCCACCAGTCGCCGCCAAATATTTTCAAGTAGTAGATAATTCTTTCTCGCTGCTCCGAGGCTATTGTTATTGAGCATTTCCTTGAAGAACGGCTAATGTAATTAAACTTGCCTTGCAGGATTTATCATAGATGTGTTTGTCTTATATGTTAGTATACATTGTCCAAATTTTCAGTCTGATTGCTATTGGTTGCGGGGAGGGGGAGACTGCTAGGTTTGCGAATGTTTTTTGTTGTAAGATTGGTACCTTTCCCATTAAATATCTGGGTATTCCTCTTCATTATGACAAAGTTAGGAGAGAAGATTTTCAGCCCCTTATTGATAAAATCATGAAAAGAATTGCTGGTTGGAGAGGAAAGTTGCTGTCGTATAGTGGTCGATTGATCCTTATCAAATCTTGCTTATCGAGCATTCCTATATATTTGCTTTCCTTTTTTAAGTTTCCTAAATAGGCGTTAGATCTTATAAACACTCATTAGGCTAATTGTCTTTGGAATGACTTTGAAGGGCACAATAAAATTCATTTGGCCAATTGGCATTTAGTTTGTATGGAAAAAAGTTTGGTGGCCTTGGAATGACTAATATTAGAGATTTAAATTTGTGTCTTTTAGCTTCTGGATCAAAAAGCGTATACCAATGAGAATAAGATGTGGAAAGACTTGATTAAGTTTAAATATAATATCGAAAATCCTAATATCTTTGCCGATAATGTTCATGCTTGAATTTTGGAAAGGTGTTATCGGGCTATGCAAGCTACCAAATTTGGCTATAGGTGGTATGTTGGGAATGGCTCTAAAGTTAGGTTTTGGGAAGACATATGGTTTGGTAATTCTTGTAGCCATTCAATTCAGGATCTTTACAAGATAGTTAATGAAAAGGTTATTCAATTCTGATATTTGGGATGGTTCTCATGTTAAATGCACATTTAGAAGGACATTTTCCGATGATATGATGATAAGGTGGTTGAGAGTTAGTTGAAGTAGTAAACACTCTAAATCTTTCTAATGATGATGATGCTTTAATTTGGCGATTATAATAGCAATGGTATTTATTACGTAAATTCTCTTTATGCTATTATAAACTTTAGAGGGGTGTCGCGAGTTTTTATCCTGCGAGTTTGGAGCTTGATTGTTCCTCCTAAGATTCATTTTTCCTATGGCTCATCTCCCACAACAAATTAATGACTAAAGATAACTTGTTGAAAAGAGGTATGGATAAAGGGGTTAGCTGTTGTCTATGTGATGAGCAAGAAAGTGTTTTGCATCTCTTCTTTGAATGTATTGTTGCTAAAAATATATGGATGTTGATTAGTGAGTTTTTTAATATGAATATTGGTTACATTTTCGAATCTGTGGCTCGATTTTGGTTGAGTAATAAGAAGAATGCTGCTTTAAATACCATTTGTGCAGCTGCTCTTTGGTGCTTATGGAATAATAGAAATGATTTGATCTTTCGATGTCAGGGTTGGATAAGTGTAAAAACAGTTTGGAGAAGGATTCTATTATCTCTGAAAGAGTGGAGGCCAATGTACAAGGAGAGTATGGTACCCAGATTGGAACAATTCTACATGGCTGGAAAAGAAAGTTCGACACACGCTTCCATTGGATTATGGCCCATTAGTTCTTTAAATCATAAATTAATCTTGAAGCACATGTTGGTGAAAGTATTTCAACATTGAAGACTCGCTCAAACTTCATTAGCAGATTGGTGGAGGACAAGAAGTGATGGCGCTTGGGTTCCTGAAGACTAATGTTGTGATTTCGGTTTAGAAGTATCCTGAAGCTTGCATGATCCTGGTGTCCAGAAATTGAGAAAAGAAGGAGAAGTGATAAGCTTTTTTTGGTGATAAAGTTTTGATTATATGGTTGTTTTTGTTTTCTGATCGATGGCAGTTTCTGTCATGTGGCTGCTGGGAGATTAATGGTGCGATTTTGCTTGCTGGGAGATTCTGTAATTTTTGTTTCCTGTGATCCTATAAGGTGGAGTAAACGGAATGTTGTCGAGTGAGTTTTGTTTTGTATGACCTAAACTGAACACTTCTTGGTTTCATATAATGGAACCGGGGCATCTGTGGATGTCCTATTGATCTAAAAAAAATTTCAGTCTGCTCATCCAACTGCTTGCAATTGTTTCTTTAAATTTTATATTAGTCTGCCCGCAACGGCTAGCAGGGTTTTAACTAGTTTTGCAATATTTCCCTTAAGTATTGTTAGCAAGCTGGTGCCCATGGCTGGTTTTAAACAGAGGGCGGTACACCTGGTGCCCTAAAAATCTAAGAAATGCTACAACATCACATCTTCAATAGGCTAAATTTGTTTATTGAATTGGTTCTGATTTGGTGGTTTGGGACCTTAGAACTATTTGTATTATACTTTTAGCAACTTTTAAATATATGTGTTGGATTTGTGATGTTACAAAATCATTATACAAGATTATATGGTTGTACATGTGAAGTATGTACCTTATAGAAATTTTCTAATTCGCCACTTTGGTTTTAAAGGAAAAAAATCTACCCAAACACTATATACAGCGAGTGAATATTTCCTTTTCTCTGAGGAAGCGTGCCTACATAACACAATTGTTCCACGTTCAGCTATATTATGAGGTAATTAATAGAAAATTGTTTATTTGCCCTTTGAAAGTTGGCGGTTCCCCTAATACCATCACGAAGATCTTTGTTCTCTGCATTGCCATCCGATCTCAAATTGCCTTCCCATTTTGCCATTGCCGTCAAGTTGGTACATTAAGCCCTTAGTTAGTTGACCTTGAAAAAGACCAAATTGCCCTCCTTTTGAGTGTCTTTGCCCTATTAGTTAATCGTATTACTACTAGCGTGATATAAATTATTTATTTATTTTATTATGTTTGTAATATTACCCGACATAAATTATTTATTTATTCATTTCATTTTATCCAAACTTTGCTTCGGTTTGGCTAAATAGACAACACACTCAAAGGAGGGCAATTTGGTCTTTCATGATGTCAACAACTAAATTCAGTCTGCTCATCCAGCTGCTTGCAATTGTTTCTTTACATTTTATATTAGTCTGCCCGCAACGGCTAGCAGGGTTTTAACTAGTTTTGCAATATTTCCCTTGAAGTATTGTTAGCAAGCTGGTGCCCATGGCTGGTTTTAAACAGGGGGCGGTACACCCGGTAACCTAAAAATCTGAGAAGTGTTACAACATCACATCTTCAATAGACTAAATTTATTTGTTGAATTGGTTCCGATTTCGGTGGTTTGGGACCAATTAGAACTATTTGTATTATACTTTTAGCAACTTTCAAATATATGTGTTGGATTTATGATGTTACAAAATCATTATACAAGACTATATGGTTGTACATGTGAAGTATGTACCTTATTGAAAATTTTCTAATCCCGCCACCGGTTTTAAAGGGAAAATTTTTTTACCCAAACACTATATACAGCGAGAGTGAATATTTCCTTTTCTACGGAATACGTACCTACATAACTCAATTGTTCCACGTGAGTCTTAAAAAGTGGGCGACATATCTAGTGCAAGCGCACCTTGCGTGCAATCAAGCAGATGATTACTGCTCGGAATTGACCGGTTTGCCACTGAAAAGGACAAAAGTAAGTTCATTTGATGACGCAAATATACAAATAATATCCCATACATATATTGCATATATATAACAAAATATATTCAACAAACAAATAAAGAATGAAAGTGTCAAACGAAGATAAACGGATGGACTAATAAGGAATATAATTCATCTTCATTAGCTTAACACTAATACTCCGGTGTATGTAAAAAATTACCAAAATACTCTTGCATGGCTCCCAACCTTTCTGTATAGAACCCCTCGTTATCAACATTAAAGGCTCATTTGGCAACGTCGATCCTGTCCGGGATCCCTGTCGAATCACTGGGCTAGGGGCTCATAGGGAAAAGTTCTATGGACCAGGTAGAAGGCCCATTTGTTAATCCACAAAATTGGGTTTTCCAAGCCCAATCTCCTCCCCTCCCATGAATTTTTCTACCCGGCGCATCTCATGACACCGTGACTTCTGTCCGTCACCGTCCACACGCTAGTCGTGAATCTGCCTCTCCATCACCGCCCACTCGTGACTCCTCCTGTTGCCACTCAAGCGACACTTGCTACCACTCTGGCACCGTGTCTTCTAGGTTTGCTCCACCTCTTCTTCCTCCCAGGGTCTCGTTCTCCTACTGCGCTTCTAGGTTTCATCGATGGCTTTCTCACAGATCTGATGCTCCTAGGCCGTTTTGAGGAAGCAAAGGAGGAGGTTCTTGTTCATGGTCCTTTTGGCCGAGGTATGGCTGGGCGTGGTGGACGTTTTCCCCCTCAGCAGAGGTATCAGCAGCGTGAAGGTGGTCAAGGATCTTCGAATGCTATTGAGGCTCCAGTTCCTGGTAACAATTCTCTATCTGATGGGGATATTTTGACCGGTGCAAACCAGTCCACAGAGCCAGCAGAAGGTACTTCATCAAAGGCTAAGAAGCCACGACCCCCTCTCTGTTTTCATTGCAAGTGTAGCGAACATGTGAATGATGAGTGTACGGCTGACTTAGACTGTGTTATTTGTAATAAAAAAAATTCTCATATCATGGCAAAATGTCCCATCCTTAAAATGCCAAAACCCGAGGCTTCTCTGTTTGGTTTTGGCAAAGGGAACTAGGTTTCTTCGCATCCGATTATGATTTCAAGCTTGAGACAGGATCCTTCTCCTATTGCTCTTATCAAGGTCTCACGGTGGGCCAGATTGGTCTTGGCGTGGTTCAAAGCGGGTTGGCTCATTTGATCACTAAGGATTGGGTGTGGGAGGATTTACCCTATAGTGAGGATTCCTTCCTTGTTTCTTTTCCCTTGGTGGAAGAACTAAAGAGGATGGCTGATATAGATTTTAGGCTTAGAAATCATGGGGTTACCCTCACCATTCTTGAATGGGATGATGTTGGGGAGGTGCTGCCTTCTTATCATTTGGATGAGGTTTGGGTTCACGTCACTGGCGTCCCTCATGCATGGAGACATTATCTAGGATTCTGGGCTCTCGGTTCTGTCATAGGGGTTACCCTTGATGTTGACATGCTCACATACAGAAAAAAGGGAGTCATAAGGTTGCTGGTTGGAATGTTGAGCCGAGAGCTTTTGCCTTTCTCGACTGATATTGTGTTTGGCAAATTTGGATATGATATAGTATTTTCGGTGGAGAAGAGTGGTTTTGTTCTAGTAGCTCTCCCTTTCAATAAGGAGGATCCCTCTAATGGAGGTGACGGTGGGTTAGACAAGGTGAATAAACATAATGGTGATAACCCAGATCAGACTACAAAAAAATTGAAAAACAGTGTGGCTTCTAGTGGTTCAGATCCTTCTCCTTCGGTGGGTGACAGCAGTTTTACTCCCATGCAGTTAGCGGTAGTACCATATGGTCGCAGACCGGTGCAAAGGTGCAAACCGATCGTCTTTGATGGAGTCGCCTGCTTTCCTGAGGTGGCGGTTACATCGATGAGAAACTCCACTATTGCTGTCATGAATGTTATTTCTCCTAAAGATCTGGCTCCTATTAATACTCCGATAAGCTTGCTGGGAAGGTGCTCGTTTGTCCAGCGATCTCTGTTTTCATTGTTTGATCAACCGGTTTTAAACCTGACAATGCGCAGCCCTAGGCCTCCATGTCTGAATTCTGAAACTGAAATGGTTAAGAACCCAACTTCTTCTTCTTTGATGCAGACCATGTTAGACCTTAGGACTGAAGTGAGGAATTTTGATTTTGATCCAGAAGTAGTTGGAAAGTTTAGTCTAACTAATGCATCTGGACTATCCTTACCTCCAGAAAATACTAGGCTCAAGGTATGTGCTGATCTTGTGAATACTTTTACTACTTCTGAGCCATGCATTCCTAATTGCTTGATGTAACGACCCCCATTTTACCAGAATGCAAAATGGGAATCTAATGCTTACAGTTACTAGTCCTGGATCGGTGCTAAATGCAGCACATTTACAACAATTGGAATCACAACCATACATTATATTAACTAAGCGGAAACTAATAAACACATAAATCTTACATCTCGGAGTATATAGCGACAAAAAGCAAAGTCTCGTAGTGTGCCCATCAAACCATGAGGCAAGCGGACGAGGCATAAATCCCTAGATAAATCACGTTGAAGATCCGCAACTGCATGCGAAAACAAACCTTGAAGCTTAAGCTAGCTTTACACCTAAAAACAACGAATAAGCAAGGGTGAGTACTTTCGTACTCACATAAGACTTAAGGTGGTATTTGCAAATGCATAAATCTGAGCCAATTCAAAGGAGGCTACTAGGTTAATTTACATAAAGCGAATTTGCATTTGTAAATCAAGTTATTTACAAAGCGGAATTTATAAGAGCAAGATTAATTGATAACAAATAAGTAAAGCATAATAACACTCACGGTCCTCCATGGCGTGAAGCGACGAATCATCAATCTGAAATCCATCAATGTCGACCCTTTGACATAAAGCATAGTTGCTAACAAGTGAAACCAAGCCCTTTTGGAAATAATAAAACATCTAACTCGCATCGGTTCGCCAGAGACACCCATGATCGGCGATGCAGCTATCGATTAGATTTACACTCTGCGAGTGTACAACTTTTCCCAAGTCATGACCTTTTCTTTTTTGCCGCATGTTTCCGCACTTTTAGCGTGTGGCGAGAATGTTCATAGCGAAAACCTTTACATTACAGGTTAACCGCTTTTGACAGGACATTAATCCATACTATGGCAAGAGAACTCGAGCATAGAAATGTTGGAACTCTCTGTAAAATTCCGTTTTTCAATTTCCTGGACTTGAATTTCAAAATCCGAACCCATCGCAATTTATTCGAATTAATTCCAGCTTAAACTGAATTTTTAAAGTCAAAAAGGATTTAATTGGATTAATATAAACTTCAAATTAATTATTTCTTATTTTATTTGGGTTCCTTGTGCTTCGTTGAATTTTTCTGAATTTTTGGAGATTTTTCGCGATTTATTTGCTATTTATCCGGATTTAATTTGCTTTTATTGAATTTCTGATATTTTATTTATTTCGGAAATCATTTTCCAATTCTTTTCTTCTGCACGGGCCGGAATTCACTGTTCATACCATATCGGCCCGTTCTATTCACCGTTCGCCCGATTACACTCACACTTACGATGACCACGGTAAAACCCTAACCCTACAACTCTCATTTGTTGGATCAATGTAACATCCCAAAATTTGGGTTTTCAAAAATTTATATTTAAATTAGCTTTCCAAAAATTTTACATCAATCTTATTTGATTAAAGAAGCTTAATTTAGAATTTTCTAAATCCAAAATAATTTAATGTGTCTTTTGTGTGCATCAAGTAATTTAAAATTTAGTTTTACAGTGTTCTTTGTATCTCAGGGAATTTTTCCAAATTTTAGATTTCCTAAAAATTAATTAAAATTATTAAATTAAACATTTTGATGTTAATTGGATTTTTATTTGGATTTTTAATTCAAATTATTAATTGTTAAGGCAATTCTATATCCAAATTCTATTTCAAAACATTCCCAAAAGTTTCATCAATTAAAAATATAATTAGGAGACAAAATAAAAGATTTGGTTTTGCTAAAACTATCTTATTTAATATAAATAAACTTAAGGAATTTATACGAAATTTCCTACAATTTTCAAATTATATATTTTCTAAAGCATTTCAAAGCTTTAACAATATAAAAATATATGTTGATATAAAAATAAAATATTTGGTGGTACCAAAATATTTTATTTGATCTAAAATGTCCTAATTAAACTCCTGAATTTTCTTAGAATTTTTGTGGTTGTTTTAGTATTTTCAAATTAAAAAGATATTAAAAACAGTATAAAAGTATTTACTGTACATGAATAAAGTTATTATTTTATGTAATAATATTTTATTTGTGTTACTAAGGCTGTGGGTGACGTTTAAGATTTTCCTGTATTTTTTAACGTTTTGTTTGGTATTTATTTCGATTTTATTGGTTAATTCGGATTAAATAATCAGTAACGCTACAGTAATTCCGGCAGTTTCAGTCATAACTCCGGCGAGCGTTTCCTGACGATCCGCTGGTCCGATCGTCCTATAAGTTGAACCACAGATTCTTACATGCGTTCTCTTTACAACCCAGTTAGAATTTTCCCCATCCAACTCCTAGATCGTCTTGTATGAGCAATTCTTTTCAACTCCGGCGAAAACTTCGACGAGCTCTCCTGGTCACTCCCAAACTTTTTTCGATCTGAAATTTTTCTCAGAGATTTCTCTTGCTCTCCTCTACCTCCAAAAAAATCAGATTTTGAAAATACCTACCGGAGAACCTTCGGCCACCGATTTCTTTCCCAACTCCATTGAGCTTTTCCCGTTGATCCACTGCTCCTTTGTAGGTGAAAATTGAACCGTAGACTCCTCTCTTCATTACCCACATTGTACTCAAAGATCAGCATCAGAATCTCAACAGATCTCCCTCGGTAAGCCTTCTTCCCCAACTTCGGTGAGAACTTCGTCGAGCTCTACCGGGCGCTCCCGAACTCCGTTCATCCTCAAATTTCTTGTGGAGCACCCCCATGATGTTTGCAACACCCCTGTGAAACAGTTTTTGAAGATTCCAAACAGAGCAGCCGCGCCGCCGCATCGCCCCGAGCGCCGCCCCCATGTCGGCCTGTTTTGGCGTCGCGTTCCCTGTCAACTCGTTGACTCTTTTCAAGATCCGTCTATGTCACGTCGTGCCTTAATGTACCCTCTGTCTTTCATCCAAATTTGGTGCAATTTCATCCACTGGATCAAAAGTTATGGCCACCCAAATATCAAATCTTGCCGGAGCCCGTTCTCTCTCGTTTCTGCGAGTTTGGCCGTGAAATTTTTTTGGTAGACTTCCCTTGATGTCCCCTACATGGTGCTCACCCTAACCCATGGTTTTGACCTCGTGATTTTGCACAGAAAATTCTTTTCTCCGATCAGACTGCGTTGCGGACAGCAGAAAACTTAAATCGCGTTTCCCGTTGATCGAGCGGTAAAACTCAAATCCGTTCACGTCACTTTGTGCCAAATGATCCCAGATAACTCTTTGTAAATTTTGGTTAGGTTTCGTGCAGTACTT
The DNA here is from genome assembly GCA_036346375.1 of Guadua angustifolia. Lineage (NCBI taxonomy): Eukaryota > Viridiplantae > Streptophyta > Magnoliopsida > Poales > Poaceae > Guadua > Guadua angustifolia. The sequence goes on from CM070507.1 coordinate 57,840,762, forward strand.
TAATAGTTATGGTAGTTTGATCTATTAGCTCCGGGAGCCGTTCATCGGCAGTTTGTGATCAATCCGGTGGGTCATCATCAAATCCGCTTATTTTGTTGAGTTCGTCTCGTCGCGTTCTACGCGATGGACACTTTCCCTTTGCTGTTGCATCTACCGAAATTATTTTTAATCGTCGGCCGCCGCCTTTTGCCCCGCCCTTAGCGTCATTACCGCCACCCAATTTAGTTCGCTTTGGCCAAGTCCTTCCATCGATTGGAGTCGTTACCCTCTGTTTTGGCCATCCTTTGAGTGCATTTGGTCCCGTTTGCCGTCGAGCCTTGTTCGGTTTATAACCGTCGTCTTTTCAATCTAGTCCTTTGTTATCGATTCGCGTCTCGATTAGCCGTCCTTGGTAGCATTCTATCGCTGCCATGTTATTACCCGAAGCGCCACCTTGTTATTCCATGGCGTTCCATCGCCGCTTCACCTTCATCGTTAACGCTTACGCCGTTAACGTTCCATCGTTAACGTTCCGCCGTTAACGTCCCACGTCGTCGGCACCGCTCTCATCACCGTGTGCATGCAAATAAAGGCCCTAGTGTGATGTCCCTACCTTTCTATCACCTTATTGTGATCTAACCCATCACGTTGAGTTCAGCCTTGTATTCCTGTCATCACCACCTCGTCGTCGTCGAGTTCCGTCCCCGATGTAAGACTAACCTCCGGATCGAACCGTAGTGGATGTTGATCCCATCCGTCCTTGTCTTGTCCCTGAAAATCTAATATGCCATTAACCCATAATTCATTCGTGGACTTGGTCGATAGACCATTAGCCATATGTCATATTCTTGTGCCCGACCTAGTCTATCAGTCTATCTTTCTTTTGGTTGACTGTGCCGTTCAATCAACAAAAATCAACCTCGAGCATCTGCTTAGTTCATAGCGAACTAACGTATCATCGTGGACCCAGTCTATAGATCGAGAGTCCATATGTCATCGGCTATCCAATCAAGATAATAACCTCGGAAGAAATATTCTTCGAAATATTATTCCTTCTTTCCCATTTATTAATCTTTCTCTTCGGTGTATTTTCCGAAAGCCGTTCTCTTTTGTCTAATCATTGACCTAATCCATTTATGTTCCTAATTTCATCTAAGCCGTTGTGCCCAATGCTATTCGTTCTTAATTTGGAGTTTACTTGATTTGCCTTTTGAGTTTTGTTGTATTTGTATTTGTTTATCGTTAGACGCGTTGCCGGAAGTCGCTCGAAGGAGCTGAGGATCAAGCAAGCGGAGATTGAAGATTGAGGAACAAGGATCGAAGATAGAGATTAAAGAATAATAAAAAATTGCAAGGGCTAGGCAAGTCGTGCTTTGATCATATTGCTCCCAGTTTTACAAATTTACTTTGATTCAAATTATTGCATGATAGTTCAAGATTAAAATGATTTAAGTTAATTTGGGATTAGATATTCAACCCAATTGCTAATATCACCTTGCCATGATTATTTGTATGCCATAATTCATTTGTCACCCTAAGATGGTTGATTATTACTTGGTGGATATTACTTACCAACGTGGGTTGGTTAGACCGTGTATAATTGCTTAGCCATGCCACGCAACTCATGTCTTTTGAAAATAAAAGGTTATCTTGATTAATGGATTATGAAATGTGTTTGTGAAATGGTGTGGCGTGTTGCCACCGCGATGATGTTGATATGTGGAACGGTGTGGTTCTACATGGATGTTGAGTTGTTGTTAGCATTGTGTTGCGCAATAATCAAGCTGGGGTGGCAAAATATTTTAGACCAAGGCAAGTGGCAAGAGTGGCATTGGATATGTCACTCTGGTATTTAGCGGTGTTGTTAGTGAATTATGTGATGGTATTGTTGATGAATTATTAGGGGTAGTCTTGCCTTGGTCACCTAAGGACTTAACCTTGCAAGCCTTTGACTGAGTCACTTTCGTACAACCACATATATGCGGTATGGGAAGACCTAGTTTAGTAGGATTTTGATATCTCACCTTTGATACCTCGGGGTGGCGATCACAGAGGGGTGGTATATGGGGGCGTACCTATCTTTGCGGCTTGGTACCCTATCCAACGGTGTTTATCGGTCCTATACTTGACTCTGGCGAGGAAGTGATAGTGAAAGCAACACGGAGAGGTTCCTAGGTTGAGATAGAAGTTTCGAAGGCTTTGTTATGATCGCTCATTCGCATACTCTTGTATGGCGATTCACGGTGACGTGATGAGTTGATTGTATCTTGTGGGTAAAGTGTACAACCTCTGCAGAGTGTAAAAACTATTCGAATAGCCTAGTCCGTGGTACTGGACAATGCTCGGGGATTACAATCAAGGGGTAGAGTTTTGAAAATAAAATGAGGTTGGGAATGTGGACAATATGATATGGAAATTGGTTAAGGATGAGAAATGTTTTACTTGAGAATGATTACGAAATTTATTATAGGTATTATTTGTTTCTTGCTTTTCTATCTATTATGATTATTTGTGAATCTTTGCTTTATTGCAAAAGAACCATTGACCAATCCTTTGGAATAAGCCATGCATATAGTAATAGAAGCGCATTACATGCATGACTTGTTGAGTCACGGTTGTGTACTCACCCTTGCTTTAACAAAACATCACCGAGTTGAGGAGAAGTCTTTGTCTTGAAGAAGAGAGTTCGCAAGAAGGCGAATATCTAGGAGTTGAACCTTGTCAAATGCATGTGGTATTTTGATGGGATTCACCGGCGTTCTTCGTTTCTTCTGCATTCGTTTTACTCGAGTTGAAGCCATCTAGGCTTCACAATTGTAAGTTGACTTTAAGGTTGTTCAACATGTTATATTAATAGATGAATACTTTATTTATTATTCCGTTGTGTATGATTGTGATATTCATCTTTGTTAGCGTGGGCACTAGCTCTTGATCACGGGACTAGTCTTTGAAAACACGAAGAGTTTCGGATTGTGAATTCGGGTTCCGACAATGAAGCATCCGCGCTCATCCTCGGTAGAGCGTCCGATGATGAAGGCCGTTGATATCGCCAAATCGGCGGTTGTCGTCGTCCACGTCACCCGGCCGCCGCCGCGCGTGCGGCCCTAGCGCTCGGCCAGACCTCGGCTTCGTGCCTTTTCACGCAACCCTAGGCTTTAAATGCGCAACTGCCGCAACCTCTCGAGATCGCCACTTTCCGCCGCCTCGTTTCCCCACTTCTCATGCGGCCGGGCGCCTTGCGTGCGTTCTCTAGCCTCTCGGGAGTTCTTCTTCGCGCGCAAGCTTCTCGCCGTTTTCCTCCGTCGCGGTGAGTTTCCACCGTGCTTTTTGGTACCAACAAGTTCATCTCGTTCTCCTCTTTTGGTTCCACTAACTTGTGGGTTGGTCCGCTTCTCCTTCGCCCTCGGTAGTGTCTTCTTCCCGTCTCCGGGTGGATTAGCCGCCACTTCGCCGTCGAACTCCCTCGTCAACCGTCGCCGTTGATCTTCACGGACGGCAAGATCTCGCCCGCGTATTGTTTGGGGTAAGCGCGCCTTGGCACGACCATGTTGTCATGCATGGTTGCGGTGTTGCATGCACGTTAGCGCCACCTCACGCCACCTTACCACCACGTAAAATCTGACCCTACGTGTCGACCCGTCGTCGCCACCCACGGCGTAGCGCCGCGTGCCCGACCCGCGTGCGAGCCATGTGTTCTCTGGTTGCCGCGTCATCATGCCCGCGTCATGCCGCAAGGCGAAACCTTTGTGTCAACGACTTGTGGACCCGCATGTCGTGAAAATGATTTTCCTTTTCCATTTTACATTAGTTTCGAATTCGAATTTCGGCCAATAGCGTGGCGACACGTGTCATCCTTATTATTTTTCGATTTTCTCCCCGAGGAACTTGGAAGGCAGATTCTCCTCCGATTAGAACTCCGATTCAAATTTCTAAATTCATCTAAAATCAAGATCTATCTGTTGGTGTATTTATTATGAATTTTTGGATTTTATTTATTTTGGTTTTATTTATTTTTGTCTCGTTCGCGTGTTTAGCGTGTAGGCAACATAGGGTTAATGGCGGAGCATCCGTGAACTAGCGGCGTGAGGGAGAGGTTGAAGCAAGTCTCCCTTGACCATATTGAACCCAAGTTTATGAAATGCTATCTTGTATTTAAATTATTGCATGCTTATTATCTGCGTCTTTGTACTTTAATGTCATTTTAAATGCTTAGATAAATGCCAAATTGTTATACCCACATTGATATTCATTTTGACAACCATTGACACCCTAGGAAAATTAATTACTATTAATAATAATCATTTTACGTATTATGGAATGATGAAAATGCTTAGCGCGTGTAATCACGTCGGTACCTTACCATTATGGAAATGCTTTCATTTGATTCAAATTGAATTGTGAAAATATGGCAATTGGTGTTGTCGGTATTAATTTGAAGAATAAAAGTGAAAAATTATTTAGGCAAGGCGGATTGGTTTGTATGGCGGGTGCGGGATGCACAAAATTACGGAATGTGATTGTCGCTTGATCAATTAAGGACGGTCGTTGTGTTACCATGGGCCATTCTATCTGATACAACCACATGTCTATTATAGGAACGACACGGCTAAGTAATTTGCATGTATCGTTATTTGACCGCCATTGAGGTATGCGGTTTCTTAGGGAGGTACTTGCATGGCGCAAAGAGGGCTTCTGTCTTGGCCGGTTTAGCCCTAACAATGGTGAAACCTTAGCGGCGGAGTTAGTAGCGGTATTATGCATTATAAAAGCCTTGTCATGATCTCCTGCAGCACACCAAAGGAAGCGTGTCAATAGCTTGGCGAAAGGGTTGATCATGTCGTGTGAGTAAAGTGTACCAACTCTGTAGAGTCAAAACTACTTGAGTAGCCGTGCCCGCGGATAAGAACAGCGTGGGCAGCTTTCACATAGTAGATTTTCTGGTTTTAGTTTAAAATGGAAAAATGATGATTTGGTTTAAAATGAAAATGAGGTTGGGAATCATGGCGTGGAGCTCAGGATATTAGTTTGGCGGTTGGAGCCATGTGCACAATGTCTTTCATGTGTCACGATTGAGAAGTGCCTCGAGTGCGAGAGTGATGCAAGTTGAAAATGTTGGTGCATGAAGATCGACTTATCCAGTCCGTCGAGTGCAGGAGGTGAATGAGAACAAAACAAAGCGATCAAGTTTTGCAAGGTGCGATGGAGCAACCACGGGAAGAAAAGCCACCTAGGGCCTTGAAGAGGATCTTGCGGAGTACCAACTGTTTCCTGGTTAGTCTCAAATCTCGGGTCGAGATTTCTTGTTAGGGAGGTTTGTAACATTCCGTTTTCAATTTCTGGACTTGAATTTCAAAATCCGAACCCATCAATTTATTGAATTAATTCGGCTTAAGCGAATTTTTAAAGTCAAAAAGGTTTAATTGGATTAATATAAACTTCAAATTAATTATTTTTATTTTATTTGGGTTCCTTGTGCTTCGTTGAATTTTACGTATTTTTGGAGATTTTTGGGTTTATTTGCTATTTATCAATTTAATTTGCTTTTATTGAATTTCGATATTTTATTTATTTAAATCATTTTCCAATTCTTTTCTTACTGCGGGCGAATTCCTTTGTTCATTCCATATCGGCCCGTTCACATTCACGTTTAAATCGCCAACTCACTCGGTAACCACGGTAAAACCCTAACCTCTGACTCTCCGTTGGATCAAGCATCCGCTCATCCTCAAGCGAAGTCCGTGATGAAGGCCATTGATATGCACAGAATCGATGGTTGTCATGCGTCACGTCACCGACCCGGCCGCCGCGTGCGACCCTGCAAGCGGCAGCCTCGGTTTCCGCACCTTTTCACGCAACCCTAGGCTATAAATGCCTGCGCCGCATCCCTCTCGAGATTCGCCACTTTCCGCCGCCTCGTTTCCCCACTTCTCCGAGTGGCCAGCCATCGTTCTCTAGCCCTCTTGGAGTTCTTCTTCATGTAGCTTCTCGCCGTTTTTCCTCCGTCGCAAGTGAGTTTCGCCGTGCTTTTTGGTACCAACAAGTTCATCTCGTTCTCCTCTTTGGTTCCACTAACTTGTGGGTTCGGTCCGTTCTCCATCGCCCTCGGTAGTGTCTTCTTCCTCGTCTGCGGTGGATTGCGCCGCCTTCGCCGTCGAACTCCCTCCGTCAGCATCGGTTGATCTTCACGGGACGGCTAGATCTGCGCCACGTATTGTTTGGGGTAGCCGCCTTGGCCTGCCATGTTGTCGCCCGTGGTTGCAGTGTTACGCCACGTTGGCGCCACCTCACGCCACCTTACCACCACGTAAAATGTCGACCCTACGTGTCACCGTCATCTGACCACCAGCGTAGCGCCGTCTGGCCCCGTCGAGCCATGTGTTCTCTGATTTGCCGCGTCATCATGCCCGTCACGCCAAGGCGAGAACGTGTCACTAACTTGTGGACCCGCATGTCGTGAAAATGATTTTCCTTTTCCATTTTACATTAGTTTCGAATTTCCGACCAATAGTGTAGCAACACGTGTCATCATATTATTTTTCGATTTTCTCCCCAGGAACTGGAAGACCGTTCTCCTCGTTCGAACTCGATTCAAATTTCTAAATTCATCTAAAATCAAGAACTATCTTGTTGTATTTATTATGAATTTTTGGATTTTATTATTTTGGTTTTATTTATTTTTGTCTCGTTCGCGTGTTTAGCATGTAGGCAGCCATCGGTTGGCGGCGAACATCCGTGAGCTAGCGGCGAGGAGGGTTGAAGCAAGTCTCCCTTGACCATATTGAACCCAAGTTTATGAAATTCTATCTTGTATTTAAATTATTGCATGCTTATTATCTGCGTCTTTGTACTTTAATGTCATTTAAATGCTTAGATAAATGCCAAATTATTATACCCCATTGATATTCATTTTGACAACCATTGACACCTAGGAAAATTAATTACTGTTAATAATAATCATTTTTAGTATTATGGAATGATGAAAATGCTTAGCGGTGTAATCACGTCGGTACCTTACCATTATGGAAATGCTTTCATTTGATTCAAATTGAATTGTGAAAATATGGCAATTGGTGTTGGTATTAATTTGAAGAATAAAAGTGAAAAATGATTTAGGCAAGGCGGATTGGTTGTATAGGCGGGTCTGGATGCACAAAATTACGGAATGTGATTGTCATGATCAATTAAGGAGCGATCGTGTGTTACCATGGGCCATGCTATCTGATACAACCACATGTCTATTATAGATGCGACTGGCTAAGTAATTTGCATGTATCGTTATTTGACTTAGCCATTGGAATTGCGGTTTGCGGGATTCGCAAGCAGAGGGGCTTCTGTTGGGGTTAGCCCTATGAGGTGAAACCTTAGCGGAGTTAGTAGCGGTATTATGCATTGTAAAGGCCTTGTCATGATCTCCTATAAGCACACCATAAGGACGTGTCAATAGCTTGGCGAAAGGGGTTGATCATGTCGTGTGGGTAAAGTGTACCAACTCTGTAGAGTCAAAACTACTTGAGTGGCGTGCTTACGGATAAGAACAGCGTGGGCAGCTGTTCACATATAGATTTTACGGTTTTTGGTTTTAAATGGAAAAGATGATGATTTGGTTTAAAATGAAAATGAGGTTGGGAATCTGCGCTAATTGGAGCTCAGGATATTAGTTTGGCGGTTGGAGCCAACCGTGTTGGAACACGGAAAATTGTTATACTTCAAATTTAATCATTTATGCTATTTACATTTTGTTAAATCTTCTTATGAAATTATTACTTGTATTTAAATTTCAATTTAAACTTTATGCAAATGAACCCTATATGCTTCCTTTGTTTAAGCCTTGCATTTAGTTATTTGCATTAAGTTTTGAGACTTCTTGGTATGTTACATACTCACCCTCGCTTTATTCATAGTGCTTATTCCATAAAGCGAGATGGCGAGAAACTAGCTATCGAGGCGTGCATCCCAGTTACATCGTGGTGAAGACTTTGATGAGAAGACGGACTACTAGAGGTACCGGTCGGTTGCTGTGGGCACATTGGTAGCTCTTTTATTGTACATTTTCATTTGTTACTTTCACACTTAAGCGTAAGGCTCGATACTAATAATAATGTGATGATGTTTAGCACTCTTTTGCTAATTCTTGTATTTACTTTATGATATTACGTGTTATCATCACATTGCACTTTGTTGAGCTAATGATTCTGCACTATACACGGTTGAAACACGAGGGTTGGTTTGGTAATCCGGGTCCCCCTGAAGGTGTTACGAGCCATATCATTGTGAGTTAACCCTAAGTTAGAATGGTAGTTAGAATTTCAAAATTATTTTTAAATCAAACCAACAAGCTGGTAATTAATAGATTGTCTCCTCTTACCTTATTCTTAGGTTCTTACTTCTTTCCTTTGCGAATATTAATTTGAAATTTAGATTTGATCTTATCCCCTAAATTTCTCTAAGTCTTGATCGATTGCAAGACCGGTGGAAGGGCTGCTAGAAGGATCAAGTTGTCGGAAAAGCTATGAAGAATAAGTTACTAGTGCCCATATTTTCCTTTTCTTCGCTTAGTAATGTCGGAGTTTATTTGGTTTTCTATTGCTTGCTTGATGGGTGTGTTATGCGCTTGCCCGGGCATGGTGTTGCAGACCACCTTTCGTTGGAGATTTCTTTGCTTGTTACGCCTTGGAATGGCTACCCTCCTATTCTCCTTATCTTTTCTTTGTTTCCCTCTCGCCTTGTGCTTTCCCTCTCGTCTTTGCTAACTTTTCCTTGGCCATTGCTTGAGATGGAAGGTTAGAGGCGGAGGGCGTGGTCATGACGAGCGTGGTCGTGGCCGGTGCCACAAACAGGCAGTGACTCGAGGCGGGAGTTGCCACCGCCCCTGTTCCACCTCGGATGGGCGATATCACGGCAGATGATGGCGTCAGGCTTGACTCTGCGAGCTCGGCACGAACATAGTGAACAATCGGTAGCAGCTCGGCCCAGCCTTGATGTTGTGCCTGATCGAAGCTTGGAGAGTTCATGAGGACCGACCGCCTACCTTCTCGGTAGCGAGAGTGCCTTTGGAGCGAGCGATTGGCTCGAGATATTGAGAAAAGCTTGGTAGCAGCAGTCTGACGACGAGAAGGTCTTGTATGCGACCATCGGTGAAAAGTCGCCGCTACTGGTGGGACAACCATGCACCCATCGAATGCTTCGGCGATTACTTGGGAGGAGTTCTGAGGCCTTCGGTTGCTCATGTACTCTTTGGGATCATCGAGATGAAGAAGAGAGTTCGGAAGGCTGCGTCGGGGAACGAGTGTATCGAATACCTCAACTTTGTTCACCCGACTTGCGAGTATGCACCTAAGGATATGGCCTTGATAGTGCCAAGATCTGGAGGTTCATGGAGGTCTAGACCCCCATCAAGGTCTTGACTTATTGCATTTGATTTCCCCAACTTTGGCGCATGAGTGAACAAGGCCCTAATGCAGGAGGATGCTTTCGGCGCCCGGCGGGAGAGTCCGCAAAGGAAGATGGCTTTCGAGGCTCGGTAGGGGGCGAGTGGGTCTCGTCGGCGCTTTCCACCTCGGCGAGCAGGGGCCTTTGTCGAGGAGCACCCGCACACCTTACTCTGGACCTCGCCCGGCTCAGGGACCATGCGAGGTTGCGGCCTTTCGGCGCGAAGAGAACACTGCTTTGCGAGTCCGGTCTTTCCTTGCCACTAGTTGGGTCACTATCCTTGATTGTCCTCGAGCGCCCGGCCGATTACTCCATACCTTTTAGTTTGGGGCCGCTCAGCCAAGACTCGGCTCGGGGATCGGGGCGTGGTGCGCCTCACACCCCGAGACTCGGCGGTCATTTGGGAGAGGCGTGTCAACCACGTGTGCTGGAAGAGGCTCGGGATGCACGGATGTGGTATTGGGTATGTTTCTTGTCAATTCCATACACCTTACGGCTTTATTGATTACGGAGCATCACATTCTTTCATTTCAAGAATTTTGTTGATCGGTTTGGTTTGAAACCCTTGCTCTTAGAATCCCATGATTGTTCAATCAGGGAAAAGAAATGAGAGCGATTTGGTGTGCCCTAGTGCAGCTGTAGAGATTAATGGGGTGACATTTACGGCGAATCTCATTCTCTTGGAATTGAAAGGATTGGATGTCATCCTAGGGATGGGTTGGTTGACCAAGTTCAAGGGTCAAATTGATTGCGCCCGATGAGCCATCACTCTCACCAATCTGAAGGCATCGAGTGGAGTTTAAGCACGATAAGTCGTTGGGTGAAATTGCATGTTGAACAAATTGAAGGAAATCACTTTGGAGAGTGTGCTGTGGTGAGTGAATACCGATGTATTCACTGAGGATTTGCCGGGCATCTTGCTTTGATCGGAGATCGAGTTCACCATAGAGCTTGTTAAGAGTGCAGCTCCAATTTCCAGAGGCCTTACGCATGCGGTGAATGAGCTCGCTCGAGATGAAGAAGCGATTGAAGAGCTGCAGAGAAGGGTTTGTTAGTCAGGGTTAAATGCGCCTTGAGGGGCGCTAGTGCTCTTTGTGAAGAAGAAGGACCCGACTGCGGATGTCGTCGACTCTGAGCTCTGAATGAAGTCACCATCAAGAACAAGTATCCATTGCCGGGATCGGCGATCTGTTTGATCGATTGAAGGGTGCTTGTATCTTCTCCAAGATCGATCTGCGATCGGCTATCATCGGTGAAGATAAGGCGCGAGGACATCCAGAAAACGACCTTTGCCACTTCGGTATGGGTGTATGAGTTCCTGATCATGTCCTTTAGTCGACCAATGCTCGACATACTTCATGAATCGATGAACAAGGTATTCATGGATTATCTGGCGAGGTTTGTGGTGGTCTTCATAGATGATATCCTTATCTATTCTCGAGATGAGTCGAGCATGAAGCACATTTGAGGATGGTTTTAGAAGCTCGAAGTCACCGGTTGTATGCCAAGTTCAGCAAGTGTGAGTTACGGTTGTGAGTTGCTTTCTTGGGCCATATTGTCTCTGCTGGAGTATCTCGGTGGACGGAAAAAGTGAAAGAGTGCTTGATTGGAGGCAGCCCAAGTCGATCTGGGACATCCGGAGTTTCCTTGGTTTAGCGGGTTACTATCGGAGATTCATTGAGGATTCTCAAGGATAGCTAGACCGCTCACTTCATCTTGAAGAAAGAAGAAGTTTGAGTGGTGAAGCTTGCGGCGAGCTTCGGGAGTTGAAGAAAAGATTGGCACACACCGGTGCTTGTTTGCGGACATCGAGAATGGATTTGAGATCTATTGTGATGCTTGAGGAGTGCAGGTTGTTGTGTTGATGCGGGGAAGGCAAGGTAATGCATACGCTTGCGGCAATTGCGACCACATGAGAGAACTATCAACCCATGACTTGGAATTGGGCTGGCATTGTTGTGCATGCATTGAAGGCTGTGGAGGCACTATCTCATTGGAAATAGATCGAGATCTTCACAGGACCACAAAGTCGAAATACATCTTCACTCAAGCAGATCTCAATCTGCGGCAAAGAAGATGGTTGGGTGATAAAGACTATGATCTGGGCATTCATTACCATCTGGTAAAGGCGAATGTGAGTTGCTGATGCTCGAGAGTGAAAAGATTCTTGCAACACTTTGAGGATTCAGAAGAACTGACACTCTGCATGAGGAATTTCAGCGTCTGAATCTGGGGTTGGTGGAGGAAGGATCGATTCTTTGCTTTGGAGATTGACCAACTTTGGTGGACCAAATCAAGAAGATATAGAAGTCGGACAAGGAAGGCTGCGAAAATCAAGGAAAGGATCAAGGAAGGTAAAGCTCGGGAGTTCTCGGAAGGTGTGGAAGGAATAGTGTGGCTTGGAAGAGTATCTATGTGCGAACGAGAAAGAGCTCAAGCGGTTGATCTTGAAGGAGGCATGAGTCGACATACTCGATTCATCCGCGACACCAAGATGTATCCACGACCTTGAGGTGCTTATTGGTGGCGAGAATGAGGAAGGAGATTGCGAGTTCATAGCGTGTGTGATGTGTGCCGGGAGTCAAAGCTAAGCATCAAAGGCGGCGAGGTTATTGCGACCATTGAAGGTACACGAGTGGAAGTGGGAAGAGATTGGGATGGACTTTATCACGGGACTTAGGGACGAGCGAGCTATGACTTCGATTTGGGTTGTCGTTGACGGTGGGAAAGTTGCACATTTCATTCGGTGAAGACAACCTACAATGGGGATAGGCTAGCGAGTGTATATATTTCGGATTGTGTGTATGCATGGTGTGCCCAAGAAGATTGTTTGGATCGGGCACCCAATTCACATCTAGATTTTGGCAAAAGTTACAAGAAGCATTAGGCACCAATCGAACTTGATCTGACTTATCATCCTCGAGCAGGATGGAGACGAGGCGAGTGAATCGAGATTACGGAGGACATGTTGAGAGCTTGTGCCTTTATCCAATCGGACCAGATTGGGATCGAGATGTTGCCATCTGCGGAGTTCTCCTACAACAACGGTTATCAAGCCGACTGCGAGATGGCACCATTTGAAGCTCTTTATGGGAGAAGTGCGAGGACACCTCTTTGTTAGCATGAGGCGAGTTGCCAAGTCTTGGTGGGATATTATGTGAGCTAAGGAACAAGTGAAGATGATTAGGAAAGGTTGAAAGCTGCGTCTAGGCGGAAAAGCTATGCGGAATAATCGTGAAGAGAGTTGACTTTTGTACTGGCGATTATGTGTACTGAAGATCTCCCACTCAAAGGAATCGTCGATTCGAGTTAAGTGGCAAGTTGGACCGAGATTCATTGGACCTTTCCCAATTCTAGCTAGAAGTGGGGAAGTGGCTTATCGATTGGAGTTGCCACCTCAAGCGTCGAATGTGCACAATGTCTTTCATGTGTCACGAGTTGAGAAGTGCCTCGAGTGCAGAGTGAGATGCAAGTTGAAAATGTTGATTGCATGAAGATCGACTTATCCAGTGCGATCAGTGCGGAGGAAGCTGGCTGAGCAACAAAACAAAGCGATCAAGTTTTGCAAGCGTGCGATGGAGCAACCACGGGAAGAAAAGCCATCCTAGGAGCCTAAGAGGATCTTGGCGGATTGTACCCATGTTTCCTGGTTAGCTCTCAAATCCAGAGTGAGATTTCTTCGTTAGGGGAGGTCTTGTAACATTAGTTTTTCAATTTCTGCGACTTGAATTTCAAAATCCGAACCCCATCAATTTATTCGAATTAATTGAAGCATCCGCGCTCATCCTCGGTAGAAACCGTCCGATGATGAAGGCCGTTGATATGCGCCAAATCGACGGTTGTCGTGCGTCCACGTCACCAGCCCAGCCGCCGCCGCCCGTGCAGCCCTAGCCGCTCGACCGACCTCGGCTTCCGTGCCTTTTCACGCAACCCTAGGCTTTAAATGCCTGCGCCGCAGCCCTCTCGAGATTCGCCACTTTCCGCCGCCTCGTTTCCCCCACTTCTCGCCGGCCGGGACGCCGCCGTGCGTTCTCTAGCCCTCGCCGGAGTTCTTCTTCCGCGCGCAAGCTTCTCCGCCGTTTTTCCTCCGTCGCCAGTGAGTTTCCACCGTGCTTTTTGGTACCAACAAGTTCATCTCGTTCTCCTCTTTTGGTTCCACTAACTTGTGGGTTCGGTCCGCTACTCCTTCGCCCTCAGCCGTGTCTTCTTCCCCGTCTCCGGTGGATTGCGCCGCCACTTCGCCGTCGAACTCCCTCCGTCAACCGTCGCCGTTGATCTTCACCCGGACGGCAAGATCTACGCCACGTATTGTTTGGGGTAAGCCGCCTTGGCACAGCCATGTTGTCGCCCTGTGGTTGCCCGGTGTTCGCCACGTTGACGCCACCTCACCGCCACCTTACCACCACGTAAAGTACAGCCCTACGTGTCAGCCACGTCGTCGCCACCCACCCGCGTAGCCGCCACGTGCCAGCCACGTGCAGGCCATGTGTTCTCCTGGTTGCCCGCGTCATCATGCCACGTCATGCCACCGAGCCGAGCACTGTGTCACTGACTTGTGGACCCCGCATGTCGTGAAAATGATTTTCCTTTTCCATTTTACTGTTAGTTTCGAATTTCGAATTTCCACCAATAGCGTGGCGACACGTGTCATCCCTTATTATTTTTCCGATTTTCTCCCGAGGAACTTCGGAAGGCCCGTTCTCCTCCGTTCGAACTCCGATTCAAATTTCTAAATTCATCTAAAATCAAGATCTATCTGTTGGTGTATTTATTATGAATTTTTGGATTTTATTTATTTTGGTTTTATTTATTTTTGTCTCGTTCGCGTGTTTGGCGTGTAGACGACGACCTGTTGAGCGAGCGGAGCATCCCATGAGCTAGCAAAGAAGGGAGAGGTTGAAGGCAAGTCTCCCTTGACCATATTGAACCCAAGTTTATGAAATTCTATCTTGTATTTAAATTATTGCATGCTTATTATCTGCGTACTGTACTTTAATGTCATTTTAAATGCTTAGATAAATGCCAAATTGTTATACCCACATTGATATTCATTTTGACAACCATTGACACCCTAGGAAAATTAATTACTATTAATAATAATCATTTTCGTATTATGGGACGGTAGAAAATGCTTAGCCGTGCTTAATCACGTCGGTACCTTACCATTATGGAAATGCTTTCATTTGATTCAAATTGAATTGTGAAAATATGGCAATTGGTGTTGTCGGTATTAATTTGAAGAATAAAAGTGAAAAATTATTTAGACCGGGGCGGATTGGTTGTATGGCGGGTGCGGGATGCACAAAATTCTGGAATGTGATTGTCCGCCCCAGTCAATTAAGGACCGGTCGTGTGTTACCATGGGCCATTCTATACAGTACAACCACATGTCTATTATGGGAACGACCTGGCTAAGTAATTTGCATGTATCGTTATTTGACTTCGCCATTGGGCTGTGCGGTTTGCCGGGAGGGTACTTGCATGGCGCAAGAGGGGGCTTCTGTACTGGGCGGATTTAGCCCTAACAGCGGTGAAACCTTAGCGGGCGGAGTTGGTAGCGGTATTATGCATTGTAAAGGCCTTGTCATGATCTCCCTGCCGGCACACCAAAGGAAGCGTGTCAATAGCTTGGCGAAAGGGGTTGATCATGTCGTGTGGGTAAAGTGTACCAACTCTGTAGAGTCAAAACTACTTGAGTAGCCGTGCCCACGGATAAGAACAAGCGTGGGCAGCTTTCACATAGTAGATTTTCTCGGTTTTAGTTTAAAATGGAAAAATGATGATTTGGTTTAAAATGAAAATGAGGTTGGGAATCCGCGAGCGGCTGGAGCTCCGGATATTAGTTTGGCGGTTGGAGCCAACCAGGTAGTTGGAACCTAGAAAATTGTTATACTTCAAATTTAATCATTTATGCTATTTACATTTTGTTAAATGCTGCTTTATGAAATTATTACTTGTATTTAAATTTCAATTTCGCTTTATGCAAATGAACCCTATATGCTTCCTTTGTTTAAGCCTTGCATTTAGTTATTTGCATTAAGTTTCGAGACTTCTTCGAGTATGTTGCATACTCACCCTCGCTTTATTGCGGGTGCTTATTCCATAAAGCGGATGACGAGAGAGCTAGCTATCCCGGCGTGCATCCCACCGCTCGACATCTGTGGTGAAGACTTTGATGAGGAAGACCTGGACTACTAGAGAGGGTACCCCAGTCGGTTGCCTGTGGGCACATTGACTGGCTCTTTTGTTGCTACATTTTCCTCTGTTACTTTCACACTTAAGCCGTAAGGCTCGATACTTGTAATAATGTGATGATGTTTACACTCTTTGCTTAATTATCGTTATTTACTTTATGATATGTCCGTATTATCATCAGACATCTGTTGTGTGTGCTAGCTGTTCTGCACTAGCACGGTTGAAACACAGAGGGTTCGGATTGTAATCAAGGTCCCCACAGAGGTGTTATCGAGCCATATCGATTGTGAGGTCGCAACCCTAGTTAGAATGGCCGTTAGAATTTCAAAATTATTTTTTAAATCAAACCAACAAACTGGTAATTAATAGATTGTCTCCTCTTACCTTATTCTTAGGTTCTTACTTCTTTCCTTGTCTGAATATTATTTTGAAATTTAAATTTGATCTTATCCCCCTAAATTTCTCTAAGTCTTCGATCGACTGCAAGACCAGTGGAAGGACTGCTAGAAGGATCAAGTTGTCGGAAGAGCTATGAAGAATAAGTTACTAGTGCCCATATTTTCCTTTTCTTACGCTTAGTAATCGGAGTTTATTTGGTTTTCTATTGCTTGCTTGATGGGTGTGTTGTACGCTTGCCCGAGGCATGGTGTTGCAGCCACCTTCGTTGGAGTTTTCTTTGCTTGTTACGCCTTGGAATGGCTACCCTCCTATTCTCCTTATCTTTTGCTGTTTCCCTCTCGCCTTGTGCTTTCCCTCTCGTCTTTTGCTAACTTTTCCTTGGCCATTGCTTCAGATGGAAGGTTAGGGCAGAGGCCGTGGTCGCAGAGGCAGAGGCCGTGGTCGTGGCCTGGCAGTGCCACAAGAGCAGTAGAGTGACTCAGAGCAGGAGTTGCCACCGCCGCCACCTGTTCCACCTCAGATGGCCGATATGCTGCAGATGATGGCGATGCAGCTTCACTCTGCGAGCTCGCACGTAACATGGTGAATAATCGAGAGCTTGACCAGCCCCAGCGCCAGTGTTTCAGCCTCAGTCGAAGCTTGGAGAGTTCATGAGAACCCGACCGCCTACCTTCGCAGGATCAGGAGAGCCTTTGGAGGCAGACGATTGGCTCAGAGATGTTGAGAAGAAGCTTCACCGCACAAGTCACGATCACCGCGAGAGGTCTTTGTATGCCGACCATCGGTGAGGAGTCGCCACTACTGGTGGGACAACCATGCAGCCCATCAGAATGCTCAGGCGATTACTTGGGAGGAGTTCACTGAGGCCTTCCGGACTGCTCATGTACCTGCTGGGATCATCGAGATGAAGAAGAGAGAGTTCAGGAAGCTGCGTCAGGGGAACCAGAGTGTATCAGAATACCTCAACCTGTTCACCCAGCTTGCGAGGTATGCACCTGAGGATATGGCCACTGATAGTGCCAAGATCTGGAGGTTCATGGAGGGTCTAGACCCCCACATCAAGGTGCAGCTTGTTGCATTTGATTTCCCCAACTTTCAGCGCATGGTGAACAAGGCCCTAATCTGAGAGGATGCTCGGCGCCCGGCGGCAGAGTCACGCAAGAGGAAGATGGCTTTCCAGGCTCAGTAGGGAGCGAGTGGGTCTCGTCAGCGCTTTCCACCTCAGCGAGGCAGCAGGACGCCTGTCCCAGGAGCACCCCGCACACCTTACTCTGGACCTCGCCCAGCTCCGGACCTGCAGAAGTTGCGGCCTTCGGCACAGAAGGGGAACACCAACGCTGCAGGAGTCCAGTGCTTTCACTGCCACCAGTTGGGTCACTATGCCAACAGTTGTCCTCAGAGGCGCCAGCCGGTTACTCCAGTACCTTTTAGTTTGGGGCAGCCACCAAGACTCGGCTCGAGGATCGGGGCGTGGTGCGCCTCACACCCCCAGGACTCAGCAGTCATTTGGGAGAGGGCGTGTCAACCACGTGACTGCAGAGGAGGCTCAGGATGCACCAGATGTGGTATTGGGTACGTTTCTTGTCAATTCCATACCTGCCACAGCTTTATTCGATTCTGGAGCATCACATTCTTTCATTTCAAAGAATTTTGTTGATTGGTTTGGTTTGGAAACCCTTGCTCTTAAGAATCCCATGATTGTTCAATCACCGGGAAAAGAAATGAGAACTGATTTGGTGTGCCCTAGTGCAACTGTAGAGATTAATGGGGTGACATTTCTGGCGAATCTCATTCTCTTGGATTCGAAAGGATTGGATGTCATCCTAGGGATGGACTGGTTGACCAAGTTCAAGGGTCAAATTGATTGCGCCAGTAGAGCCATCACTCTCACTAATGCAGAAGGCATCCGAGTGGAGTTTAAGCCTGATAAGTCGTTGGGTGAGAATTGCATGTTGAACAAATTGAAGGAAATCACTTTGGAGAGTGTGCCTGTGGTGAGTGAATACCCCGATGTATTCCCTGAGGATTTGCCAGGCATGCCGCTTTGACGGAGATCGAGTTCACCATAGAGCTTGTTCCGCATGCTCCAATTTCCAAGAGGCCTTACTGCATGCCAAATGAATGAGCTCGCCGAGATGAAGAAGCAGATTGAAGAGCCGCAAGAGAAGGGGTTTGTTCGTCCGAAGTTAAATGCGCCTTTGGGGAGCGCCAAGGTGCTTTTGTGAAGAAGAAGGACCACGACTGCGGATGTCGTCCGACTACTGAGCTCAATGAAGTCACCATCAAGAACAAGTATCCATTGCCCAGATCGACGATCTGTTTGATCGCTTGAAGGGTGCTTGTATCTTCTCCAAGATCGATCTGCGATCGGCTATCATCACCAAGATAAGGCCGCAGGACATCCCAAGATGCCTTTGCCACTCGGTATGGATCAGATGAGTTCACAGTCATGTCCTTTGGTCTGACCAATGCTCCAGCATACTTCATGAATCTGATGAACAAGGTATTCATGGATTATCTGGACAGGTTTGTGGTGGTCTTCATAGATGATATCCTTATCTATTCTCGAGATGAGTCTGAGCATGAAGCACATTTGAGGATGGTTTTAGAGAAGCTCAGAAGTCACCAGCTGTATGCCAAGTTCAGCAAGTGTGAGTTCTGGTTGACAGAAGTTGCTTTCTTGGGCCATATTGTCTCTGCTGGAGGTATCTCAGTGGACCCGGAAAAAGTGAAAGGAGTGCTTGATTGGAGGCAGCCCAAGTCAGTGCCGGACATCCAGAGTTTCCTTGGTTTAGCGGGTTACTATCGGAGATTCATTGAGGGATTCTCAAGGATAGCTAGACCGCTCACTCAGCTGCTGAAGAAAGAGAAGAAGTTTGAGTGGACTGAAGCTTGCGAGCAGAGCTTTCAGGAGTTGAAGAAAAGATTGACGACAGCACCAGTGCTTGTTTGCCCGGACATCCAGAATGGATTTGAGATCTATTGTGATGCTTCGAGGCAGGGTCTGGGTTGTGTGTTGATGCAGGAAGGCAAGGTAGTCGCATACGCTTCGCGGCAATTGCGACCACATGAGGAGAACTATCCAACCCATGACTTGGAATTGGCTGCTGTTGTGCATGCATTGAAGCTGTGGAGGCACTATCTCATTGGAAATAGATGCGAGATCTTCACAGACCACAAGAGTCTGAAATACATCTTCACTCAAGCAGATCTCAATCTGTGGCAAAGAAGATGGTTGGAGCTGATAAAAGACTATGATGCAGGCATTCATTACCATCCTGGTAAGGCGAATGTGGTTGCCGATGCTCTGAGCTGAAAGAGTTACTGCAACACTTTGAGGATTCAAGAAGGACAGCCTGCTCTGCATGAGGAATTTCAGCGTCTGAATCTGGGGTTGGTGGAGGAAGGATCAGTTGCTGCTTTGGAGATTCAGCCAACTTTGGTGGACCAAATCAAGAAGATATAGAAGTCGGACAAGGAAGCTGCGAAAATCAAGGAAAGGATCAAGGAAGGTAAAGCTCCAGGATTCTCAGAAGGTGTGGAAGGAATAGTGTGGCTTGGGAAGAGTATCTATGTGCCGAACGTAAAGAGCTCAAGCGGTTGATATCAAGGAGGCGATGAGTCAAGATACTCGATTCATCCCGACAGCACCAAGATGTATCACGACCTTCGAGGTGCTTATTGGTGGCCGAGAATGAGGAAGGAGATTGCAGAGTTCATAGCTGTGTGTGATGTGTGCCAGCGAGTCAAAGCTAAGCATCAAAGGCCAGCAGGATTGTTGCAGCCATTGAAGGTACCTGAGTGGAAGTGGGAAGAGATTGGGATGGACTTTATCACAGGACTTCCGAGGACCAGGCCAGGCTATGACTCGATTTGGGTTGTCGTTGACCGACTGACGAAAGTTGCACATTTCATTCCGGTGAAGACAACCTACAATGGGGATAGGCTAGCAGAGCTGTATATGACTCGGATTGTGTGTATGCATGGTGTGCCCAAGAAGATTGTTTCGGATCGGGGCACCCAATTCACATCTAGATTTTGGCAAAATTTACAAGAAGCATTAGGCACCAATCAACTTCAAGATACTTATCATCCTCGAGCAGATGGATGAGGCGGAGCGAGTGAATCAGATTCTGGAGGACATGTTGAGAGCTTGTGCACTGTCCAATGCAGCCAGTTGGGATCAGATGTTGCCATACGCGGAGTTCTCCTACAACAACAGTTATCAAGCCAGCCTGCAGATGGCACCATTTGAAGCTCTTTATGGGAGGAAGTGCAGGACACCTCTTTGTTAGCATGAGACAGGAGATTGCCAAGTCTTCGGTCCGGATATTCTGCTAGCAGGCTAAGGAACAAGTGAAGATGATTCAGGAAAGGTTGAGAACAGCGCAGTCTAGGCAGAAAAGCTATGCAGATAATCGCAGAAGAGAGTTGACTTTTGTACCTGGCGATTATGTGTACCTGAAGGTCTCCCCACTCAAAGGAATGCGTCGATTCCGAGTTCGTGGCAAGTTGGCACCGAGATTCATTGGACCTTTCCCAATTCTAGCTAGAAGTGGGGAAGTGGCTTATCAGTTGGAGTTGCCACCTCAATTGTCGAATGTGCACAATGTCTTTCATGTGTCACAGTTGAGGAAGTGCCTCAGAGTGCCAGAGAGTGAGATGCAAGTTGAAAATGTTGAGCTGCATGAAGATCCGACTTATCCAGAGTACCCGATCGAACTGGAGGAAGCTGAGCGCAGAACAAGAAACAAGGCGATCAAGTTTTGCAAGGTGCAGTGGAGCAACCACCCGGAAGAAGAAGCCACCTAGGAGCGCGAAGAGGATCTTCGAGCGGAGTACCCCAGCCTGTTTCCCTGGTTAGTCTCAAATCTCGGGGTCGAGATTTCTTGTTAGGGGGGAGGTTTGTAACATTCCGTTTTTCAATTTCCTGGACTTGAATTTCAAAATCCGAACCCATCGCAATTTATTCGAATTAATTCCAGCTTAAACTGAATTTTTAAAGTCAAAAAGGATTTAATTGGATTAATATAAACTTCAAATTAATTATTTTTTATTTTATTTGGGTTCCTTGTGCTTCGTTGAATTTTTCTGTATTTTTGGAGATTTTTCGGGATTTATTTGCTATTTATCCGAATTTAATTTGCTTTTATTGAATTTCTGATATTTTATTTATTTCGGAAATCATTTTCCAATTCTTTTCTTACGCACGGGCGAATTCACTGCTCATTCCATATCGCCCGTTCTCGTTCACCGCTTCGCCTACCAACTCACTCAAGCACAAACAACACAAGAAACCCTAACCCCTACAGCTCTCCACCGTTGGATCAAGCATCCAACGCTCATCCTCAGCCGAGCCGTCCGGTGATGAAGGCCATTGATATGCACCGAATCGATGGTTGTCATGCGTCCACGTCACCAGCCCAGCCGCCGCCGCCCGTGCAGCCCTAGCCGCCCGACCGACCTCGGTTTCCGCACCTTTTCACGCAACCCTAGGCTATAAATGCCTGCGCCGCATCCCTCTCGAGATTCGCCACTTTCCGCCGCCTCGTTTCCCCCACTTCTCGCAGGCCGGGACGCCGCCATGCGTTCTCTAGCCCTCGCTGGAGTTCTTCTTCCGCGCGAAAGCTTCTCCGCCGTTTTTCCTCCGTCGCAAGTGAGTTTCCGCCGTGCTTTTTGGTACCAACAAGTTCATCTCGTTCTCCTCTTTCGGTTCCACTAACTTGTGGGTTCGGTCCGCTACTCCATCGCCCTCAGCCGTGTCTTCTTCCTCGTCTGCAGTGGATTGCGCCGCCACTTCGCCGTCGAACTCCCTCCGTCAACTGTCGCCGTTGATCTTCACCCGGACGGCTAGATCTGCGCCACGTATTGTTTGGGGTAAGCCGCCTTGGCACTGCCATGTTGTCGCCCCGTGGTTGCCTGGTGTTCGCCACGTTGACGCCACCTCACCGCCACCTTACCACCACGTAAAGTACAGCCCTACGTGTCAGCCACGTCATCGCCAGCCACCCGCGTAGCCGCCACGTGCCGGCCACGTGCAGGCCATGTGTTCTCCTGGTTGCCCGCGTCATCATGCCACGTCACGCCACCGAGCCGAGCACTGTGTCACTAACTTGTGGACCCCGCATGTCAGCGAAAATGATTTTCCTTTTCCATTTTCTGTTAGTTTCCCGAATTTCCAGCCAATAGTGTAGCAACACGTGTCATCCCTTATTATTTTTCTCGATTTTCTCCCCCGAGGAACTTCGGAAGACCCGTTCTCCTCCGTTCGAACTCCGATTCAAATTTCTAAATTCATCTAAAATCAAGAACTATCTGTTGTTGTATTTATTATGAATTTTTGGATTTTATTTATTTTGGTTTTATTTATTTTTGTCTCGTTCCGCGTGTTTCGCATGTAGACGACGCACCGGTTGAGCGAGCGGAGCATCCGGCGGAGCTAGCAGCAGCGGGAGAGGTTGAAGGCAAGTCTCCCTTGACCATATTGAACCCAAGTTTATGAAATTCTATCTTGTATTTAAATTATTGCATGCTTATTATCTGCAGATCAGTACTTTAATGTCATTTTAAATGCTTAGATAAATGCCAAATTGTTATACCCACATTGATATTCATTTTGACAACCATTGACACCCTAGGAAAATTAATTACTGTAATAATAATCATTTTCAGATTATGGACTGAGAAAATGCTTAGCCGTGCTTAATCACGCGGTGCCTTTTACCATTATGGAAATGCTTTCATTTGATTCAAATTGAATTGTGAAAATATGGCAATTGGTGTTGCCAGATTAATTTGAAGAATAAAAGTGAAAATGATTTAGACCGGGCGGATTGGTTGTATGGCGGGTGCGGATGCACAAAATTCGAATGTGATTGTCCGCCCCTACCAATTAAGGAACGATCGTGTGTTACCATGGGCCATGCTATACAAGACAACCACATGTCTATTATGGGTGCGACCGCTAAGTAATTTGCATGTATCGTTATTTGACTTCGCCATTGGGTCGTGCGGTTTGTCAGAGGGTACTTGCAAGGCGCAAGAGGGGGCTTCAGATCGGGCGGATTTAGCCCTAACAGCGGTGAAACCTTAGCGGGCGGAGTTGGTAGCGGTATTATGCATTGTAAAGGCCTTGTCATGATCTCCCTGCCGGCACACCAAAGGAAGCGTGTCAATAGCTTGGCGAAAGGGGTTGATCATGTCGTGTGGGTAAAGTGTACCAACTCTGTAGAGTCAAAACTACTTGAGTAGCCGTGCCCACGGATAAGGGCAAGCGTGGAACGCTTTCACATAGTAGATTTTCTGGTTTTTGGTTTTAAATGGAAAAATGATGATTTGGTTTAAAATGAAAATGAGGTTGGGAATCTGCGAGCGGCTGGAGCTCCGGATATTAGTTTGGCGGTTGGAGCCAACCAGGTAGTTGGAACCTGGAAAATTGTTATACTTCAAATTTAATCATTTATGCTATTTACATTTTGTTAAATGCTGCTTTATGAAATTATTACTTGTATTTAAATTTCAATTTCGCTTTATGCAAATGAACCCTATATGCTTCCTTTGTTTAAGCCTTGCATTTAGTTATTTGCATTAAGTTTTCGAGACTTACTGAGTATGTTACATACTCACCCTCGCTTTTTATTGCGGGGCTGCTTATTCCATAAAGCAGATGACGAGAGAGCTAGCTATCCCAGAGCGTGCATCCCACCGTTCGACATCTGTGGTGAAGACTTTGATGAGGAAGACCTGGACTACTAGAGAGGGTACCCCAGTCGGTTGCCTGTGGGCACATTGACTGGCTCTTTTGTTGCTACATTTTCCGCTGTTACTTTCACACTTAAGCCGTAAGGCTCGATACTTGTAATAATGTGATGATGTTTACACTCTTTTGCTTAATTACTGTTATTTACTTTATGATATGTCTGTGTTATCATCACTGTACGACTGTGTGAGCTAGCTGTTCCTGCACTAGCACGGTTGAAACACAGAGGGTTCGGATTTGGTAATCCGGGTCCCCACAGAGGTGTTATCAGAGCCATATCGACTGTAGGTCGCAACCCTAGTTAGAATGGCCGTTAGAATTTCAAAATTATTTTTTAAATCAAACCAACAAACTGGTAATTAATAGATTGTCTCCTCTTACCTTATTCTTAGGTTCTTACTTCTTTCCTTGTCTGAATATTAATTTGAAATTTAGATTTGATCTTATCCCCCTAAATTTCTCTAAGTCTTCGATCGACTGCAAGACCAGTGGAAGGACTGCTAGAAGGATCAAGTTGTCGGAAGAGCTATGAAGAATAAGTTACTAGTGCCCATATTTTCCTTTTCTTCGCTTAGTAATCGGAGTTTATTTGGTTTTCTATTGCTTGCTTGATGGGTGTGTTGTACGCTTGCTCTGTGCATGGTGTTGCAACCCACCTTCGTTGGAGTTTTGTCGCTTGTTCTCGCCTTGGAATGGCTACCCTCCTATTCTCCTTATCTTTTGTCAAGCTTCCTCTCGCCTTGTGCTTTCCTCTCGTCTTTTGCTAACTTTTCCTTGGCCATTGCTTCAGATGGAAGGTTAGGGCAGAGGACGTGGTCGCAGAGGCAGAGGCCGTGGTCGTGGCCCGGCAGTGCCACAAGAGCAGCAGAGTGACTCAGAGCAGGAGTTGCCACCGCCGCCACCTGTTCCACCTCAGATGGCTGATATGCAGCAGATGATGGCGATGCAAATTGAGCCATGCAGCTCGCACGTAACATGGTGAACAATCAAGAGCTAGCCCAGCTCAGCTGCCAGCAAGATGTTTCAGCCGCAATGAAGCTTGAGAGTTCATGAGGACCCGACCGCCTACCTTCTCAGCGCAGGAGTGCCTTTGGAGGCGCACGATTGGCTCGAGATATTGAGAAGAAGCTTCACCGCACAAGGCGACGACGCGAGAAGGTCTTGTATGCCGCCCATCACCAAGGAGTCGCCGCTACTGGTGGGACAACCAGGCAGCCCATCGTAATGCTCAAAGGACACTTGGGAGGAGTTCACCGAGGCCTTCCTGACCGCTCATGTACTCTTTGGGATCATCGAGATGAAGAAGAGAGAGTTCGTGAAGCTGCGTCGGGGAACCAGAGTGTATCGTATACCTCAACCTGTTCACCCAAATTTTGCGAGGTATGCACCTAAGGATATGGCCACCGATAGTGCCAAGATCTCGAGGTTCATGGAGGGTCTAGACCCCACATCAAGGTGCAAACTTTGTTGCATTTGATTTCCCCAACTTTCAGCGCATGGTGAACAAGGCCCTAGTACAGGAGGATGCTCAGCGCCAGCAGCGAGAGTCACGCAAGAGGAAGATGGCTTTCCAGGCTCAGTAGGGAGCGAGTGGGTCTCGTCAGCGCTTTCCACCTCAGCGAGGCAGCAGGACGCCTGTCCCAGGAGCACCCCGCACACCTTACTCGACTCGCCAGCCCGGGACTGCAGACGAAGTTGCCGCCTTTCACCCATGAGGGGAACACCAACGCTGCAGGAGTCCAGTGCTTTCACTGCCACCAGTTGGGTCACTATGCCAACAGCTGTCCTCAGAGGCGCCAAATTGCTTACTCCAAGATTTTAGTTTGGGAGCCACCACCAAGACTCCACTCGGGGATCGACGGCGTGGTCGCCTCACACCCCGAGTGACTCAAGCGGTATTTGGGAGAGGGCGTGTCAACCACGTGACTGCAGAGGAGGCTCAGGATGCACCAGATGTGGTATTGGGTATGTTTCTTGTCAATTCCATACCTGCCACAGCTTTATTCGATTCTGGAGCATCACATTCTTTCATTTCAAAGAATTTTGTTGATCGGTTTGGTTTGAAACCCTTGTTTTAAGAATCCCATGATTGTTCAATCACCGGAAAAGAAATGAGAACGATTTGGTGTGCCCTAGTGCAATCAGTAGAGATTAATGGGGTGACATTTCGCTAATCTCATTCTCTTGGAATTGAAAGGATTGGATGTCATCCTAGGGATGGACCTGTTGACCAAGTTCAAGGGTCAAATTGATTGCGCCAAGAGAGCCATCACTCACCAATGCGTAGGCATCCGAGTGGAGTTTAAGCCCGATAAGTCGTTGGGTGAGAATTGCATGTTGAACAAATTGAAGGAAATCACTTTGGAGAGTGTGCCTGTGGTGAGTGAATACCCCGATGTATTCCCTGAGGATTTGCCAGGCATGCCGCCTGATCGGGAGATCGAGTTCACCATAGAGCTTGTTCC
Source organism: Guadua angustifolia (assembly GCA_036346375.1). Taxonomy (NCBI): domain Eukaryota; kingdom Viridiplantae; phylum Streptophyta; class Magnoliopsida; order Poales; family Poaceae; genus Guadua; species Guadua angustifolia. The sequence goes on from CM070507.1 coordinate 57,866,988, forward strand.
GTGCAGCTCCCAATTTCCAAGAGGCCTTATCAAGCATGCCGCCAATGAGCTCGCCGAGATGAAGAAGCAGATTGAAGAGCTGCAAGAGAAGGGGTTTGTTCGTCCGAAGTTCGTCAGCCTTGGGGAGCGCTTAGTGCTCTTTGTGAAGAAGAAGGACCACAACTGCGGATGTGCGCCGACTACTGAGCTCAATGAAGTCACCATCAAGAACAAGTATCCATTGCCCAGATCGACGATCTGCTTGATCGCTTGAAGGGTGCTTGTATCTTCTCCAAGATCGATCTGCGATCCGCTATCATCACCGAAGATAAGGCCGCAGGACATCCCGAAGACGACCTTTGCCACTCGGTATGGATCAGATGAGTTCACAAATATGTCCTTTGGTTCGACTAATGCTCCAAAGATACTTCATGAATCGATGAACAAGGTATTCATGGATTATCCGACAGTTTGTGGTGGTCTTCATAGATGATATCCTTATCTATTCTCGAGATGAGTCTGAGCATGAAGCACATTTGAGGATGGTTTTAGAGAAGCTCGAAGTCACCACCAGATGCCAAGTTCAGCAAGTGTGAGTTCTGGTTGACGGAAGTTGCTTTCTTGGGCCATATTGTCTCTCGCTGGAGGTATCTCAAAGGACCCGGAAAAAGTGAAAGGAGTGCTTGATTGGAGGCAGCCCAAGTCAGTGCCGGACATCCGGAGTTTCCTTGGTTTAGCGGGTTACTATCGGAGGTTCATTGAGGGATTCTCAAGGATAGCTAGACCGCTCACTCAGCTGCTGAAGAAAGAGAAGAAGTTTGAGTGGACTGAAGCTTGCGAGCAGAGCTTTCAGGAGTTGAAGAAAAGATTGACGACAGCACCAGTGCTTGTTTGCCCGGACATCCAGAAGGGATTTGAGATCTATTGTGATGCTTCGAGGCAGGGTCTGGGTTGTGTGCTGATGCAGGAAGGCAAGGTAGTCGCATACGCCTCGCGGCAATTGCGACCACATGAGGAGAACTATAAAACCCATGACTTGGAATTGGTCATTGTTGTGCATGCATTGAAGTCAGGAGGCACTATCTCATTGGAAATAGATGCGAGATCTTCACAGCACCACAAGAGTTCAAATACATCTTCACTCAAGCGCATCTCAATCATGCAAAGAAGATGGTTGAGCCGATAAAAGACTATGATGCAGTATTCATTACCATCCCGGTAAGGCGAATGTGGTTGCCGATGCTCGAAATGAAAGAGTTATCGCAACACTTTGAGGATTCAAGAAGGACAGCCTGCTCTGCATGAGGAATTTCAGCGTCTGAATCTGGGGTTGGTGGAGGAAGGATCAGTTGCTGCTTTGGAGATTCAGCCAACTTTGGTGGACCAAATCAAGAAGATATAGAAGTCGGACAAGGAAGCTGCGAAAATCAAGGAAAGGATCAAGGAAGGTAAAGCTCCAGGATTCTCAGAAGGTGTGGAAGGAATAGTGTGGCTTGGGAAGAGTATCTATGTGCCGAACCAGAAAGAGCTCAAGCAGTTGATACTGAAGGAGGCGCATGAGTCAGCATACTCGATTCATCCCGACAGCACCAAGATGTATCACGACCTTCGAGGTGCTTATTGGTGGCCGAGAATGAGGAAGGAGATTGCAGAGTTCATAGCTGTGTGTGATGTGTGCCAGCGAGTCAAAGCTAAGCATCAAAGGCCAGCAGGATTGTTGCAGCCATTGAAGGTACCTGAGTGGAAGTGGGAAGAGATTGGGATGGACTTTATCACAGGACTTCCGAGGACCAGGCCAGGCTATGACTCGATTTGGGTTGTCGTTGACCGATCGATTTAAAGTTGCACATTTCATTCCGTGAAGACAACCTACAATGGGGATAGGCTAGCAGAGTCAGATATGACTTCGGATTGTGTGTATGCATGGTGTGCCCAAGAAGATTGTTTGGATCGGGCACCCAATTCACATCTAGATTTTGGCAAAAGTTACAAGAAGCATTAGGCACCAATCAACTTCAAGATGACTTATCATCCTCGCATGATGGACAGATTTGAGCGAGTGAATCAGATTCGGAGGACATGTTGAGAGCTTGTGCAATCATCCAATGCAGCTTGGGATCGAGATGTTGCCATACGCGGAGTTCTCCTACAACAATAGCTTATCAAGCCACCGCAGATGGCACCATTTGAAGCTCTTTATGGAGGAAGTGCAGACACCTCTTTGTTAGCATGAGACAGAGATTGCCAAGTCTTCGGTCCGGATATTCTCAGAGTGAGCTAAGGAACAAGTGAAGATGATTCAGAAAGGTTGAGAACAAATAGCCTAGGCAGGAAAAGCTATGCGAGATAATCGCAGAAGAGAGTTGACTTTTGTACTGGCGATTATGTGTACTGAAGGTCTCCCCACTCAAAGGAATGCGTCGATTCCGAAGTTCGTGGCAAGTTGGCACCGAGATTCATTGACCTTTCCCAATTCTAGCTAGAAGTGGGAAGTGGCTTATCAGTTGGAGTTGCCACCTCAACTGTCGAATGTGCACAATGTCTTTCATGTGTCACAGTTGAGGAAGTGCCTCAGAGTGCCAGAGAGTGAGATGCAAGTTGAAAATGTTGAGCTGCATGAAGATCTGACTTATCCAGAGTACCCGATCAGAATTCTGGAGGAAGCTGAGCGCAGAACAAGAAACAAGGCGATCAAGTTTTGCAAGGTGCAGTGGAGCAACCACCCGGAAGAAGAAGCCACCTAGGAGCGCGAAGAGGATCTTCGAGCGGAGTACCCCAGCCTGTTTCCCTGGTTAGTCTCAAATCTCGGGGTCGAGATTTCTTGTTAGGGGGGAGGTTTGTAACATTCCGTTTTTCAATTTCCTGGACTTGAATTTCAAAATCCGAACCCATCGCAATTTATTCGAATTAATTCCAGCTTAAACTGAATTTTTAAAGTCAAAAAGGATTTAATTGGATTAATATAAACTTCAAATTAATTATTTTTTATTTTATTTGGGTTCCTTGTGCTTCGTTGAATTTTTCTGTATTTTTGGAGATTTTTCGGGATTTATTTGTATTTATCCAGATTTAATTTGCTTTTATTGAATTTCTGATATTTTATTTATTTCGGAAATCATTTTCCAATTCTTTTCTTCTGCACGGGCCGGAATTCACTGTTCATTCCATATCGCCCGCTCTCGCTCACCGCTTCGCCCAAATTTCAACTCACCCTTACAAATTTCAAAGACAAGAAAACCCTAACCCTACAACTCTCCACCGTTGATCAAGCATCCAACGCCATCCTCACCGAGCCGTCCGGTGATGAAGGCCGTTGATATGCACCGAATCGACGGTTGTCATCGTCCCACGCCACCAGCCTCAGCTCGCGCCTGCAGCCCTAGCCGCCTCGACCGACCTCGGCTTCGCGCTTTTCACGCAACCCTAGGCTATAAATGCTCACACAGATCCTCTCGAGATTCGCCACTTTCCGCCGCCTCGTTTCCCCCACTTCTCGCAGGCCGGGACGCCGCCATGCGTTCTCTAGCCCTCGCTGGAGTTCTTCTTCCGCACGCAAGCTTCTCCGCCGTTTTTCCTCCGTCGCAAGTGAGTTTCCGCCGTGCTTTTTGGTACCAACAAGTTCATCTCGTTCTTCTTTCTTTGCCCACTAACTTGTGGGTTCGGTCCGCTACTCCTTCGCCTCACCGTCTTCTTCCTCGTCTCGCGGTGGATTGCGCCGCCACTTCGCCGTCGAACTCCTCTCGTCAATCTGCCGCCGCTGATCTTCACCCGGACGGCCAGATCTGCGCCACGCATTGTTTGGGGTAAGCCGCCTTGGCATCGCCATGTTGTCGCCTGCGGTTGCCTCGGTGTTCGCCACGCTGACGCCACCTCACCGCCACCTTACCACCACGTAGTACAGCCCCACGTGTCGCCCACGCCATCGCCACCACCACAGTAGCGCCACGCGCCGCCACGCGAGCTATGTGTTCTCCTCGGTTGCCCGTCATCATGCCACGCCACGCCACCGAGCCGAGCAACGTGTCACTAACTTGTGGACCTCATGTCGGCGAAAATGATTTTCCTTTTCCATTTTCTCGTTAGTTTCCCGAATTCCGAATTTCCACCAATAGTGTAGCGACACGTGTCATCCCTTATTATTTTTCCGATTTTCTCCCGAGGAACTTTGAAGACCTGCCTCCTCCGCTCAACTCCGATTCAAATTTCTAAATTCATCTAAAATCAAGAACTATCTGTTGTTGTATTTATTATGAATTTTTGGATTTTATTTATTTTGGTTTTATTTATTTTTGTCTCGCTCGCGTGTTTCAAGGTGGTAGACGACGACCTGGTTGAGCGAGCGGAGCATCCCATGAGCTAGCAGCAATGGAGAGGTTGAAGGCAAGTCTCCCTTGACCATATTGAACCCAAGTTTATGAAATTCTATCTTGTATTTAAATTATTGCATGCTTATTATCTCATGATTGTACTTTAATGTCATTTTAAATGCTTAGATAAATGCCAAATTGTTATACCCACATTGATATTCATTTTGACAACCATTGACACCCTAGGAAAATTAATTACTATTAATAATAATCATTTTCAGATATGGGACTAAGAGAAAATGCTTAGCCGTGCTTAATCACGCCGGTACCTTACCATTATGGAAATGCTTTCATTTGATTCAAATTGAATTGTGAAAATATGGCAATTGGTGTTGTCGGTATTAATTTGAAGAATAAAAGTGAAAATTATTTAGACCGGGCGGATTGGTTGTATGGCGGTGCGGATGCACAAAATTTCGAATGTGATTGTCCGCCTACCAATTAAGGACCGGTCGTGTGTTACCATGGGCCATTCTATACAAGACAACCACATGTCTATTATGGGAACGACACGCTAAGTAATTTGCATGTATCGTTATTTGACTTCGCCATTGGGTCAGGCGGTTTGTCGGGAGGGTACTTGCATGGCGCAAGAGGGGCTTCAGATCGGGCGGATTTAGCCCTAACAATGTGAAACCTTAGCGCGGAGTTGGTAGCGGTATTATGCATTGTAAAGGCCTTGTCATGATCTCTCGCCGCACACCAAAGGAAGCGGTCAATAGCTTGGCGAAGGGGTTGATCATGTCGTGTGGGTAAAGTGTACCAACTCTGTAGAGTCAAAACTACTTGAGTAGCCGTGCCCACGGATAAGGGCAAGCGTGGAACGCTTTCACATAGTAGATTTTCTGGTTTTTAGTTTAAAATGGAAAAATGATGATTTGGTTTAAAATGAAAATGAGGTTGGGAATCCGCGAGCGGCTGGAGCTCCGGATATTAGTTTGGCGGTTGGAGCCAACCAGGTAGTTGGAACCTAGAAAATTGTTATACTTCAAATTTAATCATTTATGCTATTTACATTTTGTTAAATGCTGCTTTATGAAATTATTACTTGTATTTAAATTTCAATTTCGCTTTATGCAAATGAACCCTATATGCTTCCTTTGTTTAAGCCTTGCATTTAGTTATTTGCATTAAGTTTCCGAGACTTACTGAGTATGTTGCATACTCACCCTCGCTTTTTATTGCGGGGCTGCTTATTCCATAAAGCAGATGACGAGAGAGCTAGCTATCCCAGAGCGTGCATCCCACCGTTCGACATCTGTGGTGAAGACTTTGATGAGGAAGACCTGGACTACTAGAGAGGGTACCCGGTCGGCTGTTCGTGGGCACATTGACTGGCTCTTTTGTTGCTACATTTTCCGCTGTTACTTTCACACTTAAGCCGTAAGGCTCGATACTTGTAATAATGTGATGATGTTTACACTCTTTTGCTTAATTATCGTTATTTACTTTATGATATGTCCGTGTTATCATCATCAGATGACTGCAGTGTGCTAGCTGTTCCTGCACTAGCACGGTTGAAACACAGAGGGTTCGGATTTGGTAATCCGGGTCCCCACAGAGGTGGTATCAGAGCCATATCGACTGTAGGTCGCAACCCTAGTTAGAATGGCCGTTAGAATTTCAAAATTATTTTCTAAATCAAACCAACAAACTGGTAATTAATAGATTGTCTCCTCTTACCTTATTCTTAGGTTCTTACTTCTTTCCTTGTCTGAATATTATTTTGAAATTTAAATTTGATCTTATCCCCCGAAATTTCTCTAAGTCTTCGATCGACTGCAAGACCAGTGGAAGGACTGCTAGAAGGATCAAGTTGTCGGAAGAGCTATGAAGAATAAGTTACTAGTGCCCATATTTTCCTTTTCTTACGCTTAGTAATCGGAGTTTATTTGGTTTTCTATTGCTTGCTTGATGGGTGTGTTGTACGCTTGCCCCAGGCATGGTGTTGCAGCCACCTTTCGTTGGAGTTTTGTTGCTTGTTCTGCCTTGGAATGGCTACCCTCCCTATTCTCCTTATCTTTTGGTGTTTCCGTCTCGCCTTGTGCTTTCCCTCTCGTCTTTTGCTAACTTTTCCTTGGCCGTTGCTTCAGATGGAAGGTCGTGGCAAAGGCGTGGGTCGCAGAGGCAGAGGTCGTGGTCGTGGGTCTTGACAAAGCCACAAGAGCAAGCAGAGTGACTCAGAGCAGAGTTGCCACCGCCAATTGCTCCACCTCAGATGGCCGATATGCAGCAGATGATGGCGAGGCAATCTCACCATCGCAGTTCTCACGTAACATGGTGAACAATCAAGAGTCAAGACCAAATTTCAAATACCAAGTGTTTCAGCCGCAGTCGAAGCTTGAGAGTTCATGAGGACCCGACCGCCTACCTTCTCAGGCGCAGGAGAGCCTTTGGAGGCAGACGATTGGCTCAGAGATATTGAGAAGAAGCTTCACCGCACAAAGTCGCACGATCCGCGAGAAGGTGTCAGATGCCACCATCACCAAGGAGTCGCCAATACCGTGGGACAACTTCATGCACCCATCGAATGCTCAAAGGACATTTGGGAGGAGTTCACTAAGGCCTTCCGGACTGCTCATGTACCTGCTGGGATCATCAAGATGAAGAAGAGAGAGTTCAGGAAGCTGCGTCAGGGGAACCAGAGTGTATCAGAATACCTCAACCAGTTCACCCAGCTTGCGAGGTATGCACCTGAGGATGTGGCCACTGATAGTGCCAAGATCTGGAGGTTCATGTAGGGTCTAGACCCCGACATCAAGGTGCAGCTTGTTGCATTTGATTTCCCCAACTTTCAGCACATGGTGAACAAGGCCCTAGTGCAGGAGGATGCTCAGCGCCAGCAGCGAGAGTCACGCAAGAGGAAAATGGCTTTCCAGGCTCAGCAGGGAGCGAGTGGGTCTCGTCAGCGCTTTCCACCTCAGCGAGGCAGCAGGACGCCTGTCCCAGGAGCACCCCGCACACCTTACTTTGGACCTCGCCAGCTTGTTCGGGACCGTAGCAGTTGCGGCCTTTCACCGCAGAAGGGGAACACCAACGCTGCAGGAGTCCAGTGCTTTCACTGCCACCAGTATTTGGATGAACTTTGTAGAGCATTACTAAATTGGTTTCATAGATTTTGGTATTTGGATGAGTTATTTTATCTACTGCTGAAGTAGCCTAAATGACCACAATTAATAACGCTAATTTGGCCAGATTCATATTGGGTTTGCGACTACATTATACAAGATCTTTAATTCATTTTTCAGGCATTAGCAGGTTTCCTATTTGATTATTGTTACATTTGACATTTCTTTATGATAAAAGAATTCAAATTAAACTTTATTCCAATTATTTTTACATATATATGCCCTCACTGTTTTTAGGAACTTAATATAAATTACTTTATCATTTTATGAGCCTTTTTACTATTGTTTTCAAGTAATGACCATACTAGGGTTTATTAATGATTGCAAAACAAATAATATAAACTTAATTCAACAATTAAGCATTTTTACATGTTTGAGTTTATTATGATTCCGTGATACATATAAATTTATTTAATGATTTTTGGAATTATATTTTCTTTGAATACAACCATATCCATAATAATGTTTATTCCTAAATTTAATTTTACTATTTGTTTTGTGACTCAAAAATTAAGTATTTTTGTATATTTAAATACATTCGATCTTAGCATCTCATAAATATTGATTTCATCATTTCATTACTTGATATATACAAATTCTCATTATAAACTATATTAGTACCATAATCAAAGTTTAATGTTAATAATTATTCTCAGAACTCAAAAAATTTATATTTTTACATATTTATATTCTTTCGATTTTAGATGAATATACAACTTTGTTACATCGAGATTGAATCAAAATTGCAATAGATATTCAAGTTTTCATTATTAACCGATTTGAAATTATATTGAGAAATTGAAATACGCTTTACCAAAAAGAAAACGTCTTCCTCTTCGTTCTTCTTCCTTCAAGGCTTCATCGCTTCTCGGTCCCATCAAGCAGAGACAAAAGAACAGGGATGGTTTGAGGTAAATGGCGTGAAGCTTCTACGACGATGCTCGCATGAAGGTGACCACACCGAGAGGAAGAGCTCGGCGAGACGCCAGATGGCATTACCGATTCAGCCGGAGGTGCATCAGGCGGTGCGCCACCGAGCTCAAGCAATGGCGCCCATGGTGGGTTGGATGGTAGCAAGAAGCAAGGCAAAAGAGCTAGAATGGGTAAGCATTAAAGCATGAGGAGTATCAAGGGTTCCATTTTTGTGATTTACCTAAGGAAGCTCGAGAGCGCCGCCACCGAGCACCGCTTTGGAGAAGATGGGCTCACGGCGGCGGCACAATTTCGCATGAAGAGCTCAAGATTTTTTGAGGGCTTTAGCTCAAGAGGGTGTGGTGATGCTCTAGGTTAAGGGATTTGGGAATGGATTCTTACTCTTGAATTGACTTCGCTTTGAGCTCCGTGAAGGTCTCTGCCATGGCGAAGAAAGCAAAGCTTCAAATGATTTAGTTGAGGAGAGGAAAGAAGAGCCGAGGGAGGAAAGAAAACGCAGCTCAGTGATCATTTGGGGGTATTTATAGGGCGAATTGGTTGAACTCGCCGAGTTGCTTCTGGTCTGGATGAGACTCCACCATGCGCGACAAAGAAGAGGGGCGAGCTGTGTGAGACCCCATTCTGATGAACAGGAACCTCCATGTGATTGCTATGCTATTCCCTGGATCAGTAGCTAGCACTCACATGTTTACAACAATTGGAATCACAACCACACCACAAATAATTACAAATGAAACTAATATATAAAGAGAAGTTTACAAATAAAGAGATTAGCAAAGAAGAAGCAATATCTTGTAGTTTGCCCATCCGACCAAGCAGTAAATCGACAAGGTATAAACTGCAGATAGAACACGTTGAAGAAGATCCCGCAACCTGCGACGAAAAGAGACTCGAAGCCTCGCTAACTCATCCACCTAAAATAATAGATTAAGCAAGGGTGAGTACTTTACGTACTTAGCAAGACTTGAGCAAAAACCTATAATATATGCAGGCCATTTCAAAGGAAAGGCTACTACAGTTAATTTGCATAAAGCGAAATTGAATTTGTAAATCAAGTTATTTGTAAATGGAATTTATAAGAGCATTTGATCGATAACAAATAAGTAAAGCATAAGTAACACTCACAGTCCTCCATGATGTGAGCGACGAACATTCCATATCCTGAAATCCATCATTGTCGGCCCTTTGACATAAAGCACAGTTGCAAAACAAATGATACCAAGCCCTTTTGAAAATAATAAAACATCTAACATTGGAATGACTTCACCAAGTGCCCATGACCGCGGGCGCGGCTAATCGATTAGATTTACACTCTGCAGAGGTGTACAACTGTACCCACAAGACATGACCTTTTCCTTTTGCCGCATGTTTCACGCACTTTTAGCGTGTGGCCAGAATGATCATGACGAAAACCTTTACATTACATTACCTGGGTTAACTTTACACCAGCCCGGGACGTTATTCCCTGCCAGAGGAACAGAAACACACACACGATGTGGTTCCTTTCACGAATACTCAACACACACACACCGTTCCTGTTCATGACAAGGCGTACACCGTTGCATGGGTGGAAACCCTTCCAAGTAGACCAATTAAACCGGAATGCCTGTGCAAGCTCCCGCCTTCCATAAATGCAAAGTTAAACCAGGTAACTTAATTGGTTTAAGGCTGCCCCATCCCAACACTTGTGGTTTGTACGGATATTCTTGGATCAATAGCGTCCCATTGCTCGGTCCTTAATTTGACACGGGCGACACTTCACCCTACACTACGTGCAATTCCTGTCGCACAACCGGCTATTGCCAATAATCGCCCGCATCAAAACATAGTTTTATTTTGGGTTTTTAATCAAAATTACCAGCAACCAACAGAGACATTTCCAAGGTTTTCAGGAAACAAATATTGATTTGATCATGTACATTGCTGATTCTAAGGCATGGCTAAGCATGAATAATATGAACGCATATACCCATGATGACATTAAGTAATGCCTATCCTCAATCTAGGGTTATCAAGGTTCACATGACCATAATCATCAAAGAAGGTTAATGAGACAACAAGTATAACTACCAGTACCACAAAATAGCAAGTTTACAGAAAGTAAACGCATGCATAATACAGTTACAGAAACAACATATTGTAGGTAAAGTACTGGGATCAATATGGTCAAGGAGTGCTTGCCTTGCTTATTTGTCGTTTACGAGGAAGACGAGGATTGCGGTCGACGATGGCGACGGAAACAGCAACATCGGTTCTACACGTCGATCAATGGAAATATAGAAAAATACTAACTTCAATAAGGGCAAAAAGAAAGGAGATAGTAAGAACAAATAAAGATTCTTCATAAGAATTAGGGATTGCTCTTTATGAATTTATTAATTTTATTTTACGAATTCAAGATGCAAAAATAGTTTAAGATTAAATAGATATGATCATTTCAGGTTCAAGGTGAATTCTTACTTTTAATTAGGATTCAGAGTCAAAGCATCATTTGATTAATATTCTAGTTATAAAAAGCTAATCTATTGATTTAGGCTACTAGCATTATTTACATGATATTTGGGAAGGTTCTGGTGATACAAATATTATAATTATTGATTTCTCATTTACACTCAAAGTGCATTTATTCATATTACGCATCTAAGTAATGTGGTTACTTAGGGTTATTAAGCTATTAAGATTAATATACAAATCATGACGAAGTGAGATTATCTTTTTATAATAAGGTAATCTAAACTTTGGAGAGCACTACAGGGTTAATTTCATAAGTTTTACGATTTAGACGAGACATTATATTCATTATTGAAAAGGCTTATGTGGCAACTAAAGTTTACTATTCATGGAATCGGCCAAAAAGTGAATCGCACGATTAGCGATTAAGGGTTTTGAACTAGCTTGATTTAAATGGAAAACATACTATAATCAATATATTTTTGTAGAATATGGTAGTACAAACTTTGTAGAGTGTTACTAAACTAGTTTTACTGATTTTGGTATTTAGACGAGTTACTTTTTCTACCGCTGAAGTAGCCTAAATGACCACGATGAATAACGCTAAATCGACCAACTTTATATTGTGATTGCAACTACAATATACATGATCTTTAATTTATTTTTCAGGTGTTAATAGTAAACAATCCTAGAAATGTTTTAAAGTTGGTTTGGCATTATTTTAACCTTAATTGAAATAGATTATCTATTTATTTACTGCTGTAAATATCATTTTCTTATGTTAGAAGAATGCAAATTAAGTTTGATTCTAAGTATTTTTATATGGACAAGTCCCTACTAACTTCAGGAACTACATATAAATTAATTTATTGATTTATGAGGTATTCTGCTACTATTCTTACTAATGATCATACTAAGGTTTATTAATGGTCGCAATGCAATACATAAACTTAGTTCAAATATTTAATATCTCTGCATGATTAGGCTTATTAAAATCCTAGAAGCACATAATCATTTATTTTATGATTTTATAAGTTATATTTTCCATGTGAGCAATATTGTCCATAATAGTGTGTTCATCTAATTTTAAATTTAAATAATTGTTCTATGATCCAAGAATTGAATATTTTTGTATATTTGAATACATTCTGATCCTAAAATCTCATGATTATTGATTTCATCATTTCATTACTTATTATACACAATTTCTCATTAAAAACCATATTAGCACCATAATCAAAGTTTAATTTGAATAATAATCCTGTACTTCAAAAATTAAATATTTTTGTATATTTAGATTCTTCTGGATTTTAGATGAATATAGAAATTTGTCCCACTGAGTTTTGATTTAAATTGCAAAAGATATTCAATACTAAATTTCATTCGGTATGGAAATGAAATTGGAAATTAATCGCTTTCAATCACAGAGGCGCCTTTACTAGTTGCTGAGGCTTTCTTGCGCCATCGATGACCGGGTCCCAATCGGCAAGTGAAAAAAGCAGAGCAATGGACTAGGGTTTGGCGGGCGACGGCCTTCTGGCGGCGATCCGGCGACGGTGATTTTGCACACCAGAGTGACGAGGGTGGGCGCCCTTGACCGGCCGGCACTGATCAACGGATCCCCAAGCTCGGAGGCCCGGCCACGACACAGGTGAGTCTTGGGCGCTCGACCTAGAGCGCTTAGACCCGAGCACCCCCTCGACCTCGAGCTCAGGCGGGCCCTTGTTCGAGCTGCATCCACCCTTGGATTTCGGATCAAGCATTTGACCGGCGGTTGCTCAAGGCGCGGTCATGGGTAGGAGCAGTCGGCAACAAGTTGAGCGAGCGCATCGCCGCCCTCAACGTGCATGAAGGCCACTTCCCGGGAATCTCTCCCGGCCGTTGAGTGCAAAGGAGGTATAAAGACCAAGGAAGCGCGGTCCTTTGGAGAACAACAAACACACAACATGCCCTAGCTCGAGCTTAGACATAGCCATTGTAAACTTGAGCTGTAACACACCCTTGAACTCAGAAATAGCCAAGAAAACCGCAGCAAGGCGACTGGAGTAGAGCTATTACCTCCACAGGGGCTCGAACCAGTATAAATCTCGGTCTCACGTTCGTTGTCGTCTTGCTCCGACCAACACCACGTCTACACATTTCCTCCGTCTGAGCGAAGCGCAGCTCGGGTCCCGTATCACACTGACCCCCCATCTCATTTCTTGCGGTTGGCGATCCCGATCGTCGACAGTTGGCGCCCACCGTGGGGCCCGATTGCTTCGCTTATTCACAGGAACGGCATCAAGAACCCAGGAGCATGGCGCACTTTATTGACGGACTTTCCTCAAGCGTGATTCGCACGGACCGACTCCGTGTCCCTGTTTTCCTTCGCCACCGCCTCGAGCAACACGCTCGATGGCGACGGTCAAGGCACGGAGGGAAATGCGGATGACCGTGATCCACAGACTCAAGACGCCACCGGATGGTGCACGCCGCTATTAACTGCTTATAACCGCCCTCCGGCGGAGGCCCAGAGAGGGCCAAGACGCTCCGGGCGCCCAGTCCCCCTCACGGGAGCGCCTCGCTTATCGCCGGGTCATGGTCGACCCGATAGGGCAAGGTCGGAGCTCTTTGGCCGAGCCCTGGCCGAAGAGCTCGATCGGGCTGCGACCGAGGTCGTGCCTCCGCAGCACCGAAGTCAACACTCGGGGACCCGCTCCCAGAAAAGTGATGACAACACGTCGCGCCGTCGCCCGCGCACCCATCGGACGCCTCCTGCGCAGGAGCTAGCCCCCGAGCAGCGGGCTCAGGACGAGGCTTTGACACAGACGCGCCGGCGTCCTGCGGGCACCGCACCAAGCAGGGCCAGGCCCGAGCCAAGCCACGCAAACTCTGAGTCGACCGGCAGCAGGTCTATGGACCTCTCCCCAGACGTTCCGCCCAAGCGCCGTAAGGTCCAGGACCGCTTGCGTTACCTACCAAGTGATTCCCGCGCCTGGCACCGTGGTCGTTCCCACCGGTCGGTCAAGACGCGGGCAGCCTCGACCAATCCGGCGGCGGCGAGGACCTTGTCGGTGATGACCACACCCGACGCCAAGACTGTTCGGCCTATGGTCGCATGGCGATTCGACGGATCGCGTCGCGTGCGGTGGTCGGCTCGGTTCAAGCCCGCACTGATCGAGCGCTTCGATGGGACTAAGAACCCCGACGAGTTCTTGTCCATCTACTCGACCACTATCCTAGCGGCCGGGGGGGATGAGCTGGCGATGGCAAACTACCTCCCTACCGTGCTGGACGGGGCCGCGAGGACCTGGCTTTTTAACCAGAAACTTGGTTCCTTCAGGTCGTGGAGCCAAATCCAGAACGCCCTTCGCTCCAACTTTCAGAGTTGTTATGAGCGGCGGGAGGGAGAAGGACTGGATCGTGTCATCCGGGCAAGAACGAGTCATTAAGCGTGATTTCGTCGCGATTCATCCGCACAAGGAACCTCGATTCGAGCATCTCCGGCGAAGCCATCATTAAAGCTTTCAAGTTCAAGCGCCCACGACCGGCGCCATCAAGACACGAGATCACCTCGAGGCTCAGCGTCAACAAGCTTTTTCGCATGGCGGAGCGGTACGCGGACGCGGATGACACAGTCTGCTGGAAACGCGACTACGACCAAGGTAAGCTTGGTCTAAACCAAACAGAGGCCGTCCCATCCAACTTCAGGGGTGCCGACCACGGCACCACCGCTAAGAAGCGGAAGCGTGACCGTAGGGGCGGCGGAGGTCTGCCGCGGGTGATCGTATCGGCGGATGGCCAGCGCGAGGTCCTCGAGGTCCGAGGTCAAGCTCGAGAGGGCTCCAAATCTCGCCAAGGTCGTCCTTGACCTCATCAGGCGTAGAACCAACCCCAGCAAGAGGGCCAACGACCTGGGCCCCAGCGGGCCGATGCCCGGCCGCTGGGGGCCGAGAGGCGACGGGATATGACGAGGCAAAGTTCTGCCTGTTTCATCGGGCGACCGGCCACGACCTGTGGGCCTGCAGGGCTTGGCAAAGCAAGCTGGATGCCTTCTATGATGGGCGGGGTGAAATGCCCGTGTGTAACATCCTGAAAATTCTAAAACCGTGAAATGCTATAATGTGAATTTGTGTTTTATAGAATTTATGACTTTTTGGATTGATTTCTTGGATTTAGGGTTGCAAAGACAATTAAAGGAAATGGGAGAAATTAATTGAACAAAAGAAGAGTTGGGAATAATTTATTTTCTGAATCCAAATCTGTGGAGAAACCAAATTATGCACTAATAGAAATACATGAATATCAATCAATATTAAAAATGAAACAAAGGGTCGGTTTGACTAGAAACAACAGACCTTCCGGATTCGTGGAAAATATTCAGAGCTTATCTCCAGCTGAAAAATTTACCAAGTTACCTTTGATATAGTATTTACCTCAGGTAAAAATCTCAGAAAGTTATCAGATGGGATAAGCCTTGAAATAATTCGAAAATAGAAGCTCTGAAATTCTGAAAATCTTAATGTCAGAATTTTTATAAAATCCTGGAGCAATATCTTGAGCTGAAAATTTTACATAAGAACAAATAGCTCAAGGTAATTTGAAAAACAAAGTTTCAAAAATTGATAAAAATATTTGAATTGTCTGATAAATCAAAAAGGCAGAATTTGAAATCACATGCATTGTACAAGATCAGAATTTTGTAAATAATCTACCAATTATTTCGATCTAAACTTTTTACTGGAGATCATCTACTTCCAGAAGAGACTACACAAAAAGTATGAAAAATTGCTGACAAGGATTAGCAGGCGAAATTAATGCAAGTTCAATGCCTTTGCCCGAGTACATCCTTAAGCTAAATTCTTGCCTCTCTTTCTCCTCACCGCCTTATGGGTCCCAGATTGCAGCCACTCCTTTTCTCCAAAGATCTTCTCGGTGCCAAGAAACCCCAGTCCCACACGCCAGCCCTCAACCGCACACATTGCTCCTTGAAATAAACAACAGAGGTAGTGCTCCACTCACTTTCCCCTCCACTCCTCCCTCCTCCTCAGCCACGCCACAGCCAAAACGCCAGAGCCAGTTCGCCATTTCCATCCTGCTGCCGATGCCTCTTGAAGCTCACTGCGCAGAGGCAAGAAGGAATCTCATGCTAACTTCTTCAGTGGAGCAAGTGTAGAGCTCACCATTGCCCATCCCTCGAACCGAATAAATTTCATTAAGCTTCCTTCTTGTTTTCACCGAAGATCAAGCCCTTACCCTCCATTGCCGCACAAGCAAGAAAAGGGGAGGTAGCAGATCAAGCCAACCAAGAAGCCATTCTCAAATTCCTCACAACCGTAGCGTCTCTGGTATCACCGAACCCATCTAGCTCTTTAATTTCGGTTCTTTCTCGCCGATCACCGCCGCCACGCCGCACCCTTCTTCCTCATGGCCGTTAAATGGGTGGCGCTTCCACAGCCGTCTCCGCTTCAATTGATTGGTAAATTGGAACCTCTAGCACCTCCCGATACTCACCATACCACCGATTCAAACCCTAATGCTTCGGTTCATCTTTTGTTTGGTCACCGCCATGGTCGCCGCCTCTCTCGTGGGCGCCTCTCTGGTGGCTCCCTACGAGTCGATTGTAGTTCGAGGCTCCTTGCCGTGGCCGATCCTCCCGGTGTGGTTGCTTTTCCGAGCTTCAGCCGAGTGCCTTCACTGCTCAGCCCTAGAAGCTTCTCTGTTCTCCTTTCTGCGCAAGGGGGGCCAAGAGCCAGCGCTGTGTGGTTGAAGAAGAGCAGCCGAAGGTGTTTCCTCTGTTAGTAAAGCACATTCTTGATTTGCAATCAAATTTCGGCGAAATACATTCAGATATTAATAACTTGTGCATTTGTAGTCACAAACCGTTGAAATAAATTTGTATATTTATCTAATATCGGAAGATTATAGATATGCAAAGATATTAAAAGTTTGAACTGCAAAACAATTAGTTGGATTAAACTTTGATTTATAGCCTTAATATGCTCTCCATATTAAACCTGTGGTCAATAAGTCATAAAACAATAAAATGAATTTTTATATGATGCTAAGATCAGGATGAATTCAAGCATACAAAAATATTCAATTCTTGAGTCACGTAACAATCATTTAAATTTAAAGTGGGATGAACACACTAGTATGGACAATATTGCTCACATGAAGAATATAACTTATAAGATCATGAAATGAATGATTATGTGTTTACGGAAGTATGAGAGGCTCGACCATGCAAAAACATGTAGCTTTTGATCGTGCTTAAGTTACTTATCTTGCAAACATTAGTAAGCCTAATATGACCATATATAAGAGTAAGTGCATAATAACTCATAAAAGGAGGAAATAAATTGTATGAAATTCCTGAAACAGAAGGACATATATATGTAAAAACATTTGGAATAAAGTTTAACTTGAATTCCTTTATCATAAAGAAATGTCAAATGTAACAATAGTCAAATAGAAAACCTATTGCAGTTTAAGACAAAACAATGCAAAAACTAGTTTTAAAATGTTTCTAGAGTTGTACCCTGCTAATGTCTGAAAAATGAATCTAGAATCATGTATAAGTTAGTTGGAAATCAAGTTGGAAACTTGGCCGATTTAAGGTTTCAAATATGATCATTTACACTGTTTCAGTGGTAGATAAAATAGCTCGTCTAAATACCAAAATCAGCAAAACCAGTTTAGTAACACTATACAAAGTTCATACTACCATATTCTACAAAAACATCTTAATTACAATGCGCTTTCCATTTAAATCAAGCTAGCTCAAAACCCTTAAGTGTTAACCTTTTGTTTCGCGTTCCTGCCGATTCCGATTATCGTCAACTTTACAATGCCACTTAAGCCTTTTCAACAATGAAGATAATGTATCAGTTAAAGCCAAAAATTTATGGAATCAGCTTAGGATTGTTATACAAAGTGTAAATCATCATGTTATGAAGAAATAACCATATTCCATCATGTTTTGCATATTAATCCAAGTAACTTAATACCCTAAATCGTTAATATGTCATTTCCCCTTCTTGCCGATTTTGAATAGTATAGTCTTTAAGTATAGCATGAACCATTTTAGCGATAAGATTATAGTCTCGCCCAAAATCCTAAAACTTATGGAACTAGTTTAGTAGTGTTCTTCAAAGTATAGCCTACCCAAATGCGAAAAGATATTCTCATTTCACCATGAATTGCATATTAATTCTATTAGCTTAATAACACTAAGTAATCACATTTCATAAGTGCGTAATATGAATGAACGAACTATAGTTGCAAATGAGGAAACCTGTAGTTAAGTCATTTTTATCACCAGAACCTTCTCAAGTATGATGGAAATGTTATCCGTAGCCTAAATCGATAGACTCAACTTGTATAGAACTAATTCTATTCGAAGTCAACCAAAGGCGAAGAAGTATTCGTTCGTAATATAATATGATCATTTAAGCCTTTTCATTAACTCGCAAAGCAACTCATTTAAATCCGAATTTAGTAAAGACTAGCTTAGAAATGATCTTCAAGATATAATCTACTGCAACCTAAGGAAATATTCTTATTCCATCTTTCTTTGAATCTGAATCCTAATAGAGCAAAGCCGTAAGTAATAAGAATTTGCAGAAACTCATATTATGAATAGTGAATCAATGAAACTTGCAACTAATGATTAATTCTATCAATCTAACCAATTTTGGTATCTTGAATTCGTAAAATAAGATTAATAAAATTCATAAAAGAGCAATCCCTATTTCTTGTGAAGAGTTTATTTGTTTTGCTATCTATTTCCTTTCGCTCTTATTGAAGTTAGTGTTTTTGCTTTATTTCCGTTGTTCGACGAGTAGAACCCGGCGTTGCTATTTCGTCGTCATCTTCGTCAACCGCAATCCTCGTCTTCGTCATAAGCGTCAATTAAGCAAGGCAAGCATCCTTTGACCATACTGATCCCAGTATTTTATATTCCTTTTGTGCATCAAATTGTTTTATGCATGCGATTACTTTATGTAAATTGCTATGTTGTGGTTTTGGTAGTTATACCTGTTGTCACATGAATCTCCTTTGATGATTATGAACATGTGAACCTTGATAACCTTAGATTGGGGCTAGGCATTACTTAAAGTCGTCATGGGTATATGCGTTCATATTATTCATGCTTAGCCATGCTTTAGAATCAATTATGCAAATGATCAAACCAGTAATTGTTTCCTGAAAACATTGAAAATGTTACTGTTGGTTGCGGGTACTTTGATTTAAAAACCCAAAACGAAACTATGCTTTGATGCGGGCGATTATTGGCAATAGCCGGTTGTGCAGAAAGGAATTGCACGTAGTGTAGGGTGAAGTGTCGCCCGTGTCACAACTAAGGACCGAGCAATGGGACGCTATTGATCCGAGATTTCCGTGCAACCACGAGGGCTATTTATGGGGTAGCCTTAGCCTATTAAGTTATTTAGATGTGGCTTTGTTCTTTGGTAGGCGGGAGCTAGCACAAGCATTCCCGTTTGGTCTGCTTGGACGGGTCCCCAAGCATTCCCGTTTGGTCTGCTTGGGCGGGGTTCCACCCATGCAACGGTGTACGCCTTGCCATGGACAGAGACGTGGTGTTGGGTGTGATAAATGTGGATCCACGGCTTGGGTGAGTGTCTCTGTTTTCAGGGCGGGGGTTAACGTCCCGGGCTGGACCAAAGCCATGTCTAGGTAATGTAACGGCCATGTATGATCGCCTGGCAGGCACACATCTATTGGAGGCGTGTGTCGAAATGTTCTCGCAAAAAGGTGGATCATTCCTTGTGGGTAAAGTTGTACACCTCTGCAGAGTTTAAATCTAATCGATTAGTCAGGCCATGTCATGAGCACTCGGTGAAGTCATTCCAATGTTAGCTTTGTTTTTATCAAAAAGGGTTATTTTATAAGTTAGCTTACCCCACAGATGACCCAATACTATACCATGTGTTGGCAAGTGTTGGTATCAGCTGTTGTGCCATGTGTTGGCAAAGAACTGGATATATGCCGTGCGATGGCAATGATGTTTCGTCGCTCACGTCGTGGAGGACTGTGAGTGTTATTATGCTTTACTTATTTGTTATCAATCAAATGCTCTTATAAATTCCGGTTGCAAATAACTTGATTTACAAATGAAATTCGCTTTATGCAAATTAACTGTAGTAGCCTTTCCTTTGAAATAGCCTGCATGTATTGTAGGTTTTGCTCAAGTCTTGCTGAGTACGCAGCGTACTCACCCTTGCCTAATTATATGTAGGTGGTTTAGAAAGCGAAGCTTCGAAGTTGTTCATCGTAAGTTGCGGGATCCTCTTCGTTGTATTCTATCTGGAGTTTATGCCTGGTCAGTTGCCTGCGGGATTGGATGGGTAAACCACAAGGCTTGCTTCTTTTCTTCGCTATATTTCTCTCGAGTTGTAATATTATTTGTATAATCGCTTCCGCTTAATTATTAAAATGTGTGGTTGTGATTTCCAATTGTTGTAAACATGTGAGTGCTAGCTACTGATCCAGGGAATAGCACAGTAATCACATGGAGGTTCCTGTTCGTCAGAACGGGGTCTCACACCGTGCTCCCGAAGGATGAAAACCAGGCCGACAGGGTAAACGCCGGCGCGGAGCACGACGACCTCGATTTGGAGTTCCAGCAGGGCGAGCGTCGGATCGATGTCATCTTCGGTGGCTCGTCGGCTTACCAGTCCAGGCGTGAGGTGAAAGTCGCCGTGCGAACCATCTACTAGGTCGCCACTGGGAGGCCCATCGAGCAGCCCTGCAAGTGGGCTGGGGCCACCATCACCTTCTCTCTAGAGGACGCTCTCCCAGGTATGGCACGAGAACTGAAGACCGCCTTGGTCATGACCCCGACCATCAGCAATACCGCGGTCGGGCGCGTCATGGTCGACGGCGGCAGCTCTCTTAACTTGCTGTAGGCAGGAGCGCTTGACCGGATGCAGATTCCCTAGTCGAAGGTCAAGAGCGTCGCCATACCCTTCTTCGGGATCGTTCCCGGGAGCTCGATCGTCCCCTTGGGGCAGGTGGTCTTGCTCGTTACCTTCGGTGACACGGACAACTTTCGCACCGAGCTGGTCACCTTCGAGGTGGTCGAGGGCGACCTCCCGTATAACGCCATCCTCGGGTGGCCTGCCTTGGTCAAATTTATGGCGGCTAACCATTATGGCCATCGATGTATGAAGTCGCTGCCCCAACGGGCGCTATCACCGTCGGGGGTGATTTGCAGGTGGCACATGGATGTGAGACCAAGGCCTTGGCTCTTGCAGGCATGCTGCCCCAGCGCGGTCCGGAGACGACGGCGAAGAACGCCCGCCAGAAGGCGGCGATCCAGCCCAGTGGGGCGACGAAGGCCGTGCCGCTCGAGGAGAGCGACCCCACCAAGTGCATCCACGCCTTGGCCGAGCTGAGTTCCAAATAGGAACTCGAGCTCGTCACCTTCCTTCGCGCCAACAAGGGTATATTCGCTTGGGAACCCACGGACATGCCCGGCGTTCCGAGGGAGGTGATCGAGCACAAGCTGCATGTGAAATCCGGCTCTCGACCTGTGCGCCAGAAGCTGCGTCGCTTCTCCCTGGAGAAGGTCGCGGTCATCAAGGAGAATCTTGACAAGCTGTTGAAGGCCGGTTTCATCCGTGAGATTAACTACTCCGAGTGGCTGGCCAACCCGGTCATCGTCGCGTAAGAAAGGAGGAAAGTGGAGAATGTGTGTCGACCATACGGGTTGAACTCGGCTTGTTCTGGGACAACTTCCCGCTTCGCCAAGATCGACGTGATCGTCGACTCCACCATGAATGCCAAGATGTTGAGCTTCTTGGATGCTTACTCAGGATACCACCAAATCAAGCTGGCGGTCGACGACGAGAGCAAGACATCCTTCATCACGCCGTTTGGCACCTATTGCTATACGACCATGTCGTTTGGTCTGCATGCAATGCGGGGCCACGTTTCAGTTCGATGACCAAGACTTTCGAACCCCAGATCGGGCGAAACCTTGAGGTCTACGTGGACGACATCATCGTCAAGAGCCCCTCCGAGGGCGACCACGTTCGCGACCTCGAGAAAACCTTCGCCAATCTGAACATGCACAAGATCAAGCTCAATCCCGAAAAGTGTGTGTTCGGTGCGGCGTCGGGCAAGGTGCTCGGCTACATGATCGGGGGCTTGGGGGTCGGCCCGAATCCGGAGAAGATCGAGGCGATCGAGAAAATGGCGCCCCTGACCTCGATCAAACAGGTGCAGAGCCTCACCGGCCGCATGGCTGCCCTCAGCAGGTTCATCTCGAGGCTCGGCGAGCGTGGGCTCCCATTCTTCCAAACTCTGCGTAAGCACGGGCTTCGAGTGGACTCGAGGCGCAGCTGTCCTTCGACGAGTCAAGGTATACCGCTGCCCCCACCCTCCTCATAACGCCACAACTGGCGAGAGGTTGTCGCTTCTACCTCGCTGCCACCGCCCACGCTGCTGCCGTCTGGTGGTGGAACCGGGTCTCAAAGAAGACCCAATTTATTACGTCAGCGAGGTCTTGCACGGCCCGAAGGAGCGCTACCCGCAGGTACAGAAGCTGCTGTATGCTCTCCTCATGGCGTCGCGCAAGCTCCGGCACTATTTTCAGGCGCATTCCGTGGTCGTTCCGAGCAACTTCCCGCTCGGAGACATCTTGCGGAACCCAGACGGCGGCGGGCGCATCGCCAAGTGGGCTATGGAGCTGGAGGCATTTGATGTCCAGGTCGTCGCTCGAACAGCCATCAAGTCGTAGGTACTTGCCGACTTCGTGGTCGAGCAGGCATCACAATCTGAGCCCGAGCCTGAGGTCGAGGACGACAAGCCTTGGGTCATGTTCTTCGACGGCTTGAGGTCCTTCACGCGCTCGGGGGCTGGCATCCTTATTCTCACACCGCGCGGCGACCAACTGAGGTACGTGGTTCGTTTTGGATTCGCGGCGACCAATAATGTGGCAGAGTACAAGCTCTCTTGGCAGGCCTCCGAGCTTGCAAGGCTTTGGGCGTGCGCCGGTTGGTCGTAAAGGGCGACTCCCAGCTCGTCGTCAATCAGTACAACAAGGAGTACCAATGCTCGGGAGACTCGATGGCAAAGTACCTTGCCGAGGTGCGCAAAATGGAGAAGTGGTTTCAGAACTTGGAGCTCAAGCACATTCCCAGGAGGGACAACTCCAGCGCCGATTTCCTCTCCAAGCTCGCCTCCTCCGACGACGAGATCCCGCCCGACGTCATCCTGGAGACGTTGGCTGCTCCCTCAATCTCCGAACGGGAGGTTTTTCTCGTCGTGGTCGAAGGTACACCTTCCTGGGCCAAATCCATCTGTGATTTCCTTGCACGGGGCGACCTACCACCCGACCCTGCCGAGAGGAGCCGGATCAAGCGCCGGGCGAGTCTATACACGCTCGTCGAGGGGAAGCTCTACAGGCGAAATGTTTCCGGCATCCTGACGCGGTGCATCTCCACGGAGGAGGGTAAGTACCTACTAAATGACATCCATTCGGGCCTCTGTGGAGCACATTCTTCGTACAGGACGATGGTCGGCAAGGCCTTCCGCATGGGGTATTATTGGCCAACGGCGCTTCAAGATGCTCGATATCGTCGCACTTGCCGCGATGCCAATTCCACTCCCGAAGTCGCACCAACCCGCCTCACGCTCCGCACCATCCCGCCGCTGGCCCTTCTCGACATGGGGGCTGGACATCCTCGGCCCTTTTCCTCAAGCGACAGGGGGAAAGAAGTTCCTATTCGTCGCTATTGATACCTTCACCAAGTGGATAGAAGCTGAACCGGTCTCGACCATAACCGCCGGCGGCCGCTTCGCTTTCTTCCGATTGTTCGTGGTCACCAGCACGGGTTCCATGCAAAATTATCACTGACAACGGTACCCGGTTTACGGTGAGTTGTTCCAGAGTTTTGCGAGAACTCGGCATCAAAATATGCTTCGCTTCGTGGCTCACCCCCAGAGCAACGGAGCAGCGGAATGCGCCAACGGGCAAATCGTCTAGGGCGTCAAAAAACGAGTTGCAGATGAGCTCGAACGCTGCGGCAAGACCTGGGTGGACGAACTTCCCACCGTCCTATGGTCTATTTGTACCACGACAAGCCGAGCCACAGGGTCCACACCCTTCCAGCTCGTGTTCGGTACCTAAGCCGTCCTGCCTCCCGAGGTTACGCTGGGCTCTGCCAGGGTCAGCTTGGTCGACCAAGTCGACTTCGAGCACGAACGGTCTCTCGACCTTACCCTTGCGGAAGAAGTAAGATGCCGTGCACTGCTACGATCAATGCACTACCTGCAAGCTCTTCGCAGACATGCGTCTCGGTCGATACGACCTAGGAAGCTCCTTGTTGGGGACCTAGCCCTGAGACGGATTCAGGGCTCGCCCAAAGACCAACAAGTTGTCCCCACTGGGAGGGCCCCTATAGAGTCGCTTTCAACAGATCGCATGGGGCTTACTACTAGCGATGCCCGATGGCAGAGAGCTCTCTAGCTTGTGGAACATAGATCGCCGGAAGTTTTATGTGTAAACTCTATACCTTACATTTCAATAAAGTCATTGTTCCTTTCGCTTTTTATGCTTGCTTCCACTTGTGTTGTTACCGTTCTTTTACAAGCCTTCTTTTTTCGAACACGACCTTTCGTGGCGCAAAGACATTTGCTCTCGGTCTAGGTGTCGCGAGTTCGACGTTCACCCCCAGTGGACGAGCTAAACGTAAGCCGAGCCTCTTCGCAATCTAGCTCTCCCCTGTGCCCGGGCCCGAGCCGAGAGCCTCGCCACTTTCACTGATAAGCAATGTGCGTGGTCACGGTGGTAATTCAAGCGTTAACCTGGGTGTGACCATCCACTTAACGGGCTCTCTTTGTGTCACTCCCCTTGCGGGCCTTTCCTCTACTCTACAGGTCGTGGCCGCCGTCTGCAGTTCACGCTCTTGTGCCCAAGGCACGCGTCGCTCGACCTCGGGCCCAACGGGGGCTGGATAAGGCTATCCTATCGGCACACGACCAAGAGAGCGCGAGCGTGGCGAGCGAGCGAAGCCGGAGCGACAAGTATCCGCAACTATGAATTTAAATCAAGGACGAGGTTTCTTTGTTCTCCCAAAAAACGATCTGTTTTCTATTAGAACATTACTTGCTTCGTAACGTCTTTTACAGCTCGGCCATCTCGCGGGCAAGCTTCTCTTGTTCGAGCTCGGCGACCTTGGCCCTCAGGGCCGACAGCTCGCTCTGGTTCTGGAGGGCCACCGTGGCGGCATCCGCAGCTCGGCGCCGTTCGTCTTGGAGTTGGGCCATGGCGCTTGTCGCCGCCCTTTTTGCACGCTCGAGTCTCCCTTCGAGCTCCGAGACCTTGGCCTCGAGCTCGGGGGACGCCTTTGCCGTGGAAGACGACCGGACCGCGGCGGCCTTCTCCAGTGCCTCAACCTTGGCCCGCTCGTCCTCGACCACCTTGTTAGCGTGCCCAAGTTTCTCTTCGAGTTCCAGGACCTTGGCCTCGAGCTCGGGGGACGCCTTCGGCAGGGGAGGCGTCCGCTCTGCAGCAGCCTTCTCCAGAGCTTCGACTTTAGCCCGCTCGGCCTCGAGCGCCTTGGCCGACTCAGGCTGTTTTGCTCCACGGCCTTAAAGCCGTGGTCGCTCGAGGCCCCGCCTCGCTCGAGCTCGCCACGTGAGCTACTTCTGCGCCTCATCGCCCGGGCGCCGTCGCAAGCTCTTGGGCCTTCGCCGAGCTCCCCGCCGACCTCGATGGTCCCGATGAGCTCGAGCGCTCAACCTCCCGCGCCTCTATTATGCGTCAGAGGCCCTCAAAGACGCGTCGGCGTGCACTTGAAGGCCTTGTAGCCCTCGAGAGGCATGGTCGATCACCTTCACGACGAAAAGGGTGGCCCAAAATGAGAGGGGACAAGGGCTCGGGCTACAAACTACGAAGTATGCGGGAAGACCCTTACCTCGCGGAGATGGCCCTCCAGGCGTGCACGGGTGAACTCTTCGCGGTCATCAATACGATCGCGAGGGATCTCCTCCTCCTCGTCGACCGCCGTGCCGATGTCGAGGCCGACTCGCCATCATTGGGCCTTCGGGCCAGACCTTGAGCCCGCCGGGCGTCCTGGCCATCCACTGCCTCCTCCGGTGGGTTCAACCCGTCGGCGGGGGAGGGCGTGGCAGCAACGCTAGTACCGACCTTCACGGCCGGGGCCCCGCTTGTCTCCGGCGCCAAGGGGATGGCGGCCGGATCCGCCAGCATTCCCGACCTCCATGGCACGATGTCTGCGGCTCAAGACCTAACGCAGTTCAGATCAAGCGGTCTGCGGAGCTCCTACGGCCTGATCACCTTCGGTGATCGGCGGAATCGCAGCCTCGGCGCCCGGAGCGGCCATGGTCGGGGGAGCTTGGGGTGTTGCCTCGGGCGCTGCTGCGAAGCTCTGAATGTCCTCCATCGCCTCGGGAGGGTCTACGACGGCAGCCACATCGTGGGCCTTGCCGGTGTCATAGTCCTCGCTGGTCGCATGCTCGTTCTCCTCAGACGAATCGGCGAGTCCTTGGTAGAACTCGCCGGCCAGGGGCTGGCTCGGGAGTTCGGAGGAAGTGCGCGTCCGGCTCGAGGAGCGGCGCGGGACCAATTCGAAGGCGTCCTCCCCCTCGGACTCGGACTCGCCCTGGACAATAGCCATCGTTAAAACGGGCAAGTTTCGAGCTCGGGTGCTCAAGGTCTGCGATCAAGAACATACACTAAGCCAGAAAGATACGGGGGGCGATGCAGACCAAGATGCTGGGGATTTACCTGGGTCACCAGCCTCCACCTCGCTGTGGGTCGGCGAGGGTCTTGCTGCCCCGGTGCCACCGGAGCACGTCGCTTCCGCGCCCCACCAGCCTGGGACCTCGGGGCTTGAGCTGGCTCTGGCCGCTAACATGGCGGTCCGGGCCTCGAGCCCGAGCACCTTGGGCGGTGGGGCTCAAGTCCGGCAATGGAGCATCCGCCGGCAGACGTCGAGCTCCTCGATGGTCCCGCTGCGTGAGAAGATCGTGGAGGCTACGAGGTCGTTCAGTCGAGCCATTGGTCGGTGTGGCTTACCTCGGCCCTTCGGGCGGCACGCTTCTTCTAAGACGGAGTCGTCTATGGAGTAGTTGTGCGCCAGTTTCCCAAACATCTCGTTCATCCTGACAGCGACCCAAGACTCCTTCGGCGCTACCAAGAGGAGCAACCCTCAGAGAAGATCGAGGGGCGGACTCAAGCCAGACCACGAGGCAGGGAAACTTACCGGACGTGCCCTCGCGGGTCAAGTCGAGGCGCCCTCGGATCTCGTAGAACGGGTGCGTCCGCCTCCGCAGGGGGGACACCCGATTCCGCAGGAAGTCGACAGCGATCACCTGCCCGGTGAGACCGCGCTTGGTGCAGAGATGTATGGCGGCGATGGCCTCTTCGCCGGCCTCGGGATCGCCCGCCTCTGGGGTCTCCTTCCGCCGATGGGCTTTCCTCAGATGACAAAGATGCCGAGTTCCTTTCTCGGGTAGAACCACCGCCGGACCACGGCCCGAGGGAGTCCCGAGCTTGGATCTTGGGAAGGACCACTTGAGCCCCGTCTCATTGCGGAAATAGAGACACCCGACCACGGGTCCTTCCCGAGCGGAAGAGGTCAAGTACCTAAGAAGAGCGAGGGGTTGGGAAGGATTCCTAGGAACCCTTCGCACAGGTGGGAGAAGATGGCGAGAGTAAGAATGGAGTTCGGCACCAGGTTTATGAGCTCGATCTCGCAGCTGGTGAGGACCACGGAGAGGAACTCGCTCTCCGGGTCCGCAGTCAAGAGGACGAGTGTTCAAGCAGGCATAATTTCGCTGCCCCGGGGTTGGCTCAGTCTCGTTGCCCGGCAGCCGCCATGTGAATGGGTCGAGCAGTCCCAGGGTCTCGAGTTCCTTCATCCTTGAAGGCGACAATGTGCTCCTCCCTAGCTTGGCCATGGCGATCGCGGCGATTTCGGTCGAGGGCGGGGGAGGAAGGTTTTTGCTTGGGCGAGAGGCTTGAAGACGCGGGCGCTGGTCGAAGTTCCTCAAGAGTCGCCATTGCTTTGAGTTTATAAACCACACCGTCGCCGAGTCCAGATCGCGGTGCTTCGAAGGGCGCATCGGCCACGATTCGACAGGTGCAATTAAGGCCGGGGCGGCGGTTTCGAGATATGGCAGGTGTCCACCAACCGTTCATATCCGTACCGGGGCTTCGGAGATCAAGGGGCGCTAGGTGTCGTATCATCAAGGCCTGGCGTTACGTTTCCACCCGACCTCGACCTCAAGGGAGTTCTGGGAATCGATCTCGACTATGGAGACTCAAGGTCGGCCCGTGTTCCGGCCACGGCCTTAAGCCTCGGGGGCTAGCTAACGAGGGTCAAGCGCCCTTGACCGGCCGCCATGTCAATCGGATCCCCAAGCTCGGGAGGCCCCGGCCACGACTGGTGCGTGCCGAGGCGCCGACCTAGAGCGCTTAGACTGAGCATGGCCCCGCCGACCTCGAGCTCGGGCGGGCCCTTGTTCGGAGCCGCGATCCACCCTTGGATTTCGGATCAAGCATTTGACCGGCGGTTGCTCAAGGCGCGGGTCATGGGGTAGGAGCAAAAGGCAACAAGTTCGAGCGGTTCGCGCCCTCAACGCATGAAGGCCACTTCCTGAATCTCTCCGCCGCTATGCGTCAAAGGAGGTATAAAGACCAAGGAAGCGCGGTCCTTGGAGAACAACAAACACACAACACGCCCTAGCTCGAGCTTAGACATAGCCATTGTAAACTTGAGCTGTAACACACCCTTGAACTCAGAAATAGCTAAGAAAACCGCCGCAAGGCAATGGAGTAGAGCTATTACCTCCACAGGGCTCGAACCAAGATAAATCTCGGTCTCACGCTTCGTTGTCGTCTTGTTCACCAACACCACGCCTACACATTTCTCCATTTGAGCGGTTAGCAGCTGGTCCCAGATCACATCGACCCCCATCTCATTTCTTGCGGTTGCATGCGATCCCGATCGTCGACAAGGAGGAAGAGCACGGCCAGTGCATCCGGAGGTGGAGTTGATTCGGCCAAGATGCAGCAAGTGGGCGCAATTAGCTTGCGGCAAGAACAATGGCGTGCTCGGTGGAGAAGATGAACAGGTGTTAGGAGTGGAATCGGAGCACTTTAAGCATGAATGGATGCTAGGGACTCCATTTTTGAGGTCGAACGAGGTGGAAACTCACCGGAGAGCTCCGCCCACGGTAGCCGGTCACGGGGAAGAAGGGGCGCACGGCTGCGGCTCGATTTCGCATGAGACTAACCAAAGGTTTTTGAGGGGTTTTAATGCCTGTGGCTTGGTGATGCTCTAGACCAAAGGGATTTGGGAATGGAATACTCTATTGCTCGAATTGCTCATGGCTCTGAGCTTGGAAGCTCCCGGGGAATGGCGAAAATGGGATGAGCTTCAGGCGTTTTGGCTGAGGAGAAAGAAGAAGGAGTGGAGGGGAATGAGAAAGAGCTTCACTGTGATCACTGAGTAGCACTTTATAGCCAAGGATTGCAGGGATTGCGATTGGATTTTTGAGCTTCAGTGGCTCGGTCATGGCGGAAATGAACTGGGCTCTCTGCGTTGGCTTGAGGAGCTGGGCGATGCTTTGATATGGAACGCAGAAGCGAAGCCGCGTGGAGTAGAAGAGACTAGACAACGCTTCGGTGGCTTGGGCTACAGATTGAACGAGTTGAGCTGTGCTGATCGAGAGAGTTCGGTTCTCCTTCGGTCTATCGAACAGAGAGGAGGAGAAGACGACAGGAAGTGGAACGCTGGCAGGTGGGGCTTAGCAGGCAATCGGGCCCATATGGTAGTGAAGGTCACGGTGGAGGCAAAGCAAATTGAGAATTGGCTGCCAGCTGCACGAGATAAGGCTCAATAGATAGGTTGCCTATCATGTCTGAGTTTTAATGAGAAATTTTATTTCGTGATGAGTTGCCAGTTTTCTGCCTACTGTATAATTTTAAGATGAAAATACTATTCACAGAAATTATAATAATTCTGACAAGTTACAGTGCACATATTTCTATCTTCCTGATTCTGATTTATCAGACAATATAAATATTTTTATAACTTTTTGAAATTTTGTTTTTCAAAAGTATTTGAGCTAAGAATGCTTCTGTAAAATTTTCAGCTCAAAATATGGTTCCATTATTTTATAAAAATTCTGACATTGCAAATTCTAGATTTTCAGGGTTTCTATTTTTAAATTTGGAAAAGTCCTAAATGGCATTATTAATTTATAATATATTTATCAAAGGTAGATATTGCATTGAGGTTTTCATGATAATTTTTACAGCTCTATTTGTGACTCCAAAATATTTTATAAATTCTGACAATGCATTGTTTCGATTTAAAAGTTATCTTTTCATTTTGTCTCTAAATTTCTTTATGCATAAAATTTCATTTGCTGGCTAAAATGATTAAATTGAATGATCAGGGTTCTCATGGAAATTTTCTAAATTTTTACTTTTTACATTTTTGCCTTTTCCTCTTTTTCATTCTTTATTCCCCTTTTGTTTGATTTTTCTTGCAACACAAAATCCAAGAAAATACAAATAAAGCAAGCAATATTCAGAAATCCCAAAAATATTCACAATCAAATTTAAATATTACGTTTTTACTGTTCTATAATTTTCAGGCTGTTACAAGCTGGATTAACTCGGTGCTCAGCAGTCTTTCGACGTATATGATGTCTTTCTTCTCCTTACCCAAAGGAGTCCTTAAAAAGCTGGATTATTTTCGATCCAGATTTTACTGGCAAGGGGATGAATATAAGAAAAAATACAGACTTACCAAATGGAGCATACTATGCCAACCAAAAGAACAAGGAGGTCTCGAGATTCATGATCTAAATATAAAAAATATTGCCCTTCTTAGCAAATGGTTATATAGATTGCTTTCTTCAGATGGGATGTGGCAACAAATTCTTCGAAACAAGTACTTGGGTTCAAAGTCTTTGGTTCAAGTGGAAAGGCAAAATGGAGACTCCCACTTTTGGTCTTGTATAATGAAGGTGAAACGAGACTTTTTTCGTTTTGGAACCTTTATTGTGAAAAATGGATCACAAGTTCGCTTCTGGGAAGACATCTGGATGGGTGGATCACCTCTGAGTGATCAGTATCCTTCTTTATATAACATAGTCAGACCAAAATTTTTATCAATTTCAGAAGCATTGAGCTCCTCACCTCCTAAATTCTCTTGGCGAAGACTTCTCATCGATCCAAAGCTGGTTGCTTGGAATGAATTGCTGGCTCGTATTGAAGGAGTTGTTCTGTCACATGAACATGATATCTTTTACTGGAACCTAACCTCAAATGGTCAGTTCTCGGTAAAATCTCACTATGCTGCCTTAATACTCAGGAACATCCCCAATAAGAACAGAAAATTGTAGAAGATAAAAGCTCCTTTGAGGATTAAAATTTTCTTATGGTACTTGTGAAGGGGTGTGGTACTTACGAAAGATAATTTAGCTAAACGAAATTGGAAGGGTAATTTGTCATGTGTTTTTTGCCACAAAAACGAGACAATCAAACATTTGTTCTTTGAATGCCATCTTGCTCGGTCTGTTTGGTGTGTCCTTTATTTAGCAATCAGGAAAAAACAACCTGCCAGCGTCGAACATATGTTTGGGAATTGGCTTTATAGTTTCAACAACGTTTCGAAACTTTTGTTTCTGCTTGGAGCGACGGCTTTGTGCTGGTCACTTTGGAATTGCAAAAATGATATGGTTTTTAACAAAAAGTCTTCGATATCTCCTTTACAGGTTATCCACTTGGCGGCTTACTGGCTCTCCAGTTGGGCTATTCTCCAGCGGGAGGACTTGCAGGCGTGGGTTGTGGTGGGATCGCAACTGTTGGTGCAAGCGGCCAAGTCTTTTTTCTCCCAGGCCCATGGGTGGCGATCTAGCCTTCGGATTACGGGTCACTAGAGTGTGTCTGTTTTTATTTTCCTTTTCTTCATGGTTGTGTGTTCTAAACAGAAACCGAAATGTGCCAAAACTTTGTATCTTCTTGATATACTATTCTGGTTATTAATAAAGTTGCTTCCTTTATAGAAAAAATGAGGTTTTGCTAAGGCAATAGAGGAGGGAGAGGAAGGAAACACCAACCATCGGAGCTTCCTTTGCTACCGAACTATCAGTTGGTCGTTCACTGTACTCCTCTCCTAGCGATGCAGTCACTGGTGTGTGCTAGCCACCATCACCTACCATTGCGGGGTATTTCTTGTGCTATTTTTGTTGCTCCTCAAGTTGCTTAAGGTTTCGGTTGTTAGTCTTGATATCCTAGATTTGTTGTTCCCACATATCTCATACACTAAATTTTGTGTTACATTGTGAGGTTAACCAAGTTAATGGATTTTGTTCTGTCTATGATATATTAATTTGAACTTTTTCTATGTTACAATATGAGGTTCACTGAATTCCTAGATTGTTTTTGTCTAGGATAGATAAATATAGGTGCTTGAACGAAGTCAAACAAGTTATTGTCCAAACAGAATGAAATCGAGTTAAATTTCCAAATTAGAGCATCCTCAGTTAAGTTTAAAGATTCTGCAATGACAACAATTTCTAACCATAAATTCATCAATCTTTCATCTACACATGACACATCTTCTACGGGGGTGCATTTTAGATTTCTACCATCCCAAAGGTTAGCAATAGAGGCTTTCTCTTCTCATTCACTGTCACATAGATTTCTCAATATTGAATAGTTAAACTAGAGTTTCCAAACCAATTATCCTCCCAGAACATACCTCTACCTTTTGTTTAATCTATCCTTTATGCTCTCTCTGACTATCTTTAGCAAAGGATATTCAAGTTGTCTGTATCTTAGCCTCTTGACCTCACCTACTAAGGGACATATTTTTCTTGCATTTAGTACTTGAGCAGAGACTAATGGGTGTTAAGCATGATTTGATGCCACAAAAAATCGTCTCAGCTGTTTTACTGAAAATAAACTTATAATACTAGCTAGGAAGTTCATGGACATATCTATTGCGTAGTAACCATGTACTGTACTCCAGTTTTAGTTCCTTTTATATTGGGTTACCTGAAGTTATCAAACCTGCTAACTACTGCATGGTTCTTTTGGTGAAATTCTGAAAGCAAATTAGTGAGGAACACCTATTTGTGGTCCACCACTTGCTTCCACAGTTTATTTTCACCCGGACCATACCTCCAAACCCAAGAAGTAGGCAAATGCCTATAGTGCAGTGTGTGTTACCACAGAGGAGTATGTACCTTGGCCCCCTCTGCTCCTTAAATAATCCGTTCTTTCAATCAACCATCTGCTGCAATATTCGTTCCATCTCCTGATGTGTTACATTGTTAGTAGTAATTAAGTATTGGTAGGCAGCTCTTCTGCTAAAAAACGAATTGGCTTGAGGAAAATGGAAATGGAAGTGTTGAAAAACTCAAATAATTACTCTAAAAAAAACTCAAATAATGGAGATCATGTTTGGAAGATAAGAGAGCCGGTAACAAAGAGATCATGTTTGCAAAATATTGGAGAAATGATGTGTTGCTATTATGTGCAGTGCAGCAACAAATTTCACATTCATTTTAGGACTCTTTTTTCCAGCAAATATGACATATTCTAACTTATTAGCATGTGCTACTGAGCTACTAAATCGTGCATGCCTTGTAACAACACTTGTCTATGTGATTGCCTTGTAACAACACTTGTCTATGTGATTGACAAAACATACTAGGGATGCAATAGTTTTCTATTTATTCAGCTATTCTAGAGGATAGTTAGTCTGCTTTGTCTGATGTTCTATTTATTCAGCTATTCTAGAGGATAGTTAGTCTGCTTTGTCTGATGTTCATCTCGTATTTTATGGCCCACTTGCATATCTTAGTTGCTTGTTGTATAGTATCAACTCTGAGTGTTAAATTGCTTCCAAGCCTCAGTGCGTAAGAGGCTCCAAATAAAGTTCTTCCAATGTTTTTTTGTAAAGTCAGTTTTCAAGTCTCTCTCACTGATATTGTTGTGTACCTAGGTTACGTTTTAATTCTGACATAAACAGTGTATTGTAGGTGCTATGCTTTTGCACTATCTTTTTTACATTTGCTCCTGTGCCCAGCTCCTTGCTATTAAGAGTGAAATGGCTTAAGAGATGGGTCTTAGGCTTTCTAGCTCATTTACTTGCTATTATTTTAGCTAATCTGTGGCATGATAAGTCCAGTTAGATGTGCTGAGTCTTAGGTTGGTTTAATATTTGGTCTTTACCACTCTTTCTTTTGGGTTTAATTCAAATAAAACTATTCTGCTAAACACTTGGTAATTTACACACTGTTGCACTTTTGTGTGCACTTTTGAATCGAGTTAAACGGGTGTACTAGCTATTGCATTGCTCTAAAGCATTATTTGTTTGATTCTTAGTCAAATAATGACTTGTGCTTTTTTCCTTGCAGTACTACTGAAGTCATTTTTCCTTGCTGCTGTGGCTAAGAGCGTCATCTGGATCAAAGCAATGGACCATCTGATAAAATGTTTAACTTATATATTTCAGAATTATGTTTAGAATACTGTTTTAGTAAACTTGTTGAAATTTTGATGAGATCTATGTTTAACTACAACAACTAATGTTCAATTGTTGGAGATGATGTCCTTCTCCTTCATGTGTTTTGTGTAATTGTGGTGTTGTTTCTGAATTTTTTTTCCTGAATTGTTTAATGGCTAGGATTTATATCCGTGTCCTTCCCAAATGGCAGCAAGGAATATTTCCCATGTGGAAATATTTTTCCTAAGAATAGATGGGGATTTCATGTGCCCTATAAAATCCCTCTAGGGATTTACTTTCGTGGGTTTTTGTCCCTTTGCATCCAACCAAGCCCTAAGAGTTTGTACATCGTTTCCCTCTCACATATGTATCTGTGGTCTCGTTATCCTCATCTGCTCTCTGTGATTGATGCGAATTACTAGTCGATTTGTACCATAACGACTACTCAATGCACAACATTTATTTATTGCTTAAGAGCTTAAACAAATTAAAACATACACTCATAGCCTCCTCATATAGAGAGGACATGTCCTGACACGAGGACTCCAATCCTAGCAGAACAGCAAATTCCAAACTACAGAGCGACGACGAGTTACACGAGTACAGACAGAAGAAATGAGAGGCATCCTAACAGATAAGTAGAAGAGGAGATACAATATTTCTCGTACGACAAATGATCTAAAGCACTGAGCATGGATCCTTGTCTGTTTGGTCGCTGGTATCAGCTTAAGGCCTGGTAACATGTAGGGGCGTACGTACATTCGACAGCGCCTTGATCGCCTTCACATCTGCATTTTGATCGCTGCACAAGAGGAAAACGTCGGCGGCGATGTGCAAGACAAGGATGTTCACTTGCAATTCAGGATCGAAGCCCAGACCGTCGTCTAACTTCCTGCGCCTCTTTTCATCTTCATCACCAGGTGGTGGTGCTGGTTGTGCTGATTCTTGTTTTGGTGGTACCTCCTTGCACGCAAGGTATGCCAACTTCAGTTTTTCCCATATCCGCCCGAACAATTTCTTCCCGACACACTGTTGAATATCAACGCCCCTCGAGTAATGGTATTGGTAGTCCTTCCAACCATCCTCGAACCTAAGCGTCTTCGCCGGTGTCCTGCTCGGGTTGGCCGTGTCATGGGTGCACTCGTGCAACAAGTTGTACTGCCCGACCACAGTCCATCTCGACCACCTTGCAGATTTGCTCCCATCCATAAGGCCACCCGTTTCTGGCATGAGGCTTCCGGGACCCTTGCAGATATTGAACAGGCGGTGAGCAACCAGCAGGGCTTGCTCATTATCCCGCTCCAGATCTCCAGGAAGGAAGAGCTTGTGCTTCTTTCCTGAGCTCCGGATGCTGCCCAAGTACATGTAGATTTGTCTCGAAATTAGATCCACACTATTAATTTGTTAAGAGTATTTGTACTACACTATTGTCAGAGAAAGTATAAATAAATTCTAGCTAGTCTGATCCATTGATCAAAAAGAATAATCAGATCATATTAAATTTAGTGTATTGTAAAAGAGCTTCCGGTTGAGGATTAAGTGGATCAGCAAAGGCACTCTTGCTGATATCCCGATCCGGGCTTCCG
Organism: Guadua angustifolia; assembly: GCA_036346375.1. Taxonomy (NCBI): domain Eukaryota; kingdom Viridiplantae; phylum Streptophyta; class Magnoliopsida; order Poales; family Poaceae; genus Guadua; species Guadua angustifolia. The sequence continues at coordinate 57,902,939 of CM070507.1, forward strand.
GAAGGGGGATTTCCAGCTTGTGCTTCTTGCCTGAGCTCCGGATGCTGCCCAAGTCGGCCAGCCATAGCGCCACTACCCTCTCCATATACTTGATAATACCGACCATGAACATGACGACGGACGCCACCAGAAAGGTCCCGCAGCCGCCGCCAATAATTATTTGCTTGTATATGTTGAAGTATAAGTGAATTGCCCACCTTTCCTCATCAGCTTAAGCTTTTGGGTGAACTGGCTGGTGCATGCAACTCAATATGGTATCAGAGCCAAGAGGTCTCGAGTTCAAGACCCGGTTGGCGTAATTAAAAATAATAATTGCAGCCCACTTCTATTCCACGTCCTAGGCCTGAGAGAGCCTGCACGTGAGGGGGAGTATTGAAGTATAAGTGAATTGCCCACCTTTCCTCATCAGCTTAAACTTTTAGGTGAACTGCCTGGTGCATGCAACTCAATAGTATAGGACATAGCCGGCTCCCACGGCCACGACCTGTGTGATGGCTTCTATCGCCTAGCGCCCCGAGAGCGCATTAATTGTCCTCCAAGTAGGCACAGATGTTGTCTGGGCAACCGAGGTGTATCAGGAGGAACGGCAACCGAACGCGACTAGTCTGCTGCCGCACACTACTACGGAAAGGGCATTTAGTCCCGTCCAAAATCGCTTTTAGTACCGGTTTTGAACCGGTATAGTTATCCGGATCGATGCTCAAGGGCATCGGTCCCTGTTCACTCACCCGATCGATGGAGTATCGATGCGGTTCGAATTCACACGTGGCAACAGATTAGAACCCCTTAGGACCTCATCAAGACGGTTGGTGTCTCCAACCAAGATCGATGAGTTTCATCGAAGCAGTTAGTTTCTCCAACCGTACTAATGTTTTGTATATATATAGGTCTATTTCTCCTAGAGCTATTATATATATGTGTGTGTTAAATCACAACTAATTAAAAGCTAGCACAGATAATCAATCATGCACTTTGCACGATAATTAAATCATCGAACATTCATTAATAAATTTAATTACATCTAATGTATTAAAATATGTACACATATTTGTTCTTCTAATGTATTACAATATATATGTACACAACTTTATATATGTAGACAACTTTAATTACAACTTTAGTATTTCTTTTCCTTCTATTCATCGGGATCTTTTACGCGCGACGCTCTTGCTAGTCAGAGATGTCTACCACGACGCTCATCGGTCCTTATCGAAGGGCCCCACTGTTAAAGTTTGGTTCGTGAAACTCGCCTTTTGGATTTACAACCTCATCGTAAATAAAGCCGACGAGTTGTTCTTGGATTGCTCTCACTGCGTGCGGCGAGAGTTCCGAACCTTGTTCCGCCAAATATTGAGGCACCTATCGTTAAGTCATTAACTAATCAATACTTGAATTTGTACAAGATATAAGGAGTACCTATACACAATTAAAGCTAGTAATTATATTTACTCACCCCCTTGTTGCCTTTTAGCATGCGTTAAATCGGCTCCGGTTTGGGTGTGCATAAACTCAAGATACATAGTAGCCGATAAATTGTTACCCGCTACCGAGTCAAGATCTGCGAGTGGAAAAAGTTGAAAGCGTGAAATGGATGCAAAGAAATTAAGTTAACTAACTAAAAAGCTAGCATTATGATATACGTACATGAGAGGCAATTGCAATGTCAAATTTCTCCTTGAATACGCCCACGTTTTTAGCACGGAACCGTGTGAATGCACTACACATGTGATTACGAATTGTATGTACATGATTAGAATTTGTTTCAAATTGAAGGAAATAGAGCTAGTACGATAATGAAAGGAACAAGAATTAATACCTACGAAAGCATGTCGATAAAGTTTTGATACTTTTCAACCTGGTCTCCTTTATGAAGTCCATAATTATGATCGAGCTACGATCTAGCTCGATCATAAGAAGAATCCAAAGAAAACTATACATAGATGTGTCAACGAGATAACTAATTAGTTCTAACATCGTGTTATGAAAAAGGAGTAGAATGAGGTGGTACGAAAACACGTACTCAAATGAGTAGGCTAGATATATCTTTGACTTATATCTTTGACCCATTAGCGCATTGAATATGTTAGTCTCTGCTTTCGCTGGGTGGTCTCTAACGGTTGTCTTGTTGATAACTCATCGGGTCCAAGAAGCCTATGTCGAAAATACGATCCCTTCCAAGCATCTTTGTATCTCCATGCTACATAAGAAATTAGTTAGGCTTGCAAGTTAGTATAGTACAAGGAAGTGCACGATAATTTTTTGCAAATAATTAAGATACTTACAGAGTCCAGCAACCCATCAAGCTCACGCTGAGAGCGTCTGTCTGGTATAGATCATATATGTAGTCCCAGTCGACAAAAAATTCACCTTCACCGCGAAAAAATCTTCTTGCTTAAACTTCACAAATAACATCTCAGAGACCATGCTTGGTCGCGTCCAAGTACCATTCATGAAATTGCCGCATCTTTGTCGTTAGTCAAGGGCAGCTCCTCATGCCCGACAAAGGACCGCCCATTTTAAATGACCATCTTACTTGGGCAACCTCAATCTTTTCCGTGCCTAATATTTGATTTGCGGTAAGGCCAGTTTCATCGAAGAATTTTTGCATCTCCTTACTCTTCCCCTCAGCTGACATCTTCTTCTTGGGGCATTCCTTACTCAATGTGCGCTCGTAGTTTGATTGGCGAGGCATTTCTTTTTTATCCTTCAAATTTTTAATAGTCATTAAGCCTTTATAAAATTCTTCTGTGCCAGGTTGAACCTTCTTCTCTGGTGACTTGGGTTTAAGAAATTTAGTTACCTCTCCTTTTACCACCTTCTTGGTCTCCTCATCGTTCATATCATACGGCCGCTTCGGAAGTTTAACCAGCTTCTTGGATTGGGTGGAGGACCCCGTCTTCTTGGGAGCTACTGGCCGAGCTGGCTTCTTTCCCTTGATCGGCGCCTTCTTGGGAGGAGACGGGCTTCTATCGGGGCTTATATGCGCAGGAGATGGTGTAGGAGACGGGCTTCTTGTCGGGCTTATATGCGCAGGAGGTGGTGTAGGAGTCGACGCCTTCTTGGGAGGAGACGGGTTTCTTCTCGAGCTTCTTCAGCGAGAGGACATTTCCATGTTATCTCGAAAAATTATGTACCGCTTTGCCCACAGATGAAAGTGTGTACCGCCTCTCCTAGCTTCAGAGTCCCGTCACCTCCAGGAGTTTCGAGGTCAAGGTCCTCGTGCCACTCGGGCGACCTCCTCCACCGGTACTAATGTCCCCGCAGCCAGAAGTCGTTGAACCGGATCGTTCTAAATATCGGTCCTTGTTCGCACTCAATCAAGATTGATGGGCGGTAGGAAAGATCGATTCTGTAGTAGTGGCACGACATGCTGCCGACGAACAGTTTGACGATGGTGGATGACGTGGCCCAGTCGGCAAGCTGGTACACCAGCTAGAGGCTCCACGCCGACGGATTTTGGCGAAGACAATGAGGACAAGATGCGTGGCTAAGCTGAAGAGGACCAAGACCCGGACCAGCCACTCATTCGCCAGCTTCCCGGCCCGGTCCAGCCATTGCTCCTGCAACGAAGTTAATTACGCCAAAAATTTTATGGTGGACGAAGTGGTAGTAGAAATCAAATCTAATCATATCTATTTCTCAATGGTACTTTAGACTTTTCCTATCCATTCAGCAAGGGTATTTTAGACTTTTGCTGATATGTAGTAGCCGAGCACTGGCTGGCGGTTGGCAAAGGATGGGAGGAGGCAAAGCGCATAGAGAGCCGAGGATGAAAATGGGAACAAACCAAGAAGAGAAATACTTGGTCAGTAGTCACGCACACCTAGTGCATCCATAGTTTAGGTCTAGTTGCACTAGACTAGCTGAGACTGTAGTCCCAATTCAATCTCTACCCTTCAATCCCTAATTCCACATTCCCTATTCTCAAATCCCTAATCACTGGTGGTCGGTCTCGTGTGACTCACTAGCAAAGCGCAGATCTAAGCTCCCATGCGGGTCGCGGCAACAATGAGTGAGGTTATGTCACGAAAGTGCCGACGGCCGATGGAGTAGGCGGGATCATGCCATGGCAACAGAGAGTGGGTGAGGCCACGTGGGGCCCCTCATGCAACGAAGGAAAAATTGATGTGGTAATTCTTTCTTGAGTCACACACACCAAACTAAAAGCATGTTATTGCAGTAATTGCCAAAACTAAGTCTATTACGTACCAACTGCACCAACTCACGCAGATGTGTCCACTCCAGTCCAATGTTGATAGTTACAATTAATTAGACCTCCCCCTCCGCTCCCCCTCCCCCTCCCCCTCCCTCCTGTAGATCCCAGCCAGATCCAGCCAAATCTTCCACCAATCCAACCGTAACTCCTTCAGATTCGGTCCCCTCTCATGCCGCCCCACCTTCTCCGCGGAAGATTTCATCCCTAATCGAAGACCAAGACCCGAAGGTGCCAGGCAGGCACAGGGGCACGGTAGAAGCCAGGGGTGCAGATTCGGAGCTGCTGGGGATTGCTGAGATTCAGCGGAAGGACCACCTCAAGGGTTGCTTCCAGTCCAACCAAGCTAGTCCGTCTAGGCGCATAGACCTCAGAAGCATTAACGCGCTAGGGCAGAGCGCGGCGATTGAGAAAAAGAAGTCAAGGGTTAGCAGCGCTCACCTGCAGTAAGGTGACAGCATTCATGTCTGTGGTGCAGGGCAGCATTCAAAGCCGGAAGCTGCGAGCCAGTTCCTGAATTCCAACTTTCCCGTCTCACTTAAGGGGAAGGAGATTCAAGAGGAGGGATCTGATCTTCGGCAGCTCAGCTCAAATCTCTACAGGTCCGCATGGCACCGCGAAGAAGCACGACAGCTTTCCAGAAACCCCCAAGCCGAGCCGGAAGAAGGAAGCCGAAGAAGCTGTGACGGGGGCGCATTGAAGTCCGGGGTGCCAATGGGGGAGGCGGACGGATGGAAGATAGTTATGCCGAGGCACTGGTGGCGCAAGAAGCATCAGCATTCATCTCCGCGGGCAGCTCAGAACAACCCGTCCAGCGTCCCACAGGAGCCGCTTTCTTCAAACTGAAACTGGCGAGTGGTAAATGTTTTAACTGCTTTTCACCACATCATATCGCTGGGTTCTGCAATGCCCCGGTGAGGTGCTGGAAATGCCTCCAATCGGGGCACCAAGCTTTTCAATGCCAGGGAAGAAGTAAAGGCGCACGCACTACAAATGCCGAAGGCCTCAAGCCAGGTTCTCGGATGCATCAGCACTCAACCACCCCCCACTCCAACACTCCACACTCCAACTTCATAACTTACCGGGACGTTGTTCGAGCGGAGCATCCCATGGCGGCCAGGTACCCCGGAGACCCAAGGGCTCGACCTGCCAAGGCATTCTGTGCGATCTCTGCCACTGGTGCCATCAAGCGCAGACGTGATGAGCTCATCGACCGGGCAGCGGTGTGCTGGTTCGATGGGAATAACCACGACGTCGAGTTCTTCACGGTGGGAGATATGCTTCGCGACCGCTTCGACCTCGGCCACGGCGACTTCCAACTGCTCAAACACTTCCCTGAGCAATTCCTCGTCGTCTTCTCTGACCCTTCCATAAGGAGGAGGGTTGTGGGACCTGCGGTGGTGCTGTACCGTGGCCGTCAATTCAGCTTTGCGGCCTGGTCTGAGCACCGCTATGCTTCAAACATCAACTTTGAGTTCCACGTCAAGATCAGAGTGGAGGGCGTTCCAGTGCACTGTTGGAGCGAAGAGGTGGTGGCTATGGCGTTGGGAAGCAGCTGCGCCATCCACTACGTGCAAGAGAGTACCAGGCGCCGGGAGCGTACAAGGTCCTTCGATCTCTGGGCGTGGTGCTCGGACCCGAATGCAATCCCGAAGGAGGTCTCCTTGACGGTCATCGAACCTGACAGGGAGCTCCCCCCAACCAATGTTCCGCGCCCACAGGCGGAAATCCACTACGATGAGCCAACTGACTTCAAGCGAGGACAAATCTTCACCTTACGCAATCACCTGGAGATCGTTGACGACCTTTCTTTCCTCCGGGGGCGCGGTGGTTCCGGAGGTCTCCTGAACCGCAAGCAGCGTAGGGAGTTTGTTTGGTCCTACGGCGCCCCGGATGAGGTGGGGGAAAGAAGGGACCGAACTGAGCGAGGCAGAACCAGAGAATATGATCACCGCCGCCGACATGATGACCACGATGACGACGACCACGACCACGACCGCAACAACCGCCAACGCAAACCTCGCCGATACCGAAGCCTGTCCACGTGGGCTCGCGACGCTCGATGCAGAGGGGGCGTGGAAGATTGCCACAACGCCTCTTGGCGGGGTATCGCTGGAACGTCTTCCCGACGCTTCCGGCAATACCTCCCCGAGGGCCAGCAGGCCACAAGGATGAGGAAGACGAGCTGGCTGCCCAACAAGCCAGACCTGCGTAAAGGCAGCAAGAAGGTCACCTTCGCCAATCCCCCCACGAAGACGCAGCACCAACTCCAGAGGGACGCAACAAAAATTTACCCGACCTCGACGCCCGTTGGGAACGGTTCGCCCCCTGCCAGGCGCTCCCAGCTCGGATCGCAGGTATCTCCAGTACACTCAACGCATTTGCAACATGTTTTTAAGGCTCCCAGTTCGTCTGTTCAACCTGAACACCTAATCTGCCGTGTGCAAGAACCTCCGATACCCTCTCAGTCGGGACTGGGGGTTGGTGATTCACCACCGAAGCCTATTACACTATCACATTTAGCTTCCCGAGAGCCTGAACCTCCAATCCCCTCACAGTCGGATAAGGTGGATTATGTTGCGCTAGTGGGGCCTTCCACTGAGCGGCAAGTACACCACAACAGTCCTGTAGTCCAACAACCTCGAACTCTGAAATCTTCAACATTTCGGTCTCCTCCGGCCGAAAATAGAGCTCCTCTAACTCTGAAATCTTCAACTCTACTGTCACCTACGGCCGAAAATACAACCCCATCCATTTCAATGACAGAAAATTCAGCACCGGTAACTACCACCCCAGAAAATAGTGTGCTTCAGGCTTCACACACCTTAGTGCTAGAGGCCCCAGAAAATATAGTGATTGATGTTTCAATCACCTCAATGCTTGATGCCCCAGAAAATATTTGGTGTGATGCTACAGACACCCTCGTTCTACAGGCTCCTGAAACTTTAGTGCAAACTTTAGTGCCAACACCAGAAAATGCTGCCTCTGAAAATATAGTGCTTCAGGATGCAAACTTAATACCAGAAGCCTTGCCATCAGCACCATTGCAAGCCATAATGCTAGAGCCTCCAGAAACTTTAGTACTGGTGGATGCGCCGACTACACCACTTCCTTCCTCACTGCCAGTCCAGGACTCCCACAGTACAGAACGTAACTCTAGGTTACAAAAGTTTATGGAGGCGGTCTCTCACTCACCTGATGCCCCTATCATACATACACCCCTCTGCCTCATTAAACCGCAGCATTCCAACTCGGTAAACCATGGTGCAAACTCTAGTAGAGTCACATTAAGGAAGAGTGCCAGAATAGCAGCTAAACATAAAAAGAGAAACGGGCCAGCAAAGGCTCAATCCAGTTAGCGCAAGAGCTACTGGCATCAAAGCTCAATAGCTTATCCCCACAAGTACAGCAAAAACACTCACTGAATGATCACTCACATGTTGACTTATTTGAGCAGATAGCTTCGCACTTCGAAAAGCCAATCAGCAAGGAGAAAATGGAAGCAATTCTGGAGCTAGTGAATCAAGCCAGCAACAGGCCCAAAAGCAAGAAGAAAACAAGCAAAGGCCACCTGGAGAAGAGGGCTGTTCTCCATCTGGAGGACTAATCAGGGATGGGGCTTCCACAAGTTGAGGACTTTGCTTTTTTCCTTCTCATGGCCCACAATGAGTTGGCGCAGATTCCAGGAAATTCAGAAGTGGTCGAAGTGGTTTTCTATAATCCCATGGTGTGCTTCATACCTCCAACTACTACCGCAGTTCAGTTAGTTTGTGTTGCATTCGGGGTCAATAGGCCCTTGTTCCGGCCAAGTTGTATGTGTTGTTCTGTGTTGTTCCAGCCAAGTTGTGCTATGTTCTGTGTTGTTTGCCGGCCTTGTCAGATTAGTTCCTTTACTAGGCCGGCGCTAAGTCTATGTTATATTGTGTGTAGTGGCCGTGGCTCCCCAGTAAAAGGGTACCAGATCCTCCGAATGGAGAATGTACACTTAGTCAGCTGGCGTCTGGTTCCGGCTATGCCACAGGCATATGCTTGCTATATGGATATGGTGTTATGTAATGCTACTGAACTCAACTCCACACCTCTCTTTCACTCTGTGTGCGGCATATGCATGCTAAGCGGTGCAGAAGAAATTCAAGTTCCAAATGTCTACCAATTGTTCTATACTTTGTTGGAATGTTAGAGGTCTAAATAACCCTGCAAAAAGAGAGAGCACAAAATAGTTAATTCTGTCAACCGGTGCCACAATAATTTATCTCCAGGAGACAAAAATAGCAAATTGGACTACGAGCTTGCTAATTGAAACAGTGGGAACAAGATTAGCTAAGCAGTCAGTTTTGTTACCAGCCATTGGAACCTCCGGGGGCGTCCTGCTTGCGGCCTTGGATGACTTATATGACCTTCACAACCCCAGAACCACAACCAACACGATTACGGCGACTTTAACCTCATGATGTGATGCGAGGACGTGGGACATTACCGGAGTTTACGGTCCACAATCGGATGAGGGGAAGATAGCCTTTCTCATCGAATTACAGGAGCTGGGCAGAACGGTTCTACAAAATTGGTTGACCTTAGGAGACTTCAATCTTATCAAACAAGCTAACGAGAAGAACAGAGGCTCGACAAATAGCAGAATGATGCAACGCTTTAACCAAGTTATCAACAGACTACAGCTATTGGAGCTCGACCTACAAGGAAGAAGATTCACTTGGACAAATGAGCAGGAACAGCCCACAATGACAAGAATTGATCGTTTTTTCGCTACAACAGAGTGGCATGAGTCCTTCCCAAATGCAGATCTGTGCGCATTGCCAACGATGACATCGGATCATTGCCCCCTCCTCATGCAAGGAAACGCAACCTTCCAATTCTTCAAAGGTTTTCGATTTGATGCCTGCTGGATGGTGTTGCCGGGGTTTCAGCAAACCATCGAGCAATCCTGGATACAGCCAGTTCATAACTCGGACGCATTACTGAGGTTGTATGTCAAAATGAACAGACCTGCTAAGGCACTTCAGATTTGGAGGAGACAAATTTTTACATCTTTAGCGCTTCAAACAGCTTTGATACAAGTCACGATCTCGATCCTGGAATGCATACAAGAACGACGCTCATTAGTGAGCATCGAATTAGAGCTTCGCAAAACCCTTAAACTCAAACTGCTCGGCCTCGCGGCGATTCAAAAAATCAGATCGAGACAGCACTCAAGACTAACAAAAATCAGACTGGGGGATGCCAACACACGTTTTTTCCACTTGATGGCCAGCTCAAGACGTAAGAGAAACTTCATTCGGGTTCTTCAAAGAGAAGACAGAGTAATGTTCGATCAGCACGAAAAATTAAATGAAGCGTACCAATATTTCAAAAAGGTGCTGGGAGACCACAAAGTAAGGGAAAAAGCGTTCCATTGGAGTTCCTTGGGATACTCTGCTAGAGACCTCAGCGATCTGGAGGGCCAGATCACTGAAGATGAAGTGACCAACACCATCAAGGACCTTCCGAGTCAAAAATCTCCGGGACCTGATGGATACATCGGTCTTTTCTACAAAAACATGCCTCCAAATCATCAAAAATGACCTGGAATCCCAAAAAGGGAGAACGCAGACAAGTTAGAATGTTTCAGGCCAATTAGCCTTATCAATAGCTTCATAAAGATCATCACTAAGATTCTTGCAAATAGGCTTGCGCCAAAACTTGACGAGTTGGTCTCAACCGCACAGAACGCTTTCATAAAGAAGAGATGCATCCATGATAATTTCCTATACGTTCAAAGAGTTTGTCGACAGCTTCACAGAGACAGAAAGCCGGCGCTTTTCATTAAACTAGATATCTCCAAAGCTTTCGATTCACTTAATTGGGCGTATCTCCTCGAGGTGCTTCAGGCGTTGGGATTTGGCAGCCAGTGGCGTCAATGGATATCTGCGATTCTCCGGACTTCATCTTCAAGAATCTTGATCAATGGCCAGCCAACTGAGCCAATTAGGCATGCGCGCGGAGTTAGACAGGGTGACCCATTATCACCCCTACTCTTCATCCTTGCAATTGATCCCCTACAAAAGTTGCTAGAGCTGGCAGCGAATCGTGGTATTCTCGAACCAGTGCTACCAGCAAAAGCGAGTCTTCGATGCTCTCTCTATGCAGATGATGCTGGGATATTTTTAAACGCGGATATAGAGGAACTGAAAGCCCTTACACGACTATTGGATACGTTTGGAAAATGCTCAGGGCTAAAGATCAACATCTCCAAAACAGAAATTTACCCTATTAGATGCCACGATGGTCTCTTGCAAACTTTGCTCAATACTTTCCCGGGGAAACTATCAAGGTTCCCAGGAAAATACCTCGGGCTGCCATTACACGTTCGACAACTAAGGAGGTCTGAAACCCAGCCATTGATTGATAAGATAAGCAATCGGCTTGCGGGTTGGAAAGGGAAACTACTCTCCACAGCCGGAAGGGAGACCCTGGTTAAATCTATTTTAACCTCTCAGCCAATTTATCACATGATGGTCTTTCCTGCTCAAAAGTGGTTAATTCGTCGCATCGATAAAGTCAGAAGAAGTTTTCTCTGGAGAGGCAAGGAGCCGGGACATTGCAGTGGAGGTCACTGTTTGATCAAATGGCAAACCACATGTATGCCAAAAAGCAGAGGAGGACTGGGCATCATGGACCTGGAACGCTTCGCCAGAGCGCTAAGGCTACGTTGGCTCTGGTTTAGATGGAAAAACAACGAAAGGGCCTGGACGGGGTTTGAACTACCTTGTGATAAAACTGATGTTACTCTTTTCAATACTTCCACGGTTGTCACGATAGGAAATGGTAAACTCGCAGATTTTTGGGGATCAAGTTGGGTGGAAGGACAAGCGCCAAAAAACATTGCTCCAAACCTTTTTCAAATAGCAAGAAGAAAGAATATCTCCGTTCACCATGCCTTGACAAACAACTCATCGGATCCGTTTACGCGCGCCTGAGTTCGAAAACGGTCGGGAGTTCGTAGTACTTTTTGAAGCCATTTGTAGAATCAATAGAAATGAACAAAGCGAAGATCAGATAACCTGGCGTTGGACTACTGATGGGCAATACACAGCAAAGAGCGCCTATCTGATGCAATTTCAGACGGTGTACTGTAAGATGAAGATGTGCCCGATATCGAAAGCAAAGGCAGAACCTAAATGTCGATTCTTCGCGTGGACACTGCTTCACAACAAAATCCTAACAGCATATAACATGCTCAAAAAAGGGTGGCCTTGCAATGCAACATGTTGCCTATGCAACGGGGAGCAGGAAACACCAAACCACCTCTGCAAAGATTGCCCTTTCACGACACAAGTTTGGAACCTCCTAGTAAGCTGGGGAAATTTGGGGCCATGCCAGAACTTGAGCCCCCAGGGATCGGTGTACATTTGGTGGAGAAGACTTCGAACCAAATTTGACAAAGGAAGGAGACGAGAATTAGATGGCCTTCTCATTTACTTCTGGTGGAATCTCTGGTTAGATAGAAACCGTCGCATTTTTCAGGGCATATATGGAACATCAGAACAGGTGGCCACAATGATCAGAGACGCAGTACTAACCCACGCCCACACCCTGTCTTGGAAGTCGGCGGACTAGTAAGGAGTCTAATTGTAATTGTTGGTTGGGTGGTTTTTTCTTCTATTTTCTGTATGTACATGTAATTTTATGCGTCTAGTGTTCAGTGGCGTTTAGTTGTAAGGTTTTTTCATGGGTACGGTTTTTTCCTTAAAAAACAGGACCCACCATTGCTCTTCCCTTCTTCTTAATGAAATGCGCAGCACCTTCTCGTGCTGTCCCTTTCGAAAAAAAAAACTAAGTCTATTGTTGGAGCCTCTATGTGGCACAAGCTTGATTAAAATAGCTCTGTTTACTCTCATAAAAAAGGAAAAATAGAAACGTGTCTACACATTAACCATCCATGCTAAGTTGGTCATTGCTCACAAGCTTTGCGGTATATTTCAATATTTGTAATTGCTCACAATTTTCTAATAGTTTAGCTACTTTTGTTCTACATATTTCTACTTTCACGCCTGTATGGGCATTCAGGATGTTATATTCGTCACCAAAGTACCTTAGTTGTATTTTATGTTTTTACTTTAACTTTTATATATTTACATATGAATTTAAATTGCGTTAAGTATTTTGAATTACATACATTTCGGCTTCTCCTATGCGCACTCCCCTCTATTTTCATCCTACGTATGCCTCGGTGCTCACGATACCAAGTGTGCGCATCGAGGTGATACTCCACCTTGTCACTCGTTGAGCGCGCTTGAGACATCATGCACAGCCGCCTTCACACTTACCTCACACTACCATCAGCGCCACTACGTCAGGCATATGCCAACCTGGAAAGCTTGAACGATCACAACAGTGGAGAGTAGCTAGTACGTATGTATATTATTACTATATTTTTTCCTTACCAAGGGAATTTCACTCTGGGGTGTAAAGTTTTTAACAGAACATTAACTTTGTATATATACTTAATGAAAAAGTAAAATTTACTTTTCCCCAAATTATTGTTTGTACTGGATCCTCGCCGACGGTAGACGCTCGCTCCTCGTCCTTAGTGCCATATGCGAAAATGGTCTGACGGCGACTACATCTATGACTCCATAGGTCCAAAAAGTTAAAACCTAGACTGGCACGACTCGATAGCAGCATAACTAGCACTCGACTGTACCTAGATCTTGACAAAAACGAGTCATGCTGGCATAGCCCGACATAGCGAGGTGTCCATGTCCAACAGACACGACATGCCAAGGCCACTGGGCCCGTGGTTCAACTCCCACCTCCAGTAGCACGTACAGGAGTACAGGACAGCAATTGAATGAAACGCTGATCGATGAATTAATTGATCTTCGAACTTCCAATTCACACAGTGATCGACCAACAGTGCGCAGTTAGTGCTACAGTAGTCAAGTACAGTACGGTCAGCATATCGACTTGAAATGATCTCCCAGTTAAGCTCTTGCTCTAGTAGCACAAGCTACTAAGGAGAGTAGCTACGAAACTAGCTAGAGCATGGTGCTTATCATTTCAGACATAGATACTGTTAAACTTTTAAAATTTTAAACATCAAAATCTTTTTACATATTTAAATTAGATACATGAAAATCATATGTATAGATTTATTTTGAAAAGTACTTTTATAATATTATAGTTTTATTGGGTTTTATAAATATATTATAATAGAAATTACTGGTCAAAACTGTGTTTTGAAGATCATGTCGATATCTAAAACGATAACTATTTGTGACCGGAGAGAATAGTATCTAATGTGTCTTTGTTTGCTAAGTGCAACTCCCTTTGTCTCTCTGCACTCCTTTATTTAGTATCATCCAAAACCCTATATATGTGACATGAGTTTATATACAGCCTAGAATGACCATTGGCTGTGTCGCTAGCTGCTTGTTGCCTTTTTAGGGAATACTTGTTGTTAATTCCAGCAAGAGGCTGAACTAACAAACGATAAATAAATTAATATGAGCAAAAAGGTGAGGAATCTACCACGACAGCAGGCAGGTTACATTTCTAGACTGTGAAATGCCCGTGCGTAGCAGCAGCGTATTTTTATAACCAAGTAATTAAATCATGTCGTATTTATAAAAAATAAAATTATACTCTTAAGTTGTTACTGGAAAGGGAGAAGCAGGAAATGACACAGCCAGAGCGAGCATGGGTGGAAAGAGTGATGTGATTGGTTTATTTTTTTTAATGAGAAGTGGGAGAGCGTGTTACGGTCTATGATCCATATATCGGCCTGTACTTTGTTTAGAGAGGATAGAAGATAGACGAAAGACACTAATTCGTATTTATATATTACCATCAAATATACTCTAAGGTTACATAGATTCTTCTTTTTTTTTTTGAAGGAACAGCAAGAGAATTGCTGTAAATTTATATTAAGAAGAAACAAAGAGAGAGAAAAAAGGGGCCAGTTTTTTAAGGAAGAAAACCGGAAAAAACCTTACAATACCCACGGAAAAAACAACCACTACGAAAACTCTCCCATCTGAAGAAGAAAACAGAGGTCAGCTAGGACAATAAGAAGAAAAAAACTACCAAGATGCGGGAGAGGAAAGGTAAAAAAACCAAAAAAACTAATCCGTGGTTCTGATAGACATGGCGAAGCCCCGGTTGAGCATGGAATCCTTGATCAAACCGGCCACCTGCTCGGGAGTTTTAGTTATCCCCTGGAAAATGCGTTGATTTCTTTCTTGCCAGAGATTCCACCAGAAATAAATGAGAAGACCATCCAAGTGTCGTCGAAATTCTTTATCATATTGGGATCTCATTTTTCGCCACCATTTATATATCGAGCCGTGAAGCTTAAGTTCGCATCGATCTAGGTTTCAACAGAAAAGACAACCCCATACTTGTATCGCAAAAGGGCAATCTTTACAAAGGTGGGTTGGAGTTTCGGAGACGACAGTAAAAGAATACAGATGGCATTACATGGCCACCCCTTCTTGAGCATGTTGTCTGTTGTTAAAATTTTGTTGTGAAGCAACGTCCAAGCAAAAAAACGACATTTGGGTTCAGCATGCGCCTTCCATATCGGGCAGATCTTCATCTTACAGTAGACAGATTGGAATTGCACTAGGTAGGCAGTCTTTGTTGAGTATTGTCCATCAGTGGTCCACCTCCAGCTTATCTGATCTTCCCTTGATTCATCTCGATGAATTTGTTGAATTTCTTCAAAGAGCGCAACAAACTCCTTGACTTCAACTTCCGAGTTCACAGGAGTGCAGAAACGGATCCAATAGTTGTTAGACAAAGCCTTGTGAACGGAGATGTTTTTTCTTCTCGCTATTTGGAACAAAGTCGGTGCAATGTTTTTCGGTGCTTGCCCTTGTACCCAACTTGATTTCCAAAAGTCAGCTAATTTACCGTTTCCTACCGTGACAACCGTTGAAGCATTGAAGAGAGCAACGCCGAATCTACACGGTAGATCAAGCCCGTCCCAGCTCTTTCATTGCATTTCTATCTCGAACCATAGCCAACGGTTAAGAGCCTGGCGGCGTTCAGTCTTTGATCCCAAGACCCCTTTGCTTTTAAGCGAAGACGTCACCGACAGCTTGATCAAACAAGGCCCTCGTTCGCTTTTTCCGGTTCGCTTCTCTCCAAAGAAAACTTCTTCGAGTTTATCAATGCATCAAATCAGCCACTTTTGTGCGGGAAAACCGTGAGGTGGTAAATAGGCTGTGATGTTAACACGGAATTTACAAGGGTCTCTCTTCCTGCTTTGGAAAGTAGCTTGCCGTTCCAACCTGCCAGTCTGTTGCCAATTTTGTCAATCAAAGGTTGTATCTCAATTCTCCTTAATTCCCTTATATGCAATGGAAGGCCAAGGTACTTCCCTGGGAAGGTTAAAATTTTGCCAGGGAAAACATTCAACAATTCCTGAAGATGATCGTGTTGGCATCTGATTGGGTAGATTTCTGTTTTGGAGATATTGATTTTCAGGCCTGAGCATCTTCCAAAAATATCGAGAATGCTGCTAAGCGCTCTCAACTCATCACCATCTGCATTTAAAAATATACCAAAGATCATCCGCCAGAGGAGCATCTCGCTTTTGCCGCAGCGAATACCGGTTTGAGAATACCTCGGCTCGCTGCCAACTCCAACAAGTTTTGAAGGGGATCAATTGCTAAGATGAACAGGAGGGTAGATAAAGGATCTCCTTGTCGAACCCCTCGCACATGATTAATTGGTGCCGTCGGCTGCCCGTTGATGAAAACCTTTGAAGAGGCAGTCCTGAGTATGGCCGCAACCCATTCACGCCATTTACATCCAAAACCACGAGCCTGGAGCATTTCCATGAGGAAGGTCCAGTTCAGGGAATCGAATGCTTTTGAGATGTCCAGTTTTATGAAGAGCGCTGGCTTTCTGTCTCTGTGCAGTTTTCGGATAACTCTTTGCACGTATAAGAAGTTATCATGTATGCATCTCTTTTTTATGAAGGCGTTCTGCGAGACAGAGACTAAGTCATCTAGCTTGGGCGCGAGCCTATTTGCCATAATTTTGGTGATGATCTTCATGAAGCTATTTATGAGGCTGATCGGTCTGAAACGATCCAACCTGGCTGCATTCTCCACTTTGGGCAGAAGAACAATGTTTGCCACATTTAACTTGTGCAGGTGCTTATGACGCAAGCTGAAGAAGGCCCTAATAGCTTCAAGAAGGTCGAGTTTGATGGTTTGCAGGCAAGTTTTGTAAAATAGACCTATATATCCATCAGGACCCGGCGCTTTTTGATTGGGGAGTTCCTGAATGGTGTTAATCATCTCCTCTTCAAAGATCTCACTCTCAAGATCGGTGAGGTCAGTCTCCATGTAGCCCAAGGTATTCCAGTTGAGCGCTTTGTCCCTTGTTCTGTGTTGGCCCAAAACCGTTGTGAAATATTGGTAGGTTTCTTTTAGTTTGTCCTGCTGAGTGTACATCATATTGTCTTCTTTTTGAATCACACGGATCAAGTTTTTTCTCCGTCTTGCACTGGCCATCAAGTGGAAGAACCGCGTGTTGGAGTCCCCCAAGCGGATTTTTGTTAACCTTGAATGTTGTCTCGCTCAGATTTCTGTACTGCTGCTAACCCGAGCAACTTGAGCTTAAGAATTTTTCGAAGTTCCAGCTCAATTGGCACTAGAGGATGTCTTTCTTGAGCACTTTACAGGATGGAGGTCGTGACTTGTATCAAAGCTGTTTGAATCGCTAAGTTGGCAAAGATTTTCCTCCTCCAGTTTTTTAAAGCCTTAGCAGTTCTAATCATCTTGACATGCAATCGAAGGATCGGATCTGATGTGAGTACAGGCTGAGTCCATGATTGTGTTACTACCTCCTGGAAGCCCGGCATCGTGATCCAACAAGCTTCGAAGCGAAAACCTCTAAAATATTGAAAGGCTGCGTTACCATGCATAAGCAGAGGACAGTGGTCTGATGTCATAGTTGCTATTGCATAGAGGTCTGCATTTGGGAACGTGTCGTGCCATTCCGTTGTTGCTAAAAAACGGTCAATCTTCGTCATAATAGGTTGGTCTTGCTCATTTGTCCACGTGAAACGGCGGCCTTGGAGGTCCAACTCTAAAAGCTGAAGCCTGTTTATAGTGCAATTGAAGAGTTGCATCATTCTCCTATTTGTCGGTCCTCTGTTCTTGTCACTGGTTTGTCTGATAAGATTAAAGTCTCCCAAGATCAGCCATTTGGGTAGAGCCGTCTGTCGCAAAGATTCCAGTTCAGTGAGGAAGGCTCTCTTATCTTCGTCTGACTGCGGCCCATATACCCCGGTAATGTCCCAAGTCAACGTATCGCACCGCGAGGCCAATGTTACGGTGATCGTGTTGGGTGTTGATCTAGGGTTTTGGAGATCATAAAGATCATCTGAGGCTGCCAGTAATATTCCACCAGATGTTCCGTTGGAAGGCAAGAAGACCGTCTGACCGTCTGGTTTGCTAGTCTCGGTCCTACTTCTTGATGCTTGTAAATGCTGGTGTGTTGCCTTTTGAGTTGTAACCTTTCACAGTTGAGCATTTTAATTTGCCGCCAGGTACAAGAGGGAGAGCTCCACCTCGACCACCTTGCACATGTCCTTACATCCATGACTGAACAATTTTCTACGGGTATCACGCTGAAGTAGACCAATCCTTTTCTTTTTTAAATACGTAAAAGACTTGCGCATAATCTATCTATCTATCTATGATTAAAGGGAAGGGTTGATATCAAGAATATTCTAAATTAATTAAAATTCAGAATAAAAATTAAAGAAAATTAGCAATTTGACTTCCATACGATCAATCTATACCTATACTAATTACGTATTATGAGAAAATTCCCACATTAATTGGTAAAAAAGGAAAATATCTGACCATCTATGCAGTAGAACCAAGTTATAACGGTTGAGATTTAATCTACATATTTGTTAAGCTGAGAGTTATTTACGTGCAAAGCTAAGAAAAACAAACAAGAAAAAAACAAGGCATGCATGAGTCCGAGTACAACCCAGTGCATGGATCGACTTGATCTCCTCCCATCGTTGACATATCAAACAAGATGACGTGATAAGGAGGGAGACATGAAGATGACAGCAGCGGCATCCAAGAGAAGAGGATGGCAATGGTGGGACAATGTGGTGGCTGTTGACCCTCAACGACGGTATTGAGGGAGACCTTGATGGTGGCCGGCGGCAACACAGAGTTGAGATGGCTGCGCCGGTTGCGGCGAGGATGACATTATGGTTGAGTAGAGAACAGCCCAGCGACGACAATAGAGAAGATGACTGCGGTGGAACTTGACGGCCTATGCCAAATATCTGCGACACGAGCTAGATTTAAACCAGGAGCTCTGTGTTAGAGCCTGGGAAGGAAAATTCAGAGGAAACGGAAGGAAGGCGAAGAACAGATGTAGTCTCTGGTGGAGAACGCTTGAGCGGCTTCGTATAAGTGGAAATCAAGGGTGGCGAATCAAGGTGAAAAGAAGAAACAAAGATCCAACGGCCAATTAGCAATTTAGTAAAAGGGTAATTAGTACTGTGGCTGTAAGAATCTTGTCTTTACCTTCTAATCACTGTCTGCCGTTGTTTACTTTCAGAATTTTCTTTTACTACTGTTATTTCGATCGATCACTGTAAGTAAACTAGGTATGTAAGCCCTGATGATGAGTAAAATGGATAAAGGATGATCAAAAGTATATTCTCTAGTTTGGTAAAGTAGAACCCTAGTTTCTGTTCGTTCTTCTCTGTTCTTACCAAAATTCCGTCAGATTTTGTAGTCGGATTGACAATGGGTCCTTGCAAGTTGGTATCAGAGCTGGCACTTTCTTTGGCGAAGGACTTTGGGGCAGAGAGATTGGATTGAGGTTGGATGGCCTGTAAAATCCCTCGATCCATCAATTGAAGGAAATCCGGTGAAGAAGAGTGAGACATGGATGTGGACATAGAGATTGAGAAGATTCAGGCTCGTCATGTGGATTTAGAGTCGTTGAAAGCTGATGTAGCAGAGATTAAGTCCATATTAATGAGCAATTGTCAGCACCAGTTCAGTGCGAGCTGAAAAATTCAGAGGGAAGTTCAGACGAAGAAGTGAAGTCTGTGTCTTCGGTAACAATCAAACGAGTTCAACTACAGAGATGGACGTTCCAAATCGACAAGCTGAGTTACCTAAACAAAGAGATCAACGGCAAACCACGGCAGATGGGACCGGTTACCAGCTTTGTACCAGCCAAACAACACCATCCGAAATTTTGAAGACGTGGCCGGTAACCAGCCGATTACCGATCGGAATTGGCCGGTTTACCACTGAAAAGGACAAAAGTAAGTTCATTTGATGCAAACATACAAATATTATCCCATACATATATTGCCGGTATAACAAAATATACTCAACAATCAAATACAGAATGAAAGTATGAAATGAAGACAACACGATGTACTAATAAGGAATGTGATTCATCTTCATTAGCTTAACACTAATACCCCTGTATCTGTAAAACTTTACCAAAATACTCATGCATGCATGGTTCCCAACCTTTGTGTAGAACCCCTCGTCGTCAACATTAAGAGTTTGTGCCTTTTTTCCCTCGCACAAATGTATCTGTGGTCTTCTTGTCCTCATCTGCAATTGTGATTGATCGATTGTGTGTTGACCGACTATCGGTTCGTAACACGACGGGACGGCTACTCAATGCACAACATTTATTTATTGCTTAACTAGTTCAATGCTCGTGCGTTGCTACGAAAAATAAAATTGATAACGAAACATAAAAGTTAAGCAATAAAATAAAATTTTCCTATAAGATGAAACATATATTTCTCCTGATTACAAAAGTTTATATGGTTTCTCCTTCAACATGAATAAAAACCAAATATATTGTACATAATACATAATGCATTCATGACATTAGAATATATTTAGAACGGACCACTGTCACCATTGAAAGGATAAGTGGGCTTATTTTGACAATCCAAACTGCATTAGGTTTCGGAAAAGCTCATCTTGCACCAATGACAGCAGCTTTGGATGCTTCCGAATTGAAAACCCACCAAGCTCAATCGCTGAATTGATCAACTTCAGAGCAAACAAAGGCAGATCCTCATCAACCCCGATCTGCTTGACAACATTGAGGAGAGAGCACAGGAAATGGAAAATCTCCACCATGCAAGGGATACCGTAAGGCTCCACGACAAGGCCACTGCCATCTGCAGAATTCTTATCTGATATACCTGCCTCAGATGATGCATAGCTTCCATTGCCATTTTCCATCTGCCTGATCCCAAAAGGATGGTTCTTATCCATGCCACCAATCTACACAAAGTACAACATACAAAAAGCAATGAGTAAACATGCTCCATGGAGCAAAAATGCTAGTACATTATGCATGTGATAATTGGCATTGGTACATGAGAGGGAAATAAATACCAAAGAGCTGATCAAACTTCTCAAGGGCCTTTTTGGTACTCAAATTTATTCCACCTATAAAACTAAGATGGTCCGGTCACATAAAATGGTCAATTTCATTACCTTAATGCAAACCCCAGCACTTGTTTGGATGAAACTTTTTGTGTGTTCTCAATCATAACTACACATTGTGATCTTTACAGCCAACAGCCTTCCTGATGGAAATTCACCAAAATAGTTGGAAGATCCCAAAAGACTACACCTGTATGATCGATCTTGTTTCTGCTCACTCACAGCCTCAAACACTGACTTGATTAGCAGTGGCGTGGTAGAATTGCATTGTCAGAACTGGTGCAGGCTATAAGGGAGTAGCTAGAAGATGCAAGGTGACCAACAGTATGGCAGCAAATGTTGGCAAGCTGCGCATGGAGGTGTGTTTGTGGTTGTGAGCAATGTTGGCAAAAGATCCAAGGCACTTGAGGTGGTGGTGTCAGAAAGTATTAGCTTTAGATTGAATAATCTGGATTTTACGGCTTTACGCTAAAAAAAATCTCATGACAAGGGATAAAAATCCCAGCGGTAACCGGTGATCCCAGCAAGCTCCGTGGATTGAAAAACTGGCCAGATTGTTTTAACTGAAACGGTGTTTAGATATTTTTATATGCATTCAGGTAGGAAACAAAGTTGAAATAATATAATTTGTGGCTTGTTAGATTTTCCATCATAGACCATTTCTACTTATGCACATTAGGTGTGTCCCTTACATGAAGCACAGCAAAGAGCAGAAATTCTAGGGTGTGCCAAAACAAACTCTTGCAACACTTCTAGTGAACATCTCTACTGCCGAACTAAGTCCATTGCTATAGCATCCCATTCCTTCTGAACTCCCTTCATTCCAATCAGTTCCACAATTTATGCTGGAAAATCATGGTTTGTTTTATTGGACTGTTCAAACGTTGTTTGTGATGAACCACTGTCTCGAACTTAAACACGAGGAATTGAAGAGTCAGTTTGTTGGTTTGAAATAGGCATTCAGGAAGTTGCAACCTTGACATGTTAAAAACAAGGAGAAAAGAAGTTAGGATTTTCTGTTGAAAGCAAGCAAGAGGAGACCAAGGTGCCTAAAATATTGGGATAACCGTCCACATGCCAGGCATCAGCAAAAAAATATTAACGCACACATAGAACCAAACAAGACTTGAGATTTCTAGGATTATATTCTTGGTAGCCTAAATAAAAAAATGATCTTGACAACTGAGCACTTCTAGGAGGTAACCGGCAGATATGAACTCGAAGTTTCACTGACAAGCATCCAATTTAAAACCAGGCCCTGCAGGAACCAGCTGGAAAGTGGTTCTGGGCACTTGGGATTTTCTCAACAAATGCTCATGACGTATATTTCTAAAACCAGCAGGATTTTTGGCCTAATGTATGGGAGACTTTCAAGGGCTGAAGATCTCTTTCAAACTTGTCCTAAAAGTGGTTCTGGGCACTTGGTAAGGCTCCTAAGAAGGTGTGTCCGCAACAAACAGGCTGCTGTGCGCAACAAACAGGAGTTAGATGAGACTGCAGAAGCATATGGAAACAAGTACAACTATCAAGGGCACACCTTCTTAGGAGCCTTCCCATCTTCCTCATCACTGGAACCATCCTCACTTTCATCACTGGAATAATCCTCCTCGCTGCTAGACTCATCCTCACTTTCAAGCTACAGTGCACAACAAATAAGAGTCAGATGAGACTGCTGAAGCATATGGAAACAAGTACAACTATCAGGGGCACACCTTAGGAGTTTCTTCATCTTCCTCATCACTTCCATCCATTCCATCACTGGAATCATTCTCATTGCCACTGGACTCATCCTCACTCATGTCCTGAGGAAAAAAAATTAAAAGGACTATACATAGATTGTACCATTGTCATCACATATTCACATATCGAAGGATGAACGCATATGAATGGTTTGTCATACATAAACTTACATTGTCATCGTCAGATAAGTACAAATCATCAAAAGAATCGCCACTCTCATCATCATCACTGTCATCATCGTGTTTGTCCACTTTACCAACCTTAATAGGAGCCTTTCCCTCAATATCGTGTCTGTCCATTTTGCCAACCTTTACAGGAGCCTTTCCCTCAGTTTTGTCTTAAAAACAAAAATACATGTACATGTGATCCACGAGATTTAGTTCAGCCAGCATGAAGAAGTGCACAAATGACCTTTGAAGATGCAAGTAATAAAGAGGAAATTTACATACCAAAAATATTATTGCCCACTGGATTTTTGTTAGTTTCCTCCTCTTCATCTGACATGAGGACAGATTAGTTAATTTCTCCTATTGTAGAAAAATATGGATACTGCAGCAATATCTAACCAGGAATGTACCTTCAGCTTCACCAGAATCAGACGTGAAGAAAGCAAGAAGCAGGTCAAGGAAACAAAGGTTACCAAAGGACAGCCTTTATATAGTTCTGATTAAATTAAAAATAATGTAGACTGCACATCTTAAAGGATATTCAAACGGATCAGGCATCAGTGTCTTGTAACCACACAAAAAGACATTAGCAGTCTTTGAATTGTGCGATAGCTCAAATTGTTTCTCAAAAATCAAATCATGCAAAATCTGAGGGTGCTTTTCAGCCGATAGATTTCCAATGACCATCTTCTTATCATCAGTTTTAACGGATACAACTACATTGTCACTTCCTTTCTTTGTTTCCCCCAGCGCAGCCTAAAAAACAGCAGTCAGAATATGGAAATAAATCTATTAGCTTAAGGAGGGACTGTTGATAAAGATTATAAGAATATTACAAACATAAATAAGCACAAAATGGAAAAGAAGGAAAATGGGTAAACCTGTGATATGTGAAGAACACACTCATTACTAGCGTCACAAGAAACAGTCTGTCAAGGCTTCACCTCTACACCTGTATGACTTAGATCAATGAGTCAAACTCTAGTTTCATAAGTTTGAAAGTTTCAGTCTTCAAATTCACTTTCACAAGCCAGGATTTCAGAATATAATGCATAGGAATGATAATGTCCAATATAATAGTAGAAACTTTCACTTTACCTGGAAATATGTCCAAATACAAAAGAAAGCAAGCTAGCAATTTTGATATTGCTAAGAACCAGCGATGGATTTACACTTTACCTGGAAAGTAGATTGAACTTCATAGACATTTGGATAGATTTTGCACAGGCCATCCTAACCAAGCTTTGTACAAATATGTTGAACAATCAGATCAATTGCAGCATGGTTATCACCTCCTCATGGTTCGATCACATCAGCGGGGAAGACGTAAGACTCTATCATGAGCTAAAATTTAAAAAACGCAGATAGTACCCATTGGCAATGCAATTCAAATAAGCAAAAGGTGTTATATGTTTTGGTAATCAAGTGTAGTAAGATGTGATTATGATAGAAGCACAAAAGAAAGTTACAAAGAGTTATTATATCGTTGATTACATAAACAAGTGCATAAAGTAACATCGCAATTGTTTATCATTAAAAATAATATAATCTCTGATACGATTAAGGATTTCCAGTATAACTTCAGGAATGTTGTCTTTCGATTCATTCTCATTGTAGTTCAGTAGGTCCACGAGAAACTTCGCCCTCAACAGCTTCCCATCCTATACATGCATTATTATGGACCATCATCAGAAAACATTAATTGTGCTACGGTAAGACAAAGTATAATAAATAAATAATAGTACTCACAGTGCAAATTGATGGTAATTTTATACCATCCCAAGAGCGCATGAAGTTGATTACAAAATATCCAGTGATGTCCCTACAAAAGGACACATAGTTACACGTATGTAGACAAACAAACTTAAGTGTAATTTATAAGCAAATTACCAGTCTTTTATTTTTGGAACACATGTCGGTAATATGCGACGCCATACATAAATATCGTCATTCCACATAGGGTTGGCTACTTCCATGGCTAGCTTCACGTTATTGGCAATATTATGTATTTTGTGAATGTAGTACATGGTAGGATCTTTGAGCTTTAAACCAGGTCAAGATAGGTCAGGGGTCCAATATAGATACACTTCTATCTTTCATGTGTAGTATGAATAATGTGAAGTGACCGAGGAAAGAATAAGGCAATAGAATCTGCAAACAATTTATGTAAGGAAAACATAATGAATGATTCAAACAATTTTTGCGAACGATTGACAAAGAAACATAGCTTACCTTATTGCAATGTGAAATATCATACTCTATGTTAGGCCAACATTTAAATAATTTTGCCAATTGTTGGACATCAAGCTTGGAACGACGGCATGGTTCTCGACCGAAGTCGGACAACCATCGCTTTTGTCGATATGCATACATATAATGTTATAATAAACACATAAAATAGGGTTACCACATATAAATGAAATAACTTACACAAAACTGCAGGTCCATGTAGTGCAATTTTTCATCTTGGAACAACAAGACATCGTTGCATGCGAGCATCCGCACAGCCTTGTTGAAAGAAGCACTGTCCATTGGCTTGTTGACATGCAGTGTTTCTTGAAGTTTTCTGAGAGTTATAGAAATTGGGTAAGGCTTGGTGCTTCAAACCCACTCTTTCCTATGAAATTGTATATTCGGTTAGCTGTTGCAAGATCAAAGTTGATAAATTTATACTATGCATAATTTATTGTACAAAAAAATGACTTACTCTAAAGATTCTACATGGTCAATTGAGATGATATATTTGCAAAGTGCACCCATTAATTCATCTGGGCTGCTTTCACCGGTGTTATTCCAGTGGAAAGGACACATAGAGATGTATCTGATTTAGTTTGATGTGATGTGTTTGATGGTTTAGGTTCCTCGCCTGGAGCATCAATAAATTCAACATCATGTTGACTTTCTTCTTCATTTGTTTTTTTAGGTTCTTGACATCCTTTCTTCGTGTTTAGCTTTGAGGCCCACAAGATTGCAGGAAGCTTAAACCTGAAATTTGTTATATCATCCTACAAAGTAGTGAAACATATATGTTCATATGTTATATACTTAAACATGCAATAAACTCATATTCGAATACCTGAGTGAAACTATCAGAAAGCTGCGATCCTGTCCAGTACTCCATATAGTTTATCATCCACAGACCGCAGGATGTTCTACGTGATTAAAAAACGTCATTGAACTATTTATATGTAATCCATTGAACTATTTTTATGTAATAAAAGGAAGGCAATCATTTTTACACAAGTCACATATTGAAACATACCCATCTTTTTGCATTGGCTTTAGAATCTTCTCTATAACAGGCCATGTTGTAACGTCAACGTTCCACCACTTGTGTTGTTTAAGCTCTTTATGTTTTGCAGTGACTTTTATATGTTTATCTAGGCCTCTTAACTGTTGAGATAAATATATATCATCGAAGATTTAACAACAACAACAACAACAACAATAATAATAATAATGCTAATAGTAGCAATAATAATAATGTAAAAGTAATAGCTACTCACGGTAATAGTGAGGTCTGTGCGGTCTATTTTGCCCATTGAATCGAGTACGTGTACCTCACACTTAGGGGCATTGAGTACTGCCAGGTAGCAATGTAAGTTTTCTATGTTTATTGGAATAAAGACCTGCATCAAACATTTGTTAGTAAGTATTGTCCACTGGTATTATTATATATATACGTAGGGATTTAAGTTCACCATATCATGATCTAAATAATTATGAACCCTTGTCTCAAAGGTATCTTTCTTATAATTTATTTGGTCCAACTTAAGGCCACCATCACGCTTAAGAATACTGGAAATAAATGTATCCTCCAAGAAGACCTTTCCACCAACTCTATGAAGCAGATGTTTTTCACCCATGATACAATTAATATACGCACTTATAACCTGTGTAAGAAAAAATACAATTATATTATGTAGAGCCATGTTTAAATATCTATTACTCTATATAGATATACTTACATCGCCATTCAATTGCATGTCACCATGGAAAAGGCATTCCATATGATATCTGTCTACAAATGCACCGTCGATGTCGACCAAAATTTGTTTTTCCGGTGCTGATTTCATGTATTCAATAATCTCAATATCTTCTTTGGTGCAAATATAATCTGTAATGAATAATAATTTAATAATTAAATAGCATATCTAGTAAAAGAAAAGGGAAAATTAACAAGCAGAAATAAGTACCTCGTGGCACAACTTGAGCTATGTGCGCCTTCTTTGGTTTGTTATGTTGTGGCATTCTAATTTTTGTTTGTATCTCTTTTTGCTCCGAATTTGAACCGAGGCAACCGTCTGCCACAGCATCGAGCGAACGCTCGGTACCATTGCCAATGCCAGTGTTTCCTTCCTCCCCCTCTATGTCCATGGAATTGCCACCAATACTCTGTTAATGAATCCCCTGTACCAGTATTTCAGCATCAACAACTACTGATAATTAGCATCAAAGGTATACCCCACTGAGTACATGAGTAGCAAGGTGCAGAGATGAGTTATGTAAGGACAAAGAAAAAGCATATGCACATCGACAAATATCGATAAACAATTGCATGGCAGGATATAGAGAGACTCATGGCAAGTTTGAAAACACAGGGCAAGACACAAAAATAAGGTAGTCAACGATCCAAGATAAAATGCTTACATACTCAGTTGCTAGAGAACTTCAGGAGATCACTGATACATACACAGAAGGAGGAATCTGTTCAACTAATAATGGTGGTTATGTGGTTTCAGAAAGAAAAAGACTGACAATTCATTCATCCTTGACTAAACTAAGATTGCAGTTGGTAATCTTTTGTGCATTGCTATATAATGTGTAGTTATCAAAGCAGACAGCATCATCAGATCACTGTTTTGGTTTCTTTAGTAGCAGAATTTTATCATTTTTTTTGTTTCTAGATGCAAAGAGTAATGCAGAGATTCAATGGCAGGTAAAATATCTTACGATTTCTCCACTTGATTTCATAGCAGCTATGAAACACAAACAAAACTAATATATACTTCTACAGAACTACTTCATCTGGTGTTTTATCTGAATAATTTTTTCTTCCTGAGTTTACAGCACACACCTTGCGATTGATGTTTAAAGACTACTTTCTGTTTACTTGCAGGCAGTATATTTTGTATAGGGGTTAGAAAGCCTGTGTAGGACTTAAGTCAGATCGGGCATCCATTCTTGTCTCTACTCTTGCTGGCCTTTCTTTCCTGAAGGTTTGGTCCCTGATCACACAATTAACTCTCTTCAGTAGTATTATGTTTTTATGGTTTTGGGAATGGGACTATCCTTTGGAAGCAACAGAAGTGCAAAACAGAAACCAAAACAAAATTAAGGTTAGCTTTATTGAAACAACATAAGTGCAAAACAGAGCAAATACTGATCTCACAGAAATAACTTCAATCCCCCATGGCATTTGTTATATACAATGAGGTTCACAAAGCAATAGCATGTAGCAACATGGCATCAAGAGAACTCTCTGGTGTATGTTCGGTAGACGGGAACAGTAAGCAATATCCCAAGGCATTATCTCTAATAAGCATGCCCAAAGGGACACCAGAGAATTCCCAAACCAGAACCACTAACCCAGCTCAAGGCAATCTCTCATGTAAATGGAACATAAGAATAGCCAGAAAGATGAATACTCAGACATGGGTATAAATAAAAATTGCAGTTGGTGTGCTAATATTTCAGTAAACACATCTGTGCCAACAGTATTGCACATTTGTCTCTAGAGAATTGTCCAATAACTACATTTGCTAAGAGAAATCTATGCCAGGCAAATATTAGGAAAGTGGCTGTTACTTGAGACTTTCAGGTGCAAGTCAGCGGAGATGCATGCAAGGATTAAGGGACAATGGAATAATTTGGTGTTTGCTAACAATAGACTAAGAACTTACTCAGATGTCAGAACACATACAGAAGATCAAAGATTTAAGGGTAGAGAAATGGTGATCAAATAGCTTTCGGCTACAAATCTGATTAGTCAATGACAGGATAAAAGAAAGGCCAGTGCAAATGCAAACCTTCTTAAATTAATTGCAGTATTAACGACATACAGCAGGATAAAAAGATCGGGTGGCATGCACACCCTGTCCATGACAACAACGCAGTATATCTCCTAAGTCCTAAACAATTCTTTCAAATTACACCTGAACAACCAAAATCAAATCATAAACTACAACACACTACAATACTATGCCCCCTCAAATAATATTAAAGGCAACTATCATCATTGCACCATAGTGCAAAATGAGCTACTGATAGGTATCTTAACGTTGGTCTCAGCTTGCCACCCACAACACCCTAAGAATTCACACCTCAAAATCTAGATCCTCCTACCACCATGGTAGTAATTACTCCACCACACCCTTCCTGAACCTCATCTCCTAAACCAAGGTTCAAAAGAAAAATCACACATCCATGACATGAAGCCCGACTATATTCATCGTTCGCCGTAAACCTCAACCAATGGTCTGGTAATACAGAAATACAGAACCTAGAGTTTGAATAAAGAAGTAAAAACAACAGAACCTAGAGTTTGAATAAAGAAGCAAAATTGAAAAGTCATGCATATCACAGTAGTTATGGAATTATGGCGGCATCTGTTACACAGTTGCAGGCCCCAATGGATTTAATGTTGGTTAATTATGCTCATTACTCAGTGATATGCTAGCCATATGTGTGCTCAATGCAGTAGGACAACATCCACATCCAGCTATTGCATGCAGAAAATCAGCACAAGTAGAACTTTTGTAATTATTACCTGAATAACTGTGAATTGTGGCTTACTGTTGCCTTCTCCTGGAGCTTTAACTCTAACCACTTCTCAGGGTTAAGTGCTGGAAAACAAGACAATAATCATTTAGTTACATGTTCGGTAGACGGGAACAGTAAGCAATATCCCAAGGATTTATCTCTAATAAGTATGCCCAAAGGGACACCAGAGAATTCCCAAACCAGAACCACTAACCCAGCTCAAGGCAATCTCTAATGTAAATGGAACATAAGAATAGCCAAAAGATGAATACTCAGACATGGGTATAAATAAAATTGCAGTTGGTGTGCTAATATTTCAGTAAACACATCTGTGCCAACAGTATTGCACATTTGTCTCTAGAGAATTGTCCAATAACTACATTTGCTAAGAGAAATCTGTGCCAAGCAAATATTAGGAAAGTGGCTGTTACTTGAGACTTTCAAGTGCAAGTCAGCGGAGATGCATGCAAGGATTAAGGGACAATGGAATAATTTGGTGTTTGCTAACAATAGACTAAGCTTATAAAACATATAGATTACAGAAAGAGTGAAAGCCACACATGGATCATGTTCCCAAAATTAATTTTCAGATTTTCTATGTATAGGAAAAGTGATTCTTCTCGTTATATCTAACACATGTTCCTGGCCAACCCCATAACAAAAGAGCTCTCCTGTGTTTTCCCCATAACACAGGTGTCGACGATCGGGATCGCCAACCGCAAGAAGTGAGGTAGGGGTTAGAACGTTATGGGACCCGAGCTGCGTTTCGTTCGAACGGAGGAAGCTGGCGGACGTGAGGATGATCGGAGCCGGACGACAGCGAGCACGAGACACAGGTTTATACTGGTTCGAGCCCCTGTGAAGGTAATAGCTCTACTCCAGTCGCCTTGCGGCGGTGGTTCCTTGTTATGTGGGTGTACAGAGCAGTGTTTACAACTCAAGACAGTAATGGAGATTCCTAGCTCGAGCTGCCGTGTCCTCGTTGTTGTTCTTGCTGTTCTTTTTATACTACTTTTTCCCGCAACGACCGGGAGCGATCCTTGAACAGGGGCCTTCGTGCACCTTGAGGGCCTGCAGCAACTGCCCCCGAACTTGCCGCACACTCTTAGTCATCCCCGCGACCCGCTCTCTGGAAACTGCCAGTCAAACGCTAGATCCGGAATCCCTGGGCGGACCAGGGCTTCAGACGAGACCCGCCTTGAGCCGAGGTCGTCGGAGTCGAGCTCTGCACACCGCACTCGAGGTCGAAGCGTCGGTGCGCACCTGTGTCGCGGCGGGGCCTTCGAGCATGGGAAACCGTGACCGCACGCCCGGCGGGTCAAGGAGTTCCCGAGCCTCATCACCAACCCGAGGCTCTAGGTCGGAGGAACCCTCGGGGCGACCTCGAGCCTTATTCTTGGGACGGCAAGACCTTCAGAGGTCTCGACGCCTTGGCGAGGTCGGCGGAGGCCGCAAGGCGAGTCCCTTGGCCCGACACGGCAAACCTTCGGACTTCCCGATGTCGGTACGGACGTGAACAGTCGGCGGGCACCTGGCGGCGTCTCGACTCCGTAGCCCAAGCCTTAACTGCTCCCGTCAAATCACCATCGGCACGCCTTTTGAGGCGCCGCGGACCTGATTTGGCTTGTGATGCGGTTTATAAATCCAGCACCATATTGTCGGTCGAAAAATCCCCGCTCTTGCGCCCTTCGCCTTCCAAGCCCTCTTGCCCGAGCAAAGCTCCCCTTCTCCCCTTCAGACCAAGCCAGCCACGACCGCCATGACTAAGTTAGGAAGGAGCATGCTGTCGGACTCGAGGATGAGGGAACTCGAGTCCCTGGGGCTGCTGGATCCGTTCACATGGCGGCTGCCGGGTAACGAGACCGAGCCGCGCCCCAAGGACGACGAGATCGTCTGCACCGAGCACTACGCCCTTTTTGGCTTGCGGACCCCAGAGAGTGAGTTCGTCGCGAAGGTCCTCTCCAGCTGCGACATCGAACTCATCAATCTGGTGCCAAACTCCGTTCTTCTCCTCACCATCTTTTCCCATCTATGTGAGGGGTTCCTGGGGATCCTCCCGACCCCCTCGCTCTTCTTTCGGTACTTCAGTCTTTTCCGCTCCGGGAAGGACCCCGTGGTCGGCTGTGTCTACTTCCGGCTGCGGGTCGGGCTCAAATGGTCCTTCCCCAAGTTCCAGCCTCGGGATTCCCTTGGCCCGTGGAGCAGCGCCGTTCTACTCAAGAGGGGCGAGACCGGGACGCTGGTGTTCGAAGGGACCCCCATCGTCAACCGTAAGAAGGAGACCCCAGAGTCGGACGACCTCGAGGTCGACGAGGAGGCCATCGCCCTCATTCACATCTGCGCATCGCGCGGTCTCAACGGGCGAAGCGACGCTAACGATTTCTGCGGAACCGGTGTCTCCTCTTAGACGGAGGGAGCACCCGTTCTTGAGATCCGGGAACGACGATCCGACCCGTGAGGGCATCGCTCGTGAGTCTTCGCCCGAGGTCCGCTCGTCGTATCCCCGACCTTCTCTTGATAGCTTGCCTTGCGGCAATGAAGGAATCTGGTCTCCGCCAGATGGTCGAGATGTTTGGGAAGTGGGCGACGAGTACGTCGTTGGCAATCCCATTCAAGAACGTGCTCGTCGAAAAGATGAGGTGAGTCTTCCGACCAAGCGCTCGAGCCCTTCGCGGCGAGCCCTCTCCCGAGCCGCTTGCTCACAGCCCACCAGAGTTCTTGGACACGGCCAGAGGATGCTCCGCTGCTGGCGGGGTAGGGCAAGAAAGGAAGAAGCGACCTCCACCGGCCGGACCAAGCCAAACGGAGGCGAAGCGCCATGTCGAGTGGGGGGATCGCGCCACGGTGAGGGCCCTTCTGGTCGAGCCCCCGAGTCCTTGCGTTTTTCCGTGCCTCACCATTTTTGACATACCTTCCTTCGTAGCAGCAGAGCGCGGCTGCCGCCGCCAGGTCTTCGAGCACACCCCGCCCGGGGCCTCGAAGACGAACCTCGCCAAGCGGTGATGAGGAGCGGCTCGACCGGGACCTCAGTCGTGAGGACACGCAAACGTGGCGCGCCCTCGACATCGGGGGAACAAGACCTCAGACGGCCCTCGGCGAGGAGTCTGGTGGCCCCGGTAAGCTCCCGAGACCCCGATCTGCGCGCCCCTTCCGTGATCCTTCGGCTTAGTGTATGCTTTTGATCGCAGAACTTGTGTATCCGAGCTCGAAACTTGCCCGTTTTGACGATGGCTGTTGTTCAGGGCGAGTCTCAGTCCGAGGAGGAGAACGCCTGCCGCCTTGGCCGCGTGCTGTCGTGGACACGCGACTCCCGGCCAGCACTTGGTCGGCGAGTTCTACCAAGGGCTCGACGACTCGTCGGAAGAAATCGAGCCAGCGGTCATATCGGACTTGACGGGCGAGGCCCACAGCCAGACAGCTGTCGACGGGCTACCCGAAGCCACCGAGAGGGAGGAAGCTCAGAGCTCGAGGCGCTTCGGCGACCCCAAGACCCGCCCGCTCTGGCCGCTCAGGCCGAGACTAAGACCCGCGGTCACGGGGATGAACGGGTCGTAGAAGCCGCGGCCGTCCTCCCGGCCATCAAGGTCGAATGCCGAGGTCGTGGTACCCCCGGCCACGGAGGTCGTGGACGCCGCGGCGGATCGAGCTGTTGTCCCCTCGGCTCCTGGGGCGAGTGCGTGCCCGATCGTGGAGATCGGGGACAGCTCCGCCGTCCTGCCCCCTCCTGTCGACGGACTCGACCCGTCGGAGGAGGCAGCGGATAACCAGGCCGCCCCCATGGCGGGGATTCAGGACCCTGGCCCAAGTGCGCCAACAGTGGCCGAGGTCGATCCCGGTTCTGGCACCGCTATCGTCGAGGAGGAGGAGATCCCTCGCGATCGCATTGAAGATCGCGAGGAGTTTACTCGTGCAAGTCTGGAGGGGCGCCTCCGCGAGGTAGGTTTTTTTTTCTTTTTTCTTTGCATGTTTTCGTACCTTGTAGCTCGACCTCCTTGTCCCTTCTCATTTTCGGGCCATCCCCCTCTTTTTGTCGCGAAGGTGACCGACCACGCCACCCGAGGGTTGCAAGGCCTTCGAGAGCACGCGGACGTGCTAAGGAGCCTCCTCGACGTAGTAGAGGCGCGGGAGGCTGAGCGCGACAAGCTTGTCCGAACCATCGAGGTCGGCGGGGAGCTCGGCGTAAGACCAAAAGCTCGACGACCTGCGCCGGACGATGAGGTCGCTGGAGGTGGCCCATGCAAATGAGCTCGAGCAGACCAGGGCCTCCAAACGTGACTTTTGCTTTAAGGCCGTGGAGCAGGAGCACGCTCGCTCGGCCACAGCGCTCGAGGTCGAGCGGGGCAAGATCGAAGCTCTGGAGAAGGCTTCAGCGGAAGCGTTGACTCCCAAGCTCAAGGCCAAGATACTCCAGCTCGAGGAGGAACTCGGGAGCGTCAACAAGACGCTTGAAGCCGAGCAAGCCAAGGTCAAGGACCTGGAGAGGGCCGCTTCGGAGTAGGCACGCTTGGCAAAGGCGTCTTCCGAGCTTGAGGCCACAATCCTCGAGCTCGAGGGCAAGCTCGACCGTGCCACCAAGGAGCTCGAGGTCGAACGCGCCAAGGTCGAGGCGCTGAAGAAGACTCCCGCGAAGCCACCTCCTGGGTCCGAGACCGAGGTGCCCGGGCTCGAAGAGAAGCTCGAACGCGATGGTAAGGCAGCGAAGAGTGCCCTTGCGCAGCTTGAAGACGAGCGACGTCGGGCCGTGGATGCTTCCCAGCAAGCCCTCCAGCTCCAGGGGGAGATCGCAACCCTGAGGGCAAGGGTGGCCCAGCTTGAGCAGGAAAAGCTTGCCCGCGAAATGGCCGACCTGTAGAAAAACATTAACAAGCAGGGAATGTACTAATAGAAATGTTTTGCTTTCTAGTGAACGAAGAAACCTCATTCCAGTTGTGGATTCATGGTTTGGGGATGCGTTGAACTTTCCTCTTTTGGCTTCGCTTGTTCGTTGTGCCCGTGCTCTTTAGGTCGCGTGTCTTGGCGTAAGCTTACCCAAATTTCTGGGCCCGAGGTCGAGCGACGCGTGCCTTGGGCACAAGACGTAGATACGGACGAGAGGCCGCGACCTGCGAGGTTGAGGAACAATGCGCAAAGGCAGAAGAACACGAAGCGAACACCGTTAAGCAGAGTTGTGCTCGTACGGCCCTAGTGACCATGCGCGTTGCTCGATCGTCAAAGCGGCGAGGTTTGTTGCTCGAGCCCGGACACAGGGGAGAGCTAGATTGCGAAGAGGTTCGGCTTACGTTTAGCTCGTCTCATTGGGGTGAACGTGAAAACTGCATCACTTAGACTAGGAGCGAGCAGCCATGGTGAAGGTCGTGTTCAGAAAAAAGAGGCGCCGAAAAGAAAAGCAGCAACACAAGTGGAAGCAGGTATAAGAGGGAAAGAATGAAAGACCAGCTTTTATTGAAATGTGAGGCATAGAGGTTACACATAAAATTTTCGAAGCTGATCTATGTTCCACGAGCTAGGGAGCTCTCTGCCATCGGGCAACGCTAGCCGGTAAGCCCCCGTGCGATCTGTTGAAACGACTCTATAGGGGCCCTCCCATCGCGGGGATAACTTATTGGTGCTGGACGAGCTCTGAATCCGCCTCAGAGCCAAGTCCCCAACAAGGAGCCTCCTAGGTCATACCGACCGGGACGCATGTCTGCGAAGAGCTTGCAGGTAGTGCGTTGATCGTAGCAGTGCACGGCATCTTACTTCTTCTGCGAGGGTAAGGTCGAGGGACCGTTCGTGCTCGAAGTCGACTTGGTCGACCAAGCTGACCCTGGCAGAGCCCAGCGTTACCTCGGGAGGCAGGACGGCTTCGGTACCGAAAACGAGCTGGAAGGGCGTGGACCCCGTAGCTCGGCTTGTCGTGGTACGAATAGACCATAGAACGGTGGGAAGTTCGTCCACCCAGGCCTTGCCGTATCGGTCGAGCTCATCTGTGACTCGCTTCTTGACGCCTTGGACGATTTGCCCGTTGGCGCGCTCCGCCGCTCCGTTGCTCTGGGGGTGAGCCACCGAAGCGAAGCATATTTTGATGCCGAGTTCCTCGCAAAACTCCTGGAACAACTCACCGTAAAGCGTATGCCGTTGTCAGTGATAATTTTGCACGGAACCCCATACCTGGTGACCACGCTCAAGCGAAAAAGCGAACTACCGCCGAGCCGTTATGGTCGAGACCGGTTCAACCTCTATCCACTTGGTGAAGGTGTCGGCAATGACGAACAGAACTTTCCCCGGTTGCTTGAGGAAAAGGACCGAGGATGTCCGATCCCAGTCGAGAAGGCCATGCCGGGATGGTGCGAGCGTGTAGGCGGGTTGGTGCGACTTCGCGTGGAATTGATGAGCCGGCAAAGCGGGCGATATCCCGAGCATCTTGAAGCGCCGAGGGCCAATAGTACCCCATGCGAAAGGCCTTCCCGACCATTGTCCCTGCATCTGAAGAGTCGCGCCTGAGACTCGAGTGAATGTCATGGAGCGGTACTTACCTCCTCCGTGGTTATGCACCGTGTCGATGATCTGGAAACATTGCGTCTGTAGAAGCTCTCCTCGACAAGCGTGTCTGACTTGCGGCGGGCTGATCCGCTCCTCTCGGCGAGGTCGGGCGGCAGGTGCCCCAGCAAGGAAGCTGTATGGCCTCGGCCAGAGGATACTCTCGACCATGGCGACCATGACCCCTTGATCGGAAGTCGACGGAACCGAGAGCGTCTCCAGGATGACGTCGGGTGGGATGTCGTCGTCGGAGGAGCCGAGCTTGGAGAGGAAGTCTGCGCTGGAGTTGTCCCTCCTGGGGATGTGTCTGAGCTCCAAGTTCTGGAACCATCTTTCCATCTTGCGCACCTCGGCGAGGTACTTTGCCATCGACTCTCCCGAGCATTGGTAGTCCTTGTTGAACTGGTTGATGACGAGCTGGGAGTCGCCCTTCACGACCAGGCGGCGCACACCCAAAGCCTTGCAAGCTCGTAAGCCGGCCAGGAGGGCTTCGTATTCTGCCACATTGTTGGTTGCTGGGAAGCCGAAGCGAATGACGTACCTCAATTTGTCGCCGTGCGGGGTGAGGATAAGTATCCCAGCCCCCGAGCGCTTGAAGGACCTCGAGCCGTCGAAGAACATGACCCAAGGCTTTTCTTCTTCGACCTGAAGATCGGGAGCGGGCTGCGACGACTGCTCGACCACAAAGTCGGCGAGCACTTGCGACTTTATGGTCGTGCGCGCCACGACCTGGACGTCGAACGCCGCGAGTTCCATGGCCCACTTGGCGATTCGCCCGCCACCCTCCGGGTTCCTCAGGATGTCCCCGAGCGGGAAGCTGCTCGGGACGACCACGGAATGCGCTTGGAAATAGTGCCGAAGCTTGCGCGAAGCCATGAGAAGAGCATATAAAAGCTTCTGTACCTGTGGGTAGCGCTCCTTCGGGCCGTGCAGGACCTCGCTGACATAATAAATGGGGTGCTGCTGAGACCCCCGTTCCGCCACCATGACGGCAC
Organism: Guadua angustifolia; assembly: GCA_036346375.1. Classification (NCBI taxonomy): domain Eukaryota; kingdom Viridiplantae; phylum Streptophyta; class Magnoliopsida; order Poales; family Poaceae; genus Guadua; species Guadua angustifolia. The sequence goes on from CM070507.1 coordinate 57,939,813, forward strand.
TAACAGCTTGAGGGGTGGCTGCGAGATATAACAGTAACTTCTCACCAGGTTGCGGCGTTGTAAGGAGGGGTGGGGACGACAGGTACGCCTTTAGCTCGTCAAAGGATCGTTGGGCCTCCGGAGTCCACTCGAAGCCCCCGGACTTGCGCAAGGTTTGGAAGAATGGGAGCCCGCACTCGCTGAGCCTCGAGATGAATCTGCTGAGGGCGGCCATGCGGCCAGTGAGGCTTTGCACCTGCTTGATTAAGGTCGGAGGTGCCATCTTCTTGATCGCCTCGATCTTCTCCGGGTTTGGACCGACCCCCGAGCCCCCGATCATGTAGCCGAGCACTTTGCCGGACGCCGCGCCGAACACGCACTTCTCGGGGTTGAGCTTGATCTTGTGCCTGTTCAGGTTGGCGAAGGTCTCCTCGAGGTCGCGAACATGGCTGCCCTCGGAGGGGCTTTTGACGATGATGTCGTCCACGTAGACTTCAAGGTTCCGCCCGATCTGTGGCTCGAAGGTCTTGGTCATTAGCCGTTGAAAGGTGGCCCCCGCATTGCGCAGACCGAATGACATGGTCGTATAGCAATAGGTGCCAAACGGTGTGATGAAGGAAGTCTTGTTCTCGTCCTCGACCGCCAGCTTGATCTGGTGGTATCCCGAGTAAGCATCCAAGAAGCTCAGCATCTTGGCATTTGCGGTGGAGTCGACGATCACGTCGATCTTGAAGCGGAAGTTGTCCTTCGAACAAGCCGAGTTCAACCCGTATGATCGGCATTTATTCTCCACTTACCTTCCTTCTTCGCACGATGGCCGGTTGGCGACCACTCGGAGTAGTTAATCTCATGAATGAAGCCGGCCTTCAAGAGCTTATCAAGGTTCTCCTTGATGACTGCGACCTTTTCCGAGGAGAGCAGCGCAGCCTTCGTCAGATGCAGTCGGGAACCGGGTCCCACTTGCGCTTGTGCTCGATCACCTCCCTCGGGGCGCCAGGGCATGTCCGCTGGCTCCCAAGCAAATATGCCCTTGTTGGCGCGAAGGAAGGTGACGAGCTCGAGTTCCTATTTGGAACTCAACTCGGTCGAGCGATGGGCCTTTTGGCGGGTCACCCTTATCGAAAGCACGGCCTTCGTTGCCCGCTAAGGTCTGTATTGCCGCCTTCCGTGGCGTTCTTTGTCGTTGCCTCTGGGCATATTTGAGGCGGATGCCGCGAGCCAAGGCCTTGGTCTCGCAGCCATGTGCCGCTGCTGAAGGTCGCCTCGCCGCAGTGATGACACCGTTGGGACCAGTAGCTTCATGCACCGATGGCGTAGTGGTTGGTGCCATGAACTTGACCGTAGTGGTCGCCCGAGGATGGCGTTGTAAGGAGGTCGCCGACCACCTCGAAGGTGATCAACTTCGGTCGAAAGTTGTCGAGCCAGCCAAGGTGACGGGTAAGACGACCCGCCCCAAGGGGTGGTTGAGCTCCGGACTATCCCAAAGAACGGTATGGTGATACTCTTGACCTTCGACCGGGAATCGCATCCGTTCGAGCGCCCCGCCGCAGCAAGTTAAGAGAGCTGCGCCATCGACCATGACCACGACCGATCGTGGTGTTGCTTATGGTCGGGTCACGACCAAGGCGGTCTTCGTGTCTCGGGCCATACACGGAGCGCGTCTTCGGAGAGAAGGTGATGGTGGCCCGCCCACTTGCGGGGTTTGTTCGGGGCCTCGGCGGCGACCGGTAGATGGTCCGAGCAGCCGCCTTGACCTCGCGCTGGTCCGGTAGGCCGACGAGCCACCGAAGATGACGCCGATCCGCGCTTCGCCTTTGCCGGAACTCCAAGTCGAGGTCGCCGTGCTCGCGCCGGCGCTTTACCGGTCGGTGGTCGTCGATCGCCGAGAGCACGGGCATCTCACCCCGCCCGTCATAGAAGGCGCCAACTTATTCGCGCTAAGCCTGCAGGTCCGGGTCGTCGTGGCCGCCGCAATGGAACAAAGCAAAACTTTGACTCGTCATATCCCGCGTCCTCCGGCCTCTCCTGTGACGGCGTCGGCCGCCGGGGACCATCACGTTAGCACTTCTTGGCCGGTCCTTGTTGGTGAGGTCGGGTCGACCTTGGCGAGACTTAGAGTCCTCCCGAGCCCGCCTCGGACTTCGAGGACCTCGCTGCTGGCCATCCGCCGAGACGATCACCGCGAAGCCCTCCGCGCCCTGCGATCGGCTTCGCTTTTGGAGGCGGTGCCTTGGTCGGCGCCTCTGGAGTTGGACGGGCGGCCTCTGTTTGGTTCGTACCAAGCTTACCTTGGTCGTGGTCGCGTTCCAGGTGGGCGGCATCGTCGCGCGTCAGCATCCGCTCCGCCATGCGGAAGAGTTTGTTGACGCCAGCCTTCTCCGGGCCTCCGCGGAGAGCGGTTATAAGCTTGTTGATGGCAACTGCACCATCCGGCGGCGTCTTGAAGTCTGCGGATCTCGATCATCCGCAACCCCCTCGGCACCTTGACCGTCCGCCACCAGAACGTGCTGCTCGAGTGGCGGCGGCGAAGGTGTGAACAGGGACACGGAGTCGGAGTCCGTGCCCGAGGAAAATCCATCAATGAAAGGCGCCATGCTCCTGAGATCCTGGTGTCGTTCCTGCGAAAGAGCAAAACAATCGGGCCCCACGGTGGGCGCCAGCTGTCGACGATCGGGATCGCCAACCGCAAGAAGTGAGGTAGGGGTTAGAACGTTATGGGACCCGAGCTGCGTTTCGTTCGAACGGAGGAAGCTGGCGGACGTGAGGATGATCGGAGCCGGACGACAGCGAGCACGAGACACAGGTTTATACTGGTTCGAGCCCCCGTGAAGGTAATAGCTCTACTCCAGTCGCCTTGCGGCGGTGGTTCCTTGTTATGTGGGTGTACAGAGCAGTGTTTACAACTCAAGACAGTAATGGAGATTCCTAGCTCGAGCTGCCGTGTCCTCGTTGTTGTTCTTGCTGTTCTTTTTATACTACTTTTTCCCGCAACGACCGGGGGCGATCCTTGAACAGGGGCCTTCGTGCACCTTGAGGGCCTGTAGTAACCGCCCCGAACTTGCCGCACACTCTTAGTCATCCCGACACGCGCTCTGAAGCGCCATCAAACGCTAGATCCGGAATCCTGGGCGGACCAGGGGCTTCAACGAGACCCGCCGAGCCAGAGGTCGTGCGGAGTCGAGCTCGAACACCGCACTTTCGAGGTCGGCGTCCCCGGCGCACCTGGTCATGATCGGGGCCTTCCGAGCATGGGAAACCCGACCGCCGCCAACGGGTCAAGGAGTTCCTGAACCTCGTTAACGAGGCAAGACACAAAAATAAGGTAGTCAACAATCCAAGATAAAATGTTTACATACTCGGTTGCTAGAGAACTTTAGGAGATCAGCGATACATACGAAAGGAGGAATCTGCTCAACTAATAATGGTGGTTATGTGGTTTGAGAAAGAAAAGAGTGACAATTCATATGTATTCAAAGCGAAACATCGATTATTCAGCACAAAAGGATATATTGTACGTAGTACATCCGCATTCATCATATTAGAACATATTTAGAGATGATAGATTCTTGGTATCGTCCGAAAGATCTTAAAATAAACAGTTACATTGCAACACGACTTGGATATTATTTTTATCAAAACTTCGTCTATGATGTGAGTACTTCTTTGTATACAATGTTTTTGTGAGGTTTTGTGAGTTTTCTTGGACTTCGACCCTTGTCATTCTCCTTATTTGCGATGGCAAGTATCTTGATATTGCTTCTAGCGGTGGCTCTAAATAGTGCAACATACAATTGCCCGTGAGAGAAAACCGGTTCAGGGAGGTAGACACCGACATTCGGGATGGTCTGCCCTTGCGCCTTGTTGATTGTCATTACGAAGCTAAGCCTGACAGGGAACTGCTTCCTCTTGAATTTAAATGGGAACATCTCGTCATCAGATGGACATAGAGGTATTTGAGGTAGAAACACCCATTTCCCGGCGTGCTGGCCAAGCACAATCTCGGCATCTATAGTATTCTTTTGGAATACCCAGACTACAAGCCTCGTCCCGTTGCATAGTCCGTTTGCAAGGTCAATGTTCCGCAACAGTATCACGGGACAGTTAATCTTGAGTTTAAGTACATGCGGAGGTAGACCGTTAGGGGTTAGGGTGTTTAGGAATTCAGGAGGGTAGTAGCTATGGGGATCATCCTCTGCAGAATCGAAACTATGGTACACCATCTCCTCCCCATGAAACATGTCAATCATCTTCGTATTGATCCTATCAATGTACTCGTTCCGGGTCGACAGGATGGCTCGAGATGTGATATAGTTGACATCCGATAGGTTGTCATTCAGCATAGGAAAAACACTTTGTATGAGTCTATCGATGTCTGTATCATTTCCTGTATATGGAACGCAGATTTGGTTTGGAAGCCGCACACAGCCATCCTCATTAGTCTCCTCGATACCATTCCTGATTCGCAATAGGTACTCTGCGTACTCAGGATCACTCTGGGCCCTCATGTTACGTGACGAGCCTTAGGTATGCCGCCACAATCCCATAGGTATGACTTAGGCAGCGTTGTGTCAATTATTTGTGGCCTCGTCCTTACGGACAACCGGTAGAACTCACTCAAGTCTCCACCAAACATGATCGTTTTCCCACCGAACGGCAGATCACGTCGGCCCATGATGTCCCGCATGCTACTGTCTAGTGGCTCCACCGCCTGTCGCCTTGTCATGGAGGCTTCGTCCCATATTATCAATGACGCCTGCTGAAGAAGCTTAGCGGTCCCACTTTGCTTTGTGAAGCTGCAGACCGCCCCGTTTGTAATGTTGAGTGGGATCTTAAACCTCAAGTGCGCTGTCCTACCTCCAGGCATGATGGATGCGGCTACGCCCAACGTCGCGGTTGCCACTGCTATCTTACCATCTCCTCGGATCTTCGCAAGAAAAGCTTTATATAGGAATGTCTTTCCGGTGCCTCCTGGGCCATCTACGAAGAAGACACCTCCATCGCCACTGTCAACCGCATATAATATGTCGACGTATGCTGCCATTTGCTCAGGGTTGAGGGAGGACGACAAAGATATATGCTCATCGTCGACATGGATTGTTGACTCCTCATATATCTCTCTGACCTCTATATCGGCGTTGTCTTGAGACTCATCTATAATAGGGAGAGGAAACGATGTTATGTCCTTCCCCATCGATCGCAGCATATTTCTGATGTCCAATAGCACCATCTGCTCAACTGTCTGTCGGCATGCATGAGAACGGCGGTAGTCGTCTGACATTCCCTCAAGATGCCTTTTCCATAGCCCACACACGTCGCTTGGCTCACAGAAGACCAGTATAGTTGCAAAGAGCCTCCTGAGCGATGATGGCATATGGAATAGCTCAGCCTCACTAAGGCACTCCTCTAGGGTATTGTCAGCCTCGATTAGTCCCCTCTTCTCAGCGGCTTCACGGAAGAATGGGTAGACTACACCGTTCACCATCCTAAGGTCTTCAAAGGAGGTGGCACCAGGTACATGGTTTAGGAGAACCCTAAGATAGTAACGCTCCCCCTCGTTCGGACGAGCTGACACGATTCTGCCAACTTGTGTTCGCTCTACCCTCTTCTTCCACTGCTTTTGTCCTGACTGCCAAATAAATGCATTTGGAAAATCCTCAGACAAGATCCCACGAGCCTCCTTGCATGTTCGGTTCATGTTGAAATACTCTGTCAGCATGGTCCTCTCGACGCCATGCTTGGCAACAACATCATGAAGATTTTGACCCTCGGAGAACAAGACCATGTGCATGTTCGGTAGATGTAGCTGCATTTGCAACACAGGTGGGAAGATCTTGCTAAGGTCGGTCAGTAGATCCTCCATAGAGCTTACGGTGGGTAACCCACCTAGCGCCCCTAAACCGATTGATCTCGTCAATGTTTCCGTTGCTATCGGGTTCATTGAGAGCTCTGTATACGATCGTGGCCTTTGTAAATATACTTGAATAGGTATTTTACAGCTTTTATGCTTGAGCAAACCTCCACATTTATATGGCGCTTGTACTTCCTTAGGAGGTAAGGGTTGTATGGCACTACCCACCTATTGTCAAGTGTTCCCTCGAACCTTTGCATGGCGACCATTGTCCTTCTCTGTATAAGGGATATGAGTCATTGCCTTGTATTGTGGATGCGTTGAAATGACGTGGGTAGTAGTTCTTGCATCTACCCTCCTGCATGCACACGTTCTTTGGATTTAGGACTCCGCATGGACCATGCATCATATGCTTAATGACCATCTCGTACAAGTTTGGATACTTGTTCCTGTCTGGGAGCTCAGCGGAGATGAGACAGTCAAACTGCTCCAGACACGTGAGCTTGTACCCTCCCTTCATGATAAGAAGGAAGTGAACATGTAGAAGACCCCTCTTCTGGAACTCGATGACGTATACATAAGCAGCTACTATGCCAAGGATATGCCTCTTGAATACTTGTTCCTTAAGGCTCTCAAGCTTGGTTCTAAATACACGAACGATGAGATCAGGGCGATCCTGTGGGGTCTGTCCAGGCTCTAGCTCTCGTATTATCTCTTCCCAGTTAGGGTTGCAGGTCATAGTTAAGAAGATGTCCGGCTTCCCGTACTTTTGCACCAAGGCCATAGCATCCAGGTACCTTCGTTGCATATCTCTATCACCCCCAATGAATGAAGCTGGAAGCACGATCCTTTTGCCCACAGCTTGCGCACAACTCTCTCCAGACTCTATGCTATCAACCACGCCTTGATACAGATCGGCTCGTATCTCCTTTTGGTGGTACCTGATGTAGTCCAGCCTTGCACCCTCCACCTTGATGTACATGTCAACCGCGTACTGCTGGAATAGGCGCTTGCCGTATAACAAGGCATTGAATATCCCACGACGCATCTGGAATTTGTAGCAGTAATAGTCCCTTACAGTAACGCAAAGCCGGTTATTCGAATCTACGTAAACGATGGACATAATCAGATGATGTGTAAATAATGAGGACATCAATAACGATGAGATACCACGATCATAGCAATACTCACCTTGATCCTCGTAGTGACTGTTGTTATTGTCATTTTCTGATGCCCGAATTACAGCTTCAAGGGGCACACCATGCTTCGGTATATGTGGATGCCATCCTAATTCTCCTCTTGGGAAGAAGAGTGGATACGATAGGGGGTCGTAGCATCCATAGTGCAGCTTTATACTGCACTTCTCATTGTTGTTACCATATAGGATTACGCTGCGATTGAAATCTTTGCGCCGCTCGTTGCCCTCGACCCACACAGCGGCCACTTCTGATGTTACTGGCCTGTTGTACACTCGTTGATCCAGCTGTAAGTCAGTGTTAAGTGATACACGATATTCCTGGAGGTTTTCGGCTTGGCCTAGGCTCCTAAAAGATTGAGAGTAGGGGTTGTCCCAGAGGATATTGACCAACCTCCTCACGACTTCCTGGTCGAGGCTAGGTGAGTAACGAAACCGGTGATTCAAACTGGGGTTGTCATCATAGAAATAGAGCTCCAAATGATTTGGACCAGATTCGCTCGGGCCAAAGGAATGTACATTGTGATAAATTTGCCCGTGGGCTCGAAATGTGTACACTCCAGATCTCATGTTGGTGTAGTTCTCATCGAGACTCACGCCTAGGCTGGTGAAGGAGAAGTGACCATTGAAGAATCTTATGTTATCGCGGAAATGCCTGGCATCCGGATCTACACTCGACCAAAGCCTACGGAGTTCAGGAATTGGCTCTGGGTCCGATAGTCGGATTTTACCGTTGCGACAACAAAACCCGTTCGTCTCATACTGGAACCTCTTTGGACCGCAATGCCCACAGTCTGGCTCAGCCTTCAGTACATGTGCTATCGAGCACATTTCTATACACATGATCGTAGGGATCTTGGACATTCGAGGCCGCTGGAAAGTTATCTGCTAGCTCATCAAAGTCTATGTCCTCCATTTCCTCGTCATCTGGATGGATTTAAGTTGAGGGGATTATGATAGTTGTTGAATTCCATATAAAGAGAGAAATGACATCTGGACTACCTCCACCGGCGAACATGTAGTACTCCTCATCCATATCCTCAACAATTGTTTCTATACCACCTGTCATTTTTCATTAGTACAGGTTAATAATGGCTACGTAGTTACAAAGGTATATATAGTTGTAGATATTACCATCATCTGTAATGAATGACTGCGTTGAGAGACCTGCAATAGCGAAGCCATGCGATGATGGATCGGCCACCACTGAAGCATCTGACTGTGGGCATTGCATTGCAATTGATTCAGAGCATGGGGTGTCTCTCCTACTCGCGTAGCTTGCATTACGTTCACGTAACAATGCTTGCCTATCATGTGGTGTAATCATTTGCCTGGCTAATCTTCTACGGGCGTTAATGTTATCCCTCTCCTCTCTTCTACATGCTATTTGATGAGCATTTGACTCTTGCCTTTCTTTAGAAGCCAAACTTTGCCCATACGCTCTTCGACGGGCATTAATCTCTTCCCTTTGTTCAGGTATTAAACTTTGACGGCGTGCTCTGTCATGTTCTCGTCTTGCTAGCCTTTGCTCTGGTGTAAAAGTTGCATTCCTAGCATTTTGTCGTCGACGCCTTCATTGTATTTGCTCTTCTGTAAGGTTTGCATTCCTTACAAATTGTCCACCATGACTTGGTACACTTTGCTCAGGTGTAATGTGAGCCACTACTTGACCAAAATTTACATGTGTCTGGTCCTCTACCATGGCAGCGGAACTTTCACCAACATCACGGTAATTACAACTACCTGAAGTGTACAATGCATGTAATAATAATTAGCTATTTTGAGTTGGAATGTTTGTGATTAAAACACATATCATAGGGAAAAAGCAACTTGTACCATTTGAGCAATCGCCTTGTAGCGATACACCCATTGTGAGGGTACTTCAAGGTGGAATTGTGTATAGCATAGGTGTTTGATTATGCTCATCTTCTTCGTCCGAAGACGAATAACTTTGACTTTGAATATTGTTTCCGTCACGTATAGATAAGCTAGTAGGTGCTTGTGACAAAATAGCGGTGCGAGGCCTCTTTGGAGCATGATGTGTATCCATCACTGCCAAAATGATATTTCAAAACATAATATCACGCAGTTATAATTAATATCATGTAGTTACAACAATATAATATATATAAGACAAAATTTAAAGGGATGGCCATATAGCAACCTTCTTTCCCTTTCACGATGATTGGTTTGGATGATGCGACATAATTGCCAAACTTGTGCATGATCTACAAAGCGATTGGTGCCATTAACTAAATTATTGTTCTTTGATGGAGTTCAATAGCATTTCTTGTACAAAATTGCAAGCTTGACGCCCCTATTGGTGCAATTTGCACATGTAGTTGTGTTGTTATCAATAGGGGATTCTACCCATACACAAAAGAAACAGGAAATGCTAATGAAGTATTGTAGAAGGGAAGGTCTTGTGTAGGATTTCAACTACTTCAATCCTCACCAAGACCAGGTATATTGATAATTAGTAACTCTATTGGTGCAATTTGCACATGTAGTTGTGTTGGTATCAATAGGGGATTCTACCCATACACAAAAGAAACAGGAAATGCTAATGAAGTATTGCAGAAGGGAAGGTCTTGTGTAGGATTTCAACTACTTCAATCCTCACCAAGACCAGATATATTAATCTGGATCATCTTCAAATGGGTCATCCCACGTCGCCGTAGGATATCATATATAGTATTTTCATAAGGAACAGTTCTTCTACAACCACAATATTTCAAACGGGGGTAAATGAAAGTGAAACAAGCGAGAAAAGGGAGTATTTTCAAACGGATGAAAAGGAGAGAGACCAGGGTATACAAATAAACACGAATTGAAGAAGAGGCCTCTTTGTCCGAAATGCACTCAAGAAACCCCTCGAAAGTGGTCTGCCGGTGGCCAAACTTTGATAAGGAAACATACACCAACATGTCCACACAAGCAATTATTCATGTTATCAGAATAATAAAAGATGTCCAGCATCAAGTTAAATCATTTCTCATATAGGAAAAGTTCAGTGCCCATGCGTTGCCATGGAAAATAAAATTTGTAATGAAATGTAAAGGTCAAGCAAGAAAAGAAAATTTGAAAATTTGACTACAAGATCAAACATAAATAACTGCGAACATGAAGCCGAATTAGAGTATCTTAGAATAAATATTTAAGTATCTTGGGAAAATTTGTCATTAAAAGTGAATCCCATGAAACGTATGGCATGGATACATCAATACCACAATTATTTATGTGATCAGAATAATAAAAGATGTCCAGCATCAAGTTACATCATTTCTCATATAAGAATCATTATAGTCGATTGGTAGACCTAGTAACCACATGAGCTAGGTTTTGGCTCCTCCATTCAATAAATCTTTTTATGAATGTGCAATCAAATGCTCCTGCCACCAGAGAGTGTCGAAAGCCTACAATAATAATAATAATTTAAAAATGTATTAGTAAAAGAGAGTTGTAGTTTTCTTTTCAATGGAGACTATTTTGGCTTATTAAAAAAACACTTACTTTGAAGTGTATGTTGTGTAGGAAGATCTGGAGCGAATGCAAGTTTTGTGTACTGGGTAGTTTCCACGGCACTGCTTTTAAAAGCAACATATTGTAAGTACCTTTTCTTTAATTACACATTACCAATAGTATTTAATATTTTGTAGGTTGATGCTTTAGTTCTCAGTATCTGTTGTCTTTTTTCACATAGTTGCTACAAGCACATGTTTTTCTCGCTTTAGCCTTCACCAAACCGAGCATATGTTGGGTTAAATGCTCATCCCATACTTGAACAACTAACGAGTTAAACCTACAATTAAACACAAGAAGAAATATCTTTAATATTATCGTCGATTAGTTTTAACAAAACCATACTTTTTGAAAATACTATAGATTTACCTCGTGTCTAGAAGAGTGACCTCTCTATTCATTATACGTCGTGGAAAGGTTTCGTAGTACTCAAGATCACCAAAATGAATGACTACGCCAACTACATCTGTATGAAATATTGCATGTTTTAAGTTTTGCCATAAAAATATCATTTGATATTATATTTGTTACAAAGAAATTTTGAACCATACCTACAAATGTTTTGTTCGGACGTCCATAAACGTCTTCAAATGACATGAAATGCTTAGGGTAGAGAGGAAAATCAACTAATACTGCAGGTTCAACTATTGTGCGGTTCGTTAGAACGCATTCATAAGAGTTTCGAATGCTCCGAAACGCAACTTCCTCGCAGTTAGGCTGGAATTGCACATGATGAATGTTGTATTATGGCCTTCATTGAGTGCTAAGTTAAATATATGAACATTTCGTCACGACAATAGCTTCTATTTTGGAACCCTTTTAAGTTTAAAATAAATCATGTTAGTTAACAGAATAAATAATTTTTAAGGATGGAATTAACGTTGGACTTACAGGTCTCATCTATTAATATAAATCGAAGCAAATCACCATGATCTTCAATTGGAAATTTAACATCAACCAAGACACAAATGCTCCAAGATCTCAGATATATCCCGAATTCAATGTCGTCGAACTCCTTGAATCTAAAAAGGCTTATTTAAACATTTTGTCTACTTTTAATTAGATGAAAGAGATAGTCAAGTAAAACTCACTTAGATACCACAGGGCATTCAGAAAACAACGCGTACGTTCTCTTTCGTGTTTGATTAATTGGTGCCATTGAGCTGACATAGATATTCAGATGTTATAAAACATCAAAAAATATTTTATTAAATGGTGACAGGAGCATTTTTCACATACACATAAGATTTTTGTGTTTCTCATGCAATAATGCATTTAAGTCATTCAACATTTAAAATGATCATTGCTTACCAAATATGAGGGTATTGGCATCTATATTCTATTACTAACTAATAGTAAATGTACTACATGCATGCATACACATATTATCCAAGGAAATGATTCAGCAATCCCCTGATCTATAATATAATATTGCAAATAGAAAGGTAAACTTTACAAAGGACACAGTTGAATAAATAGGAAATTAGTTGCTGAATAAACTTTACAACTTGGAACAGGGAAAACACTTCGAATGCACATAAAACAATATGGCACGCAAGGATATGACACAGAATAGGATATTAGCAGATATCAGCTCAAACCAAACATACAGTTTCATGCAACAAAACAACAGTGAAGAGATTATTCCAATACAACAGGCAAAAGGCAGTTCTTTCACTGGCAGTTCTTTCACTATCTATAAAGATCAATTAATGACATATATTGGGAAAACTAAAATATAAAAAGAGTTCAGATAAAAACATGAACCTTTTCCCGGCTGATAAAAACTGAGGAAAGTTCAGCAGAACTGCTACAACCAACACTTTGATAAGATCTACAAAAATGAAATTTGGTCACATGCACAAACAGTAGAAGAAAAGACTACATAAAACGTAACAAAGCAAATACTGATCTCACAGAAATAACTTCAATCCCCCATGGCATTTGTTATATACAATGAGGTTCACAAAGCAATAGCATGTAGCAACATGGCATCAAGAGAAACATACCTCTTTATGTTTACTTTAAATTTTATATTTTAGGCACACATTATCCTCACTACTTGCCCCTTCTTACACAATCTAAGCTAAAACTATACATATATAAGACCAATATGTGCTATTTGAGAGGGGTCTGCATGTGATGATAGTTTGGGGCCCTTTAGATTCTCTTTGCTCTTTGAGAATGTCTCTTGGCGGTCCACTTTTTTGGTTATACATGACTGGTGGAAGCCTTTTGTCTCTTTCAAATAGCCACAGTAAGAAATAGTTACGTGAGTTCATACAGATCTGGGGGATGTTGCTTTCTTGATGGATTTGCTTAATCACGGAACAACTGAGTGTATATTTAGCAGCGTTTTAGCACACGATCTGATGAATTGTTTTTCCTTGTGGCTTATTTGTTGCATGTGCCTGTATGACAGCATCTCCCGAGACATCTACAGGTCCAGCTTATTAAACAGAATACTTTGGGTCATCACCAGAATCTTAAGACTGAGATTTCAAGACCCATTTCTGTTTTGGAGCGAAAGAGTAGAGAGTTCCACAAGGTGAGGCCAGAACCTACCTTGATTACTTTTACATGTACCAGCCTGGAAGATCACTGATGGATTTAATTCTGCAGGTACAGCTTCATGCGGCTTCAACTATGCTACCAGTCACCACTATGGAGAAGGCAACAAAATGGGAGCCTAAGGGTATAAAAGGAATGGAACACCACTACGGAACATGTGATTACTGCCGGGTCCACATCGGCATCACTGCCGGATGTGGACCCGGCACAACCTAAGTGGCAGTGATAGTCGAGGACTATCACTGCCGGATGTAAACCGGCAGTGATAATCACTATCACCGCCGGTTCATACTTTCCAACCGGCGATAATATATTATCACCGCGGTTATTAGTTAGAACCGCGATGATAACTAACTATCATCGTCACATTTTCAATAATATCCGGCGTTGATAAGTAACTATCGATGTCAATTGTTATCAATATCCGCGATAACTACTATCATTGCCCTTTTTCTTGTTAACCGGCGTTGATAGCTCGTGTCCTATTTTGATATCCAAAAGCGGGCGTGATGGGTTTTTAAACCTTTTGCATATATATTTTGCAGTATATGTTGTAGCATGTATATATATTGTACATAGATGTATTCATGCGGTATCGTTGTGCACAATAGTCTCAAGCATCACTAAAGTGTAATTGAAATACATTGAAGCATCATAATATTTAATTATTACATTGTTCATTCACTTTTGAAGCATTAAATTGTTCATTTAGAATTATTGCCATGGAGAAATGGTCGTAAAATTCACCCTTCGTGTGGAGAATTTCTCGAATTATGAACCCACTATCTGCTCTTGAAGGGCATCAATTTCGTGGTCGAAAGCAGTTCTTTGGTGCCCCGATTGACGCTACCGTCATGGGAGAAATTGAAGCATTAATTAGTGTCATCGTCTTTATAAAGAAAAGTACGGGTCAACATGTAATGATCGATATACCAGCTGGCCGTTGTAGTCCGTATTGTCAGTGATGAACGCGTGGATATGTGTCATTGCGTAGTATCCACATAAATTGTTCCCTTGGGGTTGTTTCAGGCATGGAAAATCGGTGTGTATTCTGAAATTTTTCACGTATGGACGATGCCGTTTGCTCTTCTTGCAGTATTGTTTGTACACCCTGTTCATGGTTTTGAGTAGTCATTAAAATTAATTAGGTGCAATGGGATGGAAGATTATTAGAGCAATAATGCAACGACAAGAGTTACAGGTTAGCAAGTCTATTAAGTCTTGGTATTAAATCTGTCGGTTTTCTCATTGAGTCCAAGATGGTGATGTTGCTTTCGTCTAACATGAAGACAAGGACGATCCAAATGAAAGTCTGCGAGGCCAATTAGTCGTCACATTGTGTTGCGCATCAAATATGAGACACTAGTAGCGGGAAACACGTCTTGAAAGTTGTAGGGTAACGATGCGTAGTCCTTGTGTTGTAGCTTTAGCGGCGCCTTGAGTACGCATACACCTCAACATCATTTATTGTTTTGGATCTTCAATAAGTTTGCGATTGACCATGCGGGGTCCAGGAATCCTATCTTTTCATTGTTGTCCGCCCTAAGTGTCTTTGTCTCCATTCTCGTAAAAAAGTCGGACCCTATGTTTAAGAGTGCGTGAATATCAAAGATGAATTATACAAGAGACTTACAGAGTCCATATTCTTAATATAGACACGTCCGAGCATCTCGTTGGTACATCGATATAGTTCCACGTGTTCAACCCGAAAGAGTCGTCATTGTTGTGAAAGTCCATATCTTTGTATCTGACGGGGAAAGCACCGTTTTGTGTCTTTTGGACATACTGCAGGTACCATTCATGTAGACGCCGTAATTGTGTGGTCAGTTTGACCTCCTTATTTGGATGCAGCAAAGCTTCCCCGTTAACGAATGGCCACTTTACGGTGTGCTGCCGCCCTTCAAGACCACTTTGGCTTCCAAAGATTAATGCTTTACCACCATCTTCTTTAGATTTCTTCCTAGAGATCGTTAAGTAGTCGATAGTTGGCTAGGTTGAGGAGCTTCAGTTATGCGTCCTGTCTGTTTAACCTTCGCTAAGTCCAGGAAGAAATCCCGTTTGGCAGGTTCGATTTCAATCTTAGCAGGTGGTGGCGTCTTCTTGAAGTGCTCTTCTACATGGGCGCCTACTTCTTTTTTTGTTTCTTCGTTGGTCATTTCATATGGTCGTTTCTTGCTAAGAGTTTTGGCTAGCTTCACAGATGACGAACTTTTCCCCCCTGACCGTGTAGAATGTACAGATCGCAGTGCTCTTTGGCTGTCTTGTGGCGCTGGAGCAGGAGGAGTTTTCTTGGGTGACGGCGGAGGAGGAGGACTTTTCCTGGGTGGCGCTGGAGCAGGAGAAGGAGCTTTCTTCGATGGCCGGAGGAGGAGGAGGATCGTTCCTAGATGGAGACTCGCCTCGTCATCGTTGTTAACATCATCGTCGTTGTCATCTTCTCGAGGCAAACTTTATATACCGCTTAGCCATGCGATGAATGTGCCTATGCTTTGTCCAAGACTTTGCCCCTCCTCGCCCGCGATCTCAACCTCTACTTTGCGGTATCTGTCAACCACGCTGTCAACTGCAACTCTGGCGTATCCCCGAGGAATTGGGCGGTTATGCAATATCTGCCCCTCGTTGCATGGCCAAGCCACCCTTGACCACCTTGATGGTAATGTTACGCTACAGGCGATTCACGCAGCGCAGTGTCGGCTCTATGATTTTGTCCACAGAAAACTACACGCCGAGTCCTCTTGAGGAGGGTTAGCGGATGCTTGGCGCTTTTGAGAACCCCTGGGACTTACGTCATGTGATGATGACCTACGTCATGTGGTCGACGTTCGCTCAGACCTTTGTTACCATTTCTCGCATCACTTTCATCTGTTCTTCAAATTCGACTTTAATTTTATTTGGATTTCTTTGGAATTTGCTCTTCATATGAAAAACCCAACAAATGGAAATAAAGAATGGAAACGAGGAAAAGGCAATAATGCAAAAGGTAAAAATTTAGAAATTTGCCATGAGGACTCTAATAATTCAATTAAATCATCTTAGCCAGCAATTAAGATTTTATGCATAAAATAATGAAGAAGTAAAAGGAAAAGATAACTTTTGAATCCAAAATAATATATTGTCAGAATTCACATAAAATAGTGAAATCGCAAATGGAGTTGAAAATTTTACGTAAGCATTCTGAAATCAAATCTTTTTGAAAAAAATAAAATTTGAAAAATACTAGACTTCGATTGATCTCAATCAAAGATTAAAATTCAAAACGAAAGTTAATCGGAGTCGCCGACGTGTGGGCCACTTGTTGTTTTTCCGTTCCGTTGGCTCATTGGTGAAGCTCTCAGCCACTGACAATAGACCCAGCTGTCAGACTCCTCTCCTTCACCTCCGTTCATTCCATTGGCGACTCTCCCGAAGCCGTTCGCTCCACTGAAGAAGTCTCGCGAAGCCTGGGTGGAGCAAAGCTAGCGATTGCTGCCACGAATCCCACTCACTCGCCTCCATTTCTTGGCTACAAACCGACTGCAGCGAGCCTCCTCCACCATTCCCCTCACTTCCCTTCTTCTTCCCGAGCCTGAGTCGCCCAGGAATGCGCCATGGCCGCATACTCTGCAGCTCGGGCGCGAAGCGAAGTCTGAGCAGTAGAGCCAACCGTTCTCCAATCCAGTTGAGCTGAAGCATCCTCATACGCCACTGATTAAAAGCCCTCAAGAAAATCCTGAGCTCTTCATGCGAGATTGCGCCACCACCGCGAGCACCTTCTTCCCCAAGACCGGTCAACGGTGGCGGCCCAACTCGGCACTTCTCCGGACGAAGCAACCACCAAAAAGGTAAGCCCTAACCTCACTGATGCTCACAAGGTTACCCATTCGAACCGAGCCTCACTCATTCTTCTTCTCCGGTGAGCTCCCGCCATTGCCGCCGCCCCCTATCAGTGGCAGCCCACTCCGGTCATCTCTGGCGACCACCGAGCCCACCATTGGATGCGCCGTGACGAGCTGGTGCTCCTCCAGCCCTTGGCCGAGCTCCTCCGCCACTCCTTCGCAGCCGCTCCCCTGTTTTCCCTCCCTGCCGAGTGGAGCCCTCCAGTCAGTGGCGCAGGTGAAGCTCCAGTGAACGGTAGAAGGCGTTTTCAGTTTAGGGAAAACGTATTTCATTAATTCAATGCAATTTCCAAATCGGTTCCATATTCAACCATGAATATCTTTTGAACTATTGATTCAATTCCAGTA
This sequence comes from Guadua angustifolia, assembly GCA_036346375.1. Classification (NCBI taxonomy): domain Eukaryota; kingdom Viridiplantae; phylum Streptophyta; class Magnoliopsida; order Poales; family Poaceae; genus Guadua; species Guadua angustifolia. The sequence goes on from CM070507.1 coordinate 57,957,151, forward strand.
AAATAAATTTGTATAATCATCTAAAATCAAGAAGAATATAAATATGTAAAAACATTTAATTCTTGACCTGCAGAATAATTATTTATATTAAACTTTGATTATGATGCTAATATGGTTTTAATGGCAACATGTGAATAATAAGAACTGAAATGGTGAAATGAATATTAATACGATGCCAAGATCAGGATGGATTTAAATATACAAAAATATTCAGTCTTTGAATCACAGAACAATCATTTAAATTCAAAGTGGGATGAACATCCTATTATGGACAACATTGCTCATGTGGGAAAGTATAACTTATAAAATCATATAAGAAGTGATTATGTGCTTCTGGGATTGTAATAAACCTAATCATGCAAAGATATTTAATCTTAGAACCAAGTTTAATAAAAATTAGTTGTTAATCCTCATTAAACCCTTTTATGGCCATTAGCAAGATACTAGCATGTTAGCTCATGAAATGGTAACAACACTTTGAATATGTTCCTGGAAACAGCAAGAACCCATGTGTGCATAAATACTTAGAATCAAACTCAATTTTTATTCTCTTGATGAAGGAAATGTTAATTATAACAATAAGTAAATAGATAATATATTGCCATTAAAGCTAAAAATAATACCAAACCAACTTTATAACCTTTCTAGGATGATACTCTGCTAATACGAAAGATGAATCAAGAATCATGTATAGGTTTGTTGGAAATTAAGATTGAAACTTGGCGATTTAGGGTTTCAAATATGATCGTTTGGGCTATTTCAGTGATAGATGAAATAACTCGCTTAAACACTAAAATATGTGAAACTAGTTTAGTAACACTGTACAAAGTTCATACTACCATATTCTGTAAAAAGAATCTTATTCCATTAAGGTTTGCATATTAATATTGTTAGTACCAAACCCTTAAGTGTTAACCTTTTGTTTCGCATTCTGCCGATTCCGATAAACGTCAATTTACAATGCCACTTAAGCCTTTTCAACAATGAATATAATGTATCAGCCAAAGCCTAAAATTTATGGAATCAGCTTAGGATTGTTATACAAAGTATAAATCATCTTAGTATGAAGAAATAACCATACTTCATCATGTTTTGCATATTAATCTTAATAGCTGAATAACCCTAAGTAATCACATTACTTTAGGCCATAATGCGGATGAATAAACTTTAGGTAATAATGAAGGAATCCGTAGTTAAGTTATTTTTATCACCAGAACCTTCTTAAATACCACGGAAATGCTATCAGTAGCCTAAATCAATAAATCCAACTTGCATGGAACTAATTCTAAGCAAAATCAATTAAAGGTAAAGCGCTATTAACTCATACTCTAATATGATCATTTAAGCATTTTCATTAGCTCGCAAAGCAGCTCATCCAAATCTGAATCCTAATAAAGCAAATCCCATAAGTAATAAGAATTGGCAGAAACTCATATTATGAATATTAAAGTATAAAACTTGTAACTAATGATTAATTCTATTAATCTTAACCTATTTTAGCATCTTGAATTTGTAAAATAAGATTAATAAATTCATAAAAGAGCAATCCCTGTTCTTGTACAGAGTTTATTTGTTTTGCTATCTATTTCTTTTGCTCTTATTGAAGTCTTTTATTTGCATTGTTTCCGTTGTTCGACGTGTAGAACCCGACGTCTCTAGTCTCCGTCGTCTTCGTCAACCGCAATCCTCGCCTTCATCGTAATCAATGATTAAGCAAGGCAAGCATCCTTCGACCATATTGATCCCAGTATTTTATATTCCTTTTGTGCATTAAATTGTTTCATGCATGCGTTTATTTTATATAAATCTGCTATTTTGTGGAGTTGGTAGATAAACCTGTTGTCACATGAAACTCCTTGCTGATTATGGAAATGTGAACCTTGATAACCACAGAATAGGGTTAGACATCTCTTAATGTCTTCATGGGTATACACGATCATATTAACCTGCTTAGCCATGCTTTAGTATCTGAGGAACAGATGATCATGATTAAAGTTGTTTCTGAAATGTTTTACATGAAACCTGAATGATCCTTTTTGGGAAAATGGTTGCTAGTACTTTGATTAAAAACCCAAAATAAAACTATGCTTTGATGCGGGCGATTATTGGCAATAGCCGGATGTGCGAATAAAATTGCACGTAGTGTAGGGTGAAGTGTCGCCCGTGTCAGTTTAAGGACCGAGCAATGGGACGCTATTGATCCGAGATTTCCGTGCAACCACAAGGGTGAGGATGGGTTAGCCATAGCTTATTATGTTAATTAGACATGGCTTTGTACATTGGTAGGCGGGAGCTCGCACAGAGTTTTCCGGTCAGGTCACCGACGGGTATTCGATCAGTCTACTTGCTAATGCAATCGGTTACGCCCGCCATGTTTAGAAACGTTGTGTTGGGTGTGTGAAAGTGGATCCATGGCTTGGGTGTGTGTTTCTAGTTCTATGGCGGGGGTTAACGTCCCGGGCTGGTCAAAGCCATGTCTAGGTAATGTAATGACTATGTATGATCGCTCATTCGCATACTCTTGTATGGCGATTCACGGCTGACGTGATGAGTTGATCATTCCTTGTGGGTAAAGTTGTACACCTCTGCAGAGTTTAAATCTAATTAATTAGCCGCGCCCGCGATTATGGGCACTTGGTGAAGTCATTCCAATGTTAGATGTTTTATTGTTTTCAAATGGGTTTGGTCTAAACTTGTTTCTAGCAATCAAGCTTTCTTGAAGGGCGGCATTGATGGACATTATGGTTTGGATTATTCGCTACTCACGATGGGCTGTGAGTATTACTTACTGTTGTATCTATTTCTTATCAATTATTCTTGCTCTTGTAAATTCCGTTTGCAAATAACTTGCTTTACAAATTCAAATTCGCTTTATGCAAATTAACTATAGTAGCCTCCTTTGAAATGGCCTGCATGTATTGTAGGATTTGCTCAAGTCTTGCTGAGTACGTAAAGTACTCACCCTTGCCTAATTATTATGTACGTGGTTGAGTTAGCGCAGTTTCGAGTCTCTTTCCGTCGCAGGTTGCGGGATCCTCTTCGTTGTATTCTATCTGGAGTTATGCCTGGTCGGTTGCCTGCGGGATCGGATGGGCAAACTGCAAGATATTGCTTCTTTCGCTGCTTTATTCTCTGAGTTGTAATATTTCTTTATACAATCGTTTCCGCTTAATTAATGTTTTGTATGGTTGTGATTTCCAATTGTTGTAAACATGTCAGTGCTAGCTACTGATCCAGGGAATAGCACAGTAATCACATGGAGGTTCCTGTTCTTCAGAACGGGGTCTCACAATGAAGCCAAAGCTGTTTGATTATAACTGTGTTTTTTTTAACTACATAGGGTGGTTAAACTACCATGTCCCCTTAGTTGATGTATGCTGAGATTTCTGATTACAGAAGCTTGCACATATTGGTCTTATATGTGTTTATGAGACTACGTGAGAGTGTCTAGGCAATTAGAAGAACAAAAAGAAATTAACACGAGATTAAAGGCAACGTTAAAAGAAGTCCTAGAATCAAGCAACAATAGTCTTGTTTTCTCTGATTATTGAGACTATTTTTCATTTAACTACAGATTTTTTTCAAGAGAGCAAAAGAATATAATGATACATGTTTATTGCAGAGTTTAAAAATGCCAAATACACAAACTTAGCAACAAATGGGAGTAATTTAACTTGATCTACTGAAATAGGCATGACCAAACTCAACTGTTTTATATATGAGAGAATCCATTACTCCAAAGGAAAGATTTAGGACCTTGAAGGTGAACGAAACATAGGACTATTTATTGCTGGACACATTAACTGGGGAAGTATTGAGTTTCTTGAAATGAAATTCGAGTCCTAAGCGTCACATGGGACTATTTTCAATCAATTTTGCCTTGATTTTTCAACGAATCGCACTCTAGCTTAAACTCGGTAGTATTTTTTTCAGGCATAATGCAGTGGTTTGTCTACCACCGATCACAAAATTGATAATTAGATATTTTTGAACAGGAAATAAAAGATCCCAAATACCATGGAAATCACGGTAAAGCTATAATCTCTTTAGCACTGAGCAAAGACAACAATAATTTAGTTACACTACAAGAAACAGTGAAAAATTCGTGGTTTTTTTTAATTTGTGGGCCAAAAAAATATCCACGAATTTATGTATTTAAATTCGTCGGTTTATTAAAAACCCACGAATTTAATTAAATTCGTGGGCCAAAAAAATACCGACGAATTTATGCATTTAAATTCGACGGCTTACAATATTACCCACGAATTTATTTAAATTCGTGGGCCAAAACAGCACCCACGAATTTATGCACGCTTAGGGCTAGCTGAGCGGGCGCGTCTCTCTCTGTCTTCGCTCTCTCACGCAGTCACGCCCTCGGTGCTTCACGCCGCACGCCGCCTCTCTCTCTCTCTCTCTCTCACGCCCCTCGATCCTCTCACACGCCGCTGACTGCCGCCCCCGCCCGCCCGCCCTTGCGGCTGCCGTCGCTGGGCACACGCCCTCCCCGCGACCTGCAGACCCACCCGCTCTCAGTGCGCGCCAGCAGCAGCCACCGCAGGCCTGCCACCAAGACTCGACTCGCTTGAGCACCCCAAGGCCATGAGCAGACGCTCGTCCTCACCGCCAAGAAGGTACACCACCCACCCCCTCCCCAAAAAAACACCCAATTACTCTGCCGCCACCTACTCGTGAAATGCTGAATGCTTCTTGGCTCTTGACTCTTAGGGCAGGCTAATGTGCGCTTACGCCATGCGATTTTTCTGGGTCTGTGCCTAGCCTGCAATTTCTTTCTGTATGCTTCCACCTTTTGGTGTGATTGCTACAAGGACGAGGGTATGGTTCCTACTTCCTAGTTGGGCATGTTGTGTTAGGTATCTGGCTTCAAAGGATTGGGTTTGACCTAGCTAATATATGATCAGTGCGCCCGTGTGTCTAATCACTCTAATGCTTACAGAACCACGTCCTGTAGATCGAAATTGTTGCTGTTTTGTGTAGTAGAGACTAGAGACTTCCCATGTGATGCTCATCGCAATGTGTTTGTGAATTATGCTTTAAAGGAGATATCTGAGACAGGGGGCTCTACTCTTCAGAAAGCTGAGCTCGAGGTAATGTGTTTGTGAATTATGCTTTAAAGCTTCACCTCTATCCAAATATACTGCTTAGCTTGCAAAAACTGCAACAAGGCATACAACCTAGATGCTAGATGGTACCCTACAAAGGGGAGGAAAAAGAGAGTTATGTGCTGTGCTGCAATTTCTCAATTTTTACCGGTGGATTTACTTGGTGATGAGGTTGAGGCCTTAACAGATCTTCTTGCAAAAATCTACATGCTAGGTATGAGCATATCTAGGTCTAACTACTGCTCCATAGCATGCAATGTGTTAGCAACTGCCGCATCCATCCCAATAGCATTATTTTCCTATATCCTTATGAATTATGATCTTTTATTCTTTGTTAATTGTACTCTTTCACAGGTTATGGAGATCTTGAACTTGATCAAGAAACATATAAGCATACCAAAGTAAAATTTGCCGCTAACTCTCTGTCTTTGTCCTTTCTACTCCATCATTTGCCGATTCCTCTGCTTAATTTGCTGCTAACTTGCTCTGTCCTGCTTGCTACCTACCTGGTGAGTTCAGCTTTAATTCCTTTTTAATTTGCATGCTTATATCCATCTATTTCTTCCTTGCACCATATTGTTATCAATCAGTAAATACGATTTCATTCCTTTTCATTCAATTCCTGCACGCATGTTCTTCCACAACATAGTACCATACTACCATGCCATGCCGTGCTTGTTTCCTTGATTCCCTTCGTTCATGCTATGGTTCTATGCTATCATCATCGCAAGGGATGCAGCAGCAGTGCCTCCTCCTTTAATGGGTGTACGGTGTGCCCGTTAATTAGCATATTTCAACAATTTTCCATTTAGTCTGAGGTTCTTTTTCCCACTCACGACTTTGTTACTTCGATGAGAAATTTGACCAGTAATGGGGTGCATCACAGGCTTTAGATTGTCTTTTGTGTATTTTTGGATCCTCACTCAGGGAGATATGCATAGGAGGGCACAAATCAGGAATGCTACATATATTCTTAGTTCTATATTTTTTTATAGGCTTGTTAATTTCTTCTGCTTACATTATGAAACTAACTATGTGTTCAATTGATTCATCTGGTCTGCAGTGGATGCCCTGAAAGCTATCAAAGGCCGTTTGATAGATTCACAGGGACGTCTTAAACAGCTGGAACCGTTGAGATCCATGCATGGGAGGAAATTGGTCCCACGTTATCTGCCACAATGCAACATTAAGCGATGGATACTTCCATGTACAGGAATTGTATGAGCATAAGTGATCTCCTTGTCAATCATGCGCTTATACGTCATTGTGTTGTACGTCATTGTGTAGTTTACAAATTGCCGTTGGATGTGTGATTGATTATCTAAGGATCTGCTAGAATGTCTTCTTTTGGTTTGAGAGATTGATATATATATTATAACTGCAAATGTTTTTTTGTCTGCTGAGTGGATGTCCTATTTACTAGAGAGGTCATGCCGAATTTTTGTATATTTCGGTGACTTAGTTTTTGTTGAATTATGATCCAAATTCAGAAGAAGGCTAACTTCTGTCGGAGCGGAGCGGAGGCCCGTCGCTGGGAGGCTTGTGGTCTGTTACTGTGTGAAAGCTTATGTTCTTCCATTGCAATGATACAGGTTTGCTTTGATACTATCCAAAACTATCACATTGGATGATTTATCGACAGTTCATGTTAGACAGATTGATGATGAACCTTGTAGGGTAATTCTCTCCTTCCTTTCCAATATTTGGTCTTGCTACTGGAATGTAATATTCATAATAAATGTAATATTTGTATTTTCGAAAAAAATAATTAATGTAATATTTCAGGATGAATATGGAAATATTGTTCTCAATCGAGATAATGAGCCTTTGATCCATACTGATGGGACTGGCTTTATATCTCAAGATTTGGCTCTAAAATGCCCAACAAGTATCTTCAAGGGAAACTTTATGAAGTCACATGTTTGTGCACTTTCTGCTCCCTCCATACATCTTGACAGAATTGCAAAAGAACTTTAGTTATCATAGATATTTAACTTCATGGATAAATTTTGGGTTCCCCTGATTGTTATTGTTTTGTGAAGCGATGTTATATGAGAACTGAATTACTTTATTGGCTATTTGGTCAACACATGTGTACCAAGAAAAAACTTGGATAAACACAGTTCCTTATCTTTAGTATTAAGTAAGGTTCATTTCTCAGTAGATTTGCTTATACAAGGTAGAATTTATTATGGAACTCATCTGCTTTGAAGTTGTTTATCGCTGTGTTTTTTTTTGTTTCTCCAAAATTAGAATGCATATGAAAAGTAAGGAACATCGTGGAAGTCACTGGTGATGCTAGTTTTTATGTGTTATTGATGATTCTTGCTAGATTTTGTGGTGAAATGATTATGTTTTATTTGATTAATTTAATGAGTGGTACCATTCAAATTTTTTTAATGAGTTCTATACCCATTGATTTGTATATTCTCTCCAGTTACTGCCTTTTGGCATTATAATGCATAGCTCAGGAAAGCATTGCAATCATTAAAAGTGAATGTTTCAGATCATCATCAAATGACTAGCTTATTATTTGGCTAGCAAAGTTTTAGTATAATTAAAGTCACCTGTATTATTTGACCTGTAGCCTTCCATGTTTGGTTGAATTATACCGCCTTTATTGAATGCAGTTACACTTCCTTGGTAAAGACAGATGATCGTCATATCTGATAAGTATCCGATAAGTATCCTGATCGCAGTTTGGTTGGATCGGGATTATTTTTATTAATTTTAAATGTTGAATTTCACCGATCCTGATCGCAGATGATCGTCATATCTGATAAGTATCCGATACCAGTACGACAATTTTGCGAAGGATCGGTGATTCATAGCCTGATTCTAAAAAATTGTGAGAAAAAAAATCTGTTTTTCTGTTGTTCCAGTACTTATATGTTCTGTTTTTTTTCCTCAAAAGCTCAAAAATGGTAAAGACAGATGTGACACACTTTGAAGAAATGCTTTTGTAGTGTACTTGGACACCAGGATACTTATATAGCTAGGCTAATGATAATAATATGGAGATGGTGAATGGGATTAGTAAAACTATTTGTGACTAAGATTAAATCATGAGAAGATTGATTTAAACCTTAGATAGAACTTCTGAAATGTCGTGTGCCTTGTGTTTAATCTTAACAATTAAAAAGCCATTCCAATTATTTGACATCTCTGCGACACATACGGTGATTAGAGTTTTTCTTCAAATTGTTTCAGTCGGGTTACAGAAGATATTGTCACTGCTTGAATCCGAAGAACCCGATGTTCGTGTTCATGCTGTGAAAGTTGTCGCGAATCTGGCAGCTGAAGGTGAGCTTGGCGTATTCATATTTTTTGTAACTAGATAGAGAAGTGCTGCTGTCTGCTCTTTTATGTGTCCACAGAGTTGCATTTGCTGCATGAGTATGTTTTCCAGTTATATGTGTGAATGTGATTTTTAAGCATCAGCATCTGCTGCATGTCTAGGCATAGAGTTTGCATCTCATATGCCTAGGCTATGCACGGCTACATATGCAGAGCTATTCTAGATGCATTCTGATGAAGTGATGTATTTCTATATAAGCTTTAATCGACTGCTTAATAGCCTCCCTGTCAGATAATAGAAGTATAGATTTGTACTTGAAGCACATTGCTACAATACTGCTATCGCACATTTTTTTCAATTGATGCTTCAATATTTGACCCTGGCACTAAATCTTATTCAATGCTTGCTTGCTAATGTTGGATCAGCAATGTTTGGGTGCAACCTGCAATAATTGCATTTATTTTCTTAATTTTGTTCTGAACAGCATATGGTTTTTTGCTAATTTCATCAATCATTATTTAACTATGTTTGACTTTTTGTACTTTCAGAGGCGAATCAGGAAAAGATTGTAGAAGCAGGTGGCCTTACCTCCCTCCTAATGCTGCTTAGGAGCTCTGAGGATGAGACCATACGCAGAGTAGCAGCAGGAGCAATTGCTAATCTTGCAATGAATGGTTAGTGAGCCGATAGTATTTTGTCATTTATGAAAGAGAGTTTAGATAGTGAGCTTCGTTCTGTGGTAGAATATGTCTTATATTATTGTGACAATTTACATATGCAGAAACAAATCAAGATCTTATCATGGCTCAAGGTGGTGTAACCTTGTTGTCAATGACAGCATCTGATGCGGAGGACCCACAAACTCTAAGAATGGTGGCTGGAGCTATCGCTAACCTGTATGCCAAGAAACTTTGAGTTGCATTGTTGGATTTAGGTATTAAGAACATACTTAGTTACTTACACATTTGACCACTTCGGATCGCATGTCTACGTCTTTTTGTTGTAACCCTAAAGCATCTCCAAAGTAATTTATTTATGCATTGTGTGGCTATACTTCATTTGTTTCATGTGTCTCTCATAAGTTGTAAGTTTGGTTGAAGAAAGGCCCTTCTAGGGGTTAGGTTAGCCTTTCTACCAGTGCTATAAATGTAACTGTTACCAAATTGTATGATATGGGTGATGAGACAACAATTAAAGAAATCATTGCTGAAGTGGATACAGATCATGTTGTACGTCATTGTGTAGTTTACAAATTGCCGTTGGATGTGTGATTGATTATCTAAGGATCTGTTAGAATGTCTTCTTTTGGTTTGAGAGATTGATATATATATATATATATATATATATATATATATTATAACGCAAATATTTTTTTCTCTTTGAGTGGATGTCCTATTTACTAGAGAGGTCATGCGAATTTTTGTATATTCGGTGACTCAGTTTTTGTTGAATTATGATTCAAATTCAGAAGAAGGCTAACTTCTGTCGGAGCGGAGGCCCGTCGCTAGGTTCGGAAAATGGGCTAGTAACTGCTGCTATAATTTGGGTATCAAATTACCAAAATAATGATCAAGTGACATCAATGAAATACAAAATTTGGATGGGTGGTCATCACCGGGATATATATATATATATATATATATATATATATATATATATATATATATATATATATTTGTATAATGGTGATAAATTAAGTGGGCCACTTAAAACCCACGAATTTATGATTAAATAAATTGGGTTTCTCAAATTTCATTTAATTAATTAAATTCGTGGGTTTCTCCACCACAATTTAGTGATTAAATTGTGGGTTTTTTCAGTAACCCACGAATTTAATTGATTAATTTCGTCGAGTTAAATTCGTGAACTAAATTCGACGGTTTGCCCACGAATTTACCTTAAATTCGTGGGTTTTAGCCTAAATTCGTGGGTTTTTGGCCCACGAATTTTTTCCTATTTCTTGTAGTGTTACATGTTGTGTCGATCCCATGAATGCAACAATCATTTAGCTAACATGCGTAGTTTTTTTGTTCTGTGTCTTTGAATTTCTGATTTAACATCGTGTACCCTTTGTGCAGCTGGACAGGAAAGATTTAATAGTGTAGCTTCAGCACATGCCTTATATTGGAACAACAGATCAAACAACTATTAAAGTTTCTAGTAATAGCGAACTACCACATCCAGCTATTGCATGCACAAAATCTCTAATCCACATGCAGTTACTATTGTAGTTTCTAGTAATGAATCGATTGCACGAAACCCTAATCCCCAATAGGAGCAGCGGCTAAATGATAAATGGGAAAACCAGAAAGGAGGAGCCAAAACAAGAGTGAAACGGAGACGGATGCCTACCGTGACCAACGAACTCCTCGCGCGCAGCCACTCCGTCGTTGCCACCGCCGGGACTCCCAACCGCACAGGTAAGAAATGCACGAACTCCTCGCGTCAGCCACTCCGCCGCCCGACCGGGAAAAGATGCAATCGGAAAGAATCCACGGGTTAAATAGGATTCGAAGAGAATCCAAAAAGCAAAAGGAGGCAAAAGATACTCATCTCCACGCGAAAAAATCGGAGTAGATTAACCCAGCAGATCGGAGTGAGGATTGCGGCGCGGAAGATTTGGTGGGCGTACCGGATTGCGGCGCGGGGGAGATTGGGGGCGCGCCGGGAGCTGGTTCGCGCGCGGGGGTGGCGCGGAGCTACGAGTTGTGGCGCGACGGTTTTGGGGGCCTCGTGGATTTGGGGACGAACGCGCGGAGAGTTTTGCGCCCGGTGGATTCAGAGATAACGCGCGGAGAGTGCGGTGCCGGTGCGGGAGAGCGTGTGGGCTCAGGACTGAAGAACGTACCATGCCACCAACTGCTGCTTTATATTAGTAGAGATAGCTAAAACAAAACATACACGCATATAGCCTCCTCATATAGCGGATATGTCCTAGCAGAACAGCAAATCCCAAACTACAGAGCGAAGGCGAGTTACACGCGAGTACAGACAGAAGAGATGAGAGGCATCCTAACAAAGAAGTAGATCGAAGAGGAGATACAATATTTTTCGTATGACAAATAATGTACATCACTGAGCAGACATCAGCCACACGATGGGCTTCTGGTATCCTCGGCGATTTCAAATACGCCAGCGTGTTCTGCTAGGATCCACACGATGGTTGTGAGCTCACCGCCACGACTGAGCTGCTTGGCATGGGATTCCCTGCTGCATCGGATGGATACACAGATGAGCATACGCACCCACGCGTCGAAGATGAAGTCCAGCAGGCATGAAGTCCGTTCATGACTATCCTCTAAATTATCGTTCCACAATTTCGGAATCAATCTCTTAAGTCTTTTTTCATACTCAACTTTCTCGAGAATTGTGTACGGAGCCACATTTGTTTGCAGTCGTAGGAGCACGAGCACCTCGGCATATCGAGTTCCATCTGATAGAATAATACTTGAGTCGTAAAGAAGACTTACTTGGTCGTCCGGCCTGTTCATCGTGCTGCTGGTCTCCTGTTCCATCTTTCGCAGGATGCAGGCAAGCTTCTGCTCTCTTGATCTAGATCCAGTGTTACATTTCTTCTTACGCCATATGTCCTGCAAAGCATCGCTGGTTGCTTTGTGCATGCTGCTCAGCTTAAGGCCTGGTAGCATGTCGGGGCGTACAGCGACGAGGAACACCATGTAATCCGACAGCGCCTTGATCGCCTTCACATGTGTGCACGATGTTGGAGATAATTTTGTAATTGGTTTAGAAAGTTTGATTAAGAGTCCGTTTAGGAAAAGGAGTCCGATTAGGATAAGGAAGTGGAATCTATTCTGTTTTGTGAGTTGAAGTTTTGGGTATAAATATAGGGTAAGCCCCATTGTAGAAGTGAGCAGAGCGAGAAGAAATAAAAGAGAAAATTGTAGCAAAAAAAAAAGTGAAGAAAATTTGTTGAAGAAATTTAGAAAATTAGATAGAGTTGAGTTAGAAGTTAAATATTACAAAATTAAGGGGGAAAATGTTGGAGATAATTTTGTAATTGGTTTAGAAAGTTTGATTAAGAGTCCGTTTAGGAAAAGGAGTCCGATTAGGATAAGGAAGTGGAATCCTATTCTGTTTTGTGAGTTGAAGTTTTGGGTATAAATATAGGGGTAAGCCCCAGTTGTAGAAGTGAACAGAGCGAGAAGAAATAAAAGAGAAAATTGTAGCAAAGTTTTAGCGTTCTGTTCCAACACACGATGCTGCATTTAGACCGCTGCACAAGAGGAAAACGTCCGTGACGATGTGCAAGACAAGGACGTCCACTTCCAATTCAGGATCGATGCCCAGAACGTCGTATAACTTGACACGCCTCCTAAAACCCGCATCATGAGGTCCCTTTGGGGGCGACCATAAGGCCAGCGGCTCCTCCTCCTCGTATGCCAACTTCAGTTTTTCCCATATCCGGTCGAACAACAACTTCCTGACACACGGTGGAATATCAAGGCCCCTCGAGTGATGGTATTGGTAGTCCTTCCAACTGTCCTCCAATTCAAAATACTTCGCCAGTGTTCTGCACAGGCTTGTCGTCTCATGAGTGCACTCGTGCAATAAGTTGTACTGCCCGATTCTGCCCGACCACATTCTGTAGCTACTTGGCTCCTTGACAAGGTCAGACACGACGACACGACGGAGCCACTGCCATCTCCTAGTGCACACAAGTTGATGGCGAAGCCCTGGCCTATCCTTCAAGAATTTGTATGTCCCGGCCGACACTAGTGCCCTGAGCAGCCATCCCATGTCCAGGAGGAAGGTGGCAGCGAGCAGGGTGTAAGTGATATAGATGTCAGCCCTCCTCAGGCCATCTTTATTGCAGAACCAGAACAGCCAGAAGGCGGTGAGGGTGAAGAACGGCCAGGCGGCTCGTAAGACGTAGCCACGCCAGGTGTGGATCTTTTTTGCCTTGGTGTACAAGACGTCATACATGATGGAGAGCTCCATCTGGACCAACTTGTACATCTTCTGCCATCCATAAGGCCACCGGTCTATTCTGGTACGAGGATTAAGTGGATCCTCGTCGACCGAAGAATAATCAGCAAAGGCACCCTCGGTGATATGGAACAGGTCGTAAGCAACCAGCAGGTCTTGCTCACTATCCCGCCACAGGAATCTAGGAAGGGAGGGCAACGGACGAATCTTGCCTGAGCTCCGGATGCTGCCCAGGTCGGCCTTCTGTAGCGCCATTACCCTCTCCCTGTACTTGGTAATTCCGACACAGAACATGATGACGGAGGCCGCCAGAAAGGTCCCGCCGCCGCCGCCGATAATTATGTGGTTGTATAGGGCATAGCCGGCTCCCAGGACCTGCATGACGGCTTCTACTGCTTGGCGCGCCGAGAGCGCATTGTCCTCCAAGGAGTAGGCATTGATGTTGTCCGGACGACCGAGGTGCATCAGGAGGAACGGCAACCAGAACGCGACGAGCTGCTGCTCGCGCGACGTGCCGCCGAGGAACAGTTTGCCGATGGTGAATGTCGCGAGCCAGTCGGCAAGCTGGTACGCCAGCCAGAGGATGCTCCTCCGCAAACCGGAGGCTTCACGCCGACGGATCCCGGCCAAGGGGATGAGGATGATATGCAAGGCTAAGCTTAAGAGGACCAAGCCCCGGACCAGCCATTCAGTCACCAGGTTCACCAATCCAGCCATATTGCTCCTGCAACGAAATTAATTACGATGGCATAAATGTCACATACGCATCCGAGCAAGTGTGATTGATCCCGCTTCGGGGGGCGTCCAACGCCCGAAGGACAGGGCGTCCGTCCGACGCAGCCTTGTCCATCCGATCCCAGCGCTTGATTAACGCTGCTAAACGCCGTTTCTTTGGGCTGAACGAGTTGGCTCTGCTGCGCTCCACCAAATGACTCAGCTCCGCTCCGCTAATTAACGCGCGGCTCGATTGATTTCCGGCTAAACGAGGCAGAGGACGGCATCGAACAAGAATTTTTCTTCACTAGATAGTTTTCGCGGCGTAATATATTACGTGCGTTGTTTTTTTCGCAGAAACAATTTCGTTTGTTTTCGTCGGTGTTTTTTTTAAATCATCGTGGAAACGCGCGAAACGGTTGAAAGAATACAAAAGCATCCGCAATTACGCTAAATCGAAAAGTCCTTTTCGTGAAAAATAACCGGAATGATCCATACGGCACTGCGTTTTTTTAGTATTTATTTAGGGTCCCTTCACGAAAGATTCGCGATTTGTCTAAACCAGAATGTTCTCTTCGTAAAAAACCGTGGGAAGAGACTACACGTAATTACGTATTTTTTGAGGGACCTACACGTGAAAAGGAAAAAACGAGCCGAGCCGAGCTGGCTGTGCGTTTTTTCGCGGAAACAATTTTGTTTTTTTCGTTGTTTTTTTTAAATCGTCGAGGAAACACGAGAAACGGTTGAAAAGACACAAGCGCATCTGCGATTGCGCTAGCCGAGTGAGTCGGTCGTGCGTTTTTTTTATGGAAACAATTTCTTTTTTTCATTGGCTTTTTGAAAATTGTCAGGGAAATGCAAGAAACGGTTGAAAGCACACAAGCATATTTTCGCGATTGCGCTAAATCAAAAGGTCTTTTTCGTGAAAAATAGTCGAAATGATCCGAACGGCACTACGTTTTTTTTGTATTTATTTAGGGTCCTTTCACGAAGATTCGCGTTTTTTTTCTAAACCAGAAGGCCCTCATAAAAAATACCGCGTGGAGGATCTATATGTAATTACGTATTTTTTGAGGGACCTACACACGGAAAAAACAAAACGAGCCGAGCCGGCCAGGCTACGTTACTTTTTTCGGTATTTATTTAGGGTCCTTTCACGAAAGCTTCATGATTTTTCTGAACCAAAAGGTTCGTTTCTCAAAAAATTCGTGGCGTAATACGCCGCGTGTCTTGTTTTTTTCAAGAAATAATTTTGTATATTTCGGCGTATTTTTTAAAATCGTCGAGAAAACACGCAAAACGGTTGAAAGGATACGAACATAATCATGTTTTTTTTATATCTATCTAGGGTTCCCTCACGAAGGATCCGCGATTGCACGCTAAATCGAAAATGTCCTTTTCGTGAAAAATAGCCGAAATGATCCAAACATCATCATGTTTTTTTCGGTGTCTATTTAGGGTCCTCTCATGAAAGATCTGCGATTTTTCTGAACTAGAAGGTCCTCTTCGTAAAAAAACGCGGAAAGAACCTATACGTAATTACGGATTTTTCCAGATATCTAAACGTGAAAAAAAACAATTTTGAGCTGAGCCGAGCCAACAACGAGCGGGGCTGAGCCGTTTCGTGGAGCGCAGCAGAGCCAACACGTTCAGCGCAAAGGAACGGCGTTTAGCAGCGTTAATCAAACGCTAGATCGAATGGATGAGGGCGCGTCGGACGGATGCTGCGTCCTTCGGACGTTGGACGCCCCCTGAAGCGGATCGATCCACGCACACTGACGTACGCACATATGCCGCGGCAATTTAATTACAATGTAATACACACGTAACATCTGCTTACATGCTAGCATCGTAGAGCGTACAGGACAAAAATTTAACGAAACGAGATCGTGTCCGAACGACGCTGAGGATACATACCGGCGTACGTGCAGGTCGGCCAATCGATGAATTAATTGATCTTCCAACTTCCACTTCACACAGTATCGATCAACAGCGCGCAGTTAAGCTCTTGCTCTAGCTAGTAGCACAAGCTAGCAAGGAGAGTAGCTAGGAAACTGGCTAGAGCATGGTGCTCTCCGTATGGAATGTACGTGGTACTTAACACCTTCAGCTAGCCTAACTAAAGGCATGTGCTTATTAGATACAGCCTCACCCTATTGCACTATCCTGTAATACTCCCTCCGGTCACACAAATATAGGGGTCACACAAATAGAGGTGGGCGTCGTGCCGTGACCTGGTATGGTTTTATCGTACTTCGTGTTTGAATCGTTCCAAGTCGCGAAGGCTCGTCGTGCTCGCCGTGTCGTGCCGTGCCGTCCTGGTACGACCCATTTGTGTTTCGTGCCTACTTCATGCCGTGCTGGTCCAGACCCGCCCTATTTGCACTATTGCAACGAGAGGACATGAACTGGAGGCACGTGGAGTTGAGGTAGTGGACACAAATATTATGGAAAAAATTACTAAAATTTATTTATTCTTAAATGGTTACAGAGAGCGAAGGGGTTGTGCTGAACACGGGTGACAGAGAGGGCAATGGGCGAGAAAAAGAAGTAGGGATATAGGCGAGAGAGTTTGAGAGAGACGGGCGAGAGAGGAAGAGATTGAGTGACATGAGTGTGAGAGAGCTAAGAGAGACGGGCGAGAGAGAGCAGTTTCTTGCATCGTCTCTCAATTTCTCTCAACTCTCTCTCCCCTCTTGCCCATATCTCTCATGTATTGACGGCGGGGGTGGGCGTCCATGGCACTCATATTTTGCGGGTCGGTGACCTTCATATTAGGCTTCTTCCTTATGCCCTGGGTGATTGACCTGTCACGGCCTGTGCTACAGTATCGTGTTGGGCCGCACCACCCATTGTGTCTGGTTCTCGAGCCCGGCACGGCCCATGTTACAGTATCGTACCGGCTCGAGTGCCCACCTCTACACACAAATAGTTGCATTTTAGACATAGGTGTAGTTAAACTTTTGAAACTTTAACTGTCAAAATCTTTTTACATATTTAAATTAGATACATAAAAATCATAAGCGTAGATCTGTCTCAAAAGTACATTAATAATATTATAGTTTCATTGGATTTTATAAATGTATTATAATAGAAATTGCTAATCAAAATTATGTTTTGAAGATCAAATCAATATCCAAAACGATAACTATATATGATCAGAGACGGCTGTATCTAACCTGTCTTTGTTTGCTAAGTACAACTCCCTTCGTCTCTCTCTGCAATCCTTTATTTAGTATCGTCCAAAACCCCATACATGTGACATGAGTTTATATACAGCCTAGAATGACCACTAGCTGTGTCCCTAGCTGCTTGTTGTCTTTTTAGGGAGTACTTGTTAATTCCAACAAGAGGCCGAACTAACAATCGATAAATAAATTAATATGAATAAAAAGTAGGGAATCTATCACGACAGCAGGCAGGTTATATTTCTAGAGTGTCAAATGCCCATGCGTAGCAGCAGCAGGGATAAAAAAACCGCCAAATTTCGGTTTTCAGACCCCCCGATTTATATCTACTGGCCGAATTTGAAATTTTAAAAAAAATTGATTTTGCTACAGTAATTTCGGAAATTCAGGCAAATTTCACCGAAATTTCGGGTTTTTAATCCGGATTTTCAAATGTTTTGGCCGGATTTGAACGGAATGGGTCCAATAACCCTTAACAAAGTCTTGTTACATGAAAATTTGATGAAAAACTAATTTTTTGAGATTTTTTAAAATTTGGGCAGAAACACTGTCAGATTTTTAAAAACATTTAAAAGCCTGAAAATCATCTGAAAAAATTATGGTACCATCCCTTGTTGTTTGGGATCATAGAAAAAAAAATTCAAAATAATTTAACATCATTTTTTATTTTTTAAAAATCAAAAACAGAATGGACATAATTGGGACAGTAAAATTGTTAGATTTTTTTAAATTTTCTCGAGTGTGATCATCATCTAAAAATTTATGAAAGATTAATAATTGCATCAGTACCATTATATAAAATTTTCAAAAATTTCAACCTTATTTATTTGCTCAATAAAATCAATGAATGCAGTAAGGACTGAACTTATGTGCCAATCTGCTCTACACAGTTTTCAGATTTCGGATTTTGATTTATCAGACAATTCAAATATTTTGTAAACTTTTTAAAAATTTGTTTTTAAAGTTTTTTTCAGCTAAGAATCCTTATTTAAAATTTTCAGCTCCAAATATTGTTCCAGGAATTTATAAAAATTCTGACATTCAGAGTACTAATTTTCAATTCTCTCTATTTTAATTTTTAAATATTCTAAAATAATTTATTAATTTCTGAAATTTTTACTGTAGGTGTATTAATGGCTTAAGAAGATATATAAAATTTTTAGCTGGAGATAAGTCATCATTATTTTCATTTAATTCTGATAATGTTCTTGTGTATGTATTTTTGTTTTGGATTTATCAGGCAATTCAAATATTTTTATAACTTTTTGAAATTTTGTTTTTCATATTAATTTGATCTAAGGATTCTTATGTAAAATTTTTAGCTCAAAATATTTCTCCAGTAATTTATGAAAATTCTGACATTCAAAGTACTAGTTTTCAACTCTCTTTGTTTTTGAATTTTTAAATATCTTAAATTAATTTATTAATTTCTGATATTTTTTTCTGTTGATGCATTTATTTCTGGGGAAGATAATATAAAATTTTAAAAAAAATTCAACTTTCTTGGTTTGCTCAATAAAATCTATGGTCATGGTGGCAATTTTACTTCTTCTTCCCCGGCCAGCCGCGCAACCAAGCTCCTTTCCGCCATGACCATGCGCGGTGGAAGCGTTACTCGGTAACTCTCCTGCTCGTGTGAACGCAAAATCACGTTTAATAGAGTGTACTAAAGCTCATTCGGTCACCAATTATTAATGATCATCTGTAGAACCGAAGCTTCACATCGCCATCCATGGCGCCGCCGCAAACTTCCGGTGGCGCACCTCTTTTCCTTGCCGCCAGCGACAAAGGAGACAACCCACGTGTGCGCAATGGTTTTCTGATCCTCACCATGCCATTGATTCCGCCGTTCCGGTCATCCTCATCGCTGGCGAGCCACCGCAAAGCTCTTCTCTGTTCTTCCCTCGCTGACGAGTGGGACCGGCCGGTCAGTCTCTCGAGTCGCTTAAGTCTCTGTCCTACGGGGCCCAGCTGCCAGTGCTTCATTACGGATCTGTGCAAAAATATTTCAAAAATAGTTACTGTGTGAAATGTAGTATTAGAAATACTTATGTAGGTCATAAATGTATTAAGAAAAAGATTAATTCAGACTTAGCTAAAATGGAAAAGAATAAATCTTTCTGAAATCCTTGTCCAGAGAGAAGTTCAAATATGTAAAAATATTTAATTTTTGAACTGCAGAATAATTATTAAGTCAAACCCTAATTATAATCCCATTATGGTCTTTAATAAAAATTTGTGCACAGTAAGGAATAAAATGATAAAATAAATATTCAAATGTTTATTAGACCCGAAATATGATTCTTGAGTCATAAAATAATTATTAAAATCGAGATAGGATAAACACACTATTATGGACATTGTTGAATATATAGAAAATATAATTCTTAAAATCAATAAATAAATTTTTATGTGTCTATGGAATCATAATAAATTTAAATATGTAAAAATATTTAAATGTTGAACTCAGATTAAATTATTTTCTTTATAATCACTAGTAAATCTTGTTATGGCCATTAATAAAAATGAAAGCATGAAAGCTCATAAAATGAGGAAATAATTTGTATTAATTTAAAATCGATGAGATCCATGTATGTAAAAATATTTAAGATAAGAATTAATGTGCATTCTTTTAATGAAAGGAAATGTTAATTATAACAATAAGTAAATAGGTAATCTATTGCAATTAAAGTTAAAACAATGCCAAACCAAGTTTAATACATTTCTAGGATTTCTCCTGCTAACATCTGAAAAAAAATGAATCAAGAATCATGTATAGTGTAGCTGGAAATTAAGTTTGAATCTTGGCCGATTTAAGGTTACTGTCGGTGTTTTGTATAACCGGCAAGTAAATTTGTAAGTATAGGGGATCGCGCGCCCCCTCTCCTCGAATGGTTAGACTAAAGAAGCCTCGGATGTATACTGGTTCGGGCTGAACGTCCCTACTTCCAGTTTGTGGTGGTGGATCTTGTTGCTCAAAGCGTGGTAGTTTACACGCGAGGGCTAAGGATAGGCCCTTAGCGCTCGTCCGAATGGGAAAGCTCAGGAGCCTCGAATGATCACCCGGGTCAGGAGAGCAAGCGAGATGGGATACAAAGAAATGAGGGAGTTCGCCCCGTTGCCGGGGACCCTGCCTCCCTTTATATAGTCGGAGGGGGCAGGTTACACGAAAATTTGGAGAAGAGAGGTAGGGGGTATGCTACGCCCAGGGGTCTTGGTCTTCGGTCCTGATGACTGTCGGGTTGCTGTTTACCCATGCCGGGTTGGTAGACACAATGGACGGTATTTCATTGGGAAGGCGCCTTTGCCACATGCTTGCTTGTCGATGTCTTTGGCGCCGTCTATCTTGTGCCTCGACACCTCCTCGGGACGAACACGCTTCTCCACTGTGCTCGACAGGCGAGTAGGCGTCGCTTGACTTAGCGCCCTGGCGCTTTGGGGAAAAAGCCACCGCCTGGTATGGCCATCGGCGTCCATGGGGCGAGTGATCGCTTGGAGCCGACCGGTGATGTAACGGAGGCCGTCAAGCCGGAGCTCTTTAGAGCTCGACCTGGTCGGTCGGGCTCTCTGGCGCCCGACCAGCGACCAAGTTGGGCGCCCGAGAGAGCTCGACGAGGCCGAGGGTCCTTCGTGACCCCTTGGGACTAAGGCGTGGCCTAAGATGGTTTAATTGGTGTTCCAGCCAATATTCAGAGATAATCCTATCTTGCTGCGGGGAACGGAGACTTTGTTAATACCCTCTCCAGCCTTCTGCAGCGTCGCCGATCCGGATTCTAAGCCCAGATGACCGAGAGAAATATTATCTTGAAATAGATGTATACTTTGCTGTGGGGTACCCCTAGTATGAGTATTCGTTAGTAGCCCCCGGGGCCGTCCTAAAATGTAGGCGTTCCTGGATGGACCCTTTGTCTTCGGCTCACATGGTCTTCTTGGCGGTACGGCGCTGCATGGCGAGGTAGCGGGTATTCTTGGGGACGGCTACTTTGCCTGGTTGAGCCCGACCGACTTGGTCGATCCGGTTTTGATGGGGTGCGCGCGAGCGCACCCGGTGGGTGTAGCCCCCGAGCTGCTCGAGAGCTGGTCGGGGTTTCGTCCGATCGGCGGCGATCCGACCGAGCGAAGAGTGCAGACTTGATCGAGCTGAGCCCCAGTGGATCGAAGCCGCTGCCTCGAGGCGGCGCCGTCGATTTGGTCGGCTCTTAGGCAGTCTTGCGCACCTGGCAGGGAGTGTAACCCAGCTGCCGGAGAGCTGGTCGGGGTTACTGGTCGAACGAGTCCGACCGACTTGGTCGGAGGGCTCGCTTGACAGCTAAGCCGGCTCGCATAGGCGCTGGTCGCCTTGGCGTGGGTTCCGATTTTAAACGCCGGTTTCGTCGTGGCCGGGCGCCGTGGTCGGCAGGGAGGTCCGGATGCCTTCGCGAGAGGTTCCGGTTCCTGAGTGCTTTGTTTAACGTCGAAGCTGGACGCGGCCGTGGTCGGTAGGGAGGTCCAGATGCCTTCGCGAGAGGTTCTGGTTCCCGGGTGCTAGTTTTTCGTCGAAGCTGGACGCGGCCGTGATCGGCAGGGAGGTCCGGATGCCTTCGCGAGAGGTTTCGGTTCCCGAGTGCTTGTTTAACGTCGAAGCTGGACGCGGCCGTGATCGGCAGGGAAGTCCGAATGCCTTCGCGAGAGGTTCCGGTTCCTGAGTGCTTGTTTAACGTCGAAGCTGGACGCATTAGTGCTATTTTTACGCCGTAGCTGGGCGAGTTAGTGCTATTTTTACGCCGTAGCTAGGCGAGTTAGTTGTGCTGGTTTAGCGTCGGAGCTAGGCGAAGGGCATCCATCTCGAGTCCTCGTCGGGCGAGGCAATCTGCGAGAGGAGTGGCCGCTGTCGGTCGCACGTGTACGCCCCGTCTGCAGGTGTGGAAGCTGGAGGGGGTGAGCAGACGCGTGTTTGCCTACGTCGGCCGAACACCGTGCTCGTGGAGCTGCTAACGGGTTATCCGAGTGGGCCCTGGAGATCAAGCAACCTTCGAGCGGACGATCCCTGCGTCGGGTGTCCGACCCGCTGGGGGCGACCCATAAAAAACCTTTCTTTACTCAATCCGTCTGGGACCCGAGCCATTCAGAACTCGGGTGCAGTGGCGCTTTGCCCTTCGGGGGCTCGGGAGAGTTTGAAGTATGGTCTCGGACACGAGCTAAGGCGATTGGGTCGTCTGCCAACCCAACTTATGGCCCACCGAGGGCTCGCCTTGAACTTGCCCCTCGCTCGTTTGCCTGCTGGGGTCGGCTGGGGATCCACTTGGTGGATCTTGCCTTGGGGACCCACGGCCAGGTCTTAACCGTGAGGCATTCAAGCCTTCTCACCACCTCGAGGCTGCAAAGGCCTGGTGGGCTTTTTCCCTCCCTGCTTCAGGCCGGTTTAAGCCGACCCGGAGGCGGAGATTAAGAGGTCGCAGAGGCGTTTACCGGCGATACCGAGAAGTCCTGTAAGCATTTGATCGCTGTCGGCGAATTAAATGCGGCGAGATGATTGGGGGCGAAACGTCTTACCAGCAGCACGGCATGGCACCCCGATGCAATGGGCGACGCTTCATACGAGGCCGTCTTGACTAGTGCTCACCCGGTCGGCACGCGTCCGGCTGGTGCCTGTTTTGGCTGGTGCCTGTTCGGCGCCCATAAGACTGGCACAGGAGAGGTGTTAGGGCACACTACTGCTTTCGCTTTCGCCGCCCCCTTGGCTTTGCCTTCCTTATTCCTCGGTTTCTCCTGAGACGAGAAAAAGAAACAAAGGAGTTGGGAGAGCATTGCTCACATTCTTGCCCTCTGACCCCTAATTGCTCGCGGATTGAAGATGTCGTGGTCGGAGTGCACTTTTAGAGTTCAGCCAGGCAGTGCAGAGAGGAAGGATTCCTCCCATGAGATGCCTCGCAATGGAGGGTCCCGACAGGGCCGAGAAACCACGGGAGGGGGAGATCGTGATCCCCGCCTGGTTCTACGAGCGCGGGTTCGGGCTCCCGTTTCATCCCTTCATCCGTGGGATGCTGCACTACTATGGGGTTGAGGTGCATCATCTCAACCCTAACGGCGTGCTCCACATAGCGGTCTTCATAACGCTGTGTGAGGCGTTCCTGGGGATCGAGCCCCACTGGCTGCTGTGGAAGTACCTCTTCTACGCCCGATCGTGGAGGGACAAGTCGGCGGCTGCCACGGCGTCCATGGGGGGCGCGGCCATCCAGCTACGCCCCGGTCGCGGGATGGAGTATATTCCCTTGAAGCTGCTGATGTCGAATCGGGGGTGGCACTTTGAGTGGTTCTATGCTCGGAACACGGGGCGGCCTTGACTTTCACCGCCGTCTCCCGAGTCAAGAGAAGAGTGGGGCTGGGGCCTCGACAAGAAGGAGAAAAAGAAAGTGGAGCCGATCTTGGAGCGGATCAAGCTTCAGCGGGAGCGGGGCTGGACCGACAATGGCTGCGGTACGCAGCGATTCATGAAGATGCGCGTGCAACCCTTTATGGACAGGCCGCGCCCCATGTTCCTGTATGGCGGGGCATCCGACCCCATGAGGATGGTCGCGGCGGAACTTGCTGCGTCGGAGCTTGAGGCCAGGGTGGCCAATGTGCTGGTCGGGGGCGCTATCACGGCGACGGGTGGCGGCCCCGAGCCTTTTTCAAAGGAGAACCCCCCGAGTCTGGTAGGCCGAGCGGTTCCTTTTCCCCCCTTTTTATATCCTCAGCCTTTTGACATCTGAATCAACCAGTGATTTCGCACCATTCAGGGACTGGGGAAGATGGTGTCCCGGCCGCTTCTGCCAAGAGAGAAACAAAGAAGGCCCAGTCCGTGGCGGCATACGAAAAGTCCGCCTTAGAAGCGGAGAGGAATGGAGGAGCGAGAAGAAGAAGGAGCGCATGGCCAAAGTTGCGCGCGGCGAGGATGCCTCTATGACCACTACTGTCAGTACCGCCGATCCGGTGTCGTCCTCGAGCAACGGTGGTGGCGACAGCCTTGACGATCCATATGAGGCCTCCCTCGGGCCACTGATTGGTGGCGAGCCCTGCGAGGGTATCGGTACGAGCACCTCTATCGCCGCGCCCCAGGTGGAGTCCCCCATGAGGAGACGTCCCTGGGGAAACGAAAGGGCGACACGCCTCCACCAAGGGGGCCAGCGAAGAAAATGCTGCTACCGTTCCATCGCTCGGCCGTGGAAAGCTCGGATGAGGTGGTGGTCCAGCATGAAACGGCGCTGGGTCCGCTCCCAGCAATGGTCACAGCGTTGAGCGCTGACCTGCCGCCGTTGGCAGAATCGGAGCCACCGCCGGAGGTTCTCCAGGAGTTGGGGCGCGGGGAGACTCCGGCACCCCCCGACGGGTCGGGGATCGGAGGAGACGTGAGAGAGCTTTTGCCTCCTCAGCCAGGACCCATGCCAGCTGGCGCAATCCTGGCGCCTGCTGCGACCCTACCGTCGCCGCCTAGGGACCCGCCGGAGGATGGCAGGATCTCGAGTCGTTGACGTCGAACGCAGGATCGGCGGCGAATATCCTCCAGCTAACTGGGACACGCCAGCCTGTGATAACCTGGCCGGGCAACGACCCTCCCGGCAAGCCGCAGTTCGCGCTGGATGTCGAGGCAGAGGTCGAGCTGTGGGGGACCTTTCAAGAGGGCGCGCAGCAGGTGGAGGCTCATCTGAGCCAAATTCGTCGGGGGCTAGCGGCTGCCCTGGACTCGGCTGAAGCGGCGCTGAAGGTCGTCGATGAGGTTACCCGCCCGGCTTGCCAGGTAATCCCGACCGAATTCTTGACTTTAGCCTTCTTTGGCGACTGTCAGGCTAAATGAAGTGCCTGGGCTTCTGCAGCAATTGAAAGCCCAATCGAGGGAGATGTCGGCGGTTCTCCACTCTGTGCATGAATAGAAGATGACCGCCGCAAAAGAAGGCGACCGCCAGCACCCCGAATTGCGCGAGGCTCAGGAAGCCCTGGCACACAAACGGGCGGAGGCGGAAGAGGTCCGAAGGGAGCTGCTCGAGAGACGCCGGATTACCGAGTCCCAGGAGATCAGGATATCCGAGCTCGAGGCACTTTTGGCGGCGGCCCTCAGCGCCAGGGACGTCGCTGTTGCCGCAAAAGTGCAGCTCCAGGGTGAGTGCGATCAAGCTCGGGCGGAGTTGGACTCCGCCAGGAGGGACGCCTTGCTCGCGTGGAAGACGCGGACCGAGGCCGTGTTGGAGCTCCAGCGCCAGACGGCCCTTGCGGCTGGTGAGCAGAATAATCCCAATTCAGTCTTTCGTGATTGCAAACCGCCCGCCTCCTCTTTGACATTGCTTCGATCTGCAGCGTTGCAGGAGGAGCTCAGCGATGCCGTGGGGGCGCGGAAGACAGCAGTGGAGGAACGTGATGCAGCGATGGCAGCACGAGCGGAGGCCTTCTCCGCGGGAGCCGGTGGAGCGAGATCTGTCGGCGAAGCCGCCGGTAGACGACCCTCCACGAAGTCGGCCGGAGATCCGCGACCGAGTGCTCGTAACCTCCGAGTCGGGTTTGAGTTCGCTTGCCGCTGCGCTGGCCCGCGTGCCGGAGCACGTCGAGCGTTCGGTGAGCGAGGGGATAGAGCTCGGAGCTTGCTCGGCGCTGGTCTTTGCAATCTCCCATTATTGCGGCATCGACCCTGCCATTGTCGGCAGTGGGGTTGCGGCGAACCGGTCCGACGAAGAGGTGGAAAGGTTCAGGAGCCAAGCTACTCCCCACGCCAAGGTGATCGCCAGCCGGATTCCGCCAGAGAGCATCCTCCACCGGAAACAAGAAGAAAGCTGAACATTTCAGTTTTTGTAATAATTTTGTCTTGTAATGATCTGACATTTTTAGCCAGTCGGGCCAGTCCATAGGCCCTCCCCCTTTTCCGTGCCTCCCAGGGATGATGAACATTTTGATGGCCATAGCTTCAGAAACCACAGAGGTTTATGCAAGCGTAGGTCGTCATGATGACACCTTTGAGGGGGACTCGAAGCAGGAGTTGGGGCCTACAGAGTGAAATGTTCGCTTATACTCGCCGCGGGACAGGAGTGTTCCCGACCAGCTATGGGTTGCACCTCGTGGGTACTCCCTTCTTCCACAAGACACTACTTCGCAACCGTAGCCACTGGGGCGTAGGCTGCAGTGTTTGGGTCGAAAGGGTTACTGCTAAGGGAGAACCTGATAGCCGACCGGTTCATCTGACCCGCGTGAGTGTAGGAACTCAGGCGCAAATCGCTCACCTACACTTGCGCGGGAGAGGAGTGTTCCCGACCAACTATGAGTCGCACCTTGTGGGTACTCCCTTCTTCCGCAAGACACTACTTCGCAACCGTAGCCACTGGGGCGTAGGCCGTAGTGCTTCGGGTCGAGAGGGTTACCGCTAGGTAGGACCGCACAGCCGACCAGGTCACCTGACCCGAAAAAGTGTGTGAGCTCGAAGCCCCGAGCGGGGTGTGAGGACCAAGCTTGTGGTTGCTTCACAGCGCTCGGACTTGAATTGGAAAAACAAATGCGGAGAAATTTTTAAGGAAAAGACTGCCTTAACTTTTATTTCGGATGCAGAAGGTGTTGTGGCGGTCGGGTCCTTTACTTAACCTTCCGTCGGAGCGGCTTCAGCTACCGGGCCCCCGATCCACTCGGGGCCGCCACGGCCTATCGGGCGTCGCCGCCAGACCGACCGCCAACGATCGGCTGAGCGAACGGAAATCGAAGGTCGCGATCAAGCGCTTCTGGCACACCTGGCGTCCTTCGCCCCAACCATCACGTCGCATTTTAATGCGAGCGAGGGTGGTCGTCAGGCACGTCCCGCCGCGGGGCGTGCGATTATCGCGCGTCGCGGCGTCGTTCGGGACAACGTCTGCCTCGCTTGCTCCGCCCTGCGCATATAAATATGGCATAGAGGAGTGAACACGCGCAGCTATTCTTTCTGTCCTCCCACTCTCCTTTTGCCCTTACGCGACGCAGGAGAAGGGGAGTTAGAAAACTTCGAGCAGCGATGGTGAGCGGGGGTGACGATCGGCGGTCCAGAAAACGGGAAGCGGTGGCGGACCCCCTGGGGTCGGACCCCAAGAGATCCTGTTCCCTCGCCCGGTCGCCATCACGCGCGAGAAGAGGGGGGCTCACGCTGCCCTTGTCGACCTTCCGGGTCAGGGACCGCATTGCGGAGTGAGTCCTTTTGCTTGGTGTCGAGATGGTTTCAGCCCCGAACTTGCTGACGCGGAGCTTTTCCCTTCTCCATCCCAGGGCCTCCGGCTCGGGATCAGGTCGTCCATCAGCGGCATTCATGATGGCCGCTCCGGCGGGGGAAGCAGGCTCCGCCGGGGCCGCTCCTGATGCTCCTCCGGCCGCCCCGGGTGGTCTTTCCGGAGCCCGAGCCGCGTCCGTGGTGAAGCAGATGGAGGCCTCCCTACAACCGGCGAGCAGCGCCGCCTTGAAGCGGAGATGTTCTGTGAAGGGCCTAGATCCGAGCCCTAGAAGGGAAGCTCTCCCAGACGCGCGAGGAGGTGCGAGCGCTGCGGTTCCGAGCCGGTGCCGCGGAGGAAGAACTGGCCAAGGTGCAGGAGGAACGTTGGAACCTGCGCGATGATCTCATGAACGTGCTCGGTCCGGCCTTCGAGAGCATGGCCAGAAGCTTCAGGCCACTGGGGGTGGAGCTGCAGGAGCCGTCGGAGCGCAATGAGCTGCATTACGCCCTCGGCCTGTCCCGTGCGGCCAACGTCCTGGCCGACCTACCCCACGTCTTACGCGAGCGTTCAGCTCGCGAGGGACGGGAGGTCGCCGTATCCGTGGCGGAATAAGTGCTGGCCTGTTGTGCCAGCCGCAATGCTGTGTTCGACCAGATCACGACCATCGGCGGGGTCGAAGGAGACGCGGACCGGACGCGGGCTAGAGTGCGGCCGGTGGCTGAGATGGTGGCGGGGCTGGTCGCAATGAGGTGAGCAATGACGACTCGAGGACGGCAACGACTTATTTGGATGAGCTTCCGGGTTCCTGCAGCTTGCTTTTTTGCTTCCGGGGGGGGGCCGCAATGCATGTACATATTCCATGCTATGAACTTTGGGGATTTTGCTAGATACTTTGCATTTCTTCGCCGTAACGAATACTCATCAAGCGACCATAGCTTTCTAGGAACCACCGGGGTTGCGAAAGCGTAGGTCGGAGTGTTAGTATCTAGAGGAAGATGTGAAACATACCTGGGGATTTAGTAGCTCAAAAAACGTGTCTCGGGTCGACCACGGGTCGTCTCGCACGGGCACTTCCTTCTTCCACGCAGTACTACTTCACAACCGTAGCCGCAGGGGCGTAGGCCGTAGTACTTGGGTCGAGAGGGTTACCGTTTGCAAGGGATCCGATGGCCGGTCGGGACGCCACTTCAAGTGGGTATGCGAGGATGCAACTTCGAGATAAAGACCTCCTGACTCCTTAGCATTCCACGCGGCCGGCACAGTGGTTCCATGTCCAACCGATCGGCGGTCGGAACGGTCGCACCTGGTGATTCGGTTGGGCGCCAAGTCGACGGGCCCAGCCGGTCTGAAGGCACACAGAGATCGAAGACGAAAGCCCCCGATCGGATACTGCCGCGCGGGCGCTATTAGGCTCCGAGGCCCGCATGATCCAGTCTCGGTTCCCTGGCTCAGGGGTGTCTCGAAGCGGTGCCGCCGCTGTAGCAACACTCTGTCTATCGCAGGGGAGGCGAGGAGGGCCACGCGACCCCTTGGCCAGTTGGAAGTGAACTTGACGCGCGCGCGGGGCGCACGCCAGGCGCATGAGAGGGCTCGGGCCGACGCCGCTCCAGATCATCCTGGAGTCCGCCAAGCCTGGCCTTTCTGGGGCCTCCGGTTGCTCGCGTCGCCGCTGAAGCTCCGCGCGGCAAGCCTGAGGAGGGGTGGGGACGAGGACAAAAAACCCCCCTCCCCACCTCCGGGGGGAAGAAGTCGAGGAAGGCGAAGCGAGCTCTGCTCCTGGCGCGAACGCGTTGTCGAGTTCGCGCCGTCGTTGGTGAAGAAGACCATCGAGGAGGGAAATGGGAATCCGGAGATCACGGAGATGACGCGCAAAGGTCCCTACCTGGCACGCCAACTGTCGGTGTTTTGTATAACCGACAAGTAAATTTGTAAGTATAGGGGATCGCGCGCCCCCTCTCCTCGAATGGTTAGACTAAAGAAGCCTCGGATGTATACTGGTTCGGGCTGAACGTCCCTACTTCCAGTTTGTGGTGGTGGATCTCGTTGCTCAAAGCGTGGTAGTTTACACGCGAGGGCTAAGGACAGGCCCTTAGCGCTCGTCCGAACGGGAAAGCTCAGGAGCCTCGAACGATCACCCGGGTCGGGAGAGCAAGCGAGATGGGATACGAAGAAATGAGGGAGTTCGCCCCGTTGCCGGGGACCCTGCCTCCCTTTATATAGTCGGAGGGGGTAGGTTACACAAAAATTTGGAGAAGAGAGGTAGGGGGTATGCTACGCCCAGGGGTCTTGGTCTTCGGTCCTGATGACTGTCAGGTTGCTGTTTACCTATGCCGGGTTGGTAGACACAATGGACGGTATTTCATTGGGAAGGCGCGCACCTGCCCTGTGCTTGCTTGTCAGATGCTGACGCCATCTATGCTGTGCCCTGACACCTCCTCGGGACGGAGCGCGCTTCTCCACTGTGCCTGACGGGGCGAGTAGACGTGCGCTTGACTTAGCGGCCCCCTGGCCGCTTTGGGAAAAAGCCACCTGCCCTGGTATGGCCATCGCGTCCATGGGGCGAGTGACCGGCTTGGAGCCGACCGGTGATGTAACGGAGGCTGTCAAGCTGGAGCTCTTTGGGGCTCTGACCTTGGTCCGGTCGGGGCCTACGGGGGCGCCCAACCAGCGACCAAGTCGGAGCGCCCCTGAGAGGCCTGATCGAGGCTGAGGGTCCTTTGTTACCCCTTGGGACTAAGGCAAGGCCTAAGATGGTTTAATTGGTGTTCCAGCCAATATTCAGAGATAATCCCATCTTGCTGCGGGGGTCGGAGACTTTGGTAATACCCTCTCCAGCCTTCTGCAGCGTCGCCATTCGGATTCTAAGCCCAGATGACTAAGAGAAATATGATCTTGAAATAGATGTATACTTTGCTGTGGGGTACCCCTGGTATGAGTATTCGTCAGTTACCAACATGATCATTTAGACTACTTCAACTGCAGATAAAATAACCTGTCTAAATGCTAAAACTTATGAAATTAGCCCAGTAGTGTTCATACCCCTATATATATGCATATGGATCAGAAGAGGGTTTGAGACCAAGTTGCTTTGTTGCAGTAAAATAATAATAGTCTTATAAGAAAGATGTAGCTCAATTGAAAGAATTGTGTAGGAAATACTCATATGTTATCTTCTAGTAGCATAGAGTTATGCATGAGTCCATCCATAGTAGTATCAATAGCAGATTCAAGAGTATTCATGGTAGGTATGGATCGCAAGAGGAGTATCACAGAAAGTAGTATAAATCTTGTCCATGAGTAAGTACTTGTGTACATATATGTCTCCATATAAGTTTAGCTAGCAAATAAATAACTAAAAGTTTAATTAAATATTGCTTTGAATCTGAATCCTAAGAAAAGAATGGAAAATGTTATGCATGCAAGCAATGATTCCATCTTTATCAATTTAAATAATCTTTGCATCTTGAATTCGAAGTTATAAATACAAGAATTCATAATTATAGCCTCTTGAATCCGTAAAGCAAGAATTAATAAGTTATGAAATGAATCGTGCATCGTTCATCTTAAAAACTAATAACAATATAAATGCTCAAGCAACCTAAAACATGAGAATGCTGAATCATCTAATCCAAACCACACTCATGCCTGTTTTATGTAGATTGTCTTTATTTGACCTTCTGTCTGTCTTCTTTTTGCCCTTATTGAAGTCTGCTATTTGCTATTGTTTCCGTCAACGACGTGTAGAACTCGACGTCTCAGATAGCATCGTCACCTTCATCGGTCGCAATCCTCATCTTCGTCGTAAGCAGTGATTAAGCAAGACAAGCACCCCTTTGATCATATTGATCCCAGTATTTAATTTTCCTTTTGTTTATCAAATGGTTTCATGCATACGTATATTTTCTGTAAATTCGCTACTTTGTGGTGTTGGTAGTTATACCTGTTGCCTCATGAACCTTCTTTGATAATTATGGACATGTGAACCTTGATAACCCTAGATTAAGGATAAGCATTATTTAATGTCATCATGGGTATATGCGATTACATATTATCCATGCTTAGCCGTGCTTTAGAATCAGCAAAGTGGATATCAGATCAAAATTGTTTCCTGAAAAGGATTGGAAATAACTTTGTTGGTTGCTGGTAATTTTGATTAAAAACCCAAAATAAAACTATGGTTTTGATGCAGGCGATTATTGGCAATAGCCGGATGTGCAATACGGGTCTTGCACGTAGTGTAGGGTGAAGTATTGCCCATGTCGGATTAAGGACCGAACATCATGTTGTATGATCCGAGAATATTCGTACAAACCACAAGTGCTAGTGTGGGACAGTCTTAAACCAATTAAGTTATCTGGTTTAATTTTGCATTTTGGAAGGCCGAAGTAGTACGGGTTCACCTTTTAAGGTTTGCTCGACGGGGTACCCTCACCGAGGTGTTGGGAACCACACCTTCCAATATAACGGTGTACATACTTTGGAAGTTCTAACATTTCTATGCTCTGAGTTCTTCTATCACAATATGGGTTTAACGTCCCGGTGCTGGTGCAAAGTTAACCTAGGTAATGTAAAGGTTTTCTTCATGAACATTCTGGCCGCCAGCCCGCCAGAGGGTGGCGGGAAGCATGCGGCAAAAAGAAAAAGTCATGTCTTGTGGGTAAAGCTATACACCTGTGCAGAGTATAAATCTAATCGATTAACCGTACCCGCGGTCATGGGAGTCTTGGAGAACTGATGCGAGTTAAATGTTTTATTATTTTTAAAAGGGATTGGTTCCATATGTTTGCAACTGTTGTTTTATGTCAAAGGGCCGGCATTGATGGATTTCAGGATGTGAATCATTCATCGCTCACGTCATGGAGGACTGTGAGTGTTATTTATGCTTTACTTATTTGTTATCAATTAAACTTGCTCTTATAAATTCCGATTGCAAATAACTTGATTTACAATTCAATTTCGCTTTATGCAAATTAACTGTAGTAGCCTCCTTTGAATTAGCCTGCACTTATGCATTTGCAAATACCACCTTTAAGTCTTGTTGAGTACGAAAGTACTCACCCTTGCTTAATTTGTTGTTTTACGTGGTAAGTTAGCGAAGCTTCGAAGTTTTGTTCCGTTGCAGGATGCGGGATCTTTGTTGCCATGATCTTTCTAGGATTTATGCCTGGTCAATTGCCTCCAGGTTGATGGGTACACTACAAGGCTTTGCTTCTTTTGCTGCTATAAACTCTAAGTTGTAAGAATTATGTTTCCGCTTAATTAATATAATGTGTGGTTGTGATTTCAATTGTTGTAAATGTGTGTACTAGCTACTGATCTAGGGACTAGTACTATGTGCACATGAGATTTCCATTTTTGCATTTATGTAAAAATGGGGGTTGTTACAACTTTGCCCCTCACATATTAAGTTACCAAACAAATACCCCATGACAAGAATAAATGCAATTTCTTGTGGTTTTTATTATCTTTTGTACTTGTTTCAATGACTTGATTACTTGTATAAGTTATTTCATCACTTGTCTCAATAATTTAATTGATTCTGGTATTTGTAATACATAATTTCCGTGTTGAAACATTACTTATAAAATCATGTATCACAAGCACCAAAACCACCTACCTAAATCATTGACAAAAGTATTGAAATCATTAAAAGAAGCATTGTCATCACTGAATTAAATTGCCAAAGATAATGAAAACCACGAATAATAGCGTTAACATGTGGCCTGAGGGGTATTTGTATGGCAACATAACTTACAGGGGACAAAATAAACTAAGATGACTTACGACAGGAAAATTAAAACAACAGCTGGCTTATAGGGGTGTTTATGTATACATGTATAATCAACTAAAACACGAGATCATGAAATCATTCAACCCAAACCCTAAACCATGTCTGCTTTCTACAGTTAGTCTTTATTTGGTTTTCTATTTGTCTTCTTTTTGCCCTTATTGAAATTTGTTATTTTCTATATTTCCGTTGAAGCCGCCTTTGATATAACCTGCATTATTGCATTTTGCGAATACCACCATAAATCATGCTAAGTACGAAAGTACTCAACCTTACTTAATCTATTGTTTTAGGTGAAAAAAGTTAGCGAGCATTCGAAGATAATTTTTCATCGCAGGACACGGGAACATTAATGAAGCGATCTTTCTAGGGATTTACGTCATGTCAGTTGCCTGAGGGTCGGATAAGCACACTACAAGACCTTACTTATTCTACTACTATATACTCTGAGATGGATAAATACATTGTATAATTAGCTTTTGCTTTAATAATATGATGTCTGGTTGTGATTCCAATTGTTCTAATGTGCTTACTAGGCACTGATCATGGGACTAGTACTGTATGCACATAGATTCTTATTTTCGCATTTTATGTGAAAATTGGGGTCGTTACATGATATATCACTTCGAGGTAGTGTCGACGATCGGGATCACCGACTGCAGAAATGAAAGAGGGGTTAGTGATTCTAGGGACCCGAGCTAAGCTTTGCTCAACGGAGGAACGGATTCGACGCGCTGGTGGTCGGAGCAAGGCGACAACGGGCGTGACATGGGGGTTTGTACTGGTTCGAGCCC
The DNA here is from genome assembly GCA_036346375.1 of Guadua angustifolia. Lineage (NCBI taxonomy): Eukaryota > Viridiplantae > Streptophyta > Magnoliopsida > Poales > Poaceae > Guadua > Guadua angustifolia. The sequence goes on from CM070507.1 coordinate 57,991,169, forward strand.
CTATGAAGGTAATAGCTCTACTCCAGTTGCCTTGCGGCAGTGATCTTTGCTATTCTCGAGTACAGAGGTGTGTTACAGCTCAATCTCAACAATGGCGATGTCTAAAGCTCGAACTCTGGTGCCCTCTCCCCCCAGGTCGCGTTACCCTAAGCCTTATATCTTTCCTGCCTGTAACGGACGGGAGAGATTCCCGGGGGAGTGGTCTTCATGCGCGTTGATGGCAATAACCATCCCGGACACGTCGCGCACGCCTGCCTCAGCTCCACGATCCCACGTCTTGGTAACCGCCGAGTAAACGCACGTTCCGGAATCCAAGGGACGTCACCCCGAGCAAGGGCCAGCCTGGCCCCAAGGTCGTGCGCGCTCTAGGTGGCGCGGCTCAGAACGGTCCAGGTCGTGGTCGAGCTCTCCGAGCTAGGGAGCTCTGTTGACTGTGCGCTGACCGGCCGAGGGTCGCCCAGCCCTCGTCAGGTAGAGTTATGTGAGTTACTTGCAAAGAACAGGTGATCATGGAAAGTATCTCGAGCAATAGAGGATAGCGATTGATGGGTAAACTTAAAGGAATGGCAAACAATGGGAGGTCTGAAAAAAAATCTAATTAGGAGAAGGAAACCATATCGTCAATGGTAGGTAATCAGATCTCAACTGCAATTATATGTAGAATTGCAATGATGATTGTAAAATCTAGCATGCGCAAAGGCGAAGCTGCGAGCTGTTGGAAGAAGGAAGACAATGTGGGACCAATGTGTGATACCAATGAGTAAGAAAAGAGCAGAGGTGGTACAAACTTATGGCATAGAGGGCTATAGGAACAGGAGGTGTGTTTAACCAAACTACACTAAGAAAGGGCTCTCAGATGGAGGGTGCAGAAGGCTAAGCCCAAACACCAACACAAGTGATGTGCATGAGCCTCTGTAGTGGGGGCACTCCCAAAGGTGGGAAGGAAGACAGAAAATACATAACCAACTTGGAGTGAGTCCTTGAAAGAGCACGATGACCTCAGTGGATAAGAAACAAGGTAGAAATTGTTAAGTAATGTGACTCATATCTAGTTTTTTAGGATTTGGAAAGGTGTGCTATAAGGAATACTTGATGATCCTAATAGGATTAAGGGTGTATTTGGTTGCTTGTAGTGATACATATATGAGATAGTTCAAGAAAAAAATCATGCATAAGTTTGGTTGATTGAATGAAACCATCCAGGATGAAACCAACCCATCCTGGATAGTGGGAAGCAAATTTGAGGAATATTCTCAATAGATACGGAATCATTCCATTCACCTAAAATAATGGAACCAAATGGCATAGAACTATCCCATCCCGTTCAACCTCATCCCACCAACCAAATACACCTTAAGATTCCTATTTTCTTTTGGAGAGGGACTAAGGAGACTATATAAACCTATGGGTGATCATGGAGAGATCAAGAAGACACAAATCAAATCATTCAAACTAAGAGGTGTACAAAACGATTAGAGGCTAGATTATTCTTTAGCACTAGAATTTTGCACAGGATAAGACTCGAAGGGTCCTAAAAGTTTCGAGAGGTTGTGAGACATCCCTTGTACTCTTTTGAGGTTTACAAAATTTGTGATCGGTTTTGTCAAATCTTTTCTCTTTCATCATGATTGCTTTAACATCATTATTTTGATTCTCTTTATGAGATTCATCTTCTTTGTTCTTAAAACCATGTACGCTAGTGTAGTATCTCACAAAACTCTGATCCGATCTAGGAGGTTGCTGTGCATGAAAAGAAACATGAGATTGCAGCATCATATACATCTTTGTAGGTACGGTCTTAGTAATTAATTTGCTGTTTTTATTTATTTTAAAAGAAAGTACCAACAAGCTACCTTGTGAATACACTATCCAATATTGGTTGAACACATCGACTTGTATAATCTCATCTACATACACATTATCCAACCAAACACTACGTAAGCTAGCTTGGTAGCACTGGTTGTCCACTCTACTCTACTGTGTCAACATGCAATAATTGACTCCCACGTTGGAGAAGCTAACAAACATGGTGTGGTGTGGTCCGTATGGAATCACGCCATGCACTTGTTCTCGCTTCACTAGATCGAGTGGCACCGAAAGCATTCATGTCAGCGTTAGTCGCGTGCATCTTTCAGGTCAACTCATCATTAGGTTTACAATCAGCATTAAATTTAAAATCAGATGATTCGGTAGATAAACACAGTTTCAAACATGTGCTTAATTTCTTGCCAGTTTCGTTGTGGAATTTTTTTACGGTGTCTTCTACTTCAGTAGCGAGTGGGAGTAGAGATTAAATCTGATCTTTAACTTCAGAGAGAACAATAGACATTTCGTTGTAATTATTTATGTTGATTAAAATATTTATAGAGGTATTGCGGTAATTTCGCTCAACTACAACCCTTAACCAGCTATGAGCAGGATCTCGATGACTAGACCGCCACTATATATCCCAATTTATTGCTTGTGGCAGATCCACTAGATCCTACTACTTCTGTTTTATCTTCCGCAACTATATTTTCAATTGCCCATAAGCCATATATTGAAAACTATGATAGTTAAAAAATAAATTTCGTATAATATGATATGATATCATTTTTGTTATACTGTATGTACTAGTTTTTTTAAAACTATTATAGCATACATAAAAAACTCGTCCCAGGTCGACATCAGACAAGCTACTAGTCAACTACCTCTAGTTAACCCGTAGCTGGCAAGTTGCCACTAGATTCCTTATAGCAAGCCTTCTCTGTGTTTCAAATATATCTTTGTAGGTCTTAGTAATTAATTTATTGTTGATTGTTTATTTTTAAGGAATGTACCAACAAGCTACCTTAATTGTGAATACACTATGTCACTATCCAACATTGGAGGAACCCATCCACTTGTATATATAATCTCATGCAGATACACTTTATCCAACCAAACATGCACTACATAATTAAGCTAGCTAGCTAGAACTGGTTGTCCACTCTACCGTGTCAACGTCGGAGAAGCTAACAAAGTGGCAAGGAGCCAACGGGACCATCGAGTTAAGTACAAATATGGTGTGGAATCACGCCATGTTTTTTTTTTTGGCTTAGCTGCACCTGCACGCATCATTAGGTTTACAGTCAGCACTAAATTTAGTATCAGATGATTAGGTATAGAGGTGGGCATTCGGGTTGGGCTCTTTTGGGCAAGCCCGAGGCACGACATCATGGTCCGGCACTGTAACGACCCCTATTTTGGCATTTAATTATGCGAAAGATGCCAAAATTAATGGAAATCTAATGTGCTTTCCGTACTAGTCCCTGGATCGATGGTAAACGCACATATACAACAATTGGAACCATAACCATACATCAATTTATTAATGCGGAAGCTTAGTTATACAATAAAATTTACAACTCAAAGTAAATATTCATATTACAGGAAGAACGAAGTCTTGTAGTGTACCCATCCGACCCTCAGGCAACTGACAAGATTCAAATCCTCAGAAAGATGGCTTTACATGAAATTCTCGTAACTCTCTGATTTAAAAGATATTCTTGAAGTGTCGTTGACTTATCCACCTAAAATCACATAATAAGCAAGGGTGAGTACTTTCGTACTCCGCAAGACTTAAGGTGGTATTTGCAAATGCATAAATGCAAGTCATGTCAAAGGAGGCTTCTACAGTTAATTTGCATAAAGCAGATTTTAATTTTGGTAAATCAATTTGCAATTTCTCCAACGGAATTTGTAAGATCAAGTTAGATAAGCAAATAAGTAAAGCATAAGAATTACTCACAGTCCATTGTGCATCCAATAATCCATTATCCAAATCCATAGTCCAATGATGGAATTCATCATTGTCGTTCCATTGACATGAAGACATAATCATTCATCCAATAATCCATATATGAAATCCAACAATGTCGGTCCATTGACATAATGATATAATCATTCATCCATCAATATCAACCCATTGATATGAAGTAACAGATTATAAAACAGGTTTCAACCCAAAAACCCATGTTTAGAAAATAACAAAGTCTAACTCGCATCAGTTCACCAAGACACCCATAACCGCAGTGCGGCTAATTAATTAGATTTACACTCTGCAGAGGTTGTACAGCTTTACCCACAAGATACAATCAACTCACCACGTCGTAGTGGATCGCCATACAAGAGTATGCGAATGAGCGATCATAACATTAACCGTTACATTACCTAAACCCGACTTTGCACCAGCCTAGTGACGTTAACCCTTGCTATAGAGAAGAAACATAAATGGCAGACATACCCTGTCTTTTAAAAATAGAAAAATGAGCAGTACCCCTGCAATAAAGGTTTCTTCCCATAACAAGGCGTACACCGTTATACCGGCCATGCATTTACCCACACTACGGTGTGGTAGCCCTCACAAGCAAACCTTACGAGTGCTTCTACTATCTCCCGCCTACCAATGTGCAAAGCCCGATTTAAGTAACTTAATAAGTTAAGACCGCCCACCCGATACTTGTGGTTGCACGGATTTATCTTGGATCATACAATCTGACGTTAGGTCCTTAATCCGACACGGGCAATACTTCACCCTACACTACGTACAAGTCCTCTTGTACATCCGGCTATTGCCAATAATTGCCCACATCCAAAACATAGTTTTATTTTGGGATTTTTATCAAAGTATTAGTAACCAATAGTACCATTCCCAAACATGTTATCCATTTCTCAAGAAACAACTTTTGATCTGATCATCATCATCATCATCATCATCATCAATTACTTATTGATTCTAAAGCATGGCTAAGCATAATTATTAAGTCACATATACCCCGAATTGACATATTGCCATTCCCTTTCCTATAGTTATCAAGGTTCACACATTCATACTTATCAAGGAAGTTTCATGATACAACAGGTATATCTACCAGTACCACTAAATAGCGGATTTACTGAAAATAAGTGCATGCATGAAACCATTTGATAAACCAAAGAAAATAAATACTGGGAGCAATATGATCAAAGGGGTGCTTGCCTTGCTTATTTGTCGTTTACGACGAAGTCGTGGTCGCAGCTGGCGTTGACGGCAACGGAATTAGTAACGTCGAGTTCTACACGTCGATTGACGGAAATATAGTAAATAATAAACTTTAATAAGAGCAAAAAGAAAGTAGATAGAAAAAAAATAAAGACTCTGTACAAAGAACAGGGATTGCTCTTTATGAATTTATAAATTTTATTATACGAATTCAAGACGTAAAAATAGTTTAGTTTAATAGAATTAATCATTATTTGTAAGATTCATTGATTCTACTATTCATAGTCTATTTCTTGTTTCCTTATTACTTAAGGATTTTGTTTTATTAAGATTCAGATTCAAAGCAAGCTAAAATAATAATATTTTCTTAGATTCCTGTAAATCATATTCTAAAGATCATTTCTAAGTTAATCTTCATTGAATTCAAATTTAGATGAAATGCTCTGCAAGCTGATGAAAAGGCTTAAATGATTATATTATATTATGAATGAATACTTCTTCGCCTTTGATTGGCTTGGAATAGAATTAGCTTTGCGCAAGTTAATATCTATTGATTTAGGTTACCAGCTTGTTTTCATGTTATTTAAGAAGGTTCTGGTGATACAAATATTTTAAGTATAGATTTTATTATTAGTATCGAGTTTGTTTATTCATATTATCTCGTTCGGCAATCATAATACTTTATGTTATTCTGCTATCAGGATTAATATTCAGAGCATAACGAAATAAGATTATTTCTTTATATTACGGTAATCTAAACTTTGGAGAATGTTTCTAAATTGATTTTATACATTTTAGGGTTTGGACGAGATATTATATTCATTGTTGAAAAGGCTCATATGATATGATACAGTTTACGTTATACGAAATCGGCGAGAATGGTGAAGCGCAAGGTTAACACTTAAGGGTTTTGAATTAGCTGGATCTCATTGATAAGCAAGTTGAAACTAATATGTTATTCTAGAATATGATAGTATGAACTTTGTACAATGCTTCTAAACTAGTTTTACTGATTTTAGTATTTAGACAGTTATTTAATCTGCTAATAAAATAGTCTAAATGTGCACGTTATTAACGTTAAATCGGTCAGATTCATTTTAAGTTTGTGACTATATTATACATGATGCTTTATTCATTTTTCAGATATTAGTAGAGTACAATCCTAGAAATGTTTTAAAGTTAGTTTAGCATTATTTTGATTTTAACCACAATAGATTACCTATTTACTTATTGTTGTAATTAACATTTCTTTTCATTAAAAGAATGCAATTTAAGTCTTATTCTAAATATTTTTACATACTTAGGTTCCTACTATTTTCAAGAACTTAATACCATTTATTTCATCATTTTATGAACTATTATGCTTTGTTTTTATTAATGGCCATAGCAAAGTTTATTAGTGATCACCAAGCAAATAATTTAAAGTGAGTTCAACATTCAAATATTTCTGCATATTTGAGTTTATTATATTTCCAGAGATACATTAAAATTTAGTTAATTATTTTTAGGAATTATATTTTCCCATATGTGTAACAATGTTCATAATAGTGTTGTTATCTCATTTGAAATTTTAATAATTGTTCTATGATTCAAAAATCAAATATTTTTGTATATTTGAATTCATCTTAGTCTATTTATCATTTAAAAATTTATTTTCTCATTTTATTCCTTACTGTGCATGACTTTTCATTAAAGACCATAATGAGGTTATATTCAAAATTTAATTTAAATAATTATTCTGCAGTACAAAAATTAAATATTTTTGTATATTTAGGTTCTTCCTGATTTTATATGAATATAAAAATTTATTTTATTGAAATTTGATTAATATTCCAGAAGATATTCAAGATTGAATGTTTAATCCGGTTGGAAAATGCATGGAAATTCGGAAATGCGTTTTCAATCAGAGGAAGCGTATTTCCGAATGAACTGGAGACTTTCCTGAGCTACTGACATGAATGGCCCACTCAACAGAGAGAAAGAACAGAGGAGAGACTAGGGCGCACCAGCGACTGAGCTCCGGTGGTTCTCCGGCGAAGGTGAGGACACCATGAGGAAGAGATCGGTGAGGCGCTTCTGGTGCTGGAATCGATTCGGTGGAAGCGAAGTCGGAGAGATGCCGGCATCGAGCTCCAGTGGCGGCGACAATGGTGGAACGGAGGAGAGGAAGAATCTGTGCATGGAAGCTTGAATGGATGGCATGGTGAGCATCAGGGAGTCACGGGGGTTCCATTTTTGAGTTCCTTCCGACCGGAGAGTAGCCGAGGAGGTCTGCCATCGTTCGGCCAGAGTTGGGAGAGGAGGTGCACGGCTGCGGCGAGATTGCGCAAGGAGAGCAGCAGATTTTATTGAGGGCTTTTGCTTCATGTAGCTCGGTGATGGTAAGGTTCAAAGGAATTTGGAAACGGACTCTTGTTTCATGCAAATTGGATTCGGGTTTTGAGCTCCAGGGAGTTCGTCCATGGCGGAACTGAGCGAATTCTTGGGTGTTTCGGCTGAGGGGAGAAGAAGAGAAATAAGGGGGAATGAAAACGCAGCACAAGTGATCATCTGGAGCTATTTATAGATGAGGAAGAGAAAGAACCGGCCTCAGGTAAGTGTTTGGCCAGATGAACCGAGGCGGGATAGAATTGCTGCACTCAGGGGAGAATGATGGCCGGCTCGGCGTGGAACACTGGGGCGAAGCCGCGTGGAGGAGAAGAGATAAGGCTTGAGCTTCGCTGGCTCAGCTAGAGGTGAGGGAATGACGCGATGCACAGGAAGCTAGGCAGAGTTTTGCTCAGAGGCACCCGCGCCTGGAGGAAGAAGATGATGAGCTGGGGAGGCTGGCGCATGGGCCTAAACAGGAAAGCGGGTCCACCTGGAAGTGAGGGAATCGGTGGATGTGGAGCAAAATTGGAAATGATCAGCAGGATGAGGATGATGAGGTTCATTGAATCCGTTTTGCGTCTCATCAAGAATTTATGAAAATTTTTCTGTAGAATGAATGAGTGATTATATATACACTGTAGAAATTTCGGAGAAAACTATTATTCACAGAATTTATAAAAATTCTGACAAATAACTGTGCACATATTTCTATTTTCTGATTTGGATTTGTCAGAGAGTCCAAATATTTTTATAACTTTTTGATATTTTGTTTTTCAAATTTATTTGAGGTATATATTCTTATGTAAAATTTTCAGCTCCAAATATTGCTCCAGGAATTTATTAAAATTCTGACATTCAAAGTACTAGTTTTCATTCCTCTCTGTTTTTGAATTTTTAAATATAGTAACTTAATTTATTAATTTCTAATATTTTTAATGTTGATGTATTTATTGCTGAGGAAGATAATATAAAATTTTCAGACTATATTGATGACAGAATATTTACATTTAATTCTGACATTGTTACTATTGCTAGTCAAAGTTCATTAAATAGCATTTAATGATTCATTAAATATCATTTAATTTGCCCATAAATCCTTGATATGACATTTTAAGATTTATAAATGAGTCACTAAGGTTTTCCTAGTTTTATATAATTTATTTTATTGTTGTAATCTTTTTGCTTCTCTCTTTATCCATTGTTCCAATTTATATTAATTTAATTTCTTAAGAGCCAAAAATTCAAGAAGATTTATGATTAAATGAAATTTCAAATTGAATTTTATTTTAAATTCATTTTCATATTTTGATTGATTTGTAAATCTTATTTTGTAGCTCAACCTTTGATTAAGGTTGATTTCTTCATATTGAGATGAAGGAAAAGATTTTAATTCATTCTCTAAATTTTTAACTAAAAATTTTGTTCAATTTCATTTTCCAAATTTTTATATTTGTATATTACTATTTAAAATTTTCAGGATGTTACAGGCATGAAGTCCGATCCGACGAAGTGGATGTGCTGTCGCCAAGACGATACTATAGTACGGACCATGCCGGGCTCGAGAACCAGGCACGATGGGTGGCCCGGCCCGGCACGATACTGTAGAATGGACTGTAATAGGCCCGATGATCCAGGGTATGAGGAAGAAACCCAGTATGAAAGTCACCGACTCACAGAGAATGAGCGCTATAGATGCACTCAACAGTATGGACGCTATGATGGAGAACGCGTAGGCTACGCTAGCCGAAAACAAAATTTTCTACGCATTCAACCAAGATACATGCGAGTAGAGGATCATGGATCATTACCCTTGGAGCACGTTAGCAGCGGAAGTAGAGTGGGTGAAGCCTCCCCGCGTGCTCAAGCATCAGACGTGGTCGAATGTACTCCATCGCTTTCGGAAGTGCTTGCGAGATCACCCGAGTGCTCGCCGAGTGGTCTCCGGACCACCCGAGTGCTCGCCAAGTGATCGCCTGAGTCCTTGACGTCTCCTCGCCCGCGGGTGCACGATCACAGCGGATGAAGATGTGCCCGCAGAGTTGGAGAGGGTGAAACCGATCGCCGATCGGCCGAGACAGAATCTGTGGCGCCTCTCGGTATCCACACGTCCAGGTGGAACGCCGTGCGCCGGTGTGCTAGCACCACGCGCGCGACGACTAGGGTTTCTGGCAGGGGTAGGGGTCGACGGCTAGGGTTTCGTGATGGGGAGAGCCACCTTGCTGCATGCCCCACGCCCCCTTTATATAGAGTGCACTAATGGGCCTTCTACGATAGAAGCCCACTAGGACTCACGCTAATGGATCTTCTCTGATGAGAAGTCCATTAGGATGCCGAAGGATCCAAATCGCAGAACCCACCAATGGATCCAATCCATCGGACATGATCCAACCCGTTAAGTGTGTGACCCATTAGGCTCATGTACAAGTTCGTCATGTCCCGGAGAACCCTTTCCTGCACCACAAGTCAATAGCGAGACCTAGCACATATTGACCCCGAATGTACACAATGATCGAATCACCGAACCTTGATACACTCACATAGGATCCTTTTGCCACATGATATCGGTCAAGCTCAAGGTGAGAAGCGCCCACCCTTGTGATAGCTCGACATATTCACTCGTCAATGTAATGGATATAATTTGTGATTAACACTTTAATCACTTTGGCATGGCCATGCACTTTTCCTTATCCATCCACACCGAGGGCCTAGAGATATCTCTCCGTTATCGAGGAGGGCAAATTCCATCTTGATCTCTTATATCTCACGTCATGTTTCATTGTATACACGTAAGCTACCTTTATAACTCCCCTTACGGAGAAGCGTTTGATAGCCCCAAAATATACAATTACACATGCCGAGAATCAATAAGAATCTCGAGTCAAAGGATCGTATAGGTATACCACTCGAGACTACACCACGATGGCACTTCTAAGATAACAATCTCATCAGTGTCTCGGAGCGGTCTATCCAACTCCATGTTCTCTAACATGTGCCCACATTATTGATTTGATATCTCCATATCTATGGTATGTGAAACATTACCATCAATCAATACATGTCTTTGGTCGATCACTATTGTCCCACATAATGATATATGACCAGGGATCGTTTAGAATAATATCATATAACCAATGTGTTTCACAATTAAGTCATACTCAATGACAAAGGAGTGACATTTATTCATGGAACTGATAAGTACATGAACATAGACGTATGATACAATCATCTCATATGATCGCCTCTAGGGCATATCACTAACAATCTCCCACTTGCACTAGAGTGCATCATGCAAGTATCTAATACCCATGGCTCTTGTGTGTGCCTCATGCTTCGGCTGTGGAAGAGGTTTTGTCAGCGGATCAGCGACATTCAGATCCGTGTACACTTTGCAAATCTTCACACTCCTCTATCGATGATCTCTCGATGAGGTGATAACGCCTGAGTATGTGTTTGGATTTTTGGTGAGACCTAGGCTCCTTCGCTTGTGCAATGGCACCACTATTGTCACAATAGAGGTCCACTGGACAGGATGCACTAGCGACAACTCCCAACTCAGAAACAAATTTTCTGATCCAAACAGCCTCCTTTGCGGCCTCGTGGTCGCAATATACTCAGCCTCAGTCGTGGAATCAGCCACTGTCTCTTGCTTGGAACTTTTCCAGCTCACTGTCCCACCATTGAGACAGAATACAAAACCGGATTGCGATCGTGAATCATCTTTATCGGTTTGGAAGCTTGCGTCAGTGTAACCCTTTACAACTAGCGCTTCCTCTCCTCCAAAGACCAAGAACATGTCCTCAGTCCTACGTAAGTATTTGAGGATGTTCTTCACAGCTGCCCAGTGACTTTCACCCGGGTTTGATTGATACCTGCTCGTAACACTTAGAGCATATGATACATCTGGGCGTGTACATAACATGGCATACATGATGGATCCAATAGCGGAGGCATATGGAATCGCACTCATTTTCTTTTGCTCATCAGGTGTTGAAGCACACTGAGTCTTGCTTAGATGAATACCATGCGACATTGGCAAGAAACCCTTCTTGGAATCTTGCATATTGAACCGTTTCAATATTTTATCAATGTATGTACTTTGGCTTAATCCAATTAGCCTTCTCGATCTATCTCTATAGATCTTTATGCCCAGTATGTAGGCTGCTTCTCCTAAATCCTTCATCGAGAAACATTTTCTCAAATAAGATTGGACAGCTTCAAGCATTGGAATATCGTTTCCAGTCAACAATATGTCATCTACATATAAGATCAGAAACACAAGTGTGCTCCCACTAGCCTTCTTGTAAATACAAGGTTCTTCTTCATTCTTGATGAAGCCAAACTCTTTAACTGCTTCATCAAAACGAAGATTCCAACTCCGAGATGCTTGCTTCAATCCATAAATAGACTTCTGAAGCTTGCATACCTTGCCAGCATCGTTTGGATCGACAAAACCATTAGGCTGTGTCATGTACACATCCTCACTTAGGTTTCCATTTAGGAAAGCCGTTTTGACATCCATTTGCCACAATTCCCAATCATAGAATGCGGCAATTGCTAGCATGATCCGAATAGATTTAAGCATAGCGACGGGTGAAAAAGTTTCATCATAATCAACACCTTGAATTTGCCTGAAACCTTTAGCCACCAATCGTGCCTTATAGATGTGAACATTTCCATCCATATCTATCTTTTTGTTAAAGACCCATTTGCACTCGATAGGTTTTACCCCATCAGGCAGATCAACCAAGTTCCAAACCTGATTATCATACATGGACTTTATTTCAGATCTCATGGCTTCCAACCATTTCCCAAAGTCTGGTCCCACCATTGCTTCCTCATAGTCTTTGGGCTCATCGTTGTCCAACAACAATACGTCGCGCTGTCCCGTCGTGAGGAACATGTACCTCTCGGGTGCACGACTAGCCCTCGAGACTGCGTGGGGTGGTGCCTCTACCACGGGTTCGCAACATTTTGCATTTCCGCTCAGTGGTCGTAGGAGCTGAAACATTTTCAGATGTTTCTCGAATTTCTTCAAGTTGCACCTTGCTCCCACTAGCTCTTTTGAAAAACTCTTTTCCAAAAGACACCATGCCGAGCGACAAACACTTTGCCCTCTTCTCGGTTATAAAAATAATACCCTTTAGTTTCCCTAGGGTACCCCACAAAGAAGCACTTATCAGACTTGGCGTGAAGCTTATCAGACATCATACGTTTTACATAGGCTTCACAGCCCCAAATCTTTAGAAAAGACAACGAGGGACGCTTCCCGGTCCATATCTCATATGGCGTCTTCTCTACCGATTTTGATGGAACCCTATTTAGTGTGAACGCAGCTATTTCTAGAGCAAATCCCCAAAATGACAATAGAAGATCAGTTTGACTCATCATAGACCGAACCATGTCCAACAAAGTTCGATTCCTCCGTTCGGATACCCCATTCCATTGAGGCGTTCCAGGTGGAGTCAATTGAGGAACTATTCCACAATTCTTAAGATGGTCATTAAACTCATGGCTCAAATACTCACCTCCACGATCAGATCGCAGAAATTTAATTGTTTTGCCCAAATGATTTTGCACTTCATTCTGAAACTCTTTGAACTTTTCAAAAGATTCAGACTTATGCCTCATTAGATAGATATAGCCATACCTACTAAAGTCATCAGTAAAGGTAATGAAGCATGAAATCCACCTCTGGCCCCGGCACATCGGTCCACATACATCAAGATGTACTAAGGCCAATAAGTCACTCGCCTCTCACTTGAACCAAATGAAAGGCGTTTTAGTCATCTTGCCAAGTAAACAAGGCTCGCACGTGTCAAATGATTCAAAATCAAATGAATCAAGAAGACCATCTTTATGGAGCTTCTCCACGCGCTTCTTATTTATATGGCCTAAGCGACAATGCCACAGATAAGCGGAATTCAAATCATTTGTTTTGAGTCTTTTCGTATTAACATTATAGACAAAATTATCTTCAAGATTTAGCACATATAGCCCATTCAATGATGGACAATGACCATAGAGCATACCATTGAAATAAATTGAACAACATTTGTTCTTTATTACAAAATCAAAACCATCTTCTTCCAAACATAAAGAAGAGATAATGTTTCTGCTCAAGGCTGGAACATAATAACAATTATTTAATTCCAAAACTAATCCTGAAGGTAACGATAAGGGATAAACGCCAACGGCCATTGCAGCAACCTTTGCGCCATTGCCGACGCGAATGTCCACCTCACCACTTGCACAACTTCTAGTCTTTCTTAGTCCCTGCAACGATTTGCAAACATGAATCATCGATCCGGTATCAAATACCCATGACTCATTAGGACAAGTAGCAAGATTAATTTCTATAACATTAATACCTGAAGTGGAAGCTAGAGTTCCATTCTTCTTATCCTCCAAGTATTTCTTGCAGTTCCTACGCCAATGACCTTTCTTATGGCAAGAGTGACATGCATCGAAGCGAGGGACCACTTTTGGCCTTAGGTTTAGGGTTGGGGATCGATCCACACCCTTGCCTTTTGCTCCACGCTTCCTTTTCTTACCACCATCCTTTGGACCATCATCACATGATTATTGCTTTTCTTGATGCTTTCTCTGCTGTCTTAAGCATCCCATGCAGTTCAGACATGTTTTCTCTATGCCATTCATATGAAAATTCATGATGAAAGGCTCAAGCTTGCGTGAAGCGATCGAGAATCACATCGGTGGCCAACTCTTGGCTTAAGGGGAGTTCAGTTTCTCCAAGTTCTCAATGTAACCAATCATCTTGATCACATGAGGACTCACCGAACTACCTTCGCTTAGCTTGCACGCAAACAGAGCTTTTGAGATCGAGTATCTCTCAATTTCTAGCTTGGTTCTCAAACATGCTACGAAGGCCTGTGATCATAGCATAGGCATTTGTGTTCTCATATTGCTTTTGAAGCTCAGAGTTCATTGTAGCAAGCATGAGACACCAACATCAACCTCATCATTGACATGCTTCTCATAAGCACGCTGCTCAGCCAGCAGAGAGCATCATCACTATTTCCTCGTGATATGGCTCCTCAATGACATATTCCTTTTCTCTTGCTTGAGAACAATTCTCAAGTTTCGTACCAATCAATAAAGTTTGTTCCAGAGAGTTTCTCTTTCCGTAATCGATCGCAAATTAAAACTAGTGTTTTGAGTGACAAGATTAGGTGCCATCTACAATGTAAATAAATACGCAAAGTCTTAGCACAATGTTCATGTAAATCTTCTATTAAACATTTTAATAAAAGATACTCCCACTAAAGTCACTTTCCCCTGGCGACTTTCAAGAGGACAAGATCCATATTCACTAAAGTCCTAGTGAGCTTTGACATCACCGCTAGAACCCAAGAATATAGGTAGGCATTACATTGCCAATCACATCATATGTGATTCTTGTTTGTTGGGTGGCATCCAATGCCCCGACTCCCAACATCCATGCCCCAAGCCCAAAACCGCTTTTGATAGCTTCGATAAGTAAACCAATACTATGCATGCGGATGTCCGACATCCACCCTATCGATCAAGGAAGTTGATGGCACCGCTTTGGCGTAAACTACCATTCAACGACAAGATCTTTATAGGTGCAGCTATTGGAAGGGCATGAAACTCTTAATTTTTTGAGGAAACCATTCTAACATGACAATCATATCCACCAAACATGATAGAATAGCATGACAGAATCATCACAGATAATCACATTAACTTGTGAAATAGTATGGCCCAAAGCACTCCAATCTCCATTGTCGCGCTTCCTCGCCCATCGAGCCATCATGCTTGAAGCCGCCTCCATGATCGAAAGTACCACGCTAATACGCCTAATAGCTAGTAAACAACTTACATGAGGATTTCAAGCATCACAAATCGACACGCAGTCGTTATACAATAACATGGCAGCCTGCTCGCAATTAACCATAGCACGCAGCTATGAAAATTACATTAATGCATCACATACACACAAGGGAGCCATACTATTCACATCATTCCTCGCAAAAACAAGTTAAGCGCAGAATCGTATTCTACCTGCGATGGGAATCAAGTTTTATTTAACGGCCGCCATCGTGACTATCGAGGAACGAGATCACATCTACTGGCACGCTATGGAAATTCAATCGGATTGAACAAATCATACCGATTCCGAGCCATCGAATGCCTCAATTTCCATAAGATTCTTGAGAAGGCGGCGACCACACCGATCTCGATCTGCTGGCACGATCTACTCAAAGACGGGCTACTACCCCGATGGTGTTACCAAAGGTAGGGGTAATGCACGGCATGAATCGTAACGAGCATGAACTAATCTTTTGATCGTGGAACCATCAACTCATACATCGATCGTGAGGCCCTCGAGAAGGTTGCGCGACGCCGCCTCGATCTGTTGGCTAATATCATAGATGGCACATCACGAAGTCCGTGATGGTGTTTCCAAGGTATGGACGATCGCGACATGATCTAGATAAAGCACTAACTAATCTTTTGGCCTCGCACCACTACCAACTCGCACTCATGAACCCTATACCGATTGATCACATCAACCCGTGACTAACCTAACAAAGATATCAACATATGCGCAACATCCAGATCCAAGACAATGCAAGATCGGCTCTGATACCACTGATGGAGAACGCGTAGGCTACGCTAGCCGAGAACATGTGCCCACATTATTGATTTGATATCTCCATATCTATGGTATATGAAACATTACCATCAATCAATACATGTGCTGGTCAGATCACTATTGTCCCACATAATGATATATGACCAGGGATCGTTTAGAATAATATCATATAACCAATGTGTTTCACAATTAAGTCATACTCAATGACAAAGGAGTGACATTTATTCATGGAACTGATAAGTACATGAACATAGACGTATGATACAATCATCTCATATGATCGCCTCTAGGGCATATCACTAACACGCTACTCTCATCGCCGACACCTAAGAGAGACGGGCAAAAGAGGAGAGCTCGTCTCTCAATCTCTCACAGCTCTCTCTCTCTCTCTCACCCGTCTATCTCAATCTCTTTCGCCTATCTCGCTCACTTTCTTTCTCGCCCATTACCTGCTCTCTTGCTCGTATTCAGCACATTCCTTTACTCTATATAACTGTTCAAGAATAAATAAATTTTAATTCTTTTTCTCATAATATCAGCGTCCACTTCTTCAACTCCATGCGTCTCCGGCTCCTTTTCTCTCGTTGCAATAGTGCAAATGGGTCAGACCTGGTCCGGCACGGCACGAAGCAGGCACGAAACATAAATAGGCCATGCCCGGGCTCGCCGAAGGCAAGCCGGGCAGGCATGGCACGGCACGGCACGACGGGCACGACGAGCCGTCGTGGCCCGGCACGGTTCAAGCACGAAGCACGATGGGCCCATGCCAAACCGGCCCGGTACGGCACGACGCCCACCTCTAATTAGGTAGATAAACACGGTGGGAGTGAAGATTAAATATAGCCTTCAATTTCAGAGGGCACGATAGACAACTTTTTGCAGTTGTTTACTTTTGGGGAGGTGCTTCCATACAAATATTATTTAAAAGCTACGTAGATACGAAAGCATGGATGAAGGACAGACAATGATTACACATTACTTTCCTTATTTGAAGATTTGTATAACTTGTATTCAAAAGATAATACATATATAGAAGCACTGCTCTTATCTTGTTTAAATTTTTTATAGGGGTATTGTAGTGATTTCGCTCAACTCAAACCCTTAGTCCTGAAGTCAATCAGAGACCATACCACTCACCTCCCGTACAGCAGCCTAGTTAGAATTTTGACGATAGGGGTGCGAACTAAAGTGGCATATTCATTCCAACATAAAAGTTCAAATGGCATAGAATGGAAGTTCAAATGAAACAAAGTACATGTTTGTACTACAACAGGCATCACAAAATAGTTTTAAAAAACAGTTTGACTCGGCGGTCCTTCGTGCTTTGAAAGTGATTGATTACAGCTTCGCCACCGGGATTGACAATATCGATTTCAAAAAACTGTACAAAAATCGAAAATATCAAATCGAAAATTGTCAAAAACCGAAGGGTTAAGAAATCAAAATTTTTATGAAAAAATTTAAAAAATTGAAAATTGATTGGTTTTCACCGAAAATCGACCGACTAATTGATTGTTTCTTAGAGCCGATTTTTTGAGCGATTTTCGCTTGATTTTCACCAATTATCGACCGATTTATGTCACATAAATTTTTTAATTTTTTTTGATTTTTTTAATTAGACGATTTACCGATCGGTTTTGAATCTCGAATCGGCTTTGACTTATGTGAACCCAGATCACCACTAACTTGTGGAAAACGTCACGCCAAGGATCAGAACCACCAATCATTCAAGTATTGGTCGCTCATGGCTTCTCAAATTTTGTTCTTCACATGGTTCATTACCAAAATATCCACTCAAGAAGTTTAATACACTACAATGGATCGGGCATGCACAAGCGGATCGAAACCGCCGCTTTGAAGCGGTTTAGAACCGCTTGTAAGAATCATGAGTGATACCCCATCGGTATCACAAGCGGTTCCCAACCGCTTCTAGTTGATTACTTTCACAAGCGGTTGGTGTTACCAACCGCTAGGAAAAACTCTCTCCAAAGCGTATTTCCGCTTTTGGAGAGCCTCTCCACAAGCGGTTGTAGTTACCAACCGCTTGTGAAGAGGCTGACAACACGCGTTTTGATTATATTCAATATAGAATATGTTTTCAGAGGGTTTTTGATATAGATTTTCACAATTAAAATAAATAGAACTACAGGAGTTTTTTGACACAATAATTAAATATATATTATTCATGCGCACTCATTCAGATAATTACGAGTTCATTTACGTAAAAATATGAACTTAATAGACTAAAAATGAACAAGTGATGAACACATGAAATAATAATTAAGCCACTTTTACAAGTTTCAAAGAATAAAAGGGTGAATCTTGAGCTCATTTCTTGCGTATACGCTCTTTGTGCCCTTGGTCGATGTTGATGTCACCACACTGTCCTTATTTCAGACAAGGTCTCCAACCATTTGCGTGGAACTCGCCTTTGGTGGATACAATCTGCCGACAATAAAGCCGATGAGTTGTTCTTGGATTGTCAGAACCTAAGTCGGCGGGATCACGCCTTGCTCATCGATGTTGGGCTGACAAAGTAGGAAGTAAATAAATCTCTGGACATGTAATTAAAGTGTAATTAAGTACTAAGAAATTGACATGTTCACACTACCTCGACGTGGGTTGTTCGGCAGACATCGCCGTGGGTAATACTTTGCATATAGTGGCACACATAATAGCCACATAAGTTGTTTCCTTCCGTGCGTCAGAGAACCCGCGATGAAATTTGAAAAGAAAACAATTATTATTGGGATGAAAAACTGTTACGATATTAATATTCTTTAATACGCATCAAGTGCTTATTTGTACATCAAATTCATTCTCGAAATCTCCTTGTTGCTTCTTTCTAACCTTATAATGCCCCGTGTGATGTGTTATTACGAGTATTATCGAGTTGGAATTAGCAAGATATTTCAATATATATAATAAGGAATTAAAACTATCGATATATATATGTGCTATATACTTGCTTAGGGTGTCAATGATATATTGATAATTTTTCACCGAGTCCTTTTGAGTCTTGAACAACGATCCGGCCGCTATCAAGCTTGATGACAAGAAGGATCCAAAGGATACCTATTCATGTATTGCAACATATATGTAACTAGCTAGTAGTATTATCAATGCCTTGGAAAATATAAGAACGAGAGGTTGTATATATACGCATGCAAAGTTGAAGGGCGTATATGTACGGTTTGTAGTCTCAGTCCCAAGAATGCATCGAGAATGTAATCTTCAACATCCTTCCTACCATGGTTCAATCCAAAGACGACTAGTTAACAATCTCGGGTCGATGAAGCCCACGTTGAAGATGTTCTCTTTTCTACATCGTTGTATCTCCATTCTACATAGAAAGGTATAAGTTTAAGAGTTGCAATTTTAATGTACGAGGAAACACACGGTAAAGGTATGAGGTTGACACTTACAGCACCAAAGAGCTCATGAGAGACACGTTGATGGAGTCGGATGGTAAATATTGTAGAAGTCGCCGAATTCGAGCCATATGTCGTTGTCCCCGCGATAAAAATCTTCTTCTTTGAACCGGAGGAACATCGTTCTTCCTTGAGCGGACTCATCATGTACCATTCGTGAAATTACCGCATCTTGGTTGGCGATCCTTTATCTCATTAGGGTCAATCAGCTCCCGCCCAACCGATATTGCCATTTGACCTTTGCCATTGGGAGATCATCTGTTAATCCAAGAGCCGCAATGCATGAACCGAGTCCCGCACCCTTCATAAATTTCTCGAGGTTCTCCTGATCTTGGTCTCTCTTGTTCTTTGCCGCCACCGCATGACCACGTTTATTCTTCTGTATAGCCTTCATTATTGTCCGTTCATAGTTGGACGGCACAGGCAGTGGCTTTGCACGGCATGTCGCGAAGTGTTCCGCTTTTGGATCAATTGGTACCTTCTTTGGCTCGCTTTTTTTTTGCGAAGTGTGCGACCAATTGCGCTCTGACCGCGCCACTCTCCTCCTTAGTCATATCATATGGCCTCTTTGGAGGTTTCTTTGTCTTTGTTGATCGACTGGAGGAGGCCTTCTTGGGAGCGGGTGGAGGAGCCTTTCTGCTATCGAGCTTCTTCCTTGGAGGAGATGGTGGAGGCGTGGTTTTCCTGGGGGGTTTGTTTTTGTTTGAGATGGTGGTGGCGGAGTAGGGCTTCTGCGTGGAGCGGGTGGTGGAGGAGGCGTGCTCTGTTTTGCCGGCGAGGCATTGCGTGGAGGTGACGTTGGAGGAGGCGTGGGTTGCCGTGGTGGAGATGACACCTCCACACCATCTGGAAATATGATGTACCGTTTGCGCCAGAGGATGATACTGTGGAGGGCCTGTCCAAGCTTGGTCACGCCGTCGCCTCCAGCAATATCGAGGTTAAGTTCACAACCGCTCAAGACCTCCTCCACCGCGACCTTCGAGTAACCCGGGGTATCTGCGTGCGATGGAACGTCTGCCCGCTTCCACCGAAATGCCATGCCGTAAGCCACCTTGATGGAGAGGTTACGCGATCAACGTGTAGCTCACATCGGCGGCGAACCCTTATGTCATCCACAGGTAACGGGCTAGCAAGTTCTCCGCTTCAGGCCCCGGGCCGCGCTACTACTCCATCGCGCGGAGGGCTTGATCACGGCGTCCGGTGATTGCTCGGACCTAGTCCTCAAGGTTGCCGAGGGCAATTTGTACTTGTTATGCAATTATGTCGCCGATGCTAGCTTTGGGTTGTTTTCGGCTCTTGTTCCAATTGGTACACTTTATATGATTCTCTTGTTTTGCTTCTCTGCGGCTCCTATACGTATCCGCATCCTTGGCGAAACTGTATTTCCACTGCCGTATGCTTGCCCATACCTCGTGTCCGTCCCGGATGCTCGTGGTTTTGAAGGGCATGTGTTAGCACGCCATGCTCCCTATCCGCATTTAACGCATTCGCTGAGATCGCCGACAGCTTGTACAATCCTTTGACCAGTCTTGCACTCTGGTGCCATCACCAAGCTGCCGTCATCCGAAAGGCTCCCGTGACCCATAAACCAATTGCGCAAGCGCCATCCCACAAAGTGGTAGCGGTGTGACGCTATTCGCCATTAATTCTTCTTCCCGCTTCTCCCATTTCGACATGACCTTGAGGTAACCACCGGTGCCAAGATGGTGGTGGTATTTCTTCTTCGTGAATTGGCCTTGTTCTTCCGACTCATGATCCGGCCTTCACCGACAAACCTTGTACTCCTTGAATGCTTCCTGTGATCCGCCAACTTAGGAAATTGGTTGAAGTTGGGTCTTTCTCCTTCCGACATACTTGCGGCCGAGAGACGCCTTCCACGTCTGAAACATTGTTGCCATCTTCTTCAGAGTGAATTTCTTGGCCTTGTCTTTGGACCCTTGAGGAAATGTGAAATTTTCCTTAATATCATGCCAGAGCAGGTCCTTGGTAACTTGAGGAACTTCGACCCATTTTCTGATGCTAATTGTGACGTGATCCCTCACGTGATAACCGCAAGCGTTGTTGTACGGCCCAACTGCTGAAAGAGGGGCCACTGGCATCCCTTCATTGTTAACGTCCGTAAACACGTGCTTTGTGGATGGCTTCTTGTTAGGTCCCCGATGCTTGGGTTGGTTGCTCGATGTACGGGGCTTGAAATACACAAACATATGTATAAACGTGTCAGAGTGTATTATATTAATGAATTGCGATTAATTAACATGTCCACGGGGATTATATTCTTCTGGCTATACCTCATCCTCGCCGGAACTAGTGTTACCGGAACCAGTGGCTCCAGCGTCAATGCCTTCATCGGCTGCAGCCTCAACGGCTTCACCGGAACCAGTGGCTCCAGCGTCAACGGCCTCACCGGAACTAACATTAGCCTCAGCGGCATCAGCGCTACCCAGCGCGATGGAGTCCAGCAAGAACTGTTCTCCCGCATCGAAAGTAGGGTCACCACGTCCTGGTTGCTCCACCTATCCTAATTCCGAAAAAATGTTGACATAAACAACCATATTACAGATTACAACACAAGCATATTGTAATAAATTTGACATTTCACATATACTTACACATTTCACATGATATATATACAATTTGATATTTCACATATACTTACACATTTCACATATACTTACACATTTCACATATACTTATACAATTGACAATTCACATATTATTGCTTATTTGCTCAATAAAAAAATAATGAATCACACAGTCTCCACACTGCATGCCATCATTTCCAAAAAAAGAAAAAAGGCTATAAATCCACAACTAGAATGTTAGTAGTCTATTACACCAAAAGAAAGCAAAGCGATTCTTCCATGTCAACTAAGTTTAGTCTATTACACCAAAAGAAAGCAAAGAAATTAACAAGTAGTGCGTGGCCAGTGCACGTCTCTCTTCCCCCCTCCTGCCACTTAATTTCTTCCCAGACAGCAAGCTCCAGACGGGATTTCGCTCCAGACCCTGGCACCCAGCCCTTCTTCCTCACTCCCTCCTTCCTCACTCCCTCCTTCTTGCTCCAGACCCTGGCGCCCATCCTAGCCGGACGACTCCTCAGGCATTTCGCCGAACACCTTGTGGGCAGTGGGATTAGAGAGGGAGGAGGAGGCGTCTTGCACTATACCTCGGTCCTCCAGGTGGAATGGTGGGCGGCCGAGCGGTGGCAGAGAGACGATGGCAAGGTGGCGGAGGAGGCTACGGCGAGGTGGCTGAGGAGGCGGCGACGAGGTCTGAGAGCGCGCGGGGACTTAGAAAATTTTTGGTCTGAGAGCGGGGACTTGGAAAATTTGGTCTGTTGGCGTACTTATACCGTCACCTCTACAAGCGGTTGGTAGTAAAAACCGCTTGTGGAAGGGCTTTTACAAGCGGTTGGTATTACCAACCGCTTGTAGTAGTGCCTAGGGCTCCCGCTCCCGGGCGCCAAATATGAGCCATCAGTACCGGTTGGTGTATTCAACCGGGACTGATGACTCATCAGTCCCGGTTGAATACACCAACCGGTACTGATGGCTCATATTTGGCGCCCGGGAGCCCTAGATTTCTTTTTTTTATTTACTGTGGGAGCCCTAGGCACTATCAGTCCCGGTTGGGGTATTCATCCGGGACTGATGTCTCACAGTGCTTGATCGTTTCGTCTTCCCAGTGCTTGATCGTTTCGTCTTCCCAGTGCATCATCAGCAGAACAGAGAGGCGTTTCATTTCCCAATACAAATTCGCGCCTATAAGAACAGAGAGGCTTTTCGACTTGATCGTTTCGTTTTCCCAATGCTTGATCGTTTCGTCTTCCCAGTGCATCATCAGCAGAACAGAGAGGCGTTTCGCTTCCCAACACAAAATCGCGCCTATAAGAACAGAGAGGCCCTTAATTTTCGACGCCATCATCAGCAGAAAAACACTCCGACGCCATGAGCTCCACCCCACCGACAGTTCCTCCTCCGATGGCTCCACCCCACCGACAGTTCCTCCTCCGATAGCTCCACCCCACCGACACCGCCACCTCCGCCGCCCATACCCGCCGGCATGACCATGCGCCAATGGCTGCGGCGCTACGCCGGCGCCATCTCCACGGCTGCTCCGCTTCCTTCTACCGGCGCCTCTGCCTCCACCCGCGCCCCTCCGATCGACTCCGCCTCCTCCCGTGCCCCTCCGGCCGCTTCCGTCTCCACCCTCGCCGGGAAGAAGCGCCCCACGCCGTCATCCTCCTCCTCCGACGACGAAAGCTACGACTCGTCGGAGGGATATCGCGACACTGAGCCGAGGATGACCTGATCGAGCCGGCTCGAGCGAGGACCCAGATGGTCTGCAGCGAGGACTCGACGACCCTCGGCCTCCTCCTCCGACAACGATTTAGTAGCTAGTCTTTTGTAGTTAAAGTATTTTTGTAATGCTGCTTATAATGCAATCTATGAAGCATTATAATGCTTTCTATAATACTTTTGTAATTATCTCTTATATATATAATGCAAGCTACTACTTCTCATGCAATCCAAGAGTCTTTTTTGTATGGCGCGCATTTGTCGATTTCAATTGATCACGAAAAGACGGTTCTCCTTTCAAACGCACAAGATCACTACCAAGTTGGAGACACCAACCGATCGATGACTCACATCGATCCCTGTTGAAAACACCAACCGGGATCGACGACAAAATATCGAATTTTAGAATCAAAAATATCGTAATAAAAATTGAGGATTTGTAGAATTCATAACAAAAATCTAAAAATTCATAATAAAATATCGAATTTTTAGAATCGAAAATATCGAAATAAAAATTGAGGATTTGTACAATTCATAACAAAAATCTTGATATTAAAAATTGAGGATTTGTAGAATTCATAACAAAAATCTGAAAAATTCATAATAAAATATCATAATTTTTAGAATCAAAATATCGTAATAAAAATTGAGGATTTGTAGAATTCATAACAAAAATCTAAAAATTCATAATAAAATATCAAAATTTTTAGAATCAAAAATATTACAATAAAAATTGAGGATTTGTAGAATTCATAACAAAAATCTGAAAAATTCATAATAAAATATCACAACATCATCTGGGCATGCGCTTTGTTAGCAAACAGACGTCCATCGGTAAGCAAATAGCGTTGCTGTTTAATCGCTATGAGCCCATCGGCGATATTAGGTGCCGACCTCGGAGAAGGTGTTTGTCGAGTGACCAAAGACTGCAAGTTCCAAAAGCATGGTCACCAAGAAAGCATACGATACACTCCGTGGAGAAGACCGTGAGGTGACGTGCTTGGTTGACAAGGAACTGATTGCTCTGCTTTCTTTTTGTGTAATAGACTATTAACATTCTAGTCGTGGATTTATAACCATATTTTATTTTTTGAAAATCATATTAGTGTGGAATAAGAATGATTCATTATTTGTTTATTCAGCAAATTTTACTGAGTCCTTATCTTCATCTGACCAGCATAGCGATGATACGCATTATGTCTACATCAAGGCGGTGATACGCATTATGTCTACATCAAATCAAGGGACCAAGCATGACATGAGACCGCAACCCGTGAAGACTGTAGCGACACCGACCGTGAGAAGCAAGGCTGTTTCAATCGGGCCAAAATCATCTAGAACCGTGAGAAGCAAATCACATATTGTATGTAACAACAAAAAAATTACAATGCTAATCACGATATCAAAGGCCTACAAATTGACATGTGCAATCTTCGCATACAACATTCAAAGATCCACCTGACATAAGTGTGTTAAAAGCATTCATACAATGGATGATTTCTTTTTCCAAGCAATAATCCGTGATCCAAGTAACAATCCCCACCGATTAAACTACAACCATCATATTGATTCGAAGTTAACCAGAATTAACTCCAAGAGTAAATTCACTCCAACTAGACAATACTCCTAAATCAATCCAAGTAATCAATATCAAAGTGTCAATCTCTCATTGTACCAAAGAATTGAATAGCAACCACATATAGCTACAAAGAGTGTAGCACACCAAGCAAAGACGATAAAATGCAAATCAACTACAGAGAGCAACAGATTCAAGACTAATGATTCTCGCCACAAAGATCAAGATCAATCCATACCAAACTGGCATTCATAAGGGTACTTCAAACCAAAAATTCACAAAGAACTTATAACTACTGTTCTTCCAATACATGATTTTTGCAACAAGATTTCCTTGTATTGTGGACTAAAAAATCTGAATAAGAATTTCAAGAGGACTATAAAAATCTGAATAAGAATTAACAGCAACTTATAACTAATCTCACTTTTAAAGCGTAATTTTTAGCAGCCATCACAACTTCAGAGGCAAAATACATGATCCAACAGGACAGTGGTCTAATAACCAAGGGCGGCTCAAGATCCCAAATGCATATATACGGCAAAGAACTACGTAAAAGTAGACGTAAAAAGAGGATGCGATTCTTGGCCTCATGAATGGCAATATACAAAGACAATCAAACAAAGAAGTCATTAACCCAAACAACTCAAGATTACAATACCTACAAAACATGACCTCAACAAATATTCACAAGATTTCACCAAACACCTTGTGGGCATAAAAACAGAGAGAGCAGGAGGGGGCGTTTCGCCGCGTACCTAGGATCTCCGGGGTGGAACGGCAGGCCGGCGTCGAGCGGTGGCAGAAGAGGTCCTTCGTGAGGTGGCATCGGCGCAGGGTCTCGACGGAGGCGACAGACCGAGAAAATTTGGGGTGGGGGAAGCGGGGACTTAGAAAATTTGGGGTGTGAGGAAGAGCGGCAAGATCAACTTTATATAGGGCAACTTCTACAAGCGGTTGGTAATAACAATCGCCAGTAGCGATGATCTAGCGCTGTTGGTATTATCAACCGCTAGAAGAGGACTTCTACAAGCGGTTGGTATTACTAACCGCTTGTAGAACGCATGGACGGGAGTGGGAAAGGCCCTATGCAAGCGGTTGGTATTATTTAACCGCTTGTAGAGCACTTCTTCTACAAGCGGTCGTAACAACAACCGCTTGTAAAAGTGCCGACAAGATCATATTAAAAACA
Organism: Guadua angustifolia; assembly: GCA_036346375.1. NCBI lineage: Eukaryota > Viridiplantae > Streptophyta > Magnoliopsida > Poales > Poaceae > Guadua > Guadua angustifolia. The sequence goes on from CM070507.1 coordinate 58,017,676, forward strand.
ATACGGTGCCCAGATAGTTCGATAAGATCTCTTCCTCCCCGGCTAGCGCGTGGCGCTTGAGTGTCTGGCTCAACCACCCCGTGAACCCGCTTTCGCGCTTTGCCATTCTTTTTTTTTTTTATCAGGTTCTACAAGCGGTTGGTAATACCAACCGCTAGATGGTATTTTCTACAAGCGGTTCTTACTACGAACCGCTTGTAGAAGTTGGTAGAGCTTTAAATTCTTTAAGTCCCGTGATGCACTCTCCCACACCTTCAAATTTTCTAAGTCCCAAGCGCCTCCTCTCAGACGCCCTCCCTCCTTCTCTCTGCTTCATGCCCACAAGGTGTTCGGTGAAATGCCCACAAGGAGTTTTGTTGATATATTCATGTTGGAGTAAAGAAAATATTGTTGATGGTAATTTGTTTCACTCTTTGAAGCAATTAATTCATGTCGACGGCTTCATCAAATGGCGAGATGAAGAGACAACTAGAGGCATTATGATGAAGCTATCGTGTCCTCGATGCGGAGATCCTGTAAATGTGTTCACCTCCCATACATCCAAGAATCCATCCCGAGTGTTCATGAAGTGTTCGAATATGTCGGTAAGTTTTTGAAGTTATTCATTTGTTCATATTCCTTGACTTTCACCTTCCGCTCCATTCTTTTCGCTTGAAGGGCACAAAGATGTCCAGATTAGCGTTAAATGATAAAGCCACCATAGTCTTGAAAATCTTGCAATGCAAATTGCTGCATTACAAGAAGATTTGTCGCCAAGGAGAGTTCACAGATCCCATGCTAGTGTCTAAAAGAGGAGAGATGCACATCCGGCTACTTCGATGACAACAAGAGTATTAAAAGCTAGAAGAAAGGATGGAAAGAGTAGAGGACATGCTAAAGAAATTAGTTAATATAGCTATCATTGTAATGTTGCTCCTTTTAGTTAATATAGCTATCATTGTAATGTTGTAAATTTCACACTGCTTTTGGGGTTTTTGTATGGGAATTTATGAGCTAACTATGCTAAGCTGAATTTCTTTATATGGTAAAATTTATGCAGTCCTTTCATAGAGTGGATATAAATTTTCAGGCTTTGTTCTCATTTTAAAATTTTTACAAATGGTTTTCAGGCTTTGTTTTCATTTTAAAATTTGTAGAAATAATTATGTACAAGCAATGCTAAACATCAACATATCAACATGATCATATGGAATAATTTGTATACAAGTAGTACATCTTAAGTCTTCGTCTTTACAATTGTTCCTTCGTTATGATCGTGGCGTATGTAAGGAGCATCGACATCATCATCACGCAGACGCTTATGTCGACATCAATCGTAAAAGGAGGGAGCTCGTCGAATCGACCATACTCTTCCTCGTCGGTGACGTTCTCAACTCCTACAATCCTTCGCTTGCCTTGGAGAACCACATGTCGCTTTGGCATTACCTTTTGCTTGTCCTTCCGCTTTTAGGTTTGCTTGACATGTCCATTACATAGAAGACCTAGATTACATCGCTTATGCGAGAACAAACGGTTCGCGCCTATAGCCGACTTCGTGAGATCCACGGTTGTCATGCCGTATTTGTCGACCTTCACACCATTTGGAGTCACTTTGACCCATTGGCACTTAAATAGAGGGACCTTCAGAGGTCCATAGTCGAAACTCCCATATTTCTTCTATGAAACCATAATATGTGTCCAACTCCGCATTGTTGTCTTGGCGCCTATACGCATACACCGCTGCTCGTTGGTGCTCCTATTATCCTCGATCCGTGTAGAATGTGTAACCATTGATCTCATACCCTTGAATGTCACGATTTCTTGTGATGGTCCCCGAGCCAAGCGCTGTAATAGTTCATCGCTTGACCCTTCCTCAAGGATGTACTACAGAGCCAACCGCCGAAAGAATCCATGTGCTTCGTGGTTATCCAACTCTCTATCTTCCCTATGAACTCACGGCGAGGACACTCTTGTGTCAAGGACATAGGGGGCGACTATAGTTGATTGCTTTAGAACAATGAAATGTGCTTGCTTGAATGCAACAAGATCATTGCATGCAATCGATGGCCTTCCTATTGTCCCTTTGCCCCGTAGCCTCCCTCGTGTCGTGATATGGGGACGCCGATAGGATTTAGATCATTCATGTAATCCACACAAAACTCTATCACCTCCTCCACACGTAGCCCTCGGCAATGCAGCCTTCCTGGACGCGAACGGTTACGGACGTATTCTTGAGGACACTCATGTACCTCTCGAAAGGGAACATGTTGTGCGATACACCGTCCGAGGATACCTATCTCCTTCACAAGGTGAACGGTGAGATGAACCATGATATCAAAGAATGTAGGAGGAAAGATCATCTCGAGGCTAACCAAACTTTGTACCACATCGCCTCCAACTTAGGCGCTTTAGCTGGTTCGACAACCTTCTCGCGAAATGGCGTTCAGAAGGAACATAGCTTTGTGATTGTCCCCGCACCCACTCGGCAAGATACCTCGACGACCAATGGAGCAATCAGGTCATCAACACAAGGCGCTATGGATTTTAGGCCTTGGAGTTTGTTCTCTTCGTGTTTATGAGTCTCTTTACATTTGAGGAGTATCCAGAAGGGACCTTCACACTGTTCAAACACTCAATCATGCTTTTTTTCTCTTCTTTGCTTGGAGTGTAGCTCGCAGGATGTAGAAAAAGTTGTTTTGTCCCTTCTTTGTTTTTCGGATGTAGGTCACTCCTCACCTCCATGTCTTCAAGGTCCTTCCGAGCTTGCAATGTATCTTTCGATTTGCCATACATATCTATGTAGCCTAGCAGGTTCAAGCAAACATTCTTCGTGATGTGCATGAAGTCAAGCGAGTGACGAACCTCCAAAACTTCCCAATATGGCAGGTCCCAAAATATTGATTTCTTCTTCCATGTGGGTGCATGACCATCCTCGTTCGGCACAGGTATGCTTCCAAGACCCTTCCCAAATACTACTTTCAGATCCTTTACCATAGCAAACACAAGTCGCCCATTACGATGCTGAGGCTTAACACGAATTTCCGCTCCCCATTAAATTTATCGCCTTTCCACCTCAAAGCATGATCTGCCAGAAGAAACTGCGGTGGCCCATGTACACACACTTCCGAGAGTTTTTAGGTCCATGCAAATTGCTTCATCTATGCACTGGTGCGCTTTTAAACTCTTTGACATTTTATGACAGTTATCGAGAGCAGCCAATCGTTGATTGTTACAAACAACAATGCACGCAGTTGAAATACTCTCTTTGTACTCATCCCAAACCCGTACACCATCCTCCCACAACTTCACAAGGTCTTCAACCAATGGCTTCGTGTACACATCGATGTCGCTTTCTGTGTTGCTTCGGGCCTTCTATCAACAATGGCATCATGATGTACTTCCGCTTCATGCACGTACCATGGAGGAATGTTATAGATGCAAAGCGCCACAAAGCCAAAGCTGGATGCTTTGCTCAACCGACCGAAAGGATTCATCCCATCGATGCTCAACCCAAACCTTATATTTCGACCTCATTTGCAAAGTTCGTAAGCCCGATCTACTTTCCTCCATCGCGAGCCATCTCGCAGGTGTCTAAGCATCCCGCCTTCCTTACGCTCTTCTACATGCCAACGCATCATCTTAGCATGACCTTCGTTAGCAAACAGACGCTTCAACCGGGGATCACAGGAAATACCACAATACTTTGGTGGAGTTCTCTTCTTCGACGATTCCCATCTAATTCACTCGGATCGTCACGCTGCACCTTATACCGATTCTTCGACACCGGACAAACCTCCAAATCGCATACTCATTGCGATATAGGATACAATCGTTAGGACATGCGTGTATCTTCCGTACTTGCAATCCTAAAGGGCGAGGACTCGCTTCGCTTCATACGAGATTCGGTAGAGTGTTACCTTCCGAAGCAACTTCTTTACGAAAGTGATAACAAACCATTGAATGCCTTGTCCGACACACCATTTGTGGCCTTCCATTGCATGAGTTCTAGTGTAGTACGCACTTTTTGTGGCCCCGTCCACGCTTTGGGTACAAAGCGCTTCTATGGTCCTCTACCATGCTCAAACTTCTTGTATTGTCTTTCCTCTGTGAACTCTCCTCTCCATCACGGAGCATCTGATCTAACTCATCATCGCCAAACTCGCCGATCAGATCTTCCACGGACCAGATTGAGTGGTGTCCGCATATCGCTGGCTTTATCTTCCTCTTCTTCGCCTTCTTCATCGCCTTCCCCGTCAATCGCCTGCTTTCTCCATGGTGGGTCCAGCATGTATAGTTTGCAATGAAACCTCTCGTGATCACATGGCTCATAACCATCCATCGCTCGAGTGCTCCTTCTCATTCTTGCAATCTACGACGGACAACGATGAAGCTTCCTCGAGGCAAAATGCAACGGCGCGCCGAGAAACTCCTTCATGCCATCTCTGAACTCTCTTGACCGACGGTCCGCATTGTACATCCATTGCCGGTTCATCTACACCAATAAAAATAATAACAACATCTATCACTATATTTAATTAAAGCTAACTATGTCTAATAGTTTTGTATTTTTTAATCATTCTGCATTCTTTCAACTAAAGCCAACTAATTATTTCTAATCCTACTGCATTTTTTTAAAATAAAACTAACTAATTGTTACATGTTCATGCAAACCTTTTCTATCATTCCGCATTTTAATTTTACTAAATAAAAATTATTTTTTACCTTGTCCCCACCTTTCTAATTTTTCATCGTTTCACATTTATTGCATTTCATTCCATACACCAAACAATATATCACCTTAAGAACAAAAAAATAAGCCAACAATGTAAACATGTACACTAACAATTCCCACAAGAACAAAACATGATTTCTCAACATCCAATGCACAAAAACATCAATATATAGGTGAGAAGGATGTCAAGAACATGTTACTCACCTTAGGAACAATTAATTCGAGCTAATAGCCTCAATTGAAAATTTTGGCAAGACCTCCCCAAGAATCGCTCTCGCCCACCACTGGCTGTCCAAAGGCGAGCTCAGGGAGGAAGATGGGGTTTAAATGCGCCATGGCGGAAGGGGTCTCTACAAGCGGTTCTACACACAACCGCTCGATCCTCACCTATAGAAGCGGTTCGTGTCTCAACCGCTTATATCTCTAGAAGCGGTTCTAGACACGAACCGCTTCTAGAGATGGGACTCGTAGGGTTCGCCTCAAGAACCGCTTCTAGAGACCCTCCCGCCTGCTTCCCACTTAACCGCTAGGTACGAGAGCACAAGCGGCACTCAACCGCTAGATAGACCGTTGAAGGCCGGTTCAGAGTAGTGATATCTAAATTTATCTAATCTAAACCGTTGGATCGAAAATAATGAAGGGCCCATGTTCATTGAAGGTATCGTAAAAGAGCTCTTGTTATGGTGGCACGTGATAACCGATAGATCTAATTTAAGGGCCCGTTTGGCAGCGTGAATCCATTCCGATTCTCACCAGTATCAGTCGGAACGGTGCCAAAGGGCTGCGGGCGAAACGTTCTTCTCTCGAATCATTGCTCGGTCTGTGCCTGGCCGCAAGAAACGGCTAAAAGGTGGTTTCGCACAGATTCTCCTCGCACGATCCCATACGAGGTCATTGTGTTTGCCGAAAATTACAAGAGTTGCCACTGGCCTTATCCTCTCCCAAGTCCCCCACGTCCACACCTTCCTCTCCCAGCGCACACATTGCCGCCACCATCACAGGTCGCTCGGCCTCCTCTTTCTCCAACACCAGTCTCTCTCGCCTCAAATACCAGTCTCGTCTCGCCTAACGCCAACGCTTAGGGCCAGCCTCCCCATCAAGCAGCCTCCCTTTGGCCTCCCCAACTGCTAGTCATGCTCAGGCGTTCTCGACTGTCACCGCTATCTCTTGCTGCACTGCCTACCGCCTTCCCCAACACAAGTGCTAGGAAGGTATTGATTTCTTTTTGCTTACATGCTTGAACTGTTGAAGTTCGCTAGCAGGGAAATCAGAGAATGCTTCAAGGATTTCTTTTGGGATGGTAGCTTGTCCGTCAAATTGTTTGTTGTTGCTGTTATTTCTTGTTAAGCTAATCTTGTTATTCAAAAGCTTGGTCTACGTTAGTTTTGTTTTGAGTCTGACGGTTCAGTTTGCTTCTGAGTCAAAAGTAACTAATAGTAATCGGCAATGTTTCCTGTTAGTTTGCTTCCGAGTCAAGTTAGTTTATTCGCTGTTAAAAGTTTCTGTGTCTATGCCTGAATACAAATAGTAATCGGCATTGTTGTCTGTAGAGAAGAAGTTTTCAGTCCGGATTGTGAAACCGAGTCAGTCTGCATGTATGTAAGCATCTGGTATAAAGTATTAGCCAATGCAATGAGAAAAGCAGCAAGTTCTGCACCAAAATCCAAATCTGTGAAAGATTGATTGTTTCGCTCAAAGTAGCTCCTGTGCTACGTATTGTTCTTTGCCGAGCGCAAGTTCTGAAGAAGCTTTGTCACTGGAAGTTCTGAAAGACAGAACGTGTGCAAACTTCTGAAGTCTTCTTGCCTCTCTGTCGTTGCGAGGGCAATAATGCAATCTAGAGCATAGCCTAACTTGGATGTACTTTGAACATGGTTGCATATGGCAATTTGGATGTATTTGACCATGGTTGTACTCTCTTGGAATACTATTGCACAAGCATGTATTATGACACCACTAATATTTTGAATGGTCCAACAGTGGGTCAATAGATTTATTGTTACCGGTTCATTTTTCCATACTCTTTTTTCCCATTGTTATTATTCAAGAAAAAAGCATCAAATATCCAAGGGTACAATGGTCTATTCTACCATATTCTCTCTTTTCAGAAACTGGAATCCAGACAGCCAGCCAAACGGTTTCAGCAAGTGATTCTGTTTCTCCTCAGAAACGTTTCTCAGGAGAATCCGAATCTGAAACGTTTCTCCGTGAATCTGGATCTCTACCAAACAGGCCCTAATTTAGCAGAGGATCCTAATGATGATGCATAGGAAGGCGCTTATGTAGCATTTCAAAAAACATCTCTATAACAGTGAAGTGACATGAAAAAAAACGTCTACACTATATTAAGAGAATGCCTATATGGGGTTTGTGTTGTAGTGATATGCATAATGCATGCCCCTCATGGGCCATAACCGGGCACAAACTCAACTTGTCTAGATGTCACACACAAAAAATAAAATATAAAATATAAAAAAATTTGTAACTCCTGCAAAGGTTGGTACTCAAAATCTTGACCTCATGAAAATACTTTTCTTAGGCTTATCGCACTAGGCACCTCAACCTCACAAACTTACGTGTTTAGTTGTGTGTTGTAATATTTCCTAGTTGCCACACGCTACGCCAAGATCGCATTTAAATTTCAGAGCATACATTACATGTCGTATGTAAATTTGGGAAATTCGTCGAGATGTCAGCTTCGCGTAAATTTTGTTTGACGGATATTTCAGAAAAAATTAGGTAATCTCGGTTTTTGTTTTTTAAAAACGGTTCAAAAAGTCGCTGGCGAATCTTTGATTGCTAGGAGCCGTTGGTGAATCTGTTTTTTAAGGAAAATGCAGAGGAATTTAAACGATTCTTGGTTTTTCTTTTGCATAATTCCAAGATAATTTTGATTTCCTAATTTTTTTAAAAAATAGGTTGTTAGAAACTATCGGCGAATCTTTGGATTGTTAGAGCAACAAGGAATCGGTGTTATTTTAGAGAAAACGAGAGGATCTAAATATATTTTCATTTTTTATGTAATTCCAGTTTATTGTGTTTCTTTTTTAAAATATAAGACGCTAAGACCCATCGGCGAATCTGCGAACTGTTATAAACGGTCCGCAAATCTGCGGTTCCTATTTTTGGGAGAAAACAAATGTATTTTTGTTTTTTTGCGTAATTCCGATCTTCCTGCTTTCTTAAAAAAAGGGTCGCTAGGACCCATCGGCGAATCTATGAACCGCTTTAAATCGTCGGTGAATCAGTGCTTTTTTGTCTTTGGGTGAAAACCGCAGAGGGATATTAATGTAATTTTGTTTGTATTTTTATTTTTTGCATTAGGACCCGTTTGGCACACATATAGGCTGCTATAGAACTTCGACGAATCTATGTTTTTTTAGAAAACCGTGTTTAGCTAGAATAACGTGTTACGCTGCGGCGTGCATGACGATACAACGTGAAAAATTTGAGAAATTTGGTCGTATTTTCGGTTTTCGCATTTTTTTTAAAAAAACGAGTCGATATGACCCGTCGGCGAATCCATGGGCTGTTATAAACCTTCGATGAATCTTTGTTTTTTTTAGAAAATCGTGGCTAGGACCCATCGGTGACTATATGAACTACTATAAACCTTCGACGAATATGTGTTTTTTCTAGAAAATTGTGGCTGTTTTTTTACGTATTTCGGCAAATTTGGTCGTATTTTCGGTTTTCATATTTGTTTAAAAAAAAATAGGTCGTTAGGACCCGTCGGCGGATCTATGGGTTGCTATAAATCTTCGATGAATTTACATTTTTTAGAAAACATGATTACGACTCGTCGCTAATCCATGAACTACTATAAACCTTCGCGAATATGTGTTTTTTCTAAAAAACTGTAGCTGTTTTTTTACGTATTTCGGTAAATTTGGTCGTATTTTCGATTTTCATATTTGTTTTAAAAAAATAGGTTGTTAGAACCCATTGGCGAATCTATGTACTGCTTTAAACCTTCAATGAATCTACATTTTTTTAGAAAACATGCTTACATGCACCCGTCGGCTAATCCATAGGTTACTATAAATTTATGACGAATCAGGCTTTTTTACCGAGATGGGAAAAAGTAATCTATTTTTCAGATCCGCTTTCGCTAAAAACAATCGGAGGCTAATCCATGGGTTGCTATAAATCTTCGATTTAATCTGATTTTTTAATCGTAGAGGACATAAAGTACCTTTTTTCAGGGTCCGATTCACTAAAAAGCACCAGGAGGACCTAAATGTAAACCGCGAGGGACCTAAACGTAATTTTGATATTTTTTCGGGTCTATTTTATTACAAAACCGTCGAAAGGACCTAAACGCGATTTTCATTTTTCCGAAAGGACCTAAATACGATTTTCAAATTTCCAGGGGCCCTCCCTCGAGGGCCGACACATGGCCCCCCTAGGAGGCCGGCAATCTTTGCCGCTATAATATATGGTATTATTATTATATGTAGTTCTTTTAACACATATCAACCACTGAAAAAACGCCTCCAGGACAGCATGACAGCCTTTGTCTGATCCTACCCTGCAATTTGTGGTGAAAAGAAGAAACAAAGATCCAACAACCAATTAGCAATTTAGTAAAAGGGTAATTAGTACTATGGCTGTAAGAATCTTGTCTTTACCTTCTAATCACTGTCTACCGTTGTTTACTTTCAGAACTTTCTTTTACTACTGTTATTTCGATCGATCGCTGTAAGTAAACTAGGTATATAAGCCCTGATGATGAGTAAAATGGATAAAGGATGTTCAAAAGTATATTCTCTAGTTTGGTAATGTAGAACCCTAGTTTCTGTTCGTTCTTCTCTGTTCTTATCAAAATTCTGTCAGATTTTGGAGTCGGATTGACAATGGGTCCTTACAAATTGGTATCAGAGCTGGCTCTTTCCTTGGCAAAGGACTTTGGGGCGGAGAGATTGGATTGAGGTTGGTTGACCTGTAAAATCCCTCGATCCATCAATTGAAGGAAATCCGGTGAAGAAGAGTGAGACATGGATGTGGGCATACAGATTGAGAAGATTCAAGCTCGTCTTGTGGATTTAGAGTCGTTGAAAGCTGATGTAGCGGAGATTAAAGCCATATTAATGAGCAATTGTCAGAACCAGTTCAGTGCGAGCTGAAAAATTCAGAGGAAAGTTCAGACAAAGAAGTGAAGTCTGTGTCTTCGGTAACAATCCAACGAGTTCAACTACAGAGATGGACGTTCCAAATCGACAGCTGAGTTACCTAAATAAAGAGATCAACGGCAAAAACTCAAAGTAGTAATTATTGTTAGCAGTAATTTTGTCATCAACAAGTTTTATTTGTTCACCAGTGGCTGTCGTTGTAATTTCAGTTGTTTATGTTTACTACTAGGTAATCTTGTAACAGACTAGGCTTATAAGCCGAAGATTTTCATGAAATGGAAATAGAAATTGATTTCCATGTATCTGAGTTTGTTAGAGTAAAGTAGACTATCGTAGAACTCTAATTGTTCCCTTCTAATTGTTCCCTGATCGCTACCCCAAACCCCCCCCCCCTTCTCTCTCTCCAGTTGAGATGATTTTGCATTTTCTAGGTCTGACAAAGGTACCAGCGTGCAATCAGTCCTTGGTGATCGAATCTTTTTTAATCTAAGTTGATATAATGCGAGTATTTTTATTCTAAATTTAATTAATTTAGCTTATAATTGACATGAAATCTTTGTTTTAATTAGCTAATTTTTATTTAATTATTATTATAAATTTTCTTTATTTATGGATTTACTTTGCAAATCCTATGGAAGTCAATTTGCTAAGTTTCCTTTATTATTTATTCTGAATTTTAGTTAATTTATATTGTACTTGACATGGACTCTTTTTTTAATCTAAGTCGTTATAACTTTGTGTATTTTATTCTAAATTTTAGTTAATTTGGCTTATAATTGGCATAGACTCTTTGTTTTAATTTGCATTTTATTATTATTATTTTAAATTGTAGTTTTTATTAATTTACTTTAGAAATTGTATGAAAGTCAAAATGCTAATTTTTCTTTATTTTGAATTTTAGATAATTTAAATTGTACTTGACAAAGACTTTCTTGTAATATAAGCCATTTTAATTATTATTTTATATTTTATTTATTTAAGAATTTACTTTAGAAATAATATGGAAGTCAAACTGCTAATTGTTCTAATTTTTTATTCTCAATTCGTAATTTAGATTGTACTTGATATGGACTCTTTCTTTCAATATAAACTATTATAATTCGCCCCGGCAGATAGATAGCTAAACCTTTTCTGATTAATGCGGTAGCTTTCTCAAAGGATCTAAAAAGTATAGATAGATAGCTAAAAACAAGTTTGGGTTTTTAATATTAGTAAACCAGCTTTTGAAATTTTTGAAGAGGCGCTTCGGATTATTTAGAACCCAAATAAATTAATTCCAAGCTTTGGTCAAGTTTTAATTAATTTTTAAATTAAAAAAGCTGCTGAAAATCTGGAAAACATTTTATTTAATGCAAAAGTTTCTTGAAAAAGCAAGAAATACAGAAAAGAAGACTTTGGAACTTATTTAATAGCTTTTTATGAATTCTCGATGTTACACATTCTCAAAAGAATTTCATAGGAGCCCTATATCTAGTGAGAATGGATATTTCCTTTTCTACTTTAATTCCAAAAATGAGTCCTAAAAGTAAGCAGCATATTTAGTGCAAATAGGAATCCACAACTGCACGATTTTGATGGAAACCAATAATTAAAACCGAAATGAAACAAATATCGAACTCACAAGAAACCACTTGCAGATGGGACCTAAGCACACTTTTGTACCACCAAACTACACCATCCGAAAGTTTGAAGATCGTTTGGTAACCAAATGACACCGATTGAATTGGCGGTTTACTACTAAAAGGACAAAAGTAAGTTCATTTGATGTAAATATACAAATATTATCCCATACATATATTGCTCAGATAACAAAATATACTCAACAAACAAATACAGAATTGTCAACGATCGAGATCGCCTGACCGCAAATGTGAAACGGGGTTAGTATGAATGAGGGACCCAAATCGAGCTTCACTCACTGGAGGAATAGGTCTGTGGCATCGTTGGTCGGGGGAAGGAGAAGAAGAGTGAGACACAGCGAATTATACTGGTTAGAGCCCCTGTGAAGGTAATAGCTCTACTCCAGTCTTGCCTGGGGGTAGGAAGTTTCACTATCTTTGAGTACAAGTATGATCTCTTTAGCTCAAGCTCTAGAATGCCTATAATGTCTACTGTCTTGTGTTTGGATTGCTTGTTCATGTCCTCGAGTATGCACGCTTCGTGGAGTCTTATACCTCTCCCAGCCGTTACCAGAAACGGCCCGGAGAGATTCCCGGAGTAGTGGCCTCATGCGTATTGAAGGTGAGCTATAACCGTCCGCAATTGCTGCCCACGTCTGCCTTAACTCCAGTAATCAAGGTCTTGGTAACCGTCGAGTAAACGCGCGTCCTGGAACTCGAGCTAAACTACCTCGAGCAAGAGCTAACTCCACGCCTCTCAAGCTCGAGGTTGTGCGGGGGTTGAACTCTTGCCGGACCAAGCTCGAGGTCGTGCGGGGCCACGTAGCCCAGGTCATGGTCGAAGATACTGCTGCCTAACCCCGAGCTAGGGGTCCTATTGACCACGCTTTGACCTCACTACTCACCCACAAGAGCAACACAAACCGAATTGCCAAAAACAATAAGCCCAAAAAAAAGAACAAGTCAGGTACTTCTCACGCAAGAGAAAACTCCACAACTCAAACCACAGCTCTTGCCAAATAAAAGGAGCAAGTAGCTAGACTCATTTCATCCATCAACAAATCAACACTCACTCTAACTCCTTAACTCGCATGGTACAAAACTCGGAAACCAGGCCTTTCTCAAAGACCAACACTAATCTGATACTCAGCCAACTCTTCTTTAACGCTTCATTACACAACCTCCAATCAACCAACGATTCTTCTCGGAAGATCATAATACTAACTCCCAAACTCAATTCTCATTTCTCTATTCAATTTCACTCACCCAACTTATATCTCCCCTCTAAAACTCCATACCGCAGATCAACCAACTCGTGATGACAGAAATAACACGAGTCACAACACTCTCTATTGAGCATCAAACCAATTATCATCAAAACACCAAAGCTATCCGATTAATAGCTAGGTTTTAAATTGGATCCTCTACGAACCAAAGAAAACACTGATTCCCATCTCTCCTTATGATTAACCTTTATAACCACATAACCATTATCAAGCCATATCATCGAACGAGTTAGCCCACCATATCTTAGTTATACCACAGGTCATTTAGTTTGAACCGCGGAGCCACACGAGACTTTTCAATCCAACAAGCTTCTAACCAAATCCGAATATACCACTATTTCTAACCATTTAACACCAGAATCCTCCAAGAACCAAAACACAACTCTTATCTTTTCAATAGTTACCCTTGGATCAAAAGGGTCATGACCAACCTTACTATTGCCACGATTAGTCCAACGGGCACAAATCCTATTTCCTCACAATACAATATCATACTTGACTTTCTTTCATACCTGTCCCGAGCAAGGAGACAACCCTTCGAAAAAAGATTCATAACTGATCCCGCCATTTCTGACTAACCCACATTGAATCCAACCCACAAGACCAAGGGTTCGAACATACTTAGAAAAAGTAATGCGTTTATCGACCGATTCCACCGTGCAACAACAAAATTATCCCACACAATCGTGGGACAACGGAATCCGACAACCCTCCACCAAGGTCGCTTGATTTTCCTTCCAAGAAGGTCTCACCTTACAACCATCACCCAACCATTACTTCCAAAGAGTATAATCTTCTATTATACTACACCAAAAACTCATGACCCAAAATCTTCTCGCCTCACACTAGAGCAAAGAAAAAAACTCGATTCGCTTAATAAGCTAACCACTTTCCCCAACTTAAAACCAATGCAATAGAATTCATATCGAAGAAAATCTCGACTCAAAAGAGGAGCACCACAACAAAACTTTTGCAGAAGTGGTCCCAAAAACCGAACGAACAAAGGTTTCTTTCTAACAACAAACCACTTCCATCACTTTAAATTTCCAAAGCATACATCTTCGCATCAAGACAACACTCAATTAATAAACAACACATCCCATAATCCCAATTAAAGGGGCAACTCACTTCTACCAACAATAATTTCTTATGATTTAATCAAACGATTCACCTTTTAAACACGTTCACACAATTCATTCTCATTTATTTAAGTCGAATTCCAATCGAACTATTAATACCATTATCTCTCACTCAAGAGCTCCCAACATTTTCCGTTACATCTATTTATTTCTTTTAAATAACGAGCTAAAGGCATCGAATTCTAGTTACTAAAAAGGCACAATTCATTCATACACTCTAAGTGTAAATTCCGCAATCATATCTTAGCCAATATTTAGCCACGGCCACGGAGTGGCGTAATTCAATGAACTGGAGTAGTCCAAAAACTATCATCACACCAAATCGTAATTAAGCACTCTTTCTTCCTCATATTCTTTCACCCATTGATTACATCCACGCTTGAAAATGTTATTACTTACGTTGAACCAATCTTTCCCCTAGGATGCTTATCAAGGGGAAACAGGTTGAAATTTTATCCATAATCAACATGTCCATCAACACCACTTCTTAACCTATCTCTAGGTGATCGCTTTTCAAAACAACCTTTAGCAAGATTAGCCTGCCCTCCTATTTCCTATTTGACAATAACACAAGGAACACACTAGAGCAACTATTCAAGTCCCCACTAATTTAGACAATATCTCCCTGCGACATAAATCGCCACAATGGCTCTAAGGCCATCTGTCGCTAAAGAGCAAACCAAGCTCCAAAATATTCAATTCAATAATTCTCCGCACTTTAATTACAACCTTGACTTAGGTTATACTAGCCACACCTTATAAAACTTATTATTACTCCACACAATCCGACCACTGAGAACACCTCGAAACAATTTCATCCCATCACCCTAGTAAAACAGGTTCCGCAACCAAACTTGTTATTCCTTCATCAACATCACTACTTTTAATCGTGGATCACCATGACCAACATAAAATTTCCGGTTATCTATCACCACAGGGTCAACCACCCTAACAACTCAATCGCTTTTACCAATCTCATATGGGAAGATCTTCAATCAACCTACAACTTACTCGATCGTCAGATTTTCCTTTCCAGAAAAGCCAATCAAACTTCCAAAGAAGCTCGACTCTCAAAAACTTAGAAAATGACAGGACTCAAGCCTTGGCATTCAACAACTCTCCAAACCAAACCTCAAACTCCAAAATTCCACGAAGGATAGGAGTTACGCAAATAATTTCACGGAAAGGAAAAGCAAATCGGTCGAATAACACTTTTTTTTCCTTTAAAGCCCCAAATCCAAAACTTCAACTCGGAGAACGACAACACGAAGAAATCCATGTCTTTCCCCGCCGTCAACCAATGGGGCGCAACACCACACCCCTCTTCTTTGACTTAAACCCAAAAGGACCAAATAAGTCAAAGCCCTAAAACTTACTCCATCTATTCTCCCATCTACAATGTATACAACAACTCCTCTAAACCGAAAACGCCCAAAGACAAAAAGGAATCCATAACCTTCTCCGCAAAGCAACCAAAAGAGGAATAACAGATTCTCTTTTCTTTGACTTAAATCCAAGAAGACCAAAGAAGATAAAACCCAAAACGAAATCCATCAACTCTTTAATTTACGACAAAGGAACAATGGCTCTCCTCACACGAGGTTATGAGTCCTTCGGTGCCAGCTCTAACTGCCACACTGACCAACGAGGCCTTAACACGGCCCAAACGAGTAAACCAAATCTTTCGGCACAAAAGAATCCCAAAAGATCCCACTAGTCAAACCAATAACTTCATAAACTTAGTAATAATATATGCTATCAAGCCTTAGCAAGACTAACATATAATATAGCATCATGCATCAACATAGCATCAATCATAAAATAAGCATTGTAGCACAACACAACGATAACCCATCCCTTTCCTACTATGCATCAGGGTGTGTCAAGTTTTAAATTAATTAACCATTCTAACTCAAGTTTTAAGGTTATTGTCCTAGGGCCACACATTTTTTTTAAAGGTTCAACCTAAACCATGTTTCTACTTTCATACAGCAAAATTTTAATTCATTCTAGAATTACTCACTACATTCAAGCACCACGGACCTGAAGCCCGCTCTGATACCAACTGTAACACCCCGGCGCCAAACGCAGCGCGAATGCTACCAAAAGCCCTAAATGACACTTACAACACTCCGGAGCCATACTAGTCCAGAGTGTCCCAAACAAGACTCAATAAATAGACTTGACAAAGAAGTCCCATTGAACTAATAGCTCAACAAGCGAGTCACTAAACACTTTACCTCTACTAAAAGATTGAAAACGACCTCGAGACTCTCTAAACCAGTTTAAAACTAAGTTACCGAAATTTACAAAATTTCGGCATGACCTCTCTAGAAACTAGGACATCCACTCAAACAGATGTAAAACATTGCGGTATATGATATCATTCTAGCAAGTCCTTAGTTAACCAATCTCACATCCAATAGAAATTAATAACTACTCCACAACGAACAACATATTACAACCTCACCAATATCACTAGGCTTTAAAAATCGATTTAAATAGTTTGATGGTGACCAAGTCGCATGTGCTCTACTCCCATCCCAAGAGCCACTTCAAAGAACCTAAAAAACAGAAGCAAACAAGCGTGAGTCCAAGACTCAAAGAAAGTGCAACCAAGTAAGAAAAGTAATGAATTCATCTAGAATATAACTCGCTTCAAGACATAAAGTGAAAGTTTCTTTAATTGATATCCGCAAATAAAAGAAGCAATTTGAATTCATATATATAAAATCAAACATAAGAGCACAACTACTTCATTATTTGTCATAACCAATACTAAATGGAAATCATCCAAAGAAAGGAAGCAAAGAATTCAGCCCCATTTACCACATCCAACTCTAAACATAACTAAACTGCACTCATGCCTCAATAGTCATTCCAGATGAGTCCACGACTCAATCCTCAACCTGCTATTTCCATTCTCATCAATTAATATTTAACAATTGCAACACACATAATGAAATGCGATGCTTTTATGCGCTCATGCTCAAAATGCAACCTTTAGCCTATACCTCAGATAGTTGAGTGCACACCGCCGACGCACCCTCAATCCCAACCATCCTGTGGCGGGCCTACTTATCGACTCGCTCCCATCCGTGGATGGGACTACGAGGTAGGACTTTTGTACTCACTACGTGTGAGTACAGAGGCCCACATCAACATAGGTCGTCTCTTCTGTAATGAATGCGCAAATGCAAGTGACATGTTTATAAGCACAACACAAACATGAATATAACACACACATTACCAGTTAATCACTTTATCCTTTGCATCAATATAACCATACTCATTTGTACAATACATAAGGCATTGCAATACTAGAAATTGAATAACTTACCTTTCCATTGCTAACATTCATCCATCCTCACTACCATGATAAGAACAACTTCTAGATATACTATTAAACATAACCAAATCATTAGAATTTTCGTACTCTTATTGCAAGCAGAACATTTAACACCTACTAACGCTCTAGGAGATGCACTTGCCTTTCACCTCGGCGATAAACTGACGGCCCAAAGCAGCGCTAGAAACCACTGACCCTAGAGAACAACAAACCAAGATAGGGCAAGACACGACTGTCACAATCACAATCTTATCGAAAATTAAAGAAGCATAGTTAAATAAGAGTATAATCGCACACTACTTGATAAGGATTTTAAAACACCAACTCCAACCTCCAATACTACAGGTGATGTTGCCTTAGCAAAGAGTAACTTATATAAAGGAAGATACCTCCATAATACACCATTACAAAACAACTATTAATTTAACAAAGCAAGGATGCAATATCACTTGATTAAATCATGCCCTACTCTAAATCTCATGCCATTGATCTCATCACGTAAACACCATCTACTCCACAATCACAAATCAAAAACATCATGGTGTTCTCAGAACTCAATAGTGTTTCCCAAAACATGGAAGATCATATGCCGATACTATACACATACCTAATAAAGAAATGTAATGACCAAGGGTCAAGAGCCACAACAAACATTAGTAGGTCACTATGTTATATAATGCACGAGCAAGCAATAATTTAAAAGCCCACCCTAGATCTGTGCCACTAACAAATTAATTAAAACCATCTTAAACTTCTCCCTTAATCTAAATCATAGAGAGGCTGCAGATAACAATAATATGCATAACATTTTGATTCCAATAAATTATTATATAAGCATATTTATAATACATGACCATGCAGCAATTCCATATCAAAAGACAGACCACAACCATACTCACTAGCAAAACCACTTAGGGAGAAAGGAGACCATCACTTCATTCTCATGGAAACCTAGCTAAGCATTTCATCAAACACTTGGCATGCATACTAGAAATCAACACCACAATTTCAATTTGTTGGAGTTCTCACCACAAGGAAGCAAGAGGGGAGGGCAAGGCTCACATCGCCGAATGTCGGTAGCCGTTGCCTCTCACTGAGCTTCAGCAGGAAACCCAAGCCGAGGGGAGGCGACGCCGTCCTGGGGGAGGGTGACGCCGGCCTGGGGAGGGTCGCAGGGAGAGCACCGGCAGGGGAGGGCGTAGGGGGAGCACCGGCAAGGGAGGGCTCAGCCAGGGGGAGCATCGGCAGGGGAGGGCGCAGGGGGAGCACCGGCAAGGGAGGGCTCGGCCAGGGGGAGCATCGGCAGGGGAGGGGAGAGGCGCCAACACCCTGGGCGAGCCGGCCAGAGACGCTGGATGTGGGAGTCGGCTGGAAAGGTTGGAAAGCAAAGAAAATATCATGGCCAAGGGGAAGAATGACAGCCACAAGAATGAGAGGAGGAGAAATCCCAAAAAATACCCCTCCCCAAACCTAAATCTTTAACCCTAACCTTTACTAAACTTTTTAATCTACGAGGCGACAAAACTGTTCTTCAGAATAAATCCTTGAATCAAGAAAATGAGAACATCACTGGCCAAAAAAACTGGAAAAGTGCTTTGCAGTATTACACCTTAGTCTTAAACCGGGAACGATCTAGGCTTATAAACCCAAACCATCAGCGACCTTTGGAAAGCTCTCGACCTTCCTGCACTCTTCGCCTCCCAGCCTTTTGCTCCAACCATCTCTTACTTCCCCGACCAAACACCAAATGACTATCATGGCCAAGCTCAGAAAAAGTTCCCTGTCAATGACGAGAACGAGGGAGCTTGAAGGCCTGGGATTGCTAGACCCAGCAACGTGGCGGCTGCCGAGTGGAGAGACCGAGCCGCAACCATGGGACGACAAGCTCGTCTGTACCGAGCATTACATGCTCTTCGGCCTGCGGATGCCGGAGAGCGACTTCATGGCGGCGGTCCTCGCACAATGTGAGATTAAGCTCATCAATCTGGTGCCCAACTCTATCCTCCTTCTTTCCATCTTCTCTCATCTGTGCGAGGGGTTCCTCGGGATCCTTCCCACCCCTTCTCTTTTCTTTCGCTTCTTCTCCTTGTTCCGCACCGGCAAGGACTCCGTGGTCGGTTGCTTCTACTTCCGGCTGCGGGCAGGGCTTCCTTGTCCTTCCCCCAAATCCGCTCTCGAGACTCCCTCGGTCTATGGACCGAGCGGTGGTTCTACTTGAAGAGGGGTGAAGATGGCGCGCTGTCGTACGACGGAACCCCCATCTCTGACAAGAGGCAGACCCTGGAGGCGGATGACCTGGAGATCGACCAGGAGGCCATCGCCACCATCCACATCTGCGCCACGCGTGGCCTCACCCAGCAGGCCATTGCCAATGATTTTCTGTGGAACCGGGTGTTCCCTCTGCGAAAGAGGGTGCACCCATTCTTCGAGATCAAGGGCCGCGACGACCTTACCCATGAAGGAACGTCTGGTAAGTTTGCCTGCTCTGGAGTTTGCTTGAGTTTGATCTTGGGGTTTCCTTGATGACCTTGCTCTCCAAAAGAATACTGGAATCTCGGATCGCGCCGTGATGAACGAGATGTTCAGAAGGCGCGATGATTACACCATCAACGACCCCGTCCCGAAGAACGTGCTGCACCGAAAAGCCGAGGTAAGTGACCTTGGATCAGGTCTTAACCCGTGAATGCCTAGGTCCTTCCTTGATCTTTAGATGCACGTGCAGGACAATCAAGAGTTGTCTGAAACGGCGAAGAGGATGCTACCGCTGCCCGGAGCGAACAAGGGTAAGAAAGCGGGAAAGAGGCCGCCCCCGAACGGAGCAAGCGGCAGGGATGCGAAGAAGTAGCACGTCGAATGGGGCGACCGCACGATGGTGAGTTTCCCCATGGTCGAGCCCCCGAGCTCTTGCTCGTGACCCTTCGCTTTCTAACATATCTTCCCCTTGCAGCAACAGAGCGCTGCGGCTGCCGCCAAGACTTTGAGTCCTCAGATGACCCAAGGGCCCTGATCACAGGGCCCTAGGTTGTCGGGACCCGGATATGCAAATCCAAACCCTTCAGGTATACAAAGACTAGTCCAGATCACGCTTAGTGCACACAAGGGAAACATAGATGACATATCATTCCATACATCGAAATAACTAAGAAGAAGCAAATTATTATTGAATAAAGCAAACGACCTTATAGTCAAGGTTCATACATCAATGCCTCTTGGCTTAAGAAACAATTAAACTGCATTGCGTGAAATAAAATAACTTGGGCCATTCGACATGCCACAGCAATCGCTCGGGGAACGCCTTCCTAGTCGCATTTAGTCTTCATAGTACTCCTCCTCTTGATACTCATTACCGTCCTTCCTCAAAGAATCGAACAACATGGGCATAAAGCCGTGAGTACAAACGACTCAACAAGCCGAGGGAAATGATGCAATATATTCATGCACGGCTTGACAAAGGATAGTTATATGGTTCTTTTGCGTAAAGCAATAACTTGAATTTAAATACAATAAATAGATTGAAGGCGATTGATAAAAACAATAATAAGTAATCGTAAATCAATGGTATACAACATGAACAGTAATGACGAGGCATCACCCCACGCTATTCAAACAAGTATCAACCACACGCTTCAACGGATAGCTTGAGACAACAAAACAACAAAGTGAACTCCCGCTCACATCCCAACAATTCCACATTTCAAGAAAATACTCTATACCCGTGTGAAATCCCTGCTTGTCCATGACCATGACACTATATTCAATAGTTTACACTCGCAGAGGTTGTACAATTTTACCCACAAGACATGATCATCCCTTAATGCCAAGCGCTAAGAACACACTTCCTTTGGTGTGTCGGCAGAGAGATCACTACAAAGCCTTTACAATGCATGTCTAAACCCAAGATCGCCTTCTAAGGTTTCACTTCTGGGCCCCCTCTTGAGCCATGTGGGTCTACCCGCCCCACACCAACAACCGGCAATACTCAAGTCCGACATTGCCAATTAATCAGCTAGGTCCGCCCCATACCGGACTCGTGGTTGCAAGTTAGGCCCAGCTCAATGGCGCACAAGATTAAGTCCTTAAATTGACTCGAGCAAGACAAACCACATCCCAATGTGCTAAAAAGCACCCCTTTATCGCACGATCAATTGCCCGAGGGAAACATTTTGTTCAACCCAAAACCATTGGCATCCCCGCCATGGTACAACAAGTTTTACAACAAAGGGTCAATGTACCACAATTCAATATCTCATTAAGTCAAGATTAACATTAGCTCACAGTGATATGAATCCCATCGGACAACTAAGCATGGCTAAGCATAGCTTCGATAACCCAATGTTGGTAATATGATTATGTCCAACTAGTAATGTCCCAACCTATGGTTAACAATGGATACATGGCATTCCAATAATCAAAGGCATACTCCAACAGTAAATAGCTACTTCCATAAACTAGCATTGTTACATAAATAGCATGCGATTGTATAAAACAAAGTACTTTTGCAAACATGGGTTCAATATGATCAAAGGTCTACGACTTGCCTTGTTGTTCAAGTGCTGATGCTTGGTCTTCAAGTCTCCGTCGCTTCCTTCGGGATTCAAGGCTCACCGGAAAATAAAGCAACGAAACCAAATAAATACAAAACAGAGGAGAAAACAAGCTCAAAATTGAAAATAAATGGCTCTGGAATGTAGAGCTCAATTTTACAAAAATTTAGAAATTTGAATCGCTCAATCGAGTTCTGGACGAAGGAGAACGGGCCTCCTAAGATTTAATTCAGAGAAAATCAGAGAAATTCACAAGGGCTGACACGTGGCAGCTTGTGATTGGCTGGAATTTCGTAAATTCGGGAAAATCAGAGAAAAGGAAAAGAAATTCCACTGACACATGGGGCCCACATGTCAGTGAGACGGTCTACGGTAGACCGGGAGCACCGAGGTGACCTTCGGGTGATGTGGTAGACCGCGACGACGTGGCATACCACGCGCGCTTAGGGTCGAGGTGGCGCCAGCAGCGGCACACACGCTGCGTACGACGCGACGATGACGCTGCATGGGGCGGGTTCGCCACGCTGGCGAATCTTGAACGCCGGCTCGAATCGGACGGCGACGGTTGATGCTCACGGCCGAGGACGCGGCGCGATCTCGAGCGCCCACCGAGATCGAATCACCGAGGTTTATGGCGGGCGCGACGGCGAGGCGGCGGCGCGACTACCGGAGGCGGAGAAGACGACACACCTAAACGGCGGAGGACGGCGGATCGGGCGGAAGAATCATGGATCGGGAGAGGGCTTGAGGTGAGTTCGACGCAACCGGTGGCGGCGAGGAGCGCCGGAGAGGCCAGAACGGCGGAGAAGGTGCACGAGACGGCGACAACTTCGGCGAGGGCGTCATGCGGTGGCGCTCTCGGCGACAAGAGAGATGGCGGCGGAAGCAGCGTGACGAGGCGAACCTCGTACGGGAGGTGGCGGCGGCTTTAAATAGCCCTGGGAGCCGTGCCCGACTCGGACGCCGAAAAGGGCGGCTAGGGCTAGGGTTTGGGCGGCGGGCAACAAGACGACGGAGGCATCAGAGCCGGACGCGTGGCGCGGATCGGACGGATGCGGTGCGCGCGCGCGGAGTGGGCCGGCATGAATAGGAAATGGGCCGGAGGCAATTTCAGCCCGAAGAAATTTTGGAAATTAAAAAACGTTTTTCCAATTAATAAATTCCAGAAATTCCAATAACTCCAAATAAATTCAAATAAATAGCAAATAAATTCAGAAAAATCTCCAAAAATACAGAAAAATTCCTTGAAGCAAAAGGAACCCAATAAAAACTGGAAACCTTTAATTTGACACATAGATTAATCAAATTAAATCTTTTTATTATTGGAAAATTCATGTTAAGCTTCAATTAATTCCAAGAAAATGCAAATGGTTCACTTTTGAATTTAAACATTCCAAAACTTCAAATTTTGGGATGTTACAAACCTCTCCTTAAAGGAATCTCGACCCGAGATTCGTGACCGCTAGAGAATAGGTGGGAAACTCTTGACTTCAGATCCTCTTCTCGCTCCCAAGTTGCTTCTCTTCGTAATGGTTACTCCATTGGACTTTGCAAAACGGATGATCTTGCTTCTAGTGATGCGCTCCGCAACATCCAAAATCTTCACCGGTCGCTTTTTGTAAGTGAGATCCTCTTGCAAATCGATATCTTTCAACCAAGATTCGCTTTTTCTCGTACTCGCAGCACTTCTTCAATCGCGACACATGGAACACATCGTGATTCCAAATAAGGATCGAGGCAACTCAAGCTTGTAAGCAACTTCTCCTCTTCGCTCCAAGACTTTGAACGGTCCAACATATCTAGGGCAAGTTTCCTTTTACTTGAAATCTCTTAACTCCTTTAAGAGGGTGACTCTAAGATACACATAATCACGGGCTCAAACTCAAATCTCGGCGACGATTATCTCGTGATAACTCTTCCATGCTCGCTGGAGCTATCTTCAACTTGTCTCAATTAACGCACTTGCTCTTCGGGCTTGTAGTATGGCAGACCAAACAATTGTCTTTCTCCGCCTCTTTCCAATTAAGAGGGTTCTGACTTTCTTCCATATAAAGCTTCGTAAGGAGACATTTGCAGTCGGGCTCGATAACTATTATTGTAAGAAAACTCAGATAGGGCAAACACTTGTCCCACTTAGCACCATAGGTTAAGGCACAAGCTCTTAGCATATCCTCCGAATCCGTTCACACGCCGCTTTGTCCATCACCGAGGGTGATAAGCAAGATCTTGAACCTCGAGATGAGTTCCCATAGCTTCATGCAAACTCGCCAAAAAGCGAGAGGTAAACCGGGTTCCTCTATCGGAGACAATCTTCTTAGGCACTCCATGAAGACCGATAATCCTTGACATATATAATTCGCCAATTTATCTCCTGTAGGTAGTCTTAATCGAATGAAGTGAGCTACCTTGGTCAATCGATCCACTATTACCCGGATCGAATCATAACCGCTTGGGTCTTAGGAAGTCCCAGAATGAAATCCATACCAATCTCTTCCCACTTCCACTGAATCTTCAATGGTCAAGCAATCCTGCCGGCCTCGATGCTCGCTTAACCTTCCGCAGATATCACAAAGAGCAACATATTCTGCAATCTCACGCTTCATACTCGCCACCAATACCTTTCCTTGAGGTCTTGATACATCTTGGTACTTCCAGGTGGATGGAGTATAATGTCTCATGCGCTTTTTTGAGTAATGTACTCCTTGAGCTCTTTCGATCAGTACACAAATACGATTCTCACACCACACAAGACTTTTTCATCTTCAAGAATCTCGGGCTTTTCCTTTCTTCATATTAGTCTTGATCTCCTTGATATCAAGATCATCGCCTTGGGCTTCCTGGATCTGATCTTCCAATGTTGGACGACTTCCAAAGTTGCTAAGTAACCTTCTTGCACCACTTCTAGACTGAGCTTCTGAAATTCCTCATAGAGTGCTGGCTGACTTTCCTTAATCATCAGGGTGTTGCAGTAACTCTTTCTACTTAAAGCATCAGCTACAACATTGGCTTTGCTGGATGATAATGAATACCAATGTCATAGTCCTTGATTAACTCTAACCATCTTCTTTGCCTCATATTGAGTTCGCTTTGGGTAAAATGTACTTCAGGCTCTTATGATCAGTGTACACCTCACAACGATTACCGATGAGGTAATGACGCCAAATCTTTAAAGCATGCACTACGGCAGCTAATTCCAAATCATGGGTCGGATAGTTGACTTCATGTGGCCTCAGCTGACGCGAAGCATATGCCACAACCTTCTTATCTTGCATTTGACGCATAGATTAATCAAATTAAATCTTTTTATTATTGGAAAATTCATGTTAAGCTTCAATTAATTCCAAGAAAATGCAAATGGTTCACTTTTGAATTTAAACATTCCAAAACTTCAAATTTTGGGATGTTACATAGGTCCTCAGCAACGGGAGACCTGGAGCCACCGCGAGCTCCAAGGTCTCAAGCTCGAGGCACCTAAAGAAGGGATGCCTCCTCACCCTCGGAGCGCCGAGGTCTCGCCACCCCACAGCGAAGCCGACTCGACCTGTAGGCCACCGCCTTCATTTGCACGGCTCCCTTTCTATCTTTTAGCTTAGTAGCTTTTCCTTATCGCAGACTCTGAGCACTCGAGCTTAGCCCTTGCCCATCTTGACTATGGCTATTGTCCAGGGTGAGTCTAAGTCCGAAGAGGAGGAGGGAGCCTCCTGGTGCCGACTTTGCCGCGCCAAAGCGGGCAGTCGCGCCCCACGCACTCCATAGAGTTGGGTCTTGGCCGACGAGGCCAAACAAGGCGCCGATGACCTAGCCGAGGGCAAAACCTCGTCCGCCGCCAACGAGGACGAGGTTGACGATGCCATGGATGCCGAAGCCGGTGCCAACCCATGTGAGGTCATCGCAGAGGACGATGCTCAGGATGCCTCGGCCATGGCGGCTGAGACCACCCAAGCCACTCCTGCCAAGGATGTCTCAGGCATGAAGGTCGAGGGTGACACTCCGACCGTGGAGGCCAAGACCAACCCAGTCGTTGGAACCGAGCCCGGGGGCAGACTAAGCCCCCCGGGGGAAGAAGCCCAAGACGAGGTCGCCGCCAGCGGAGTGCCTGAGGGTCTTCGCCCAGGTGACCCAGTGGCGACAAAGGCTAGGACCGCGCTAGAGTCATCAAGCAGCAGGTCCGCTGAACACCCCCGTGTGCACTTCGAGGGCCGGCTTAGCCAAGTACAAAGCCCTCTCCTGCACTTGCCGAATTTTAGTTCAAGTCTTGTTTGACAAAGACTATGCTTTTGAATTCCACAGGCCATCGATTCCGTCGCCCAAGGTCTGCAAGGTCTTCAGACACACTCCGATGCCCTGAAGGTCTTTTTCGACCTGGTGGAACAGTGGGAGGCGTAGCGGATCAAGCTCATAAAGACCTTGGAGGTCGAGCAAGATGAGGCTACGCGCAAGGCAACAGCCCACTCCAGCGAGCTTGCTACCCTTCGCCAGGCGATGAAGGCGCTCGAGACCACCCACGCATCCGAGCACAAGCAGGCCATCTCCACCGAGCGCAATCATGCACGCAAGGCCATCAAAGAGGAGCGAACTCGGTCGACCAAGGTACTCAAAGCCGAACGAGCCAAGGCGGAGGAGATGGTGAAGGCTGCTGCGGAGCAAGCGGCCGCCCCGACGAAGGCCTCCACCGAGCTCAAGGCTAAAGTCGCCGAGCTCGAGGAAAAGTTGGGGCGGGCGACCAAGACGGCGAAGAGTGCCTTGGCCCAGCTCCAGGACGAACGAAGCCGCACCGCCAACGCCGCAGCCGAAGAGGGCCAAAGTTGTTGAACTCGAGCAAGAAAAACTTGCCGCGACATGGCCGACCTGTAATTTTAGACTTGATAATTTGTAAATAGAATGCAGTAAGTTAGAGATTAATGAAACAAAGTTGTTTTGACGAAACGAGCTTGCGTCTCTATTTGCTCTTGTTATATAAATTTTTTTTATCGTGTACTTAGCCTTTTTCCGAGGTAGTATATCCTCGTCTAACCCCTGTTGGGACCAAGGTCGAGCAACGTCGGCATTGGGCGCAAGTTTAGAAACCTGCAAAAACCACGACCTGCAAGATCGATAAAAATCCATAGGGAGCATAACACAGGTGTACGAGAAAAGACCTAGGCTCGAAAGTATTAAGGTCATTTTTAGATTAGATTCTTTAATCACGACCTCGATTTGTGCTTGCTCGACGGGTCCAAATTTGGAGTTAGTTCAAACCTTGGCATAGGGGAAGCTGGGATGCGAAGAGATTCGGTTTATAAATAGCTCGATCCCTGGGGGTGAATTCTAAGCTCACAAAATTGGAGTCAAGATCTAGAGCACTTATACGCAGGTCAGATTCAAAAAGAATCTCAGATCCGAGCTTGGTACAAAATATAGAAGAATAGAAAGAACACAGAGACCAACATAGCCAATAAATAATAAACTTTATTGAAATTTGAGAAAAAGGAGTTACACATAAAATTTTCAAAGCTGGTCAATGTTCCATGAGCTAGAGAGCTCTCTGCCATCGGGCATCACTAGCCGGTAAGCCCCCGTGCAATATGTTGAAACAACTCTATAAGGGCCCTCCCACCGTGGGGATAACTTGTTGGTGTTGAACGAGCCCTGAATTCATCTTAGGGCTAAGTCCCCAACAAGGTGCTCCCTAGGTCGTACCGATCGAGACGCATGTCTACGAAGAGCTTACAAGTAGTGCGTTGATCGTAGCAGTGCACAGCATCTTACTTCTTTTGCTAGGGTAAGGTCAAGAAACCGTTCTTGCTCGAAGTCAATCTGGTTGACCAAGCTGACCCTAGCAGAGCCCAGCGTCACCTCTGGAGGCAGGACGGCTTCGGTACCGAATACAAGCCGGAAGGGTGTGGACCCTATTGCTCGGCTGACTGTGGTACGAATAGACCACAAGACGGTGGGAAGTTCATCCACCCAGGTCTGGCCGTATCGTTCGAGCTCATCTGATACTCGTTTCTTGATGCCTTGAACAATCTGTCCGTTGGCGCGCTCTACTGCTCCATTGCTTTTGTGGATGGGCCACCGAAGCATAGCATGCTTTGGTGCCGATGTCCTCGCAATATTCCTGGAACAGTTCACTAGTAAATTGTGTTCCATTGTCAGTGATAATTCTGCATGGAACCCCATACCTGGTGACCATGAACAAGCGAAAAAACCTAACGGCTGCTCGAGCTGTGATGGTCGAGACGGGTTCAGTTTCGGTCCACTTGGTAAAAGTGTCGATGACAACGAACAAGAATTTCTTACCCCCAACTGCTTGAGGGAAATCAAGGATGTCCATCCCCCATGTCGAGAAGGGCCAAGCGAGCGGGATGGTCTGGAGTGCGTAGGCGGGTTGATGCGACTTCTGAGCATGGAACTGGCAAGCTCGATAGGTGCGAACGATGTCGCGAGCATCTTGAAGCGCTGTTGGCCAGTAGAACCCTATGCGGAAGACTTTTCCGACCATCGTCCTGAAAGAAGAATGCTCTCCACAGAGGCCCGAGTGGATGTCATTTAGAAGGTACTTACCCTCCTCCGTGGTGATGCACCTTGTCAAGACTCCAGAGACATTCCGTCAGTAAAGTTTACCGTCAACGAGCTTGTATGAACACGCCCGACGCTTGATCCTACTCCTCTAGGTGGGGTCAGACGGAAGCTCGCCTCACGCAAGAAAATCGCAAATTGGTTCAGCCCATGAGGGAATACCTTCAATGATGACGACTGAGACCTCTTGGTTGGAAATCGAAGGCGTCACCAAGGTTTATAGGATGATGTCTGAAGGAATCTCGTCGTCCGATGAGCTGAGCTTGGAGATGAAATCGGCACTGGAGTTGTCCTTCATAGGCATGTGTTTGAGCTCCAGATTCTGAAACCACTTCTCCATTTTACGTACCTCGGCGAGGTATTTGACCATCGAGTCTCCCGAGCACTGGTAGTCTTTGTTGAATTGATTGACAATGAGCTGGGAGTCACCCTTGACAATCAATCGGTGCATGCTCAGCGCCTTGCAAGCTCGAAGACCCGCTAGGAGAGCTTCGTACTCTACTACATTGTTGGTCGCTGGAAACCTGAAACGAACTACGTACCTTAGCTTATCGCCACACGGGGTGAGAATAAGGATTCCAGCCCCCGAGCGCTTGAAGGGTCTCGAGCCGTCAAAGTACATGATCCAGGGCTTGTCCTCCTCTACCTCGAGCTCGGGAGCGGGCTGCGATGTCTGCTCGACCACGAAGTCGGCGAGCTCCTGTGACTTGATGGCCGTGCGAGCTATGACCTGGACATCAAACGTTGCTAGCTTCATGGCCCACTTGGCAATGCGACCTCCGGCCTCTGGATTCCTTAAGATTTCCCTGAGTGGAAAGTTGCTTGAGACGACCACAGAATGCGCCTGAAAATAATGTCGAAGCTTGCGCGAGGCCATGAGGAGAGCGTACAGTTGTTTTTGAACCTATGGGTAGCGCTCCTCCGGGTCGTGTAGGACCTCACTGACATAGTAGATCGAGTGCTGCCGTGCATCCCGCCGCCACCAAGACAAGATCGATAAGCAGGCGGTGGCGCAAGAAGGTAGAGCAAAGAACTTCTCGCCTGCCATGGAGTTGCAAGCAAGGGTGGGCTTGACAAGTATACCTTCAGCTCGTCGAAGGATTGCTGCGCTTCGGGCGTCCACTCGAAACTCCCTTGTATGTGCAGGGCTCTGAAGAACGGCAACCCACGTTCGCCAAGCCTCGAGATGAACCGGTTGAGGCGGCCATGCAGCCGGTAAGGCATTGTACCTGCATTACCGAGGTCGGGGGTGCCATCCTCTCGATCGCCTCAATCTTCTCCGGATTCGAACCAACTCCTGAGCCCCCGATCATGAGCCGAGCACTTTTCTTGAAGCAGCGCCGAACACACATTTCTCAGGATTAAGCTTAATCTTATGCCTGTTCAGGTTGGCGAAGGTCTCCTCAAGGTCTTGAACGTGGTTGTCTTCGGAGGAGTTCTTGACGATGATGTCGTCTACGTAGACCTCAATGTTGCGGCTGATCTGAGGGTCGAATGTCTTGGTCATCAGGTGTTAGAATGTTGCGTCAGCATTGCGGAGACCAAACGACATGGTCGTGTAACAGTAGGTTCCGAACGGTGTGATGAACGACGTCTTGCTTTCGTTGCCGACCGCCAGCTTGATCTGGTGATACCCAGAATAGACATCCAAGAAGCTTAGCATCTTGGCATTCATGGTGGAGTCGACGATCTGGTCTATGCACGGGAAAGGGAAGTTGTCATTCGGGCATGCCGAGTTCAACCCCGTGTGATCGACGCACATCATCCACTTCCCGCCTTTCTTCTGCACGATGACCGGGTTGGCCAACCATTCGGAATAGTCTATCTCATGAATGAACCCGACCTTCAGCAGCTCATCAAGGTTCTCCCTGATTACAGTAACCTTCTTAGGGGAGAAACGACGCAGCTTCTAGCTCACAGGTCGGCAGTTGGGCCTTACTTGCAGTTTGTGCTCAATCACCTCCCTTGGGACACCTGACATGTCCGCAGGTTCCCAGGCGAATATGTCCTTATTGGCACAGAGGAAGGTGACGAGCTCGAGTTCCTATTTGGAACTCAGCTTGGCCGAAATTTGAACACACCTGGCCGAGTCATCCTCCTCGAGCGGCACAGCCTTCGATGATCCACTGGGCTGAATTGCCGCCTTCTGATGAGCGTTCTTCATGGTTGCCTCAGGACCTCGCTGAGGCAGCATGCCGTGAGGGCCAAGGCTTTGGTCTCACACCTGTGCGCTGCCTTGAGATCGCCTCACACCGTTATGACACCGTTAGGCCCTGGCAACTTCATACAACGATGGCCGTAATGGTTGGTCGCCATGAACTTGATCAACACTAGTCGCCTAAGGATAGCGTTGTACGGAAGGTCTCCTTGGACCACCTTAAAGGTGATTAGCTCGGTGCGGAAGTTGTCTGAATCGCCGAAGGTAACAGGCAAGACCACTTGCCCAAGAGGGGTGGTCGAGCTCCCAGGAACGATTCCGAAGAACGGAACCGCTATGCTCTTGACCTTCGACCGGGAATCAGATCCGCCGAGTCGCCGGGCTTGGAGTAGATTAAGGGAGCTACCCCCGTCGATCATAACGCGCCCGACCATAGTATTGCTGATGGTCGGGGCACGACCAAGGCGGTTTTCAGGTCTTTAGCCATATCTTGGAGAGCATCTTTCAATGAAAAAGTCATAGTGGCCCCAGCCCACTTGCAGTGTTGTTCGATGAGCCTCTGGCGGTAACTTGATAGACGGTGCATGAAGTAGCCTTTAGCTCGTGCTGAGACTAGTAGGCTGACGAGCCGCTGAAGATGACGTCGATCCGGCGATCGCCCTGTTGGAATTCCAGGTTGAGGTCGTCGAGGCCTGCCCCGGCATTAACCCTGTCGGGTTCCTCGCCTTCCTTCGGTAGTGTGGGCATCTCACCATGCCCATCGTAAAAGGCGTCCAACTTGCTCTGCCAAGCCTGCGGCCGCAGTGGTGGCACAGAGCCCTATGGAATAAGCGAATTTTGCTTCATCGAACACAGGCGCCCTTCGACGTCCCGTGGCGGCGTCGACACGTTGGGACCAGTCGGCGGTTCCCTGCTGGGGTTGGCGTGGCGCCTGCTGAGGTCGTGGCTGGCCCTGGCGAGGTCGGGGCACCTCCTGGGCCTGTTCCCGCACCTCCAAGACTTCACGCCGGCCACTTGCCGAGACAATCACGCGTGGCTGACCACCGCCATTCTTGCAATCCCTCTTCCACTTTTTGGCGGTTGGACCCAGGTCGGCGCCTTTGGAATTGGACGGGCCAGCCTCTCCCGAGTTTAGGCCAAACTTACCTTGGTCATAATCACGCTTCCAACGGACCGCATCGTCTGCGTCTGCGTACCGCTCCGCCATGCGGAATAGCTTGTTGACGCTGAGCCTCGTCGTGATTTCCAGGTCCTCGGTGAGTCACCGATCACGGATGCCAAACTTGAAGGCCTTAAACACGGCCTCGTCAGAGACACTCAGAATCAAATTCCTCATGCGGATGAATCGCCGCACGAAGTCACGAAGTGGCTCGTTCTTGCCCTGGATAACACGATCCAGGTCTTTCTCCCTTCCAGGCCGCTCGTAACAACTCTGGAAGTTGGAGCGGAGGGCATTCTGGATCTGGCGCCACAATCGGAAAGAGCCGAGCTTCTGATTGAAGAGCTAGGTTCGAGCGGCGCCGTCCAGCACAGTCGTGAGGTAATTGGCCATCACAGCCTCGTCTCCTCCAGCCGCCAAAATGGCGGTCGAATAAATTGATAGAAACTCGTCGGGGTTCTTTGTACCGTCAAAGCGTTCTATCGATGCCGGCTTAAATCGAGCTGGCCAGCGCACCCGATGAAGGCCGTCAGAGTAGGCCGAACAACCATAAGCCGAACAGAGCATCTTGAGAAGGTGGTAATCTTCGCTGGATTGAGTTGAGGTTACCTCGATGGCGGATCTTCGCTGAGGTGATCAGCGGGAATCACCGGAAGATACATGACGATCATGGACCCTGCGGCGCATAGATGGGACGTCCAGGGAAAGACTTCTAGACACGCCGCCGCTTGAAGGAGAGCTGCTATAGCTTGGTTGACGTCGAACACCACCCGGGGTCGCATCCAAGGGACGACAACGCGGTGGAGTCCGGGACAAATCCTGCGATGGCTGGCGAGAAGGCGCCTCCTACCGGGGAGGTGATCGGAGAATGCGCCGGCGTTGGCGCGACGAGTTGTCGTCACTCCTCAGGGAGCGGGACCCTGAGCGGTGACCTTGGTGCTGCGGAGGTATGACCTCTGTCGCAGCCCTATCGAGCTCACCAGCAAGAGCTCGGCCGAAAAGTTCCGACCTCACCCGATCAGGATCAGACGTGACCCAGGCGATGGCTTGGAGGCGCTCGCCCGAGGGGGGAAGCCTAGGACGCCTAGACGAGGTGCCAGCCTTCTCTTGGTCCTCTCACCGGAGGGTAGTTATGGCTTGGTTGATGGCAACCTGAACCATCCAGCGAGTATCCTCAGGGGTCTTTGGATCGCAATCATCCGCCCCCGTGTTCACGCCACAGCTATTTGCCATGAGGACAAGTTGCTCGCGCAGCGACGGTGAGGGTGAAAACAGGGACGTGGAGTCATCACGCTCGGGTTCTGCGCCCGAACCCACACTCGACGAACGTCCTTCAATGGAGCGCGCCATGCTCCTAAGATCTTGGTGTTGTTCCTTTGAATGAGCGAATCTTTCAGGCCCCACGGTGGGCGCCAGCTGTCGATGATCGGGATCGCCTGACTGCAAATGTGAAATGGGGTTAGTATGAATGAGGGACCCAAATCGAGCTTCACTCACTAGAGGAATAGGTCTGTGGCATCGTTGGTCGGGGGAAGGAGAAGAAGAGTGAGACACAGCGAATTATACTGGTTCAAGCCCCTGTGAAGGTAATAGCTCTACTCCAGTCTTGCCCGGGGGCAGGAAGTTTCACTATCTTCGAGTACAAGTATGATCTCTTTAGCTCGAGCTCTAGAATGCCTGTAATGGCTACTGTCTTGTGTTTGGATTGCTTGTTCATGTCCTTGAGTATGCACGCTTCGTGGAGTCTTATACCTCTCCCACCTGCCACGTAAACTACCCAAGAGATTCCCTTGAGTAGTGGCCTCATGCGCATTGAAGGTGGGTCAGAATCGTCATAATTGCTGCCCACGTTTGCCTTAACTCCAGTATTCAAGGTCTTGGTAACCGTCGAGTAAACGCACGTTCTGGAACTCAGGCTAAACTACCTCGAGCAAGAGCTAACTCCACGTCTCTCAAGCTTGAGGTCGTGCAGAGGTTGAACTCTTGCCGAACCAAGCTCGAGGTCGTGCGGGGCCGCGCAGCCCAGGTCATGGTCGAAGATACTGCTGCCTAATCCCGAGCTAGGGGTCCTGTTAACCACTCTTTGACTTGTTGAAGATTTCTCAGTCCCCGTCAAGAATGAAAGTATGAAATGAAGACAAATGTGATTCATGTTCATTAGCTTAACACTAATACTCTCGTATCTGTAAAACTTTACCAAAATACTCTTGCATGCATGGTTCCCAACCTTTGTGTAGAACCCCTCATCATCAACATGGGGTTGTTTGGTTGTTGTATCTACTTAGCTTTGGTCCAGATGAGGTCATCACGGCGCTTGGAGGCAAGCCAAGTTGATGCATATGAATGTTGTTTGGTTGCCTGCATGAGTTGAGCCTGGCTATGAAGGGATGATGTTTGGTTGGTTGCATAAGCTGAACCTGACTGTGAAGAGATTGTGTTTGGTTGGTTGTATGAGCATACCTTGTATTTGTAGGGAAATATTAGATAAAATATTCTAGATGGCTAGCTTGATTCAAAATCTAGAACGCATGAATTCCGTACGAAAATCCTGTGGTAATTGTACCGTCTCGTGTAAAACTCCTGAATTCCAAACAGACCGTCCATATGACGAACCTTAGATGACAATACAAATGCTACTTGATAGCAAGCTAGATAACTTGAATAATGCACATGATGTATGCTGGATGAGGTACATGTTTTTCACACTACAGCATTTTGTATTTGTTATGTGAACTTGCGTCAATAGAATTGAAGGCACGGGAGGAGAAAGAATGAAGGAAAATCTGAGAGATAGTGGGATGTACTGGATATGTTCTCCTGCCACTGTAACTACAATAATCTAACTTGAATCTTGAATGGTAAAGTTGATGTAGTTTTCTGCAGCTTTTAGGCACAAAAGAGTGCTCTTGTTTTTCCAACGGAAAGTGGATCTAGCTCCAAGAAGCTTTAGACAAGCAAGGAGGTGAGGCCAACTGTATTT
Source organism: Guadua angustifolia (assembly GCA_036346375.1). Taxonomy (NCBI): domain Eukaryota; kingdom Viridiplantae; phylum Streptophyta; class Magnoliopsida; order Poales; family Poaceae; genus Guadua; species Guadua angustifolia. Next base: position 58,052,311 of record CM070507.1, read on the forward strand.
GGCTTCACATCTCCAGTTCCAGTCTAGAAGTCTAGAGCCAAGCCAGACAAAAGAGCATTACAATCTCAAGCTCCAAGCAATTGTAAGTATAAGTTCCACAAAAAAAGAGCATTATAATCACAGTAAAGAGTAAAGACATGATTGATAGTGTTAAAGCACATGACCTTCTTCCATATATCATCTATGTTTCCAAGAAGATGGCCATAACCGTCATGTGATAATTTCTCTATTTTTCTTTGTTTCAAGATTTCTCGAGCCATTGCCTCCCAAGCGCATTTAGTCTTCAAAAACAAGTTATCGAGCTCTACTTCCTCTTCTTCTACCTCCTTCGTGCAAGTTTCACTAACATCCTTAGGAATTGCTTTTTGTAAATCGGATCCTTCATCAATACGGACAAGATGTTGGATTATTTGGGCTTGGCCCACTTAATTGAGACAAATAATTCCTAGAAAATCTCAAAGGCCCACTCATGAGGAGGCATGTGCACTATGAATAGTCCCACATTGCTAGCCTAAAGTGGTGAACACTAGTTTATATAGTGGAGTGTGATTCACCATGGTAGAACCATGTGGGAGAAAGGAGAAAGCCCACACGCTCGCCTCGCCTCACCGGCGGGCCGGCCTCGCACCGGCGGGCGGGCGGAGGGCTCAGGCGTCTTGCACTGCGTGAATGGTCCGCCGAAATCCGGTCGGGGCCTTGCGTGACGCAGCTTCCTTTTGCGGTTTATTCTTTTGCTACTCGGATTAAATGCGGTTGCGGTATGAGATAAGGACTTAAGAATGACTCCGATCGTGGCACGTCTTGAGTCACGTTCGGTCACGGTTACCAGAGTATCCTTATAAATCTTTGCGTCGTGCCCGTAGAAGGAGATAGAGAACACGAGTTAGGGTTTTGCCACCTCTATTGCTTGCGCCATCGTAGCCTTCTCCATCTCGAAGCGCCGACGCATCTGCGATCGGGAGAGCAGTCTCCGGAACCCGCCGTCTTGAGATCCTGCACCGGAGAGGGCGAATAAGGTTTTGGAAGCGCTCCGCGCATCGCCAAGATCTTCACCACGGCTCGTCTTCTGTTCTGCTGCTTCGGCTGCCGGCGTCGCTAGCGGCTCTGCGACGCGCGATCATCAACGTCGTCCACGCTCAACCGCATCAGCACCGCTCGTCAATGCGCATCTTCTTCTACCCAATCGTCCGATCTGTTCTAGTCTTGTGGTTAATTATATCTATCAAGATGATCATGATGCTCGTCTTGTCTAGTGTGTTAGAGATGCATGCTAGTTTCGTGATCTTGTTCATGATTTATATTGAATTTAATCTGAAAGCTGTCTAATTTCTCAACAATCCAAAAACCTATTGTAGACAATTTCTGGATTAACAATGGCTGGATTTGCCGACGGCCTTGAGGCCGGAGAAATTCTCACGGTGTGCATTTTAAGAGGTGGCAAGTCAAGGTCACGCTCAGCTTCTGACTATGAATGTATTACGGGTTAGTAAAGGCAAGCTGAAGGTGATCTCTCCGCCGAGCAGCAGAAGAGTTTCACGGATGCCAATACTCTCTTGGCGTTCTTGCGATCGTGCGTGTGATGTGTACATGCACATAACAGACGCGAAGGTCTTGGGGATCTGTTGACGCCAAGTTGATTGCATCGGATGCGGGCGATGAACTGTATGTCATGGAGAAGTTTCATGACTATAAGATGGTGATAATCGCTCTGCTTGTAGAGCAAGCCCATGAGATCTGATGCATTGTCAAGGAACTCGAACTCTGGAATGTGTCTTACCCGATCCTTTTGTGGCGGTTGCATCATTGCAAAACTCCTCCTTCGTGGAGGAGTTTCGGCACTACTCTAAAACATAAGAGGACAAAGATATCGATCGAAAACCCGATAGCGCCCCTTGATGTTGAAGAGAAGGCTCGCTAAGGATTTCAATGGTAAAGGAGCCGAGGGCGATCCAAATACCAACATGGTTCGAAAGAACTACGGCAAGAACAAAGGGAAAAATAAGCCTAACAAGACTACCAACTTCAAGAAGAAGAAGATGAACAAAATTTGAGCTGCCTGCTTCACATGTGGTGAGGTCGGACACTTTTCCAAGGAATGCCCCGATCGTGCGCACCGCCGAGGGAAAAAAGGCCAACAATGGATGACGTCCAAGGTCATCAACACGATGATCGCTAGCAATCTTTGGAGCAGGTATGGTAATTTACCTACAGATTCTCGATATTCGATCTTCGGTTGGTGGATTGATCTGGTGCTAACGTTCATGTGTGTTCGACATCAATATGTTCTCTTCTTATCGTGTCATTGAGATTCCTCCGTCACGATGGGGAATGGGTCACATGCTTCGCTCATGGCATCGCACAAAGGATCTGAAGTTCACCGGAAAGATCGTGCGGTGAGGCGTGCAAAGATGTCCCTTCTATCAACAAGAATCTCGTTAGTGGCTCCCTTCTATGCGAGAGATGGGTTTAAGGTAGTGTTAGAGTCCAATAAAGTAGTTGTGTCCAAGCATGGACTATTTATTGGTAAAGGCTATGAGTCTGGAGGCTTGTTCCGTTTTTCCTTTCGATTTCAATAATAAGTCTGTGAACCATATATGTGGTAGTGTTAATGATGATGCGAGTACTTGGCACTCTCGTTTATGCCACATTAATTTTGGTCTTATGAATCGGCTTTCCGGCATGAGTTTAATTCGAATTTCACTATTGCCAAAGGTTCTAAGTGCCATAGTTGTGTGCAATCGAAGCAACCTCGAAAGCCTCACAAGGCTGAGGAGAGGAACTTGGCACCTCTAGAACTCATACATTCGATCTGCGAGATGAATGGTGTGTTGACAAAGGGTGGAAAGAGATATTTCATGACATTGATTGATGATGCAACTAGATTTTGCTATGTTTACTTGTTGAAAAGTAAGGGCGAGACGCTAGACTACTTTAAAATCTATAAAGTGAAGTTGAAAATCAACTAGAGAAAAGATCAAGCGTCTTAGGTCGGATCGTGGTGGCGAATATTTTCCCAAAATCTTTGATGTTTTACATGCGGAACATGGTATTATTCATGAGAGGACACCTCCTACTCGCTTGAATCAAGCGGGATTGCCGAGAGGAAAAACCGCCTGTTGGACCGACTTGGTGAGCGCCATGTTGACACCTTTGGTTTATCTAAGGCATGGTGGGGAGGCTATGTTGACTTCATGTCATGTCCTGAATAGAGTTCCAAATGTAAACATGGAGAAGACCCTTACGAGAAGTGGGTTGGGAGAAAACCATCACTTTCTTACTTGCGCACATGGGGATGCTTGGCGAAAGTCAATGTACCGATTAACAAAAAGCATAAGCTCGGGCCTAAGACAGTGGACTGTGTCTTTCTGGGATATGCTCAGCGGAGCATCGCTTATAGATTTTTAGTAGTTAAATCTGATGTGCCTGATATGTATATTGATACTATTATGGAGTCTCGTGATGCTACATTTTTGAGAATATATTTAGATGAAAGATATGCATAGCACTTCTAGATTTTCTTACGAGATAATTCACGAGACTATTACACTGTTGAGTCTTCCGAGCAACCACTTGAGAAAATCCTAGAGGAGGATGACAATGAAGCTCCTAGAAAGAGCAAGAGATGGAGGATTGAAAGATCCTTTGGTAATGATTTCATTGTGTACCTCGTGGATGATACTCCCACGTCCATTGCAGAGGCATATGCATCTCCGGATCTGCACAATTGGAAAGAAGCTATCGAGAATGAGATGGACTCGATTCTAGCCAATGGGACTTGGGAGGTGACCTGAATGACCCTATGGTACGTAAACACGTAATGTAAGTGGGTGTTCAACAAGAAGCTTAGGCACGATGGTACTATTGAGAAGTACAAGGCTCGAAGCTTGTGGCTAAGGGTTACACCAAAAAGAAGGCGAAGATTTCTTTGATACTTATTCACTTGTTGCTAGAATGACCACCATTAAGTACTACTTTCCTGGTCAGCCTCGTATGGTCTTCTTGTTCATCGGATGGACGTGAAGACGGCTTTCCTTAATGGAGAGCTAGATGAGGAAATCTATATGGAGCAAATTGATGGGTATGTAGTAAAGGGTCAAGAGAGCAAGGTGTGTAAATTATTGAAATCTTTGTATGGCTGAAACAAGCACCTAAGCAATGGCATGAGAAGTTCGACACCACTTTGACCTCTGCGAACTTTGTCATTAATGAGGCCGATAGATGTGTATACTATTGCTATGGTGGGGGTGAAGGAGTTATATTGTGCCTTTATGTGGACGATATCTTGATCTTTGGCACAAATATTGATGTGATCAATGAGGTCAAGTCTTTTCTCACAAAGAAATTTGATATGAAAGATCTCGGGAGAAGGCGATGTAATTCAGACATCAAGCTTATTAAGGATGAGAGTGGGATTACTCTTTAGCAATCCCACTATGTGGAGAAGGTCTTGAGCCGGTTTGGCTTTATGGACAGCAAGCCCTCCCCCACTCCTTATGATCCCGGTGTGACAGCGAGAAAGAATAAGAGAATTGGCTTAAACCAATTGAGATATTCTCAGTTGTCGGTTCGCTCATGTATCTTGCTAGTGCAACGAGACACGATATATCATTTCTTTGTGAGCAAATTGAGTAGGTTCATGTCAAACCGGGCTCGATCATTGGCATGCACTTGAAAGGGTAATGCGCTATTTGAAAGGTACTATGAGTTATGCGATTCACTATTCGGGGCACCTGCGGTGCTTGAGGATCTGATGACTCGAATCTGGATTTCGATGTAGATGAGCTCTATACCAAAGGATATGTGTTTACCATTGGTGGTGGTGCGGTGTCATGGAGGTCTTGCAAATGCACCATTTTGACAAGGTCAACCATGGAGGCGGAGCTCATCGCTTTAGATCTGACCCTTTGTAAGGCAGATTGGTGCGTGAAAGTTGTTGATGGACTTGCTTAGGTGGTTGAAAAACCAATCTTGGCTATCCTTATGAATGTGATAATCAATGCTGTGATTGCTAAAGTGAAACGATGCTAAGGATAATCGAAGTCATCAAGACACGTTAAAAGACGCATGAAGTCTGTCGGAAATTGAGAAACTCCTGAGTAATAAGTGTGACTTATATTCAAACAGAGACAAAAACTGGCGAGATCCCTTTACGAAGGGACTATCACGGAATGTGATAGAAGGTGCATCGAGGAGATGGGTATGAGACCCATATAAGTTGCCATAGTGGTAACCCGACCTTTGTGATCGGAGATCCCGTGAATTAGGTCTGGGTAAAACAAGCTATTGGTGAGCGAGGAGAGTAATGTTACCCTCTCTAAGTGAAGATGCAACACTCTCAAAAAGGCAGAAGGCGGGATGGCGATATGCCTTAATGTGTTTCTATTGGCTTTAACTAGCGAAGATCTTTGTCCTCTGAGCATTCTTGAAAGAACACACCTATATGAGCCCGACTGTCTAAAGTCGCAGTCTATGAGACTCGGGTGATCTCTAGTAAGCTCATGAAGAGACCATGGAGTACGACTCATATGCTCCACCCGCGGAGAAGGCTACTGGCAGCCAGGTATCAGTTATGACTTTGAGTGAAACCTGTTCACACAAAACTTGCAATTCAAGGCGTAGTCCATTGTTCAAGTTGTGGATGGGTGTAGCTTAGAGCTCTAGGCGTAAGTTCAACTTAATCTCTGCTTTGAAACTTATTTGGTATATTAAGCAATGAGTGAGTATTGGCAAATCTCTAAATGGACTTTGAGATCTGGTGGGGGATTGTTGGATTATTTGGGCTTGGCCCACTTAATTGAGACAAATAATTCCTAGAAAATCTCAAAGGCCCACTCATGAGGAGGCATGTGCACTATGAATAGTCCCACATTGCTAGCCTAAAGTGGTGAACACTAGTTTATATAGTGGAGTGTGATTCACCATGGTAGAACCATGTGGGAGAAAGGGAGAAAGCCCACACAGCTGCTGCCTCGCCTCGCCTCGCCGGGCCGGCAGGCTCGGGCTCGGCACGCAGGCGGGGGGGAGGCGGGCGCGGCTGACACTGCGTGAATGGTCCGAAATCCGGTCCAGGCCCTTGCGTGAAGCGCGGCTTCCTTTTGCGGTTTATTCTTTTGCTACTCGGATTAAATCGCGGTTGCGGTATGAGATAAGGACTCAGTATGACTCCGATCGTGGCACGTCTTCGAGTCACGTTCGGTCACGGTTACCAGAGTATCCTTATAAATACTGCGTCATGCACCCGTGTAGAAGGAGATAGAGAACACGAGTTAGGGTTTTGCCACCTCTCGCTGCTGCGCCGCCATCGTAGCCTTCTCCATCCCGAGCGCCGACGTGCATCTGCGATTGGGAGAGCAGGTCTCCGGAACCCTTCGTCTTCGAGATCCTGCACCGGGAGAGGGCGAATAAGGTTTTGGGAAGCGCTCAGCGACCGCTCAAGATCTTCACCACGGCTCGTCTTCTGTTCTGCTGGCGGGCCGACGGCGCCGCCAGCTGCTCTGCGACAGCGATCATCAACGTCGTCCACGTCAACATTGCATCTGCACCCACTCCGTAAATCGCATCTTCTTCTACCCGAAGACGTCCGATCTGTTCTAGTCTTGTGGTTAATTATATCTATCAAGATGATCATGATGCTCGTCTTGTCTAGTGTGTTAGAGATGCATGCTAGTTTACGTGATCTTTGTTCATGATTTATATTCGAATTTAATCTGAAGCTGTCTAATTTCTCAACACAAGACCGCCAGTTGTTCCCGTTGCACCAAAGTCAATCGATCCTCTCAACATTTGCGGTTTCGCATTTGAAAACACACGGTGCTTGAGTTCTGATATGTTCCTTTGCCTTTTAATCATTTAATCAGTATCCTTGAGATTTTCTTCACATTAAAACTCATCTTACACTTGTCCTTTGCGCTTCGAAGACTCGCTCATAAAAGGACAAAAGTAAGCAATTAGCATTGCATGATCACCATATATATTTATAGAAGTGAACATGGCAACGTAAGGAGGAATAATGTGAGGAGCATTTCTACTCATGCTAGATCACAAATATGTCCTATTATGAAACAATGCATCATTATTTTATCAAAAGGAAATAATTTGCATCTTATATATAGAAAGGGATACATGTGTAGATCAAGTAGTCGAGCTTTTGCGACAAGCTTATGTTGTCCTACCATAATAAAAGTTCTATCAGAGCAAAATGCCAATCTTTCTTCACAAAACAACAAGACAATCTTCACGAGAGAAAAGATTCTAGGAACTAAGTACATGACAAAGAAGAGAGAGAGAGAGAGATGGAGGGAGGGAGGGAGGAGAGAAAGAGACAAATGAAACTACATATAAAAGCGATGAACTGAAATTTACCACGGTGTCGACCACTAGGATTAATTATACTAGAAACCCGGATGGCCGCCTTTCCAACACTAATGCAGCCATCTTAAGATTAAAAGCACCCCTTGTTTTCACTTATAGCTCGTCCAATCAAAACAGACTGCATAAGCTGCTGAGCATAATTCATGGCATCAAGAAATAATTAGTCTGAGTTTTTCCTTTTATGAAAAAGGTCAATCTTTTCATCACTAGTATAATCATGTGAGGTGTGATGACACAGAGCCTACGAAATAAACTTAAGTCACTCCTGTTGGGTTGATCTCACGTGACTCGATCCGAGACCGAGTCCGTGCCCACTACGCATACGATCGAGCATCACCTTCATGGTTGTGGCCTCTGTTCACGCCTGCTATATATAAAGGAAGCACAAGAGACACGCGAACCAAGGTTCACTGCGCTCTCGTGTGCCCCACATACCGACCGATCTAAACCCTAGCGTGGAAGTGACGGGAAGGCGGCGCCACCTATCTTCATCGCCAGACGCAGCGACGGGAAGGAGAAGAGGATCGTCATTGCTACCTCTACCGTGTCTCCTTCCTCTCCGTCTTGAGCGTGAAGGAGCGTGAAGGCGCTGTTTCTTTTCCGCCATCGCTTCATCCTCACCCGACGGCGATGGCTTCTTCAAGCAACGGCAAACCCGAAGGTATTTCTGCTTAAGCCCCTCATCTAGGTGTTAATCTAGGCGCTAAGGTCCTTAGAATTCAACAATGGTATCAGAGCCATCGTTCTAGTGCCTAATCTTTAACCCTAGATGAAGAATCTTTTCGGGATTGTTTGTCTTAAACGGAAGCAATTAGAAGGAGAGGAAGATCTCTAGCTAAGAACATTGGATAAACACTTTGGATCGGATTTTTCCCCAAATTGAGAAAACACTGGAAGTATAATCTACTCACCCGTAGATCTTGAGCGGCAAGAAAAGAAGGGAGATGCCCCTGGCCTCCCGTGCTCGTCGTCGTTGACGAGGTAGATTAGACCTCCATCGCATGCGCTGCTGCTGCCTGCGGCCAGCCGCGCCGTCGTCGTCGCCGCCTCCGCGCCCAGCGTCTTGCCGCCGTCCGTCGTCGTTGCCTTCGCGCCCGTCGCCTAGTGATGCTCAGAGCCGTTTTTTCCGAGTGCTTGAGGAAGAGTGATTTAGGGTTTCAATGGGGCGCCGAAATTTCCGCGTTTTAGTCCTGCCTCGAAGCAATCTCGAGCGCTCATCTGGATTAGATGGCTCTGATTGGTGGCGGCCCGTCTGGTGGTTTTTTGAGCCCAGGCGGGAGTGTGTTTTTGCTGGCCTAGGCCCAGGCTTTGAAGGCCAAATGCCAGCAAGTGCAAATCGGTAACTCTACCGAGACAAGAGGTTTTCGACCATGAGCGATTGGTCAGAATAACGATAAAAATTTTTTATTCCATTTTATACTGGTGTAAGAATTTATTTAAGCACTGAATTAAGTTTAGTTTTCGCTGCTAAATTTTAAGTTCAATTTTCTGATTAAATTGGATCCAACGTGAAAATTTAATTAGAAAATTGTATTAAGTTTATTTAAGTATGGGAATTTTATCTTCTGACCAACGTTGATGATAAAATTTGCCATAATTCTCTAAGTTTTAGATTATTTTTTCTGATTAAATTGGATCCAACGTGAAAATTTAATTAGAAAATTATATTAAGCCTGTTTTAGTATGGAAATTTTGTCTTCTGACCAACGTTGATGATAAAATTTGCCATAAAATTATTAAGTTTATTCTCAGTGTGTAATTTTATCTTCTGACCAACGTTGATGATAAAATTTGCCACAATATTTAAGTTTAAAATTTGTTCTATTCTAATTCGCCTAGCGGTGATTTAGAAGTAGAACAATTTTTCTGATAAAGCATGTTTTAATTGAACCAACGTTGAATTAATTCATGCACTTTTATTCGATATTCGATTAAGTTGTATTTTTCTTTTGAAGCTGCGAACACTTCAAATGTTCTAAGTTTGATCTCTGCTATTGAGCCCCTGAATGGGGGGAATAATCCCTCTTGGAGGGAGAAGATTGAGATGGCGCTCGCTCTCTCAGACATTGATTATGCAATTATGCATGATCGTCCCACTGAGCCCCAACCGATCCCTGATGATCAACCGGGTGCTGAGAATAATGCTTCTATCAGAATGGCATACGACCTTGAGCGTGTGAAGTGGGACAATTCTAACAGAAAGTGCATGATGGTAATTAAAAATTCCATCGTGGAAGGTTTAAGGGGAGCCATCCCAGAATGTGCTAGTGCTAAGGAATATCTTAGCAAAGTTCAGAGTCAGTTCACTGGCTCTACTAAGATGTATGCAAACTCTCTTATGCAAAGACTTGCAAATGAGAAGTTTGATGGGCACAGTAACATTACAGAGCACATTCTGAAGATGAGCAACATAGCCACTAAGCTGAAGACCATGGAAATGGAGATTTCAGAAGGTTATTTGGTGCAATTTATCATTAATTCCTTACCCAAGGAATATGAGACTTTTGCAGTAAATTACAACTCCATAAATGAAAAATGGGGTATAGAAAAATTGATGGCTATGTGTGCTCAAGAACAAGAAAGGCTTAGAGCTCAGAGGCTTGACCATATCAATCATTTCAAGTCATCTCCAAACAAGAAGAGCAATTTTCAGAGCAAGTCTAAGCCTTCCTTCAAGAACAAAGGTAAACCTCAGAATAAGAGATTTACCTCAGGCCAGAAGCCCTATGAAGGCAAAGGCAAAGGTCCAGCAGAGGTGGACAAGGATACATGTAGACATTGCAATCAGAAAGGACACTACATGAAGGACTGCGTTCAGTTCCTTAAATGGCTGAACAAGAATGGTAAGTATCAAATTACATTCATAGATGAATCCCTGTATTTAGATTTTCCCACTCATACATGGTGGATTGACTCAGGTGCAACTGTACATGTTGCAAATTCCTTGCAGGGATTCCATACAAAGAGGATCCTGAAAAGAGGAGAAAGAAGCATTAGAGTCGCCAATGGCATCGAGGAAGAAGTTGAAGCCATCGGAGATCTCCCCTTAGAATTAAATAATGGCTTCATTCTTCATTTACATAATGTTTCAGTTGTACCCTCCATGAGGAGGAATTTAATTTCAGTATCCTGTTTAGATGATGATGGCTATACATGTCATTTTGGGAATAAGAAATGTTTGATTCAATTCAATAATATTGAAATTGGTCTTGCTTTCATGCAAGACAAGCTTTATTTAGTTTCCCAAAGTAATGATGTGAATGTTGTGAATGCCTCTTCATCGAAGAATGAATGTAATAAGCGAAAGAGAAGTGAAAGTGAGATGTCTTCAAAATTATGGCACTGTCGCTTAGGCCATATTTCGAGGGGGAGGATTGAGAGATTAATCAAAGAAGAAATTCTCCAACCGTTAGATTTCTCATATTCAGAACATTGCATTGATTGCATTAAGGGAAAATATGCTAAGCAAATTAACAAAGATGCCAAACGAAGCACAGGAATTTTAGAAATTGTTCACACAGACATCTGTGGTCCTTTTCCTGTGAAGTCAGTGGATGGTTTTGTTTCATTCATAACATTCACTGATGATTTTTCGTGTTATGGCTATATCTACCCAATTAAAGAACGATCAGAAGCATTAGATAAGTTTAAGATATTTAAGGCAAGTTGAAAATCAGCATGATCTAAAGATTAAAATAGTAAGATCGGGCCAGTGGAGGGAGTACTACGGTAGACATACCCCTTATGGCCAGGTTCCTGGACCTTTTGCAAGGTACCTACAGGAAAATGGCATAGTAGCCCAGTATTCTATGCCAGGCGAACCTCAGCAGAATGGAGTAGCTGAAAGGCGTAACCGCACATTAATGGATATAGTGCAGTATGTTAAGCTACTCCACCTTACGATTAGTCTATGGATGGAGGCATTAAAACCGCGCCCATATTCTTAATCGGGTTCCCGATAAGTCGGTGTCTAAAACACCATATGAGTTATGGACTGGGAGGAAACCCACTCTAAATTATTTACATGTGTGGGGCTGTCCAGCTGAGGCTAAAGTATTCAATCCAAATATTGGAAAGTTAGATGCTAAGATAGTCAGTTGCCATTTCATTGGCTATCCTGAAAGATCAAAAGTCTTGATTCTCTTGTCTGACAGACAGACTAAGTTTGTAGAAACAAGACCTGCCGTGTTCTTGGAAGAAGAAATGATCGGGGGAGCATGGTACCCGAGAAATAAGCCTTGAGGAGAAGCGGTCTCACGTGCCCCAACTCCGATGATTCAAGAGCCCATTTTCTCGATACACTGTCGTTGCACCTCCAGTTGTTGCAACACCTTCTGTTAGTTCTCCTAGTGCAGCTACTAACGTTCCTGAGGTTCTTGTTATTTTGGAGCCTCAAGATCCTGTTGCAGCTGCACCTGAAGAGCCACAGCAGCCTCCTATAGTGAGTAACGTACCTGCTCAAGAACCTCTTAGGAGGTCACAACGAAACAGGAAATTAGCTATTTCTGCTGATTATGAAGTTTATGTAAGTGAAGACTTAGACATAGAGGGTGATCCCACCTCTTTTGAGGAAGCCATGAGAAGTCCCCATTCATCTAAGTGGCTCGCAGCCATGGAAGATGAAATGAAGTCCATGAGCGCAAATAGGGTATGGGACTTAGAAGAAATTCCTAAAGGAGCCAAAACAGTAGGCTGTAAGTGGGTCTATAAAACTAAACGTGACTCCAGAGGGAATCTTGAGAGATTCAAAGCAAGGCTCGTGGCAAAAGGCTTCACTCAAAGAGAAGGAATATATTATAATGAAACATTCTCGCCTGTTTCGACAAAGGATTCTTTTAGAATCATCATGGCGCTTGTAGGACATTTTGATTTAGAATTACATCGGATGGATGTTAAGGCGGCATTTCTTAACGAGGATCTATCAAAGTGTATACATGGCTCAACCCAAAGGTTTTGTCGTGGAAGGTAAAGAAAATATGGGATCTTGACTAAACAAATCCATTTATGGGCTAAAGCAAGCGTCTAGAAACAGTGGTACCTTAAGTTTGATGAGATTATAAGAAGTTTTGACTTTAAGGAAAATGAGGAAGATAATTGCATCTATGCTAAGTTTAAGAATGAAAAATTCATTTTCCTAGTCCTGTATGTAGATGATATCCTGCTGGCAAGAAGCGATAAAAATCTACTTCTGGAAACCAAGAACTTCTTATTCTCAAATTTTGAAATGAAAGATCTCGGTGAGGCATCTTATGTCTTAGGAATTGAGATTCATCGAGATAGAACTAAAGGGGTATTAGGCCTATCGCAAAAGGCATATTTAGAAAAGATTCTAAAGAAATACAATATGCATGCGTGTAAGGCTTCGCCTGCTCCAATAGTCAAGGGTGATAAGTTTGGGAATTTTCAATGTCCCAGGAACCAATATGAGATCGATCAAATGAAATCGGTTCCATATGCTTCAGCTGTCGGAAGCATAATGTACGCTCAAGTGTGTACTCGCCCTGACTTAGCATTTGTAACCGGGATGCTTGGCAGATATCAGTCAAATCCAGGAATAGATCACTGGAAAGCTGTTAAGAAAACTTTGCGGTATTTGCAAGGAAGTAAAGACCTCATGTTAACGTATAGAAAGTCGAGTACCCTCGAGATTGTGGGTTACTCTGACGCAGATTTTGCGGGGTGTGTAGATACTAAGAAATCCACATCAGGTTATGTTTTCACCCTCGCAGGGGGAGCTATTTCGTGGAAAAGCTCCAAGCAAACCGTCACTGTATCGTCGACAATGCATGCTGAGTTTGTAGCTTGTTATGAGGCAACAGCAAGGCAGCACTATGGCTTAAGAAATTTGTACCGGATTAAGAGTGGTGGACAGAGATAAAAGGCCACTCACGATATCTTCGCGACAATGAACGGCGAAGATTTTACTCCTATAACAACAAGTCAAGTGGTGCTGCCAAACACATTGACATTAAGTTTTATGTTGTGAAGGAGAAGATCCATGATCAAACCATAAGTTTAGAGCATATAAGTACCAAGCGAATGCTTGCGGATCCGCTAACTAAGGGCTTACCACCATTTGTGTTCAGAGAACATGTAGCCGGCATGGGATTATTGGAAAGCCTGTGATTCTAGGTATAAGGGGTCAAATTAGCAACCATCTCCCATAAGACTAAGTTTCCGTTTTGAGATAGAAAGGTGTACTATAGTCATTGAGTTTTACAGCACGTAACTGGCTGTTGCAACGCCTTGGTCTTTATGCACTAATCTATTGAGGAGCGGGATTAATGTTAAGTCAAGTTGTTTAGTTTTGAGATCAAGGGGGAGAATGTTGGGTTGATCTCACACGTGACTCGGTCAGAGACCGAGTCCGTGCCCACTACGCGCCCTGATCGGGGGCGCATCACCCTTCATGGTTGTGGCCCCCTGTTCACGCCCGCGCTATATAAAAGGAAGCACAAGGGCACGCGAACCAAGGTTCTCCTGCGCTCCCTGTGCCCCACATACCGACCCGATCTAAACCCTAGCACGTGGAAGTGACGGGAAGGCCACCGCCACCTATCTTCCTCGCCAGGACGCGCACGGGAAGGAGAAGAGGATCGTCGCTGCTACCTCTACCGTGTCTCCTTCCTCTCCGTGCGAACGTGAAGGGAACGTGAAGGCGCTGTTTCTTTTCCGCCACTGCTTCATCCTCACCCGACGGCGATGGCTTCTTCAAGCAACGGCAAACCCAAAGGTATTTCTGCTTAAGCCCCTCATCTAGGTGTTAATCTAGGCGCTAAGGTCCTTAGAATTCAACAATGGTATCAGAGCCATCGTTCTAGTGCCTAATCTTTAACCCTAGATGAAGAATCTTTTCGGGATTGTTTGTCTTAAAAGGAAGCAATTAGAAGGAGAGGAAGATCTCTAGCTAAGAACATTGGATAAACACTTTGGATCGGATTTTTCCCCAAATTGAGAAAACACTGGAAGTATAATCTACTCACCCGTAGATCCTGAGCGGCAAGAAAAGAAGGGAGATGCCCTGGCCTCCCGTGCTCGTCGTCGTTGACGAGGTAGAATAGCCCCAGCCTCCATGCGCGCGCCGCTCCGCGCCGGCCGCTAAAGTATAAGTGACAAATATGATGCAGTATAAGTGCGGAACTAAATACCTATCGCACTTGACTCTCCCATAAACAAACTAGCAAAAGAAAAGAAAGAACCACGATTTGTCAACAATTACATTGGCGCCACCAATTATCCTACAAACAGATGAAATCCAATCTTTCACCATTGCAATGAACCCCTAACTCCCGAAACCACTAGTCTAGGGCAATCCTAACGAATCGCTAGTACACCAAATTCTCCTACAAACAACCTAAGTAAAGCCACAAAAAGGTCTAATTCCCCCCACCCAGCTCAAAACAATCAAGCAAACCAAGAGCCGTACCTTCAGCAGATGCTATCTCGATGTCCATGTTGTTCTCCAGCGCCTTGATCATCACGGCCTCCTTCTGCTCCTCAACCACCAGAGCCATGTCCCGTCAAACAAGCATCAGAGAGATCCGGACCTTGGGACTGACCAAGTCCCAACACTACTACAAAACAGCACATAGGTGACGCCCTATTTGTGGCGGTTCTTTTGGAACCGTCACAAATACATGTATCAGTGGCGGTTCTATATGGAAATTGGCGGGAGGACCATTTGTGGCGGTTGCATCAAAAAACCGCCACAGATAATACTTAATCTGTGACGGTTTTAAATAAAAACCGCCACTGATAACGGCTGGACTATTTGTGGCGGTTGGTAGCTGGAACCATCACAAATAATACATTTTCTGTGGCGGGTTGGTTTTAGAACCGCCACTAATAATGCTTTCTATAAATATCCCTGTTGCCCTGTCATTTGGTCATCTTCCTCCGAGAACAAAACTCGACTTTTTATTTCAGATTTTGTTTGGCCAAGATCTTGTGCTTCCACTTCCTAGAATTGTTCCAAGGTGTGTAAAATATGTCTCCTCTCTTCATTTCTAGTGTAAAATTGCCATTAAAAGGTTTATTCCTAGCTTAATTAAGGTTTAGGTGCAAGGTCTACATTTAGTTTGTTTTTATTTAGCTAGCAATTTGTAGATGATGAATTTATTACCTTGTCAGTATTAGATTAAGTTCTCTACCTTATTTAGATGATGAATTTTTTGTCAAGCATATGTCAAATATATGTATTTATTTATTATTGGATATTAATGATAAATAAATTATAGTTAATATGATAGATGGGTGATCATGAAGTTAATTGACTTGCATTTTGAGATGAGGAATTTATTACGTTGCTCTTCCGAAGGATATCTATAAAAATTACGTAGTTAATATTTTTTTCTTAGTTACCATGATTTTTTTTTGTTAGCGCGTGCATATACATCTTGCTCCATTAGTGCGTATAGTTAGTGAATTTTTATGAAGCATATAAACGCAATTTATGTAATTAAGATTGTTGGATGTGAATGATAAATAAATTTTAGTTAATATGGTAGTTGGGTGATCATGAAATTTGGAGATGAGGAATTTTTTATGTTGATCTTCCTGAGGATATATATAATTTTTGGTTACGTATGAGTATATATTAAAATTAATTAATTAAGTTTGCAACATTTACTTAGTATTAATGTTGTCCCGTTAGTGGATATTGTTGAATATTGAATAACAATTTATTTAATTAAGATTTTTGGATATTAATAAATTGCTTAAATTAATGAACGTAGATGGACCGGAGATGGATGTACGATGGGAACCGTTGCAGACCAAGAATATATTGACGGTGTATCTGTTTTTCTAAGAGCGTAGGAGAACAACTTGCAAAAGAAGGCGGAGTACATACACCGTCCATGCATTGATTGCAAGAATGAGAAGATGTTTTCGAACAAAAACCATATCCATTTGCACTTGATCCGGAGGGGTTTTGTACTTGGCTATACAAGTTGGACAAGGCACGGTGAAGAGGAGATCATACTTGAGCGTGATAACGTCGGCGGCGACGGAGCCGCAATGTGGCGGTGACATCGCTTATGGATCCGATGAGGATAGGTTGGTCGTCGATGACGACATTAATCTGGCTCAAATGTTGCGCGATGCAGAAGAGAACTACACTAGTTAGAGAGTGTTTAATCAATTCACGGGTTTGATGGAGGATTCGGAGAAACCTTTGTTCCCGGGTTGTAAGGAGGAATACACAAAGTTGCACACAGTGCTCTCACTCTCAAAATTGAAGGCAGCCAATGGTTGGTCCGACAAAAGTTTCACGAGCGTTGTTACATCTCTTAGCGGACATCTTGCTGAAGGAAGCGTGTTGCCTAAAACCACATATCTAGCTAAGAAGGTTGTATGTCCCTTGGGATTGGAAGTAGAAAGAATACATGCTTGTCCAAGCATTTGTATACTCTATCGCAAAGACTATGCGCACATTCATGTATGTCCGGTTATGCAAAGCGTCGCGATACAAGCGTAAGGGCGATGACAATGGCTATCGAGGTGAAGAAAGGAGCTCCCGCAAAAGTGGTGTGGTATTTGCGGTAATACCTCGTTTGAAGCATTTATTTGAAAACAAAAAGCACGCCAAATTGATGCGATGGCACTTGGAAGACCGTAAGAGGGATGGAAAACTGAGACACCGGCAGATTCTCGCGATGGAGAACCATCGATAGACTCTTGAGGAGAACTTGAAATGAACCGAGGAATGTAAGGTTTGGCTTGAGTACGGATGGAATGAATCCTTTCGGTAACATGAGCAACATTCATAGCACTTGGCCCGTGACTCGTGTATATACAACCTTCCACCACGATTGTGTATGAAGCGAAAGTACATTATGATGTCCTTGCTTATCCAAGGGCCGAGACAACACAGCAACGATATTGATGTATACCTAGAACCATTGGTGGAAGATCTTGTGATATTGTGGAGCGAAGGTGTACGGTATGGGGCGAGTACAAACGCGAGTACTTCACTCTCACGCGCATTGTTGTTCGCACCATCAATGATTTTCTGCGCTTGGTAACTTGTCCTACCGTACTATAAAAGGAGCGAAAGCATGCCCCGTGCATGGATGAAACCGCTAGTGTGTGGCTCAACAACTCGAGGAAAACGAGTGTACATGCGTCACCGGAGGTTCCTTCGCAGAATCATCCGTATCGCAATATGAAGAAACAATTGACGGGACAAAGGAGGATGGCTTAGCTCCAAGGCGTCTTCGTGGGGAAGAGGTGTATGATATGGTTAGGGATCTTAATGTTGTACTTGGAAAGGAGTACGGTAATACATCGCGGTCCGTCTTGAGAAGACCATGTGGAAGAAGAGATCCATCTTTTGGGACTTACCCTCTTGGAAGGACTTGGAAGTTCGACACTACATTGACGTCATGCATGTAGAGAAGAATGTATGTGACAGCGTGGTTGGTCTTTTACTTGAATATTCCTAGCAAAACAAAGGATGGATGAAGGCACGAAGGGATCTCGAAGGTATGAAAATCGAGCCGAGCTACATCCTCAAGACACCGGAAAGGCCGCTTTACCTTCCCCGACTTGCTACACTTTGAGTAAGAAAGAGAAAATGAACTCGCAAGTGCACGCATGGTGTGAAAGTTCCGTCCGGTTACTCATAAACATCAAGAAACCGTATCGATGAAAGATTTGAAGTTAAGCGGCATGAAGTCTCATGATTGTCATGTGATGATGACACAAATGCTCCTGTTGCAATTAGAGGTGTTTTGCCTGACAAGGTCCGAGAGGCAATCACGAGGTTGTGTTCCTTCTTCAACACGATTTCACAGAAGGTCATCGATCCCGTTGGTCTTTATGAACTTCAGGCTGATGTGGTAAAGACTCTGTGCCAGCTGGAGATGTATTTTCCCCCATCATTTTTTGATATCATGGTTCATCTCATTGTTCACGTTGTCAATGAGATAAATATTTGCGGCCTTATATTCCTGCATCAGATGTACCCATTTGAAAGGTATATGGGTGTTCTGAAGAAATATGTACGTGTCGATCTCGTAGGAAGGCTCAATTGTAGAAGGTTATGCAACCGAGGAGGTTATTGAGTTCGTGTCAATTACATGGAGGAGGTCGAACCGGTAGGAGTGCTCAGATCTCGCCATGAGGGTAGGCTAGGTGGGAAAGGTGTAATAGGAAAGAAATCTACAAATTCTTACGATAATATTTTGTTCAAACAAGCCCATTTCACAAGATTACAACAAATACTTGAGGTGTGCCCGTATATGGACATACACAAGGGTAAGCTAAGGAGGAAAACCGAGGAAAGTCGAGATTTGGATAACAAAAGAGCACAATCGTTTGTTCACCATTGGTTCAGGGAGCACATGTCCGGTGAAGAAACGAGTGTTACATTGAGTGGTTGGCAAAAGGGCCTTGGTACAATCACGACATGGCAAGGATATGACATCAATGGATATACATTTTACGAGATCTCGGGATAGCAAGAGCACTTACCAAAAGCAAAGGTGTCCGATAGATGCCTCGACAACACAGCGATCGAAGAGATCTACTACGGGTTCATAGAGGAGATTTGGGAGCCGGACTCTGCATTTTCAAGATCCGGTGTTTCGATGTCATTGGGTACGACTCGAATGGTGTCAAGGTGGACAAGTACGGCTTTACTCATGTGGACATCGAACATGTCGGATCTGAGATTTAACCATTCGTACTTGCGAATCAAGTAGCACAAGTATTCTACATAATCGACCCGGCAGATAAGAAGCGCCATGTAGTTCTGCAAGGAAAAAGAAGGATCGTTGGAGTTGAGAATGTCGTGGATGAGGAAGAGTACAACCAGTTTGATGAGTTGCCTCCTTTCGCAGGCGACAGCATTAGGCCCGAGGAAGAAACCACTCAAGAAGTTACCTATCATCGCGATGATCACAACGAAGGCCAAATTTTGAAAGAAAATAATTAGCTAGGAGTAATGGCAACATGTCGCCATTTGTATGGAGTAATGGAAATGTGATGTAAGAAATGTACATTTACGTGGAATTAATAGGAAATAAATATGCATGATTTTGATGAGAAAACTTGA
Source organism: Guadua angustifolia (assembly GCA_036346375.1). Lineage (NCBI taxonomy): Eukaryota > Viridiplantae > Streptophyta > Magnoliopsida > Poales > Poaceae > Guadua > Guadua angustifolia. The sequence goes on from CM070507.1 coordinate 58,071,740, forward strand.
AATCTCGGCGAAGCGATGGTGGAGTCTTGTTCAATTGAATTCAGGTTTCTATGGCTTCTAGGAAATGTATTAGCTTGAATAATTCTATTTACTCATTTTTATGTGCTCTAGGATATAAACATTTAAATGCTTGTAGGACTTATGTTATACATGCTTCATATGTATTAATGTATGGAAGAAAAAAATCATGTATTGTGATATTCATGCATCCTAGAGTTTAATATGATTGTCATCTGTATCTATGGTGTGGGAGGGAGTATACTGGCGGTTAAGAACAATAACCGCCACAGATAAGCGATATCTGTGGCGGTTAAGAAAAATAACGTCACAGATAACGTTATCTGTGACAGTTATTTTTCTTAACCGCCACAGATAACGCTTATCTGTGACGTTATTGTTCTTAACCGCCACAGATACTCCTCTATATATACCACACCCTTGTATACATGCACACTTCGCAAATTTCGCTTCCTCCACTCCTGTGCCTAGCTCCGCACCGCCAAGCCGAAGGCTCATCCCGCACCGCAGCCTTCCGAAAGCTCCTCCCGCGCCTCCCACCGGCGCCGCCCCTCCAATGACGACGCCCCCTCAACGCCCTCCCCACGGCGCCCCTCCAACCCTACCTGTAAGGTGATTAATTGGCTCGTGCAAATGTGAGAAGTTCAGCAACCTATTCATGGTTTTGACAAAACACAGGTTAAAGCGTACGTGTTTTTGTCGATGCCCGTGATGTTGCTAGATGTCTTTATTGCGTGTTTACATTGGTGATCCGAAAATAGGCAAGTATAGCAGGATGAATGCTGTCAAGAATGTTTTGGAGTTTGGTCATAGCCGTTTTGGTCATAGAGTTGTGTCAGGTTTGATGCTACTGGGTGGTTTTTGGGTTTTGAGTCCGGTAGTATTAATGGGCTTTACAATGTAATAATGTTGGATACAATTGTGGTAGTTTCTTAATTGAAATCTGGGACATCGGGTTTGATCATGTCTGTTGCTCTAAAAAGTTTTAGAACCGAACCGATGAAGCTTGGTGACACAAATTAGATCCGTAGGCTCGTGAACCGCACAAACTGTTGATAATAGATGGTGATTCGGGTTTACATTCTTTTGCACTTGGAGTAGTCTTTGTAGGTTAATCCGAACCGATTTAATGGTTTCAGTTAGATAGTGTCCTTCCTTCGCCAAATTCGATATGAGGCAAAATTGTGATGGTACTGATTTTACTATGCGCTTCATTCATAAACTCCAAGTTTACAATGCAGTTAATTCATAAATTCTGTGATGGTACTGAATTTACTATGCAGTTATTTCATGAATTGAGGCAAAATTTGGTTATGCTTATTCCTATTGAAGTCTAAACTGCTACTCCAAGTGCTACACATGTTGTTTCAGAACAGTGCTTGTCATTCTTGTTTTGGGAATTAAATTATGTCCACCAAGTTTAATACAGTAAGTAAAGCACATAATCATTGGTTGTTCTAGATTTTTTTTAGATCTTGGGTGAAGTGATGACATAGGTGTCTGACCTAACATAAAAATGCCCTGGACAATTTAAAAAGGTTCCTCCTGAAGATTCTTCCTATGCTGCCATGTGCTATCATGAATTTTCTGATTTTAATGGCTGTGAATTTTTATTGGTATTTGATGGGTACATTGTGTCTCACTGTAATTTGTTACCTTGCATTACATGAATCATTTATATTTGTTGCTTTTATGCAAATTTTCCTGGTGGTTATGTATTGCAAATAGAAATTGTAAAATGATCGAGATGGACTTGTTCTTGTTGGCTGATGTTAGTTGAGCTCATCTTCCTGGTGGTTCTGCACTTGTTCTTGTTGGCTGAAGGTTTGGGTGTTGCTCTATGATGATATTGGGTTAAGAATGATAAGAACAATTATTATGTGTCTTGGGCCTTGAACTGGTAGAACAACATGCTTAAAATTGTTTTCTCATATCCATATGGCATCTAATTAGTTAATTTTCTTTCTGCATATCAAAGGATGATAGTTTCCTACCCTCCTTGGAAAATGAAGGCATTTTTATAGTCAAGAATCGCACATTTTGTCACCGTGGTAGAATAACATGCTTGAGAGTGTTGTTTACATCAACGCTTGATATTCTGCTTAGTATACTCTCTTGTGGTTAGTCGGCTTGCTGTTAATTCAGAATCTGTTGATATTTAGTATCTGCTTTGAACTATGCTGTTATCAATCTGATCATAGATATTTAACAGTGAAATTCTGAACAACTCTTTAATTGTGCATGCTAAGGTGGTAAGGGTTCAAGGCCCTAGTCACTAAATAAGTTGTTAGCCCATTTGTGATTGTGGTGAAAATTCTTATTTTCATCCAAACCTTAAATCTGAGAGCAAATCATTCATATCTCCTCTCTATGTTGCTAAGCATTATTTTGTCTATGTTGATATCTTTGATTGTGTGCTAATTCAATATGATACACTCAGTTAGTACATCTTCTATTGTATTCATTAACCACATAAAACTAAATATGTAGAGAGAGAAATATCCAGCCATAGAACTGCCATGTAGGAACCATAGTACTTGTCTTTTCTTGTTCCTGAATACTATAGAAAGATAGTAAACAAATACGAGGTTAATTGTCTTTGTAATTGCTAAGTTCTATCTTATCTATGTCATTCTTGTTATTAGTGGATTATTCCATTTGTGACTCGAAATGAGCCATGGACAGGCACTTTAAGGATCTAATTTAGTCCTCAGTTAGTACATCTTCTATCTTAGCACATCTTCTATCTTATTCCATTTGTGACTCGAAATGAGCCATGGACAGGCACTTTAAGGATCTAATTTAGTCCTCAGTTAGTACATCTTCTATCTTAGCACATCTTCTATCTTATTCCATTTGTGACTCGAAATGAGCCATGGACAGGCACTTTAAGGATCTAATATAGTCCTCAGTTAGTACATCTTCTATCTTATTCCTCAGTTAGTACATATTTTCCTCAATGTGCTAATTCAATATGATACACTTAGTTATTCTATCAGTTAGTACATATTTTCTTTCCCTCTCTGAAATATCTCCCTTTCTATTGAGTAGTTCTAATGGAGCCCGAAACTGAGCCTATAATGGAGGAGAGCCCGAGCAGGTACCTTACCCTCCACCCAACCACCGAAGTTGCTGAGGCCTCCACCGCTGTTCCCGGGGCCTCCACCACTGTTCCTGAGGCCTCCACTTCTGTTGCAACACGCCGAGGACTTCGCCAGTGGAAGGAACGACTTCAGGAAAGTTCTTTGGTGGAGCAAACGGAGGTTGAAGGAAGAGCCTGGCAGCAGGGACCATTGTCAGTGACTGGGAGTTTCAACAATGTGCCAACGGAACGGGAAATCGACGAATGGCCCACCTGGTAGTGAGTGATCAAAGGAAAACAGGGTGATTGGGGTCAATTTCTCCTTTTCTCTGATTTTATTGGTGGTCGACTAGAGGCAGAGAATGATCAAACTTTTTGACCAAGGTTGTTGAATATATTTTGACCTCTGGTAAAATTTTCAGATTAAAATGAGTTACCGAAAAATTTTTAATATTCCGACAACAGTGACTGCTCCTAATTTCTTATTTCGGATTTTGATTTTTGATTGAGATCAAATGAAGTCTACTGTTTTTGAAACTTTGTTTTTCAAAAGGATTTGATCTCAGAATGCTTATGTAAAATTTCCAACTCCATTTGTGATTCCATTATTTTATGTAAATTCCGACAATACATTATTTTGGATTTAAAAGTTATCTTTTCATTTTACTTCTTCAATATTTTATGCATAAAATCTCAATTGCTGATTAAAATGATTTAATTGAATGATCAAGGTTCTCATGGCAATTTTATAAAGTTTTACTTTTTACATTTTTGCCTTTGTCTCTTTTTCATCCTTTGTTTCCATTTGTTAGATTTTTCATACAAAGAATAAATCCGAGGAAATCCAAATAAAACAAATAATGGCAAGAAACTCAGAAATAAATATTTTCAAATTTAAAATATTCATTTTCACTTTATTGAATTTTTGGGATGTTACAGATCTACCCCCCTTATAGAAATCTCGACCCCGAGATTTGGTGGGTCTAAAGAAAAGTATTTCTAAAAGAAATCAGGAAACTTCTTCTTGAGTCGGTCTTCTCGTTTCCAAGTTGTTTCTTCTTCGGAATGATTGCTCCGCTGAATCTTGATCGTCTTGTGGAATTTACTACGAGTGTGGCGTTTGTTTCTTTTAAGATTCTAATCGAATGCTCTCGAATAGTTAATTCAGATCATAGATTGATTTCATTTAGCTGGATGAGCTTAGAAGGAAGATGAAGACATTTTCCTAATTGCGATACATGGAAGATGTTATGAACACGGGATAGCTAAGACGGCAACTCTGATTTATATGTTTTCTTTTTCTTTCATCTTCAACGATACGATATGGCCTAATATATCATGGCGCCAGGTTACCTCGGATGCGGAAACGGTGAATACCACGAACCTTGCAATTCTCGAGGATGAGATAGATTTGGGAATTCTTTATCGAAGGTGACTTTGTCGTTCTTGTTGATACGTCGCTTTCCTTGCAATTGCTTCACTAGATCTTCATCTTGCGATTCTAAGTTGACGTGCGAAGAAATAGAGAAGAAATCTATTTGGGTTTTGTGTAAGTGGACGAGAGATACCAGTATTTTCTACATATCTCTTTTGATTGAAAACCCAGGATTGTTAATATGGATAATCGAATTTAGAGAATAGCATTTAGTATGATTAGAATACTGGAGGTGAAAGAAAAGATGTATTCTTATTAGATTCGTTTAGGAAGAACTGAATGTTATTATCCGAAGGATATTTGAATACAATGGCTGACTTGCATAGTTCGATATTTGTTGATGAAATGAAATGAGAATAAACGTCATTTTGGATTGACTTTAGAGTGAAAACAAAGTAGAGATAATTCAAATATTGGGTTGAGGTAGGAGGATTACAAGATGATTGATCCTGGGGATTTACTAGTTTGATCGTTTTAATAGACAGAGGGTTTTTTTTTCTTTGGACTTGACAACTGCGAAGGAATAAATGTACAGGATCAAAAGATTGATTGCTAGAATTGAACACACAAAAGACATACTCAATACCACATTAAGAGTCGGGTACACCCATATGAAAAATAAGTTTACTCTTAGAGCCTATCGTCGAGGCAAAGGTTGTTCTGAGTACTTAATATTTTCTAAGCCTTTAAGACAGCTTAGGAATTACTAACGGCTTTCTTGATGAGGTGAAGTAGAACTATTTTGGGCAGATGTTGGCGGAGTGTCCAAATTCTTCTCGATTGATACAAGTGACATTACCCGTTTTATTCGAAACAACAAAAAGGGTGTTTGCCAATATTATAGAACAGGTAATTAGGAAATGACTAGGATCAAAGAGTAGATCATGGGACTAAACTTGAATCCTGGCAGAGTTCAATTACATATGTATTGTACTTAGTACTACATATGGCAGATCATAAGCTTCTTTCGCGAATTAATGCTGTAGGTAAATACTATGAATGACTGGATTGACATTTTGAGTTGGATTGATCTATGTCTAAAGAGTTGTTGGTCCTCAGATCCTTGCAGCCAGTTTTAAGGTTGTTACGAAGCGTCCTAGGGTTGCGAATGAAATAGAGTCTGTTTCTGATGTTTCGGATTTAGGTAATTGTTGGCATAATGCCCCACATTTACCACAACAAAAGTTAATAATATTTACTTTCTGGTTTTTGAGTAACGGCAGACGTTCATTGATGTTGTTGGAGAGATGAACAGATGGTGATTGAAATTGAGAATGAAGTTGAATAGAATTCTTCTGGAAACAAGCGTTTTCATTCCAATGCCTCTTCTTTGACTGATCCCTCGGGCAACCTGCTTCAAATTTTGTCTCTTCTATTCTTGGAGTGGTCATATCATCTACGGTGTCTTCTGGCATGTCTAGGACGCTAGGGGATGTTTGCTCTCTTTGGGGCACTGTTTAGCAATATGACCCTTCTTGCGACAGATGGGGCACTTTGGTTTCTTTCGTGACACTTGGCTATGCCTAGTTATACGCCCAACCCCATCTTTCTTGTGATTCTCGTCTGGTTGTTTCTTAGGACATTCTTCGGCCCAATGATGTTCTGTAATACTGCAAAATCGTTTCCTGGGTTTTTGGCCGGAATTGTCGTCATTTTCTTGATTCAAGGATTTAATCTGGAGAAAGTTTTGTCGCCTCGCAGTTTAAGAAGTTTATTAAAGGCTTGGGTTTCGACTGGACCTTCGTTTCTTTTGCGTCAGGATCTAGTGAGCTCTTACGGTGGGCTCCCTTGTATGAATTTCTATGGTGCAGAATGATTGAGATTGATTGCTAACTGAGGGAAAGTAAATGATGTGTGTATTATCAAGAAAAGGCGGGTTTTAGTTGGAATTTTTGAGAGGCTTTTAGTGTTTTACCTTCTTACCCTTGTGAGACCCTCAACTCCCGGCCACTAAAGTGTCTTGGCACGGATATTTTTCCATGTCTTGGCTCCTCTCCTAAGCCCAAGTCGACTCCAACACCTCGGCCTCCTCCCGACTCGGCCGGGCGCCACCCTCTAGCGCGCCTCCTCCCGTCGGCCGGTGGCTTCTGCTCCCTCCACCTCCAGTCGACGACGGTGTCCCCAGTCTCCCTCCTGACTCGGCGCCTTTTCCCCTGGCGCATGGCATGGCAACCCTGCCGACCGCCGCCTCTCTGCCGGTTGCCCTGCCCCATGAGCCCTTCCCTCCTGGCGTTACCCTGGCTCTTCGATCTTCCTCAGCCAGCAGCAACCTCCTGAGCAGAGGCACCGGTGGACCTTGGCTGCTTCGGCACACCCCTGGCCGGCGGCGGGCCGCCCTCCAGCCGGCAGCATGTCCTCAAGGCGGCGCTAACTCGGTTGCTCCACCTCCCTTCCTCCATGAGTAGAGGTTCTGAGGTAAAACCCTAGAGATTTTGGGGGTTTAAATTGTGTGCATGCCATGTGTTTGATGTATTGCCTAGAAGGGGTGTTACAGTGCTACTTGAAGCCCATTGATCAATGCTTGCATTCAGAGATACTGGCTTAGTATAGAGACTTTATATGGAGTGAATCTTGTTAGCTAATTTCACAAATGAATATCTTGGGCTTCTGTGCTATGATCAATTCAAGTATGTGTGTAAGAATTTGATTAGATCCCATCACTCAATGTCTTTTCTGTACTTATGAACTATCTGGTCCTTATTCAACATGTATTTCTAGTTATGTTTTTATCTATGACATACACTTTTTGTATATGTGTTCTCATTCAAGGATTTGACAGATTAGCATGATGCTAATGGTATTGCCTTGGCGTAAATCTACCTTGCTTATGACTTTGTAAATTTTGCATGATCATGTATTGCTTGCCATTGTTTAGTTGATGTTTATACCTGGTTAAAGGCTAAGGCAGTTGCATGTTGAGCTATAACCATGAGTAAGTGCTATTTCCATCACCTCTTACCGTTAGCTGTTGACTAGGGGGGTGAGAAATCTGGAATTGGGATGGCAACTGTTGTGGATGAATTTCAATCCTTGTATGCATGCATGTTCTTTTATTTCTCAAGTCTTTTGACTGCATGGATGAAACAACCGCGAATCGGGATGTGTTGTTTGAGTTCCTTTACTACTCTGAGTTATGGATGAGGCTTAGATTATTTGTCACCTCTTGGCATGCAGAGGATCCATGAAATTCGGGGTTTTACTCGCTCGCTCCTCCGAATGAATTGGGGTTGAGTCGCTATATCTATATTATGCAAAAGAGTTGATTTCTTCTGGCCGCTTGTATCGAGTGTGCATGAATTTAAGTTGGATGGGTATTGTTTATTTGCAGGAAGGTTACGTCGGAGTGGCCTTATCCGCATGCCACTCCATTCTCCGTCGATAAAAGGTAAGTGCATTCCCTAGATTGTGGCTAGGAGGATTAATCGATTGTCTGCTCTTAGCGTATGTAATTGCCGATGAATACGCAAGAGGTAAGCTTTGCTTGAATATAGCTAGAAGGTGCTTCATCTTATGAAAATGTTTATGATGATTAAAAGGTTAAGGGAATGAAGGCAATCACACCGTGTTAATTGAGTGTGGATGTGTATTCATATTTGATGCTCCTCAATTTAATTGTTGCTCTGTTAGTTAGATGAACTCTAATGGAGATCGAGCTTTTAGTAAGGTTGTTTTTAGTGAGTATATTGTTTGAGTGATTGGGACTAATATGAGATTGGTTCAAACGGTTAGGTCTTTTATAAAGATAGAATTTTTGTGAGCGATTAACATAAGTGTATTGTGTGAGCATGGCTCGGTGGTACAGAGGATGTAGTTGCATAATAGAAACGTTGTTATGAGTTGCCATGCCTTATGGTTGAATCTGATTATACTAGTACCGCTAGTGACTGGGGATTGTGAGAATTTGGCTATGTTTATGTATGTGGTTACGGCTATGGTGGTGTTGGCGATGAATGAAGTGTTGCAATTCATTCATGTAAATTGCATTGTGCATTCATGATGGACGAGGCGTCCCATGTTGATGCGGGCCTCGGTGCTCACCCGTAGTGAGCACAAAAGTCCTACGTAGTCCCATTCATCGAGGTGAATGGGAGCGAGTCAGTAAGAGTAGGCCCCGCCACGGGATGGGTGGGATTGAGGGTGCACACCGACGGGTGTGCACTCAGCTATACCGGTATACGCTATGACAATGTGCATTATGAGCATGCATGGTGCATTCATTTTATGATTCATGAGAAAAAGGATGAGAGCATAAAAGCATCGCATTTCATTATATGTGTTGCAATTGTTAAGTGTTAATTGATGAGAATGGAAATGACAGGTTAAGGATTGAGTCGTGGACCCATCCTGGAATGATTGTTGAGGCATGAGTACGGTTTGGTTATGTTTCCGAGTTGGATGTGGTAAATGGGGCTAGTTACTGTTTCCTTTACCGGGTGATTTCAATTTAGTTTTGGTTATGTCAATTAATGAAGTAGTTGTGCTCTTATGTTTGGTTTTATATGAATTCAAATTTGCTTCTTTTATTTACGGCTATCAAATTAGCTCTTATGTTTGGTTTTATATGAATTCAAATTTGCTTCTTTTATTTACGGCTATCAAATTAAAGAGACTTTTACTTTACTCTTGAAGCAGTTATATTCTAGACAAATGCATTACTTTTCTTACTTGATTGCACTTTGCTGAATCTTGGACTCACGCTGGTTTGTTCCTGTTTTAGGTACTTTGAAGCTGGCTCGTCGGGTTGGGAGTAGAGTACATGCACGACTTCGGTCACCAACAACCAATTCAATTTTTTCGTTAAGTCTGATTGTAACTAAAGCTAGTGTAATGTGTTGATCGTCGTTGCGTAGTCGATTAAATTGCCGATTGGATATATAATCGATTATCTAAGGACCCGATAGATGGTTTCATTCTATTTGGTGATTGTTATATTATTCAACCGCTATTATTCTTTTGTCTGCCGAGTGGATATCCTAGTTTTAGGGAGGTCTTTGAAATTTTGAAAATTTTGGTGGCTTAGTTTTAAATCAGTTTAAGAGTCAGAGGTTAATTATTGTCTTATCCCTAGAGGTGTCATTAGTTATTTGAGAATTTTGGTAGCATCTGTGGCGCTTTTGGCGCCGGGGTGTTACAGTTGGTATCAGAGCGGGCTTCAGGTCCGTGGTGCTTGAACTTAGTGAAATACCGTAGGGACAACTAAAATTGTGATTTGGGGTAACCTAGAAACGTGGTTTAGATTCATACTTAAAATTTTGCTATAGGATAGCAATAATAAAATTGATATAGAATTGCTAACTAATTTAAAACTTGACACACTCTGTTGCACAGTAGGAGAGGGTATGGGTATCATTGCATTACGCTCGAATGCTGTATTTAAGTTTTGATGATTGAATGTTAAATTATTGTGCATATTGCTTTGATTATGAAAGGGATTGTTTGAATCATTATGTTTTCACCCTCATACTTTAACTATGTTAAGGGTCTTGGGTGCTGGTGTGGCCGGTTAAAGCCCCTTTGAAGTATGAGAACCTCTCGAGGTGAGGGTCGTCGTTCGTTGCGGCATAGTTTACAGATTGAGTGGAGAAGGTCGGTTTCTTTTGGCTTCATTCCTTTGGAGGTAAAGAGGAAAGTATGGTGATGAATTCCTTCGGATTGCTTTCATCCTTCTGGAGTTCGGTTTCGTTGGTTTTCTTTGGTTTTGTTGGTTATAGTGGGTTGACTTGTAGAGAAAATTATTGTAGTTGTTGTTCTCCATTTACGAAAGTTACTGAAGTTTATTTGGTGCAAAACTTAAGTCGTATGGATCTTCGGTGTTAAGGTTTTATCGAGAAGGATTTGGTTGATCATTTGGTTTTTCCCATGCATCTCTTTTCTTTCCTGGAAGTTGTAAGTCTGGAGATTTGTTAAGGAGTTGTTTTCTGTCAGAGTTTGGGAATTCGGGAGCCGAACTTTCTTGTGAGTTATGATTGGGTTTTTTTTTCTGGAAAGAGAGATGATTTTTGTTGTTGCTCCTACTTAAGAATCGTGGATTTCCTCGAAGGTTGAGTACGTGACACGAGGATGTTCAAGGCGTTAAGTGTATGATGAGTAGTTGAGCTCTCAGGTAAGGAGGGTTACTGATTCTGTTAAAAGGCAACCAAATTTGTTGTATAGTATAGTATGATTAATTGGAATGGCAAGTGATTCTAAAGTGAAAAGTTGATTAGAGTTATTACAATGGTCATGAATTGTGGAATTGATTGGAAGTTCAGAATTTGTGTTCCGGTAAGTCTAGTATTGATCAGGATTGAGGGGGGTCTAGAATCTTCTATGAATGAATTTATTATAGTAAGATGTTGATGTAAAGTACCAGAGTATATTAGCGCCAAGGTATGAGAGTTGTTGATTTATGATGCTTATGAGCCAATTAAATGGTGGATCGACAAAATAATCTGCTCGATGTGAAATTAAAGAATGAATATAAATGGAATGGTTGCATGAACGATGGGGTTTTTGTCCTTGTACGAATGGTGTTTATTGATTAAGCCGAAGAAAATGTTGAAAAGATGTGTTTAAGCTGGGATTGGACGATTGTATAAATCACGGTTTGTCATGGTTAGTAAACTGAAGTAAAGGATGGCACGCGTCTTGTGTTAAATTAACTGATAAGTTATTTGTGCTGAAGAGGTGAGAACGTGGTTCTCCTTGTTGATTGTCATGAGATAGACTTGGTTAGGGTTTGATGATGCTATGACCAGTGATGGATGTATGAATAGTAGAGATTAATTAAAGGAAGTTTGGGTTTTGTAACTCTAAGATTTACTAGAGTCGGATTTGATTAGAGTTGTGTGATGTGTTGGTGAGTATTTCAGAGTGTGAATCTGGTGAATATTTCGTTAGTGATTCTGTGGGTGAAGTGATTTTTTGTTGGGAACGAGTTTCCTTTTCTCTTGAGAAAGAATATAACGGTTATGGGTGCAGATGCTTAAATTTGAGAATCGGTTTCTTAATTTTTAAGAGCTTTTGTCAGCGATTTATGTGGGGTTTCTCTTTTAATTGGAGTTTTCCCCGATGCGAATTTTATTGCATTGATTTGAGAGTGTTAAAGGCAATTTTTTTTATGATGTTCGAGAATTGGGTCTTCTCTTGCGAATTTGGTTTTGGAAGAAGAATATGAGTGATGATTGGGTTCTACCAAGATCCTCTCTCAGGTAGATTTTAATGCTTTGGGTTCAAGGTGATGTATGTGGTTCGTTTGGTTTAAAGAGTTGTATTTCTTTTGCATTTTAGCCGGAGTTAAAGAATGTGAATGCTTATGGTATAGTGTTGAGCATAATGATGAGAATTGAGTTTTCTTTGGTCATCGGGATTGCGGCTGTAAAGGTTCAATGCAGTGTTTCTCTTGAAAGTTAAGTTGTCCTTGGTGTGCATTTTATCACATTATTTGAAGAGGATGAACGTGGTCAGTTGCTAATGAGAATCGAGGGATTTTGGGTGGATAATGATTGAGGATTATATCTTTGATTTCAAGTTGAGGAAAGTGGTTAGCCGTGTTAAATAAATTGAGATTTTATTTTGCTCTCTAGTGCGAGACAAGAATATGATGGGTCGTAAGTTCTAGTGGAGTGTACTTTAAAGATTATGCTAGTTGCTTTAATTCTTTGGGCACAGCTGTCGTAAAAAGAGAACCAGGTATGAACTGGTTTTAACGGAGGATCTAATTTGGATTAGGTGCTGACCGTAATTGGATTTAGCGTGGAGAGTATTGAAGGGTGTGGCATGTGTTGATCCAAATCCTTTGTGGGGGGGATAAATTGAATTTTGTTGTCTCTTGGTTGTGTGTGATTACTTTGTTGGTGAACTATTTGGGCTCGGTCGGCGAATGCCTTGGTCTAAATGAGTGGGAACCCTTGGTTTCCTGGGTTGGAGTCAATATTTCAGTTATGAATTGTTCCTTTGAGTGGTTATCTCAGTGTGCGAGAAAGGTACGACAGAAGGTAGAGTATGATTTTGGTATTGTGATGTAAATGGGATTTGTGCCATGTTGGGCTAGCTCGTTCGTTGACATGGCTTGATAATGGTTACGTGGTTATAAAGGTTAACCAGTGAGGAAAAATGTGAATCAGGGTTTCCTTTGTTCTTTTTGGGATGTTTTCGCTTTATCAGTCGGTTCCCATTGTTCTTGTTGGTGTTCTTATGGTGTTCAGAATTCGAGGTCGAATTCTGTTAAAGGGGGGAAGAGTGTAATACTGCAAAATCGTTTTCCTGGGCTTTTGGCCGGAATTGTCGTCATTTTCTTGATTCAAGGATTTAATCTGGAGAAAGTTTTGTCGCCTTGCAGTTTAAGAAGTTTATTAAAGGCTTGGGTTTCGACTGGACCTTCGTTTCTTTTGCGTCAGGATCTATTGAGCTCTTACGGTGGGCTCCCTTGTATGAATTTCTATGGTGCAGAATGATTGAGATTGATTGCTAACTGAGGGAAAGTAAATGATGTGTGTATTATCAAGAAAAGGTGGGTTTTAGTTGGAATTTTTTGAGAGGCTTTTAGTGTTTTACCTTCTTACCCTTGTGAGACCCTCAACTCCTGGCCACTAAAGTGTCTTGGCACCAGATATTTTTTCCATGTGCTAGCTCCTCTCCTAAGCCCAAGTCGACTCCAACACCTCGGCCTCCTCCCGACTCGGCCCGGGCGCCACCCTCCACCAAGCGCCTCCTCCCGTCGGCCGTGGCTCTTGCTCCCTCCACCTCCAGTCGACGACGGTGTCCCCAGTCTCCCTCCAGACTCGGCGCCTTTTCCCCCTGTTGGCAGCAGTGGCGACCCCTGCCGACCGCCGCCTCTACAGCCTGGTCGAGCACCCCTGCCGGTTGCCTGCCAGCAGCCCTTCCCCTCCTGGCGTTACCACGGCTCTTGATCTTCCTCGGCCAGAGTAGCCTCTGACGAGAGGCACCGTGGACCTTGGTCGCCCGACACCGGCGGCGGCGGGCATCCTCCAATGGCGAAGATGTCCTCAAGGCGGCGCTAACTCGGTTGCTCCACCTCCCTTCCTCCATGAGTAGAGGTTCTGAGGTAAAACCCTAGAGATTTTGGGGGTTTAAATTGTGTGCATGCCATGTGTTTGATGTATTGCCTAGAAGGGGTGTTACAGTGCTACTTGAAGCCCATTGATCAATGCTTGCATTCAGAGATACTGGCTTAGTATAGAGACTTTATATGGAGTGAATCTTGTTAGCTAATTTCACAAATGAATATCTTGGGCTTCTGTGCTATGATCAATTCAAGTATGTGTGTAAGAATTTGATTAGATCCCATCACTCAATGTCTTTTACGTACTTATGAACTATCTGGTCCTTATTCAACATGTATTTCTAGTTATGTTTTTATCTATGACATACACTTTTTGTATATGTGTTCTCATTCAAGGATTTGTCAGATTAGCATGATGCTAATGGTATTGCCTTGGCGTAAATCTACCTTGCTTATGACTTTGTAAATTTTGCATGATCATGTATTGCTTGCCATTGTTTAGTTGATGTTTATACGGTTAAAGGCTAAAGGCGCTTGCATGTTGAGCTATAACCATGAGTAAGTGCTATTTCCATCACCTCTTACCGTTAGCTGTTGACTAGGGGGGTGAGAAATCTGGAATTGGGATGGCAACTGTTGTGGATGAATTTCAATCCTTGTATGCATGCATGTTCTTTTATTTCTCAAGTCTTTTGACTGCATGGATGAAACAACCGCGAATCGGGATGTGTTGTTTGAGTTCCTTTACTACTCTGAGTTATGGATGAGGCTTAGATTATTTGTCACCTCTTGGCATGCAGAGGATCCATGAAATTCGGGGGTTTTACTCGTTCTGCTCCTCCGAATGAATTGGGGTTGAGTCGCTATATCTATATTATGCAAAAGAGTTGATTTCTTGATTAGCTTGTATCGAGTGTGCATGAATTTAAGTTGGATGGGTATTGTTTATTTGCGGGGAAGGTTACGTAGGAGTGGCCTTATCCGCATGCCACTCCATTCTCCGTCGATAAAAAGGCAAGTGCATTCCCTAGATTGTGGCTAGGAGGATTAATCGATTATGCGCTCTTAGCGTATGTAATTGCCGATGAATACGCAAGAGGTAAGCTTTGCTTGAATATAGCTAGAAGGTGCTTCATCTTATGAAAATGTTTATGATGATTAAAAGGTTAAGGGAATGAAGGCAAGCACACCGTGTTAATTGAGTGTGGATGTGTGTTCATATTTGATGCTCCTCAATTTAATTGTTGCTCTGTTAGTTAGATGAACTCTAATGGAGATCGAGCTTTTAGTAAGGCTGTTTTTAGTGAGTATATTGTTTGAGTGATTGGGACTAATATGAGATTGGTTCAAGCAGTTAGGTCTTTTATAAAGATAGAATTTTTGTGAGCGATTAACATAAGTGTATTGTGTGAGCATGGCTCGGTGGTCATGGGATGTAGTTGCATAATAGAAGCGTTGTTATGAGTTGCCATGCCTTATGGTTGAATCTGATTATACTAGTACCGCTAGTGACCGGGGATTGTGAGAATTTGGCTATGTTTATGTATGTGGTTACGGCTATGGTGGTGTTGGCGATGAATGAAGTGTTGCAATTCATTCATGTAAATTGCATTGTGCATTCATGATGGACGAGGCGTCCCATGTTGATCTTGAGCCTCGGTGCTCACCGTAGTGAGCACAAAAGTCCTACTCGTAGTCCCATTCATCGAGGTGAATGGGAGCGAGTCGATGAGAGTAGGCCCGCCACGGATGGGTGGGATTGAGGGTGCACACCGGCAGGTGTGCACTCACTCTCCGGTATCGCTATGACAATGTGCATTATGAGCATGCATGGTGCATTCATTTTATGATTCATGAGAAAAGGATGAGAGCATAAAAGCATCGCATTTCATTATATGTGTTGCAATTGTTAAGTGTTAATTGATGAGAATGGAAATGACAGTTAAGGATTGAGTCGTGGACCCATCCCGGAATGATTGTTGAGGCATGAGTACGGTTTGGTTATGTTTCCGAGTTGGATGTGGTAAATGGGGCTGAATTCTTGTTTCCTTTACCGGTGATTTCAATTTAGTTTTGGTTATGTCAATTAATGAAGTAGTTGTGCTCTTATGTTTGGTTTTATATGAATTCAAATTTGCTTCTTTTATTTACGGCTATCAAATTAAAGAGACTTTTACTTTACTCTTGAAGCAGTTATATTCTAGACAAATGCATTACTTTTCTTACTTGATTGCACTTTCTTTGAGTCTTGGACTCACGCTGGTTTGTTCCTCTTTTAGGTACTTTGAAGCTGGCTCGTCGTGTTGGGAGTAGAGTACATGCGACTTGGTCACCAACAACCAATTCAATTGTTTCGTTTAGTCGATTGTAACTAAAGCTAGTGTAATGTGTTGATAAATCGTTATGTAGTCGATTAAATTGCCGATTGGATATATAATCGATTATCTAAAGACCTGATAGATGGTTTCATTCTATTTCGAGTGATTGTTATATTATTCAACTGCTATTATTCTTTTGTCTGCTGAGTGGATGTCCTAGTTTTAGGGGAGGTGCTGCCGAAATTTTGAAAATTTTGGTGGCTTAGTTTTAAATCAGTTTAAGAGTCAGAGGTTAATTATTGTCTTATCCCTAGAGGTGTCATTAGTTATTTGAGAGTTTTGGTAGCATCTGTGGCGCTTTTGGCACCGGGGTGTTACATGTTCCTCACCACACAAGAAGCATGTTGTTGGCGATGGCCATTTATAGCTTTCTTGATAACAATTACTATGGCTGAAATACTGCTTCTCCAATTCTTTTAGTAATATTCCTCGAGCAACTTCTCTTCTACTTGCCCGTTCTTGAGCAACTAAGGCTTGAAATTTCTCTTGATGATGCTGAATCGCATTAGCAATTTCCGATTCTAATGAGCATTGGCCTTCACCAGGGTAACAAGTGGTATTGTTCTGCTCTAATTTTCGTAGAAGAAATGTGTGTGATTGGCGATTTTGTTCAATTATGGCCAGCATTTGCACCATAGATGAAGATTCTGGCAGCTTCTCTTCCAAGTTAGTTTCTTGCATAATTTCATTTTCCATGATTTCACTAAAAGAATTTGACTTAGATATCCTGCAACAATATTTGTTAAGACAAGGCCATTTAGATGGAATTTCTTTTTGGTTACAAGGCAACGTTTCATTCTTTAAAAGTTTAATATATATTATTATTATCATTTCCAGGGGTTGACTCATTGTAAATTTCGACCAAAAGGTTTTACACATGCGAGAGTAATCCAACGACAATACAAGGTACTCTTCCATTAAGAATTCAAAAGAATGCCAATTATAATATCGGTTATCATATAAGGGTTGTAAGATTTCTAATCACATTTTGAGGATTCATGTGATTGTAAGTTAACTAATTATTATTTGATTAGAGAAGTCTTTTATTTAAGATTCTCATTCAGATTTCATAGTAAGGGATTTTATTTCTTCTGGTTTAGAATTTCTATATATGATCCTTCATGACGGATTGATTGAGGAGATGGTAGAGAACTTCTTATAGTAGCTGGTTGCCATTACTTTTGACAATTGCTTGTTTGTTGACGTCTTAATCCGGTTGCTAATGATGGATCTTGAAGTCCTATACAAACTTTGTATGCATGAACATGGGCATCTATATCAATGTCGTGAATTGCACACTTGGCGAAAAATCTTACGTTCAGTTTCTCGGATAATGTTGAATTTTGTGTCGTCATAATGTTTCCCGTAGTGACATTGAACTTGACCTTCCAATTGAATGCCAACATGGCTGTGATCTTATACCCAATTTCCTCAGTTTACATGGGTTTACTTTGTATCACAACAGTGCATAGTTTCCATGTTCAAGGTTTGTAGCAAATTCTTTTACAGTACTACTCTAGTCTTTCTGATTGTCCATAATAATTGTTCCTAAAGGAAGGATGTCAGAATGATAATTTGGATAATAAGGGATTTGAACTGAAAAGAAAGGTTGTACCATAATCATAGTTGTGTAATATATAAAATCTTTTGAAGGTTTATACTTCTAAGATAATATTTTATATTTTAATTGCTTCATAACTATGGGTTCCTTATATGGTTTTGGGTCATCTCGTTATAATTCTTTAACCCATCGGTGAAGCATTACGAGAGTTTCCCGTGATAATAATATAGACAGAAATTTTTAATTCATCGAATTCCAACACACTTTTATTTATTATATAAGAACTATACATTTTCTTATAACAAAGTTCTATTATGCTAACTTACTACTTTATGGTCTTGTCTTCCATTCTAGTATCAAGGGGTTCAACTAAAAATTCTACAATAGAAATACTCCCTGAAGGTAGCAGAGGTAGTTTTTTTTTTGGCATTAGTTTATTTGAGAATTCGGAGGGCAAGAGGTGCCAGCATGAGGCATGAACGAAATGAGGACATTTATTAAGGTCTGACTTACAGATTTGACGAGATTGGTTGGCACTGGATAGGATTATCATTTCTTGGCAGTGAGTGTCTTGCGGGGTTTCACGAAGTAGATGAGGAGTGTTAGCATTTTATACCAAGAATCATTAGCAAGAATAAGATATTTAAGGAGAGATACAGAATGTGCTAAAATACTTGAGATGAGTGAAAGGGTGCATTTCGGCCAAGACAATTTGGGGAGAGCTGAAGGTCAATTGCAAGGCTAAAATCTTCATTACTCATTACTTTTAGTAGATGTATTAATGAATTGTGTCGCAGGCATTCTGCAACCACGCTTGACCAGACGTTGGCATCATAGAAAGATGGTTAGATAAGGGTTATCTATTTTACGAAGTACTACTTGATTCTTTCCAATCAACTCTAGTTGTGGTTTCTATGCAGATTAAGTAGTTCTAGTTTGGTTTATAAGGCAACATTTCGTTCTTTAAAATCTTTTTAATTAAAATTTTCTTATTAAGCAGGGTTAACACATCGCAAATCTCAACCTAGTGGTTTAACATTCACGAGAGCAACCCGAAAGAAATACAAAAGATAGACGACAAAATTTCAATAACACAAAAATACTATACGTATATTTAACTCAGTACATAGGAAGGGTATCTATGGTTCTTCTTTCTACTGGCCATATGTATTTATGCATAACAGGTTTACTGCATAGCTAGAATAACGTGTAGTTTGTATAATACTATTCTTTTATTGTAGGTTATTCAGCGATGAGTTTCTTTTAATCTTCGCACCACTTGCTGTGTTAGTCTTCCGAGGCTTCGATGAAGTCGGAGAAGTTGTGATGTTTCATTGCTTCTATCTTCTTGAAGTTCTTGATCGAGACATCACGACGATGTTGATTCATTACTGAAATTATTTCCAAAAGATTCGCTGGTGACTTCCATTTTGCAAAAGACAAGGAAAGAAATATTTCTGGAAAGAATAACTTAGGAGTAGAGAAAGGGAGTTCTACAGAGGAGAAACGAGTACGTAGATAAAGAGATTAAATTCTATAGATGGGGAAAGAGTATAGGTATGACTAATGTTAATCTTTTTATATTTCTTTTTAGAAAAGTAAGGTTCCCAATTTTTCTAGTTTCCACTCTTAACATCCATTCAAATGTTTCTATTCAGAAGCATATAACTTTTCTGGTTCCAACTCATTTTCATGGTATATAATTTAATCAGGGTGACGAAGTGAGTGTTGAGGCATAGCTCGAAATTATTGCTGGAACATTAGGTTTTGACCAACCTAAAACAACTTAGGTATGTTGGTGGTTACTAGTAGGGTAAAATCTTAGTCTTGGTTTTTTTTATATGGAGGATGTAGTTTTAAGTAAAGCTAGAAGTGGTGATGGAGATTATACTACAAATCCTGATGAGGTTTTATTTTTGAGACAGGTTAATAACCATAACGGTTACATAAGTGAGAACTGTACAGAGAGGAGATAAGTTCATAAAAAGTTCTATGGAGGAAGATCTGAGACTAGGTTATGTTTTTCTTTTGACGATCATTCTAATGTTTATATTCTGGAAGCATAGAACTTTTCCGACTCTAACTTAAACTCACAGTAGATAATTTAGGTAAAATAATGAGGTGAACTTTTAGGCACAAGGAGGAGCTGTTATTGGAAAGATCAGGTTTTAGCTAACTTAAGATGACTTAGGTAAACTAGTGGTTACCAATATGGCAAGATATTGGTATTAATCTATATATAAATGGCGTGACCTCTAGAAGCTAGTAGCAGTAATGGGAGCTATAATACTAATCTTGAGGAAACTTGATTTTGATGGAAACTAACAACCGAAGTGGTTGCACAAGTCAGAGATTGTATGATGAGAAGGGACGAGCTCATATAAAATTTTACAGAGAGAAGAGATAAACTATTTTGCAGTTTCTTGTTTATCCTATGGGTTAAGTTTTCCACATTCATACATAAGGACAACTTATTGTGAAACTTTAACCGTAGTGGTCAAGTTACACATAAATCAGTCCTGGCATTCAGAAATAAAAACCAATTCAAATAGCAAGACATAACGACAACATAAATTGCTCTATATGACTAGAGCGAAACAATATGCTACGCGTATGGATTCTTATCTTATGGCAGGTCCTAATATATTCTAATCTTCCGCATTTTGTTGTTAGGTGATGCTGCCTCCTCATGAAGTAGTCTTCGAGCTTTACTTTTGCTTTGTCGAAGTCAGTAAAGTATCGTCTGCTTTCTTGAGATTGTTGGTATGGACATTGTAGTCTTCATTGGTTGTCATGAAGCATGGTAGCGACAAGTCTTGAATGTCTCCAAACACTACGTCAAACCTCCCCCCTAACAAGAAATCTCGACCCCGAGATTTGGGACTAACCAGGGAAAAAGGCTTGGGTACTCCGCTCGAAGATCCTCCTCGCGCTCCCAGGTGGCTTCCTCTTCCGGATGATTGCTCCACTGGACTTTCGTCTTGTGATTCCTAGTTGATGTGCGAGAAATAGAGAAGACTTCTATTTTTTTTGGTAAGCAGATGAGAGACACTAATACTTTCTACATGTCTCTTTTGTTTAAATAACTAGTATTGTTAATAATCTAATTTATATAGTGGTATGTTGTCGGGACCCGAATTCACAATCCGGAAACCCTCTGTGTTTTCAAAGACTAGTCCCGAGATCGATCGCTAGTGCCCACAGTTAACAAAGATGAATATCACAAATATACACAGCGGAATAATAAATAAAGTATTCATCTTCTAATATAACAGGTTGAACAACCTTAAGGTCAACTTACAATTGTGAAGCCTAGATGGCTTCAACTCAGAGTAAAACGAACAGCAGCGGAACGAAGAACGTCGGTGAATCCCATCAATATACCACAGGCATTTGACAAGGTTCAACTCCTAGATATTCGCCTTCTTGCAGAACTTCTCCCTTCTTCGAAGACAATGACTTCTCCTCAACTGGTGATGTTTTGTTATAGCAAGGGTGAGTACACAACCGTACTCAACAAGTCATGCACAAAATGCAGTTCTATTACTACATGCATGGCTTATTCCAAAGGAATGGCTGAATGGTTCTTTTGCAATAAAGCAGCATTTCCAAATGATATCATAAATAGATTGAAAAGCAGTAGAACAAGTAATATCCATAATAAATTTTGTAATCATCTCAAGTAAAGTATTTCTCATCCTTAACCGATTTCCATATCACAATGTCCACATTCCCAACCTCATTTCATTTTCAAAACTCTACCCCTTGACTGTAATCCCCGAGCAATGTCCAATACCGCGGACACGGCTATTCGAATAGTTTTTACACTCTGCAGAGGTTGTACACTTTACCCACAAGATACAATCAACTCACCACGTCAGCCGTGAATCGCCATACAACAGTATGCGAATGAGCGATCATAACAAAGCCTTTCAGAAACTTCTAGCTCAACCTAGGAACCTCTCCGTGTTGCCTTCACTATCACTTCCTCACTCGAGCAAAGTATAGGACCGGCGAACACCGTTGGATGGGTACCAAGCAGCAAGACAGTACGCTCCCCATCTGATCACCCCTCGGTGATCGCCACCCCGAGTATCAAAGGTGAGATATCGAATCCTACTAAACTAGGTCCGTCCCATAATGGACATGTGGTTGTACGAATGACTCAGTTCAAAGGCTTGCAAGGTTAAGTCCTTAGGGTGACCAAGGCAAGACCACCCCAAACAATTCACCAACAATACCATCACATAATTCACCAACAATACCATCATATAATTTACCAACAACACCGCCAAATACCAAAGTGACATATCCAATGCCACTCTTGCCACTTGCCTCGGTCTAAAACATTTTACCACCCCAGTTGATTATTGCGCAACACAATGCCAACAACAACTCAACATCCATGTAAAACCACTCTGGTTCCACATATCAACATCATCGTGTGGCAACACGTCACACCATTTCACAAACACATTTCATAATCCATTAATCAGTATTAACCTTTTATTTTCAAAAGACATGAGTTGCGTGGCATGGCTAAGCAATTATACACGGTCTAACCAACCCACGTTGGCAAGTAATAACAACCAACTAATAATCAACCATCTTAGGGTGACAAATGAATTATGGCATACAAATAATCATGGCAAGGTGATATTTAGCAATTGGGTTGAATAACTAATTCCCAAATTAATTCAAATCATTTTAATCTTGAACTAGCATGCAATAATTTGAATCAAAGTAAATTTGTAAAACTGGGAGCAATATGATCAAAGCACGACTTGCCTGGCCCTTGCAATTTATATTATTCTTTACTCTTTATCTTTGATCCTTGATCCTCGATCTTCAATCTCCGCTTGCTTGCTTCTCAGCTCCTTCGAGCGACTTACAGCAACGCGTCTAACGATAAACAAACGCAAATACAACAAAACTTCAAAAAGCAAATCAAGCAAACTCCAAATTAAGAACGAAAAGCATTGGGCTGCACGGCTGGATGAAATTAGAAACTCGGATGGATTAGGTCGATGATTAGACAGAAGAGAACGGCTTTGAGAAAATACACCGAAGAGAAGGATTAATCATCTGAAAAAGAAGGAATATTATTCCGAAGAATATTATCTTGATTGGATTCAGATACAAAGCAAGTTATAATTAATACACTTTTTCAGAATATGGTAGTATATATATCAGATAATGTTTTCCAGCTTATTCCTCATGATTTTATATTTATATGCGATATTCTCTGATTGCGAAAAAAGGCTTATCGACCACACTTTTAGCGCTATTACGGTTCAGTTTTCTTTCTTTGTTTGCGGCTGCACCAAATGGGATAATGTAACCATATTTCAGGGGTTATTAGGAATATCCCTAAGAGTGTTTCAAAGTTGATTCATGATGTTTCTCATTTGTTCAAGGCGTTTTCTAATGAATAGTGATTTCGCTTAATATGAGCTGAACTCGGTTGATCAAACTGATGTTATTTTTGTATGGCAAGCTAAGGCATATCATTTCTTGGTCATAGAAGTTGATTTTGTCAAGTTTAAGGTCCGTTTGCTAAAGTTACGACTATTTGTTTATTTTACCGATTACATGTTTGGCTAATGAGCAAATAGGGCAAACTAATGAATAATCTAAATATTTTTGTATACTTATGATCTATGCAATCCCAGAAGTGCAACTAAACTGGTTTCACTAAATTTTAAGCTTGTTTAATTCATATTTTAACCCTTTGAATCTTGCATGAAAGAAAGGCTTTCTACACTTAATTTTTGATTCCAATCACATTGAAATCTAAATGTTTATGCAAAAATGGAACATGTAAGGTTGCAGGAACATGTCACATTTATTTCATGATTTATGGAGCAAGGTATAATATAGTTGCTTCATAACGCTTAAAATGTGACTTTCATTCAAACTCTAATTAACAGTTTTTGCTGCAAGCAACATATGACTTTTTATTGTATATTCTGAATCCTTACTAAATAACTCAAGATCAGGAATTGAGTTTGTATTAATCGGAGTTTCACAGCAAAAGTTATAAGCGTTTGATTGTGCGAGACAAAAATAAGAAAAATGAAAAAAATAAAATGCAGATGTGAGGATTCGAACACAGGACCTGCTGAATCCATGCACCAGTGCTCTACAACTACGCCATGCAAGTTCTTGTGACAAGGTCCCATGCTCAAATACTTAAGCTTACCAACACAAACCTTTAGAGCTCCACGGACAGCAACAATGGCGATGGGCTCTGGCTTTGGTTCAGTTGGCAGACTTAAGAGGTGACCTGCAGGGAATGAGATGGCTCGGTGGGAGGCTCTGGGGAGTCGGCGGCGATCACCGGAGCAGCGACGGCAGCGGCTTCTCGCGCGGTGGTGGCAACCAATTTCTTGCCGGTGCAGGTACTGGAAAGCGAGAAGACACGGCGGTTCGGACGGCAGAGCTGCATGCAAGGCGTGGACATGGTTGAGAATCGAGGAGAGAGCCTTAGCAACGGAACAACGAGCTACACTCCTGCAGCAGAGAACGAGAGAGAGAGAGGAGGCTCGCCTTGCTTTTGCCCGAGCTGGCTAGCTCTCTCGCCAATGGTGAAGCACGGCGAGCGGGAGGGCAGAGAGGCGGCCTCGGCTGCATGCAAGACAGAGCGGACTCGGGGAGTGAGCAGCGGCTGTGTCGCAAGAAAGGAGGTGGATGAGCTCACCGGTGGTGCGGTTGAACCAAGCTTGCTCACTTGCGCATGGAGGAAGGAGACTTGTGGAACTGAAGAGAGGAGCTGCAGGGAGATGAGCTCGGTTGGGAAGGCTGCAGGCAAGACTGCCTTGGCGAGAGAGGAAGAGAGAGGTGCAGGTAGAAGGAGTGGCGGCTGCTGCTGCAAGTCTTGAGGCTTGCTTGCTTTGCTTTGGGGAAGAAGTAGAGGAGCAGGCGGGCTGGCACCGCCCTTAGCGACCAATGGCGAGGGAGAGAGGGAAGAGGAAAGGTGGAGGAGGCTGGCTGGTGGCCCAGGCATGCAAGGAAATCCCTGCCAAGGATTAGCTACAAGTTCCAACGAGTGGAATGGCTGCATTTGGCAGATGAGCAATTTTAAGTGCAGATTTGACATATCAGATGGGCAGGCTTGGCAAGGGATGCTAAAATGGTTGAAAAATTTTGTAAATTTTTTAGTAGGTAGTGCAAAGGTTCTACTTTCCATTTTCTTTGGTTTCATCTCAATATCTATTGTCATTTAAGAACAGTAATTCGTCAAACTTGGCTGATTTTCAATCTGTTTTTGCATTTTCGAGATATCTAAATGGTGTTGAAAAATTCTAGAAAAAATATATTTATTCTCCATTTGGACTCTAGTATTTTACAAAATTATTTGCTATAGCATGTTGTTTGAGGTTTCTTTGAGTTTCATTAAGGTGTTGGATTTGGCAATTAAAAGGCTGACAGCTCCAAATCCTGGTTACTGTTTTTGATTTTTCTTTAAGAGTAAATAAAGTCTATTATTTCTGAAACATTGTTTTTCAAATGAATTTGAGCTAAGGATGCTTATATAAAATTTTCAGCTCAAAACCTTACTCCATTATTTAATAAAAATTCTGACATTGCAGATTTCAGATTTAAGTGATATCTGTTTTTGAATTTTGAACGGCAATAAAAGTAATTATTAGCTTCTGATATTTTTACCATGAGTTAAGTATCTTATGAGGAAGACATGATAAAATTCTCAGTGAGATATAAGCTTCTTTAATCAAATGAGATCGAAGAAACATTTTGAAAAGCTAATTTAACATAAATTTTTGAAAGCTCAAATTTTGGGATGTTACAAACCTACCCCCCTTAACAGAATCTCGTCCCCGAGATTCGGGCTGACTAAAGAATAGGTTCGGGGAAACTCGACCTTCAAGGCTCTCTGCACTTGCAGTCAACTGCACACTTGACGGCATTGCTTAGAGGTCAAACACTGGATAACATCCTTCTACTGGGTCAATTTCTAATAGGCTGCTCCTGACGGCGGAAGCAACTTGCTATTCTGCAGTCTCGATCAAAGATTGAATATCATTTCTGTTGAGTTGGTTCTTGAGAACTGCTTTTGATCTGAGGAACTCAAGCTGATTGATAATTGCTTCACGGCAATACGAGTCTTGGAACGATTCATTGATCCTTGCAATTCACTACCAATGGCCTTCGGAGTAAGGAACATTGATCGAAATGAATCTGGCAACTCTCAACATCACGACTGAGTCATGGGATTCTGAAGGTTCTGAATTAGTTTTATCTTATTGGACTTTGTCAAAAGCATGGATAAAAATACCAGCTCTGTTGATCTGTTGGTCTGATTCTATATTTGTCGGTCTGGTTCTCGAGTATTGACGTGAACTCTATATCGGCTGAATATTCTTTCCATAGCGAATTAATGCTTCAATTACCACTGAAGTAAAGGTACTGGTCTTCAATATGCTAAGTCGACAAATTTTTGTCTCCACATCACATTACTGAGGACTCAGGCTCTATGGCCAACATACACATGAACATTATCTGGCAAAGTGAATGCCCAAAGACATATCAAATCCTTTATTGCCTTTAATACTTTTGATGAGAATTCTGGGTACATTTATTCCACAAATAGGAATTGCTAAGAGAATTCCTTGACATTACTCTTTTAGACTAGAGTATGACATCATGGCTTCTGAAACTTATTGGTAGCTTCATCAATCAACCGTCTTTTCTTCAACTGCTTCTTGGAACAATCGGCTTCTGTTGTTGCTTCAGGCATATTTGGCAATTCAGGCTCAACCGAGGTAGCTTCAGGGACAATTTTAATTCCACAAGGTACTTCATATTTGAATGGGCATTGCTTGGCAAAGTGACCTCTTTCACGGCAGGCATAGCATAATCGATTCTTTGATGCTTCACCATGCGATCTTGGTGTTATGCTTTGAACTGAACTGACTTCTGAGATGACTGAAGGTAAAGTGGATGCTTGATGCTTCTGGGGACATTGTCTGACATAGTGACCTTGTTTACCACAAAGGAAACAACTTCCTGGTGACTTTGACTTGCTTCTTTTCTGAGGTGGATTGCTAGATTCATGGTATTTTTCCTTTAATTGCTCAAGTGGCAAAGCATGGGTAGATGACATCATGCCTTTCTTTGCTAACTCTTCAACCACAATGGCGCGGAAATTTTTCCGTTGACGTTGCATTGCAGAGGTCAACACCGAATACATAGCACACTGGCTTGGGCAATGATCTTGGCCTTCACAAAGAAAACATGTAATCTTATTATTCGGACACTCTCCAAGAGGATGGTTCCCTTCACAACTGGAACAATTGATATGATGCTCGTCCGAGGTATGTCCTATGACTCCACAACGGATACATGCACGATCTTCTGACTTGCTCGGTTGGCAACATTTTAAAGAACAACGTCCAGATTGGTTGTGGTATGCAGGAGTTGCATATTCCTCTGAATTGGTTGCACCTTTCAACGGAGTATGAAACTCACGAAACGCAGTAGTGAATTCCTTCCATGTGATAATCTGATCATTACCATGGATGGCACGGTAGCTTTTCCACCAAGCTAATGCTGCACCTTCTAACTGACTGGTGGCATATATAACCTTATCTTTATCATCACACTGTATGGAAGATAGCTTCTTCTCCATGACTTGAATCCAGGTTTTTGTACCTTGTAGGGAGGTGAATTCTTCAAAAATAGGTGGCTTGGTTTCTATGAACTTTGCAAACTTGCACTGAGAACGCACTGTCGAATTTTCAACCGGTGGAACTGGAGATTGCTTTTGGTCAACATCTGCTCCAACACTGATACTGGTGGAAACATCTGAACTGACTTGGATCTTCAGAATCTTGCCAAGGTCATCATCGAAATCTTCTCCATTTGTTGGCTGACCAAGGTTAATAGGCAAGAGGGAAAAGCATAGGTAAGTAACCAAGAACTACTACGGGGATTAGGTTTAACCCAAAACCTCAAATTATACAATCATTATTTATAACTTGGTATGGTTGCTCACAAAAGCCTAAGGGCCATGCAACACATACTGCAAACTCAAAGAAATGGAAAACCAAATTAACCTAAGCACACAAGTTTAACGTCTAGAAAGGGTAACACTCCTAACTTAGACAGACGCGACTCTCACACATGAGTCTCAACAGCTACTTAAGCACTGATTCTTCGAATTTCTTGAACACTTCATCGGCACTGGTTCTTCTACTTTCTGGCACACTTCATCGGCACTCTTTCCTTGAGCTCGACGATTCCTGTCTTCACGATCTTCAGATTTAGCAACAGCACTCAGTGCTTTCTCCTAAAGTGTGAAACATCGTTATCTATTCAAGACAACTGAGGTAAGATTTTCAACTTAAATCGGTGGGGAAAGATAGAAATTTCAGCAAAAGGGGAAAGGAATGGAAGAATAAGATAAGTCAAGAACTTGTTATTCTTCAAGTTAAATTTTCTCTTTAGAAAATAGTTTTGAAGTTCTAAAGAACGGCCAAACTATCTAGGGTCAAGACCTACAACAAGATGCTCGATACCATGTCTTGTCGGGACCCGAATTCACAATCCGAAACCCTCGTGTTTTCAAAGACTAGTCCTGTGATCATCGCTAGTGCCCACAGCTAACAAAGATGAATATCACAAACATACACAATGGAATAATAAATAAAGTATTCATCTTCTAATATAACAGTTGAACAACCTTAAGGTCAACTTACAATTGTGAAGCCTAGATGGCTTCAACTCGAGTAAAACGAACAAAGAATGAACGAAGAACGTCGGTGAATCCCATCAATATACCACGGGCATTTGACAAGGTTCAACTCCTAGATATTCGCCTTCTTGCAGAACTTCTCCTTCTTCAAGACAATGACTTCTCCTCAATCGGTGATGTTTTGTTATAGCAAGGGTGAGTACACAACCGTACTCAACAAGTCATGCATGTAATGCGTTCTATTACTACATGCATGGCTTATTCCAAAGGAATGGCTGAATGGTTCTTTTGCAATAAAGCAAAGATTTCCAAATGATATCATAAATAGATTGAAAAGCATAGAACAAGTAATATCCATAATAAATTTTGTAATCATCTCAAGTAAAGTATTTCTCATCCTTAACCGATTTCCATATCACAATGTCCACATTCCCAACCTCATTTCATTTTCAAAACTCTACCCCTTGACTGTAATCCCGAGCAATGTCCAATACCGCGACACGGCTATTGAATAGTTTTACACTCTGCAGAGGTTGTACACTTTACCCACAAGATACAATCAACTCACCACGTCACCGTGAATCGCCATACAACAAGATCTGAATGAGCGATCATAACAAAGCCTTTCAGAAACTTCTAGCTCAACCTAGGAACCTCTCCGTGTTGCCTTCACTATCACTTCCCTCACTCTGAGCCGAAGTATAGGACCGACGAACACCGTTGGATGGGTACCAAGCCGTAGCACAGGTACGCTCCCCCATACAGTCACCCCTCAGGTGACTGCCACCCCGAGGTATCAAAGGTGAGATATCAGAATCCTACTAAACTAGGTCCGTCCCATAACAGACATGTGGTTGTACGAATGACTCAGTTCAAAGGCTTGCAAGGTTAAGTCCTTAGGGTGACCAAGGCAAGACCACCCCAAACAATTCACCAACAATACCATCACATAATTCACCAACAATACCATCATATAATTTACCAACAACACCGCCAAATACCAAAGTGACATATCCAATGCCACTCTTGCCACTTGCCTCGGTCTAAAACATTTTACCACCCCAGTTGATTATTGCGCAACACAATGCCAACAACAACTCAACATCCATGTAAAACCACTCTGGTTCCACATATCAACATCATCGTGTGGCAACACGTCACACCATTTCACAAACACATTTCATAATCCATTAATCAAGATAACCTTTTATTTTCAAAAGACATGAGTTGCGTGGCATGGCTAAGCAATTATACACTGTCTAACCAACCCACGTTGGCAAGTAATAACAACCAACTAATAATCAACCATCTTAGGGTGACAAATGAATTATGGCATACAAATAATCATGGCAAGGTGATATTTAGCAATTGGGTTGAATAACTAATTCCCAAATTAATTCAAATCATTTTAATCTTGAACTAGCATGCAATAATTTGAATCAAAGTAAATTTGTAAAACTGGGAGCAATATGATCAAAGCACGACTTGCCTGGCCCTTGCAATTTATATTATTCTTTACTCTTTATCTTTGATCCTTGATCCTCGATCTTCAATCTCCGCTTGCTTGCTTCTCAGCTCCTTCGAGCGACTTACAGCAACACGTCTAACGATAAACAAACGCAAATACAACAAAACTTCAAAAAGCAAATCAAGCAAACTCCAAATTAAGAACGAAAAGCATTGGGCACAACGGCTGGATGAAATTAGAAACTCGGATGGATTAGGTCGATGATTAGACAGAAGAGAACGGCTTTCAGAAAATACACCGAAGAGAAGGATTAATCATCTGAAAAAGAAGGAATATTATTCCGAAGAATATTATCTTGATTGGATTCAGATACAAAGCAAGTTATAATTAATACACTTTTTCAGAATATGGTAGTATATATATCAGATAATGTTTTCCAGTTATTCCCTCATGATTTTATATTTATATGCGATATTCTACAGACTGCCGAAAAGGCTTATACGACCACACTTTTAGCGCTATTACGGTTCAGTTTTCTTTCTTTGTTTGCGGCTGCACCAAATGGGATAATGTAACCATATTTCAGGGGTTATTAGGGAATATCCCTAAGAGTGTTTCAAAGTTGATTCCGCGATGTTTCTCATTTGTTCAAGGCGTTTTTCTAATGAATAGTGATTTCGGCTTAATATGAGCTGAACTCGAAGTTGATCAAACTGATGTTATTTTTGTATGGCAAGCTAAGGCATATCATTTCTTGGTCATAGAAGTTGATTTTGTCAAGTTTAAGGTCCGTTTGCTAAAGTTACGACTATTTGTTCATTTTACCGATTACATGTTTGGCTAATGAGCAAATAGGGCAAACTAATGAATAATCTAAATATTTTTGTATACTTATGATCTATGCAATCCCAGAAGTGCAACTAAACTGGTTTCACTAAATTTTAAGCTTGTTTAATTCATATTTTAACCCTTTGAATCTTGCATGAAAGAAAAGCTTTCTACACTTAATTTTTGATTCCAATCACATTGAAATCTAA
Source organism: Guadua angustifolia (assembly GCA_036346375.1). Classification (NCBI taxonomy): domain Eukaryota; kingdom Viridiplantae; phylum Streptophyta; class Magnoliopsida; order Poales; family Poaceae; genus Guadua; species Guadua angustifolia. The sequence goes on from CM070507.1 coordinate 58,102,437, forward strand.
ATGTTTATGCAAAAATGGAACATGTAAGGTTGCAGGAACATGTCACATTTATTTCATGATTTATGGAGCAAGGTATAATATAGTTGCTTCATAACGCTTAAAATGTGACTTTCATTCAAACTCTAATTAACAGTTTTTGCTGCAAGCAACATATGACTTTTTATTGTATATTCTGAATCCTTACTAAATAACTCAAGATCAGGAATTGAGTTTGTATTAATCGGAGTTTCACAGCAAAAGTTATAAGCGTTTGATTGTGCGAGACAAAAATAAGAAAAATGAAAAAAATAAAATGCAGATGTGAGGATTCGAACACAGGACCTGCTGAATCCATGCACCAGTGCTCTACCACTACGCCATGCAAGTTCTTGTGACAAGGTCCCATGCTCAAATACTTAAGCTTACCAACACAAACCTTTAGAGCTCCACGGACAGCAACAATGGCGATGGGCTCTGGCTTTGGTTCAGTTGGCAGACTTAAGAGGTGACCTGCAGGGAATGAGATGGCTCGGCTGGGGAGGCTCCTGGGAGTCGGCGGCGATCACCGGAGCAGCGACGGCAGCGGCGAAACTCGGCGCGGTGGCTGGCAACCAATTTCTTCGGCCGGTGCAGGTACTGGAAAGCGAGAAGACACGGCGGTTCCGGACGGCAGAGCTGCATGCAAGGCGTGGACATGGTTGAGAATCTAAGGAGAGAGCCTTAGCAACGGAACAACCAGAGCTACACTCCTGCAGCAGCAACGAGAGAGAGAGAGGGAGGCTCGCCTTGCTTCTGCCCGAGCTGGCTAGCTCTCGCGCCAATGGTGAAGCACGGCGAGCAGGTGGGCAGAGAGGCGGCCTCGGCTGCATGCAAGACACAGAGCGGACTCAGGGGAGTGAGCAGCGGCTGTGTGCGCAAGAAAGGAGGTGGATGAGCTCACCTGGTGGCGGCGGTTGAACCAAGCTTGGCTCGCCGGCGCATGGAGGAAGGAGACTTGCGGAACTGAAGAGAGGAGCTGCAGGGGAGATGAGCTCGGTTGGGAAGGCTGCAGGCAAGACTGCCTTGGCGAGAGAGGAAGAGAGAGGTGCAGGTAGAAGGAGTGGCGGCTGCTGCTGCAAGTGCTGAGGCTTGCTTGCTGCTTTGGGGAAGAAGTAGAGGAGCCGGGCGGGCTGGCACCGCCCTTAGCGGCCAATGGCGCAGGGAGAGAGGGAAGAGGGAAAGGTGGAGGAGGCTGGCTGGTGGCCCAGGCATGCAAGGAAATCCCTGCCAAGGATTAGCTACAAGTTCCAACGAGTGGAATGGCTGCATTTGGCAGATGAGCAATTTTAAGTGCAGATTTGACATATCAGATGGGCAGGCTTGGCAAGGGATGCTAAAATGGTTGAAAAATTCTGTAAATTTTTTAGTAGGTAGTGCAAAGGTTCTACTTTCCATTTTCTTTGGTTTCATCTCAATATATATTGTCATTTAAGAACAGTAATTCATCAAACTTGGCTGATTTTCAATCTGTTTTTGCATTTTCGAGATATCTAAATGGTGTTGAAAAATTCTAGAAAAATTATATTTATTCTCCATTTGGACTCTAATATTTTACAAAATTATTTTCTATAGCATGTTGTTTGAGTTTTCTTTGAGTTTCATTAAGGTGTTGTATTTGGCAATTAAAAGGCTGACAGCTCCAAATCCTGGTTACTGTTTTTGATTTTTCTTTAAGAGTAAATAAAGTCTATTATTTCTGAAACATTGTTTTTCAAATTAATTTGAGCTAAGGATGCTTATATAAAATTTTCAGCTCAAAACCTTACTCCATTATTTAATAAAAATTCTGACATTGCAGATTTCAGATTTAAGTGATATCTGTTTTTGAATTTTAAACGGCAATAAAAGTAATTATTAGCTTCTGATATTTTTACCATGAGTTAAGTATCTTATGAGGAAGACATGATAAAATTCTCAGTGAGATATAAGCTTCTTTAATCAAATAAGATCGAAGAAACATTTTGAAAAGCTAATTTAACATAAATTTTTGAAAGCTCAAATTTTGGGATGTTACATATGTGGTATGATTACAATATTTGAGGTGAGAGAAAAGATGCATTGTCATTACTCTCATTTTGGGAAAGACTGAATGTTTAATGTCAAGAAAGGTATTTGAATACAATGGTTGATCTGTATAATTCAACGTTAGCTGATGAAATGAGCTGAGAATAAATGTCATTTCGAGTTGACTTTAAATTGGAAAACATGTATAGATAATTCAAGTATTGGGTTGAGGTAAAAGGATTATAAGATGATTCATGGTGATTTAACTTGTTTGCTCACTTTGGTAAACAAAGGGTTTTCATTTTCTTTGGTTTTGAAAACTATGAAGGAATAAAATGTATAGACTCAAAAGATTGATTGCAGGAATTGAATACACAAGGGACGTACTCAATACCACAACAAGTGCCGGGTACAATCACATAAGAAAGATGTTTTCGTTCAGAGCCTGATATCGAGGCAGGGGTTGTTTCTAGACACTTGATGTTTTCTAGGTCTTTGAGATAGTTTGGAAATTATTGATGTTTTCCTTGTCGAGGTGAAGTAAAATTCTTCTTGGGTAGGTGTTGGCGAGGTATTCAAGTTCTTCTCGGTTGATACAAGTGACATTACCCATTTTATTTGAAACAACAGAAAGGTTGTTTGCTAATGATATAAAATAGATGATCAGGAAGTGACTAGGATCAAAGAGTTGATCTTAAAATTAAACTTATACCCTGGTAAGGTTCAAATACATAAGCATCATACCTAGCACTAGGCCTGGCAGGTCATAAACTTCTTTCGCGAATTCATGCTGTAGGTAAATGCCACGAATGATTGGATTAACATTTTGAGTTGGATTGATATATGTCTAAGGAAGTGTTTGTCTTCAAATTCTTGAGGTCGCCTTAGAGAATGTTGCGTAGCTTGTCGGGGTTGAGAATGAGGTGGAGTTTGCTTCTTGCTTAAGGCAACAGTTGGCATAATACTTATGTTTTTTTTCATAGCAAAGGCAAATAATATTGACTTTCCGATTTTTTTTGGTACCAGACAATTATTCATTGGTGTTATTAGAGAGATGAATAGATGACAATTGAGATTGAGGATAAAGTTGAGCAGAATTCTTCTAGGACAAGCATCTTCGTTCAATCGTTTTTTTTATCTGCTTCTTCGGGTGAACTGCTTCAGTTTTTATTTCTTCTATTCTTGGAGTTATAAACTTGACTGATGAAATTCTTGGTATGTCTACAACTATAGGAGATATTTGTTCAGCTTATGGACATCGTTTAGGAATTTGGTTCTTTTCGTGATAGTTGAAGCATTCACGCTTTTCTCATGGTGTCATGTTCAGTTATTTGTATACTTAATATTATCTTGTGAATTTCAATTTGTTGTTTCTCAGAACATTCTTTAGCCTAATGACTTTCTTTATCAGACAAGGAACATGCCATTGGAGATTACCATTTACTACTTTCTTAGTGAAGGTAGTTAGGATCAAGTGTTATTTCTATAATTCCTTAAGTGATATTTCTTGTGTGGTGGTTTCTTCCTCTTTGATCACCAAATCTTGAGCAAAATTGTATTGGCGACTATCAGATCAAGGGCATTGAACTAGACAAAAATCTTGACATTCACAAGGGTAACAAGCGATATTGCTTACAGGATATTTTCTAGGAGAATGATTTCCTTCACAGCCGGAGCAATTCATAGCGAGTGCAAGCACGAACTTCAGACTGACTGGGTTTACAATACTTCAAAGAACAATGTGTAGGTATCAAATAAGATATAGAAGTAGGTTTCTAGTTTAAACCATTTCCTTTTCTGATAGAAGCTACACCAATATTAGAAATATCTTGTGCGAGTTTTTAGAACAGAAAGGTGTGCATTTGGTGATTTGTTCAATTACAGTGAGCATTTACACCATGGTTACAGATTCTAACATTTTTTTTGTGAACATTGAGAAAGTGAAGAGTTGTGACGATTGCTATGTTGAAAAGGAAGTGCTCTAGCTAAATACAACGGATTTGGTTGAACTATGGTAGGATTATCATTTCTTGGCAGTGGAGTGTCTTGCGGGGTTTCACGATTTAGATGAGGAGTGTTAGTAGTTTACACCGAGAATCATTAGCAAGAATAGGCTAATTTAAAGAGATATATAGAGCATGTTAAAATATTTGAGATGAATGAAACCAGAGTTATTTGGGGAGGCTGAAGGTCAATTATAAAGGCTAAAAAAAATTTTATTACTCATTACTTTAGTAGATGTATTAATGAATTGTGTCGCAGACATCCTGCAACAATATTTATTAGAGTAAAGCACCTTAAATGGAATTCTGTTGGGTTACACGGCAACAATTCGTTCTTTTAAAGTCTTATTTTAGGAAAGGTTTCTATGTGGATTAAGTAGTTTTTGGCTTGGGTTATAAGGTAACGTTTCGTTCTTTAAAAATTTGCTTAATTAAATTTTTCTTATTAGGTAGGGTTAACACATCGTAAATTTCAACCAAGTGGTTTAACATTCACGAGAGTAACCCGAAAACAATACAAAAGATTTACAACAAAATTTCAATAACACATAAACAATATGTATACATTTTGCTTAGTATGTAGGAAGGGTATCTATGGTTTTTCTTCTACTTGCCGAATCATACATATTTCTGCATAAGAGGTTTACTATATCGCTAGAATAATATGTAGCTCGCATAATGCTAGCTTTTATTGTAGGCTATTTGGCAACGAGTTTCTTTTAATTCTTGCACCACTTGTTGTGTTAGTCTTCCAAGGCTTCTATGAAGTCGAAGAGGTTGTGATGCTTCGCTATCCCCATCTTCTTGGAGTTGCTGATATAGACGTCATGATGTTGCTGACTTGTTACCAGAATTCTTTTCAAAAGATTTGTTTGTGGTTTTCATTTCGCAAAAAGAATAAGAAAAGAAATACTTCTAAAAGGGATGACTTAAGAGTAAAGAAAGAAAATTCTACACAAGGGAAACGAGTACATAAATAAGGAGACTAAATTCAGAGATTAGAAAAGAGTATATGTATAATCGATGCTACTCTTTTTATATTTCTTTTAGAAAAATAGGACTTTAAATTCTTCCAGTTTTCATTTAAACAACCATTCAAGCTTTCCATTCGAAGTATTGAACTTTTCGGTTCTAGCTCATTTTTATGGTATATAATCTAGATAAGCAATGAGGTGAGTTTTAAAACATGATTAGAAATTATTATTGGATCATTAAGTTTTAACTAGCCTAAAGCAAAGATAAGCTAGTTTGGTGTTGCTAATATGATAAGATCTTAACTTGGTTTATATATGAATGGTGTGATCTCAAGCAAAGCTAAGAGTAGTAATGGAGACTCAGACATTAATCTCATTGAGGTTTTATTTTATTTATTTTAAGAAAGGTTGATGACCATAATGATTACACCGTAAGAAGTTCTATGAAGAGGAGATAACTTTGTGGAAGTTTTATAGAGATAAGAGATAAACTATTTTATAATTTCTTAGTTATCCTATGGGTTAAATTTTTCATATTCACACATAAGGACAACTTATTGTGAAACTTTAACTAAGAGGTTAAGTTTACACATAAATCGTCCGACATTCGTGATAAAGACCAATTTCAAGTAGCGAAACATAACGACAACGTAAATTGCTCCATATAACTAGGGCGGAATAATATGCTACACGTAAGGGTGCTTATCTTATGGTAGGTCCTAATATATTCTAATCTTCCGCCTTTTTCTGTTGGGTGATATTGTCTCTTCATGAAGTAAAATCTCAACGTCATCTTCTTCAATTGGAATTCTTGCAGAAGACCGTAAACTTAGGGATATTTCCGGAGATAAGATCAAATTTAAATTTCAAAATAATATTCAGAAGAGGAAAGAGGTAAGAACCTAAGAATACGGTAAGAGAGGAGACAAACTATTAATTACCAATTTCTTGGTTTGATTTCGAAAATAATTTTGAAATTCTAATGACCATTCTAACTAGGGTTGCGACCTACAGTCGATATGGCTCTGATACCACCTCTGTGGGGACCCGGATTACCAAATCCGAACCCTCCTGTGTTTCAACCGCTTAGTCCGAGAACAGCTAAGCGCACACAACATACAAATGATGATAGCACGTACATATCATAAAGTTCATAACAAGATAAGCAAAAGAGTGTAACAACATCATCACATTATTACAAGTATGAAGCCTTACTACCAAGTGTAAAAATAGCAATGAAATGTAGAACAAAAAGAGCCAATCGGTTAGCCCACAGCAACCGACTGGAATACGCCCCTAGAAGATCGAGTCGTCCTCCTCCTCAAAGTCTCGGACAAATGTCGAACGGTGGATCACAGGCTCTTTGTTCACCCTTCACCCATCAACTGCTTTATTGAATAAGCAAATTTCCAAAAAAAAAGCGAGGGTGAGTATGCAACATACTGCAAGTCTCTAAACTTAGTGCAAGTAACTAAATGCATGGCTTAAACAAAGGAAGGCATAATATGGTTCATTTGCATAAAGCGAAATTGAATTTTGAATACAAGTAATAATTTCTTAAAGCAAAGATTTACCAAAATGTAAATAACATAATTAAATAACTTTGAAGTATAACAATTTTCCGTGTTCCAACTACCGTTGGCTCTAGCCGCTAATCTAAACTTCCGGAGCTCTAGTCATGATTCCCAACCACATTTTCATTTCAAACCAAATCATCATTTTTCCATTTAAAACCAAAACCGTAAAATCTACTATGTGAAAGCTGCCCACGCTTGCCCTTGTCCGTGGGCACGGCTACTCAAGTAGTTTTAAGACTCAGAGAGTGGTACACTTTACCCACATGACATGATCAACCCGCTTTGCTGTGCCAAGAACACACTTCCTTTGGTGTGTCGGCAAGGAGATCATGACAAGACCTTTACAATGCATATACCGCTACCGACTTCACCCGCTAAGGTTTCGCTCTCACATTTCTTGCGCCTTGCAAGTGTCACCCTGACAAACTCGCACAGCCCTCTGGCGAAGTCAAATAACGATACATGCAAATTACTTACACTACTAGAATTCTGGGCTTTTGCAACGGCGAGAAATCGTTGCAATAGGGCCTATTTCGTTGCAATATGTACCAATAGCCACAATGTCACAATCGTTGGCAGGCGTGGCTATTAGTTGCGTGGTCCAAAGTTTGGGCCACGATTTATGTTTTGTTGCAATTGTAATGCTAATTGCAACAGAAATATGCGTTGCATTAGTCCGTAATTGCAATGATGGTTTTACGTGGCAATAGTCTCAATTGTCGTGGCAATAGTAATCTCTATTGCCACACTCTCATGCGTTGCATTAGATAGTAGTCGTAATGACCTTGATACCGTGGCAATATTTTTTATTGTCGTGGCAATAGAGGTCTCTATTGCCACGCGTTTAGACATTGCATTAGACAGTAGTTGCAACAAAAACCAATCCATGGCAATAAGTGAGGTCGCAACAAAATAATTTTCGTGGCAATATGATGTATTGCAATGAAATAACTTTGTTGCAATAAATTATAACAATGATCTATATCTGTAGCAATTTATTTTTTCGCAACGAGGCGTCAATGCATGTTGCAATAATATTTACTTATATACCGTTGTTGCAAAAGAAATGCACTCAAATTAGAAATTACATGAACAGAAATATCAATTATAGCCATCAAATCATATATAAGAGCATTTGTAACAATCTTTTCAGTATGTACAAACATGAAACAAAAGAGACAAATAATAGAATAATTTCATAGTAATCTCTGAACAAAAACTTTAAATTTCTCAACTAAGATTGCGATGACAGAACTAATCTATTGACTAGTGACTTGAGAACAGGTTGTTCTACATTGTAGACTTGCTTGAGTTGACTGTGCCATGAGACCACGCTCCGCTCAAATTGTATCCTCCTGTTGAATAAAAGCACGGTTTATTCTCTATGATTTGAGAGGGCAGAAAGGGATCCTAAATAATCAATGAACTGCAATAGGTTTTTACAGTGATATATGTCGACATAGATCAGAATTTAGAGAACTTAAGTCCATAAATGTAATGCTGTTTACTCGGGTGTGTATGAAAATCACAACATAGAAGGATCTAAACCTACTTGAGCTAATATAGGAATGACCAGGGGAAAAAATTACCTGACATATTAATTCAAGTTCTGATGCTTTATACACTAAAGCATATCCTTTGGATGTGCTTGCTGGGATAGCTAAATGGCACCCTTCTAAATTAGGAGCAAATGTACATGCAAAAGAAAGTGTACAAGGTATTAAGCCAATATACTATGGATCGATATGGTCCAAGAGGTCACTCTTGTTATGTCAGCATGCCTCTTGATAGAAATCACTGCTATCTTATGATCACAAAATTAGGAAAGACGGGACAAACTGCTTTCTTATGATAATAGCTTTCCCACTTGTACATATCTTATCACCACCATCATATGTGCCTCGAGATTTATTCAAACTTCCAAAATTCAAATCAACACCTATCTTCTAATTAATGTAGTGTCAAATATCATTGTCTACAGGTTGTAAGTTAAAACTAATAGAACAGTACAAATTTTATTCCTGACGTGTCAAATATCATTGTCTACAGGTTGTACACTGTACATACTATTGGCCAAATGTACCACAGACATGAATGAAACGCATACTCTTTACACTGACAGTAGTTTTACGCACAAATGAATCTAATTTGTTACCTTGTAGCAAAGAACCCTCTTTAAGAGACTTCACTTCAACAGAAGGCACGTGAACAGAGTTTTGCAGCAATTTGACGATTTTCAACTTCAGACCAGGGGAGAAGGTGGTTGTTTCAGGCTGACAAGGAATAAATTTAAAAAAAAAAGAATTAGGATATAAGGACACAGCAATGTGGCATTATGAAACACAATGACGACACCGCACAAATGCAGCTATACACAATGACAGCAAGAACATTTTATTTGCGGATACTGTCCCCAAATTGCAAATTTGTCAAGAGGCTAAAAGGTAAGCAATGATAAAGTGATAACATGCATTTTACAGAAATTCTTCAAGCGATTGTATATTTTGATTATTTTCATCACCCCATCCCAAAAGTGCGAATCTCCTTGAAGACAATCTTTTTTAAGTTCTTCACCACCTCATGCTCAGCTTGTGACATAAAGAGGTTAATCCTTGAACTAATGAACTTTAGAAAAGTCCATGCAGACAATAGTGAAACCACAGCCACGTTGATTCACCCACCCACCTACTCAGACATGCATATGTAGTGATTTACAAAATAAATGTTTAATCGATCTAGATAGCGTAAGTACCAACCATCATGTTAACTAGGATCACTAGGACTATATTGACACTTTACATCACAGAAGTGAGAGGTTTTGACTGAAACATAATACCCAATTGTGCAGTACTAAACAAACATTCACATATGAATTCGAAAGAGAAAATATAAAGAAAAGATAGATGCTTCCTACCCACAAGGCACCTTTGTTCTTTTATATTTGCTTCGTCAAGGGAGCACTGGAGTCTCTAAGCAGTCTCGAATGCTGCAAGGAATTTTCTTATTTACTAGCACTCCAGAACAAAAGTAGAAAGAAAGATCATAGAATGTGTTAATAATTTTTGTTCCAAAACAGAAGGAAAGAAACACTAATCATAATGTTCTACACAGCAAGATGATTGCAGGGAGAGAGGCACATGAAACATTTGTATCCATTGTGTGGTTAAATGGGTATCACAAGAGTCCATGTTTGATGTATTTTAACCAGCACCATAACTGCTATTTGGATTCGATTGCTCGCGGCGAAGAGTCCAGAACAAATCCAAGCAAGTAGTGCTTACCTGGTAAGGAGGAATCAGCCCGCGCGAATCTCCACCCCCCATGCCAATCCAGCGGGAGGGAAAGTAGGAGGAGGGAAGAATTCCACGCAGAGTGCTTGCTTCGGTGGGAGATGGCCCGGAGGCGCTGGATGAGGGAGTCGGGCGGAGGAGGGTGACGCCGGCTTGCCGCTGGGAGGAGGGCGTCGTCGCAAAACCCTAGTCGTGAGGAATCTGGAGGGAGTATTGCACCGCCGAGATCAGGGGATGGGGGAGGAGAATTAGCAAAAAAAACAAAGAAGTTTTCTTTATATATATGGATGGCACTGGTATCCGCCCGAAATCCTCAGGTATTTTCCGGATAGTGCTCGCTCCGAATCCAATCTGAATCCGATGCTCAGTTATCCGAGTACTATGCGTATCCGACTTGAGAAAAAAAAATACATGTATTCGTATCCGAAAAAACGGGTAAAAACACTACCCGTATCCGATACCCGACGGGTAATACCCGACCCATTTTCACCCCTAAAGCGGGGTGTGACGCAGAGACTAGAGGAGTCCAGATATAGGGTTTGGACCATTTGGTTTGTATTGGGGGCAGTGGGCTGTTTTTATACTCCCAGGTACCTGTATCCGTCCGAGATCTTCGGGTATTTGCCGGGTAGTGCTCGCTCCGAATCCGTCCCGAATCCGACGCTCAGCTATCCGGGTACTATCTGTATCCGACTCGACAAAAAAATACCCATATTCGTATCCGAAAATATGGGTAAAAACACTACCCGTATCCGATACCCGATGGGTAGTACCCGGCCCATTTTCACCCCTATGTAGAAGCATGTAGGAGTTTTTAGAAACGAACTTAAACAAAGTAACGGATTCGTCCGATACATGTCGTGACCCATATGTGGACTTATTGCCACGTAAAAAGAAATCGTGGCTATAAAATTAAAAATCGCCACAAAATAAAATATTATAGCAACAAAATTTACCCGTGGCAATAAAATCTTATTTAATGCAACGATTTTATTTTTTGTTGCAATACAACTAACCTTTTGCCACGACAGTTAACGATATCACAACGCACAGTAATTCGTGGTAATATATTGGACGTATCGCCACAATTTTCCAAATCGAGGCAATAACACCACTCTAATGCAACAAAATTTATGGTGTTGTAAAAAGTTTCGTGGCAAAAGCCCGGATTTCTAGTAGTGTTAGCCAGGTCGTACCCATATAGACATGTGGTTGTACTGTATAGCATGGCCCATGGTGTCCACACGATCGGTCCTTAATTGACTAGGGCGGACAATCACATTCCAAAAATTTTGTGCATCCCGCACCCGCCATCCAACCAATCCGCCCCGGTCTAAATCATTTTTCACTTTTAATTTCAAATTAATACCGGCAACACCAATTGCCATAAGTTTCACAATTCCTTTTTGAATCAAGAATGAAATCATTTCCATAATGGTAAGGTACCGATGTGATTAAGCATGGCTAAGCATTTTCTACCGTTCCCATAATACCAAAAATGATTATTATTAACAGTACTAAATTTTCCTATGGTGTCAATGGTTGTCATAATGAATATCAATGTGGTAATAACAATGTGGCATTTATCTAAACATTTAAAATGACATTAAAGTACGATACGTAAATTAAATAGCATGCAATAATTTAAAAACAAAATAGCATTTCATAAATTTGGGTTCAACATGGTCAAGGAGACTTGCCTTCACCCTCTCCCGCTGCTGCAACCTCTGCTGGATGCTCCTCTCGCTCAACCGGTGCGTCGTCTACACGCGAAACACGCAAATCGAGGCAACACAATAAATAAACGAAAATAAATAAAATTCAAAAATTCATAAAAATGACACCAACAGATAGATCTTGATTTTAGATGAATTTAGGAATTTGAATCGTTCGAATCGGAGTTCGAACAGAGAAGAACGGAGCTTCCAAAGTTTAAATAGGGAGAAAATCGGGAATTAAATAAACTGACACGTGTAGCAACGCTATTTGTTAGTTTTTCTAATTTTCTCGGATTTTTCCAGCGATTAAACGAAATTTTTCGTGTCGCTGACATGCGGGTCCCAGGTGTCATAGGCTCGGTCTACGTGAACCGAGTTCACGGACATGCATACAGTGACGTGGCGAACACGCGGAACTAGGGCATACTTGTCGGTGACGTGGCACCCACGTGGCACCCACGTGGCGCTGACGTGGCGAACGGGCGGGTTTTGGCTGACGTGGCAGCCACGTGTCGATGGCGTGGCGGGTTAGGGCTGAGGTGGCGGACACCTGTCTAACACGGGGCAGCTATGCGGGCGGCCGGCGTCGACGTGGCGGTGATATGGCACGACACAACGACGAGACGCCGCTGACAAGGACGCCACGGGGTTTTAGGGTCTACGTGGTGGCGTCGTGGCGCGATGTGGCGGACACGAAGATCTACGGCGACGAAGTGGCGCACACGTGGTGCTGACGCGGCATGCACGTAGCGCACACATGGAGGTGACAAGGCGGATGGATTGGTGGCTTACCGGAGGGGAGACGTGGCGCAGATCTGACGGCTTGACGCAGATCGGACGATCACGAGTGGTTGAAGGATCCCGACGGTGAGACGGCGGCGCTGATCAACCGGCACTGGGGAAGAAGACACGGAAGACGGCGATTCCGTGACAGTGCGAGCGAAAGAATTAGCGATTCTGGTAGAGGTTGACGAGAGGAGTTCAAAGGTACCAAAAATCGGACCGGAGACTCACCGGTGATGAAGAAACACGACGGAGAAGCTTGCGCACGGATAACTAACTCCGGCGAGGGCTAGCGGATGAACGGCGGCGTCTCCGGAGGTGAGAGAAAAGGGAAAATGTGCGGCGCGAGGTGGGGAACGCAGCACGGAAGTCGGGGTACTGTTTTATAGTCTAGGGTTGCGTGTTGAGGCGTGGAAAGCAAGGTAGGTCGGTGCGGCGCAGGTTACGGGCGGCGGCGCTGGCTTGGGGCGACGTGGCCATATGGGTGCCATTGGATTGAGAATCTATGGTCTAGGATCTAGGGTTTTCAGCCGAGTTGAGCAATACGGGCGCAGGGCAACCGTCGGATTGGAAATCAGCGGCTGACGTTAGCCCGAGCTAGGGTTTTCGGTCTGGTGGGCCGGCTGAGGACATTTTGGGCCGGCGCAAGAGTGAACAGGACCAGGCGAAAATGGAACAGGAGTGGGCCGACTGAGATGAACAGTGGTTTTCGGCCCACACGGAGGAGAAGGATTTAGAAAATGATTTTTGAATTAATAAATTCCATAAAATCCGAATGAACTTCAATAAATCCAAATAAATAGCAAATAAATTCGGAAAAATCTCCAAAAATACAGAAAAATCACATGAAGCACAAGGAACCCAAATAAAATAAGAAATAATTCATTTGAAGTATGTATTAATCATATTAATTCCTTTTTGGCTTTTGAAAATTCCAGATAAGCTGAATTAAATTTGAATAAATTTTGTTGGGTTTGGATTTTGAAATTCGAACTCCAGAAAATCCAAAAACGGAATGTTACAGGATGGGCCTATAGTAACACGCATATGTGCTACTATAGCTCAAAAAAAGTGTTACTAAGTCCTATAGTAACATGTTTTATTAGTGTTTCTATAGCCTATGTTGCAATAGAAGGGTCAATTGTAACACGTAATAAGTGTTCTTGTATATAAGAAAAGATGTTGCAACCATGCTACGGTGACATGTATCAAATGCGTTGCTATAGACTCTAGTAACACCTTTTTTTAACAAGAGCAACATAGTAGCGCGTGTTGCCATAGACCGTAGTAACACCTTTTTTTTGCTAAAGCAACATAGAAGCATGTGTTTCCATAGACCCTAGTAACACCATAATTGAACTTAGTAACACCCTTTTTTAACTACAACAACACAATATTGAGCTCCTACAACAAATTTAAATATCTTTATTATTTTCTTATTTTTTATTGATGTACAAATTAAAATTGTTTGATAGAATATCCTTGATAAGCAGAACACATTGTACAATATAAAACACAAATGACCATAAGTGCAACAATCATAACATATTGCATTGCATCAAACAAATAAATATTAAGTATTTCACACCATTCGATAGAATACATAATGATTTGATTTATAAAGAAGACAAGTCTTTAGTCTAAGAATCTGAAATACATCGGTCTAAATAAAAAGAATCTAAAATATATCTAATGCTGCCTAATCTTCATAAAATTCTTTGCTTCTAGATCCCTTCATGTAGTAAGCAACCAAATGTATGAATTTCAACCATTGATTTTTTCAACCTGCACAAAAGAAAGCGTTAACATTTATGATTGCAATTACAAAGTTTGATATATGCACTTCATAACAATTGAAGCAAGAAACAATTAACATACACAAAGGAAGGCCAAGCAATCGGTCTTGCTTCCACATGGGCATCGCCAATTGTTTTGCGTAACTTGATTGGCCTTACTAACTCCTCTTTTTCCACAACAGATAATTGATAACCACTTTCACAAATTGGTTACCTATCTCAACATCATCAACTATTGCATGTGGATCACTACTCAAAAACGTAGCATATGCCACACATTCTTTATTTGGATATGTCGCAATCTTGAGAATTACCATGGTACCAGCCTATATTAGCATTAATATGTCAAATGGGTGAATTAAAAATATGAATTAGTTGTATCAATTAGAATCCGATAATTTTTTGTGATATTTTTGTACCTTCATTAGAGACGACTGCATCTGCTTTGAAGACTTGTGTTGTGGAGTCTTCTTTTGAGTGCCTTGTTGTTGTGTACTGTTTGTAGTTTCTTGTAAGTTTTGCCACTTCTTATTCATCTGTGGAGAGATAGGATACAATTCGTAACAAACTAGCAATTTTGTGCCTAAAATTCACATTGCGTTTTCTCTACAAACAAATATATGGGATAGATAATCTTACCTACGCTAACATCATTTTTCTACCTTCAATAGAATTTATTCTTTGCATATCAAACTAAAAATGAGAAAACGATTGGCAAGGCAATACACAACAAATTAGAACAAATATTTGTCAAAATTAAAGACATTCATTTCGGTGTGATCATCGGAATATATTATAACTATAAAAGCGAATTGAAACTCGATTGAAATACGGATGTGGATGGTCTACTTCATTGAAATTTGTTACCTTCCTTTTCGTATTATCTAAAGATTATCCCTTAAGTATCATGATTGAACAACATAGTTCATGGTTGTTAAATTGCACTTCAACCTAGTCAGAATGTTTGACATGTATATTACCATCAGACCTTCAATTGTTTAGTCTCTACAAATCATAAACAGTCCATCGGTAACTAATGTAGTAAATATTTTGTATCAACTTTGGCTAATTAGTGTAAGTTTCACACCAATGTCAGTCACATGGATTTAACACTAGCTAATTAGCGGATTTCTTAACACATAAGAATTACCTCTTCTTGTGGCAAATCAGGAGCAATGCATGGTGGTGATGATGATCCTTCTTGGCATGGCAACTATTCCATCGTACAACCATATAAATTAACTATTTGTAGTGTCTTTATAAAATGAGTAATAGCAATGTCCTTACCTTTTTACTAGAAAATAATAGATGATTATCCTCATGTATGATCTGTTGGCCCATGTATCTTTCTTTATTCTATAGTCCAATGGAAAAACAATAATTATTATGTATGAGTATGAATGTAGAAAGAGAAAAATGTAATAATTTGGCAATTACCATTAATGTATCTCTTTGCCCACTCAACGAGTCTTCTAGATCTGGTGCACCACACTGAACTCTCTGCATATTTAGATAATGCTCAAGTGAAATTGAAGAGAGCCAAGATTGGATTAAAATGTTAACAAATACCTTTCTTTTAGAATGCACCGCTTGTTGTTGAACATTGTCAAGATTAGTTGTTTCGAAATTCAACTACAAAAAGTATATCAAGTATGAGTGAAATTTCTATATGAAAGTAAAAAAAATCATAAGTATCACTGCTAGTCAAAAATAAAATCATAATTACCACTAATGGTTCCTTGTTCCCAAGGCTTGCCTGCTTGTTTAGCAATTCTTGAATAAGTAGACCTTGTTTCTTCACTTGTTCCCTCAACTCTTCTACTTCTTCCACAACATGCATCCCAGTTGGAAGGTTCCAAACTTGTGGTAAAGTAGCCCCCCCCCCCCGGGTTCTTCACTTCATCATCATCACCTGTAAAATTAGTGAGAGAATTACTCATTAACTCTAAGATCACCATATATTCATTCAATTCTTATAGCTAGTCATAGTTTTATCTAATTATAGTTGTACTGTCATACTCGAAGGTCATCATCTTGCTGCCCAACTTGGATCCCATCATCTTCCAATGCTTGTGATTCAAGCACGGCTCGATTAGTGGTACAGAATGCTCATCGCCATCATGTTTCCATCAGATATTGAGCACCACATTGGACTATATTCAATCGTTTCTTTCTACCCATTCTCCTGCAAACTGAAACAAATTTTTGCAAAGAATATTAATATAAATTCAGGGTAAACATAAGCCACACACACACGTGTATTAGTGCGAATATGAGTGCATTAAGTAACCACTCTCTTTGATAATAGCCTGGAGCCTTGAAACAAAAAACCATCTTAATGTCTTATTATCTCCTTGAATGCATGTTCCAACAGTACTCTCCATATCAGTTGGCTAAATTGTTCCAACAGAGTTTCTAGTCTTGTATGTGCTACATCAACGAATAGTATTAGTTTAAATTCCTATAAATGGCTAATATGTCTTCCAATTTTGGTGTCAGAAAGAAAAGAACCTCAACTTGTAGCCAGCATTGCAGAACACGCACAATAAGGATATGTATGAGGATGCCCTTAGTCAAGTTTATTCTAAAAATATGTACTTATGATTTGAAGCTTCTAAGATTTGAAATAGCTCTATATTATAAAACTTGCATGATTTCAATTAACTTCGCAATGTTCAGTAAATGTTGGGGTCATTTGCCAACTAAGTTATGTGTCATATGTGTATTCGAGCAAATTCGTACTACGATAATGTTTTTGTTCCCCATATTCTCATATGTTTCAACATGGCAAATGAATATTCATGGTGCTTGTGAAAAATTGAATTGAAGTGGAAAGAATATTGGTGTACATGTAATTTAGTCTTGTGAATAGCGTCTGATTTTCTACTTCCCCTTTGTTAATTGGAAGCTTTTCTATAGGCCTTGTGATTGGTTCAATATGTCTCCTACTTGAAGAGTATGTTAATCTCCATATATTTTGATTTCTAGTGTTGTTTGTTCCAGGTTTAGTTCCATTCTGGTTTAAGAAATACAAATAGCTTTGTGATTTACTATAAATGACAATAGAAAAAGTTCTATGTTTGAATAGGAGAATTAGACCTGGGTGCCTACCTACATTAAAACAGTGTTAGAGTAGTGAAAATTGTATCAATAAAATTTCGCCCATCTTACCTCAATTATTGGTGAGTTTTAATAAAATTACAAACCTATGAAAAACATTTAGATTTAAATTTTAGAAGTATAAAACCTATGGAAGCCTACGTTTAGGTGCAGATTACACACTAGCCCAGTGGCAAGACACAGTTGACATGTGTATGATGCCTCTATTTCGAATGCCGTGTTTGCAATAATTTTTTCAAAACATTTTTGTGCTCCAATTACTGACATGTGGGTCACATAGCAATGATAGGGAAAAGATAGAAAAACGGTAAACTTACTAGACATGAGGATCGAACCCACAATTGATAGGTCCCAAGTGTGCTGACCACCATCGCGCATGCTTCATTTATGTGGTCAAATGATGGTTGTCATTTATTTTATCCTAGTTTAGTACGAAAAATGTTGGTCACCATCATTTACATAGCTTGGTGATCCTCTCTCTATATATATTTTAAAAATGAGGTAGTTTACGTTATTACAAAGCGCCATCTTTGCCGAGGTAGTTTACGTTATTACAAAGCATCATCTTTGCCTAAATGTAAAAAAAAGTTCAACTTGGAAACCTATGATTGGAAAAATATATGATAAATTCATATGAGTGTTATGCTAAGACAAATAGGTGTAGATGTCAAACAAATTTAGCTGAGAATAGAGAGCTTGTTAGTTCATATGTTTTATTGCAATTAAGTCAAGTGTTACATCGTGCCTCTATATGTGTTTCTGTAGTATTATTCTATAACACATATTCACACGTTACAACCATGTGTTACAGTGTTCCTCTGTAACATATATTATGTGTTGCTGTTGTAGTTCACTGCAACACTTTTCACATCTTGTTAAGTATGCGTTACAACATGCCTTTGTAACGCAAATTACATGTTACTATAATATCTCTTTGTAACACATTGTTCAACGTGTTACACGAATGTGTTACAAAAGGTCTGTTTTGTAGTAGTGAAAAGCAACAGCGAAAGAAAAACCATTTCTAAGGAAAGAGGTATTTGTTTACAAAACAAAATGAAAATAGAGACAAGTGTAGATTCTTAAGAATGAGGAAAGAATGGCAGAGTCTACATTTTGCAACTACAGTAACTTTTGAATGTAAGATTTTGAATTCTCATATTCCAATGCTAAAGACCATTCTATCTAAGGTTTATCCTACGGTCAGTATAGCTCTGATACCAACTCTGTAAGACCCCGTTCGGATGAACAGGAACCTCCATGTGATTACTGTGCTATTCCCTGGATCAGTAGCTAGCACTCACATGTTTACAACAATTGGAAATCACAACCATACAATACATTAATTAAGCGGAAACGATAATACAAATAAATATCACAACTCAGAGAATCTAGCAGCTAAAGAAGCAATATCCTGTAGTTTGCCCAACCGATCCCGCAGGCAACTGACCAGGCATAAACTTCAGATAGAATACAACGAAGAAAAATCCCGCAACTTACGATGGACAACTTCGAAGCTTCGCTTACTAAACCACCTACAATATAATTAGGCAAGGGTGAGTATTTTACATACTCAGCAAGACTTGAGCAAAGCCTATCATACATGCAGGCCATTTCAAAGGAAAGGCTTCTACAGTTAATTTGCATAAAGCGAAATTTCATTTGTAAATCCAGTTATTTGCAAACGGAATTTGTAAGAGCATTTAATTCATTGATAACAAATAAGTAAAGCATAATAACACTCACAATCCTCCATGACGTGAGCGATTTAATCATTCACATTCCGAAATTCCATCAATGTCGCCCTTTGACATAAATCACAATTTGCAAAACAAATGATACCAACCCATTTGAGAAATAATAAAACATCTAACATTGGAATGACTTCACCGAGTGCTCATGATCATGAGCTGCTAATTAATTAGATTTAAACTCGCAGAGGTGTACAACTTTACCCACAAGGAATGACCCACCTTTTGCAATATCACACACGCCCAATAGGACATTGTGTCTGCCAGGCGATCATACATAGCTGTTCCATTACCTAGACATGACTTTGGTCCAGCCCGGGACGTTAACCCCTGCCAGAGGAACAGAAACACACACACATGACGTGGGCCCTTTCACGTATACCCAACACACACACACCGTTTCTGTTCATGACAAGGCGTACACCGTTGCGTGGGGTGAAACCCGTCCAAGTAGACCAAACGGGAATGCTTGAGCTAGCTCCCGCCTACCAAAGAACAAAGCCATGTCTAAACAACTTAATAGGCTAAGGCTACCCCATAAATAGCCCTCGTGGTTGCACAGAAATCTCGGATCAATAGCGTCCCATTGCTCGGTCCTTGATGTGACACGGGCGACACTTCACCCTACACTACGTGCAATTCCTGTTGCACATCCGGCTATCGCCAATAATCGCCCGCATCCAAGCATAGTTTTATTTTGGGTTTTTAATCAAAGTACCCGCAACCAACAGTGACATTTTCAATGCTTTCAGGAAACAAATACTGGTTTGATCATGTACATTGCTGATGCTAAGGCGTGGCTAAGCATGAATAATAGGAACGTATATACCCATGATGACAATAAGTAATGCCTAACCTTAATCTATGGCTATCAAGGTTCACATGTCATAATTATCAAAGGAGATTCACAAAACAACAGGTATAGCTACCAAAACCACAAGATAGCAATTTAAAATAAACGCATGCATAAAAAAATTTGATGCACAAAAGGAATATAAAATACTGGGCTCAATATGGTCAAAGGATGCTTGCCTTGCTTAAATCATTGCTTACGGTGAAGACAAAGCTGCGATTGACGAAGATGACGACGAAACAGCAACGCTGGGTTCTACACGTCGATCAACGGAAAATACAGCAAAGCAAATAACTAACTTCAATAAGAGCGAAAGAAATAGACAGCAAAACAAATAAACTCTTCAGAAGAAACAGGAATTGCTCTATATGAATTTATTAATCTTATTTTACGAATTCAAGATGCTAAAATTGATTAGATTAATAGAGTTAATCATTAGATGCAAGCTTTTATTGATTTTACTATGTACAGTGAGTTTTGCCAATCCTTAATACCTACGGGTTTTGCTCTAAAAGGATTCAGAGGCAAAGCAAGATAAATTAAGAATATTTTCTTAGATTGCTGCAGATTATATCCTAAAGATCATTTCTAGACTATTCTTTACTAAATTCAGATTTAGATGCGTTGCTTTGCGAGCTAATGAATAGACTTAAATGATCATGTTGGATTATGACTAAATAGTTCTTTACCTTCGATTGACTTTACTTAGAATTAGATTCATGCAAGTTAGATCTACTGATGCAGGCTACAGATATCATTTCCATGATGATTGAGAAGATTCTGGTGACACAAATAACTTAACTACGGATTCCTTCATTACTACCTAAAGTTTATTCATTCGCATTAAAGACTAAAGTAAGATGATTACTTAGCGTTGTTCAGCTATTAGGATTTGTATGCAAAACATGGTGAAATATGGTTATTTCTTCATAATAAGATGATTTATACTTTGTATAACAATCCTAAGCTGATTCCATAAATTTTAGGCTTTGGCTGATACATTATATTCATTAGTTAAAATGTTAATATGGTATTAAGGTTTACACTACAAGAAATCGAATTGAACATGTGCAAAGGAACAAGTATCACTTAAGGGTCTTGGGCTAATAAGAAGAATATGCAAATCTTGATAAAATGAGTTTATCTTTTATAACGGGTAGCCTACACTTTAAAGAACACGCTAAACTAGTTACACAAGTTTTAAGATTTGGATGAGATATTATATTCACCGATTTAAAAGCTTAAGTGACAACTAAAATTTACGTTATCGAATCGGCGGAAAGTGAATCAAAAGGTTATCGCTAAGGGTTTTGATCGATGAGATTAATAGGCAAACCTTAATGGAATATGATTCTTTTTACAGATCATGGTGGTATGAACTTTGTACAGTGTTTCTAAACTAGTTTTATGTATTTTAGTGTTTGACGAGTTATTTTATCTATGGCTGAAATAGTCTAAATGATCACAGTACGCACGCTAAATCGGCTAACTTCATTTTGAGTTTACAACTACGTTATACAGGATCTTTAATTCATTTTTCAGGTGTTGGCAGGTAGTGATCCTAGAAATGTTTTAAAGTTGGTTTTGCATTATTTTCACTTTAAGTGCAATAGGTTACCTAGTTACTTATTGTTATAATTAACGCTTTCTTCTGTTAAAAGAATACAACTTAAGTTTGATCCTAAGTATCTTGATATGGACAAGCTCCTACTGATTTCAGGAATCTCTTACAAAATATTTTATGATTTTATGAACTATTATACATTCATTCCTATTGATGGCCATATTAGGCTTTATTAATGGTTGCTAAGCAAATAAATTAAACTTAGTTCAAAAATTAAATATATTTTCGTGATTGAGTTTATTAAAATTCGAAGCATATTCAAATTTATTTTATGACTTATGGTTTACCGATTTAATATGAAGGCCATATTGAGGTTATATTCAAAGTTTAATTCAATTAATTGTTTTGCGCTCAAACTTTTAATATTTTTGCATATCTATAATCTTCTGATTTTAGATAAATATATAAATTTATTTATCTGGTTTCTAACTAAAATGCACATGGTATTAATACTTGAATGTATTTCGATCGGGAATCAACTGAAATCAAGATTACGCCTTACCCAAGGAAAACGATTCGCCTAATCTCCTTCTTCCTCCCGAGACGCCGACTCGATGGCCTCCTTGCGCTTGTGACAGAAAAACAGAGAAGCTCCTAGGGCTGCACGACAAGGGCGCTCGCGACTTTCCGTGGCGACGCACCAGGAGGTAGAGCTCGGCAAGGGGAACTCGGGAGGTGTTGATTCGGCGGAAGAGACAATGAAGTAGGGTGCAATGGTCTGTGGCGGAAATGGTGGAAAGTGGAGGAGGAAGACAAGTGCATTAGAGGTGAAATCGGCAACAATGTAAGCATGAGTGGATGCTAGGGGTTCTGCTTTACCCACCAATTGAGGTGGAGACGGCACAGGAAGCGTGCCACCGGTGGCCGGCCTTGGGGAAGAAGATGCTCTCGGCGGCGGCCACATTTCGCATGGAGGAGACCAGAAATTGTTGAGGGCTTCTGATCAGCAGTGCATGGGGATGCTTCGGCTCAAAGGAATTGGAAGGAGGATCACTGAAGCTCCCGCATTATTCTTCGCGCCCGAGCTGCAGAGCTTCGGCAATAGCGGGATTTGGGAGAGCCTTTCTTGCGCCTAGCTTGAGGAGAAGGAAGGAGAGGTGAGGGGAATGAAGGAGGAGCTTATTGCAGTCAGGGAGGAGAGGTTTATAGCCAAGAATTGCAGCGCATTGGGTGGGATTCGTGGCAGCAATCACTGGCTTCACTCCACTCAGCTTCGGTGACTTCGCCAGTGGAAGGAACGGCTTCAGGAAAGTTCTTCGATGGAGCAAACGGAGGTTGAAGGAAGAGCTCGCAGCAGGACCATTGTCGATGGATGGGAGTTTCAACAATGTGCCAACGAACGGAAATCGACGAATGGCCCACCTGGCAGTGAGTGATCAAAGGAAAACAGGGTGATTGGGGTCAATTTCTCCTTTTCTCTGATTTTATTGGTGGCCGACTAGAGGCAAAGAATGATGAAACTTTTTGAAAAAGGTTGTTGAATATATTTTGACCTCTGGTAAAATTTTCAGATTAAAATGAGTTACCGAAAAATTATTAATATTCCGACAACAGTGACTGCTCCTAATTTCTTGTTTCGGATTTTGATTTTTGATTGAGATCAAATGAAGTCTACTGTTTTTGAAACTTTGTTTTTCAAAAGGATTTGATCTCAGAATGCTTATGTAAAATTTCCAACTCCATTTGTGATTCCATTATTTTATGTAAATTCCGACAATACATTATTTTGGATTTAAAAGTTATCTTTTCATTTTACTTCTTCAATATTTTATGCATAAAATCTCAATTGCTGATTAAAATGATTTAATTGAATGATCAAGGTTCTCATGGCAATTTTATAAAGTTTTACTTTTTACATTTTTGCCTTTGTCTCTTTTTCATCCTTTGTTTCCATTTGTTAGATTTTTCATACAAAGAATAAATCCGAGGAAATCCAAATAAAACAAATAATGGCAAGAAACTCAGAAATAAATATTTTCAAATTTAAAATATTCATTTTCACTTTATTGAATTTTTGGGATGTTACAACTTTTTATTTTTTTATGTTTGTAGATTGTGAATGGTATTGCATTCAAAGATGTAATCCACCTAAATAAAAAGTTTAAATATTGCATAGTGTTATACTGGATCATAGAAGCCCATAGTGCTAAGACTACAGAAATAAAGTTTAACATATTTAGAACATGTAGAAGGTTGCCTTCAATATGGAAATATAGAATAAATAATAATGCAAAGATTACTTTCATTTTTGTTACCTTTCCTTTCCAAACACTAGTAATATGTGCTTTGCCCATTTGATGTCGAAAGAGGTTTTAAATTTCAAATGTCATTGAAAATCAATGTCTACATTTGAATTTTGAAGGAATTTAAATTCTAAGTTAAAAATTAGTGTTCATTATATTAAATATGAATATAAATTAAAATAAGAATCGAAAACAAGTAGCCCGTGTGGATGGATTGGTTGATGGCTAGTGATTGAAATACAATTGTATTTGTGTAACATCCTGAAAATTCAATAAAGTGAAAATAAATATTTTAATTTGAAAATAAATGTTTTTGAGTTTTCTTGGCATTATTGAATTCTATTTGGATTTCCTCGGATTTATTCTTCGCATGAAAAATCTAACGAATGGAAATATAGAATGAAAAAGAAGAAAAAGGCAAAAATACAAAAAAATAAAAGTTTAGAAAATCACCATGAGAACCCTGATCATTCAATTAAATTATTTTAGCTACCAAGTGAGATTTTATGCATAAAATAATGAAGAAGTAAAATGAAAAGATAACTTTTAAATCCAAGATAATATATTGTCGGAATTCACATGAAATAGTGGAATCACAAATGGAGTTGAAAAATTTATAGAAGTATTCTGAGATCAAATACTTTTGAAAAACAAAGTTTGAAAAATAATATGCTTCAATTGATCTCAATCAAAAATTAGAATTCGAAACCAGAAATTGGTTAGTCGCCGACGTGTGGGCCAATCGTTGCTATCCCGTTCCGTTGGTACATTTGAGAATTCACAGTCACTGACAATGGTCCCTGTTGCCAGACCATCTTCTTCTTTTGCCGTTCGCTCCACTGAAGAACTCTCCCGAAGCCGTTCGTTCCACAGAGGCGAAGTCTTCGAAACTCTACGCATGAAGCCAGCGATTGCCGCCACGAATCCCACTCAATGCGCTGCAATCCTTGGCTATAACCCATGCCCCAGTGACCGCAAGGACCCCCTCCTCACTCCCCCTCAGTTCCCCTTCCTTCCCCTCAAGCCAGGCGCAAGAGAACTCGCCCAAATCCCGCCATTGCCGAAGCTCTGCAGCTCGAGCGCGAAGCGAAATCCGAGCGGCGTGGTGATTCTCCTTCCAATCCCTCTGAGCCGAAGCATCCCCAGGCCACCAGGATTGAAACCCCTCACTTATTCCGCGAGCTCTCCAAGCGAAATGTCGCCGCCGCCGAGAGCCCTTCTTCTCCAAAGCCGGCCGCCGTGGGCGGAGCTTCCCGGTGAGTTTCCACCTCGTTCGACCTCTCAAATGGAATCTTTGGCATCCATTAATGCTTAAATTTCTACCGATTCAAGCTCTCACGCCGTCGTTTGCTTCTTCCACCTTCCGCCATTACATGCCGCCCTCCTCATTGCTTGTACCGCTCAGAGACTCTTCCACGAATCAACTCTCACCTAAGTGCGCCTCATTGGTGATCTTCTTTGGTCAAGTCGCATTTGCGGAGGACCGCCGAAGACCTTCGCGGCCAGCCCTAGCCATCCTGTTTACATCTCGGTCTTGCAGGAGCCCTCGAGCTGAGGTTAAAGGAGGCTAAGACTAGAAGGCGCCTTCTCTTGGGTAAAGCGTATTTTCAATTTCTAGTTGATTTCCAAACCGGGTGACAATTAATCTTTGAATATCTTTTGAAATATTAATTCAATTCCAGTAAAATAAATTTGTATATTTATTTACAATCCAGAAGAATCTAAATATGCAAACATATTACATACTTGGACTACAGAATCATTTCTTGAATTAAATCTTGATTATCACCTCATTTTGGTCTTCATATTTAATCTGTGGATAATAAGTCATAAAATGAACTTGAATATGTTTATGGAGTTTTAATAAACTCAATCATGAAAATATATTTAATCTTTGAACTAAGTTTAATGCTTTGCATTGTGACCGCTAATAAACCTTTGTATGAACATTAGTAAGAATAATAGCATAATGGCTCACGAAATGATAATGTAATTTATATCAAGTTCCTAAAAACAGTGAGGACATATATATGTAAAAATATTTGGGATAAAGTTTAACTTGAATTCTTTTATCAGAAAGGAATGTTAAATGTGACAATAATCGAATAGGAAACCTATTGCAGTTAAAAGTGAAAATAATGCTAAACCAAGTTTAAAACACTTCTAGGATGGTGTTCTGTTAATGCCTGGAAAATGAATCAAGAATCATGTGTAATGTAGTTAGAAACTCGAAACGAAGCTTGGCCGATTTAAGGTTTGCAAATGTGATCAATTAGACTATTTCAGCAGTAGATAAAATAACTCGTCTAAACACTAAAATGCATAAAATTAGTTTAGTAACACTCAACAAAGTTCATACTATCATATTCTATAAAAAGAATCTTATTCCATTAAGGTTTACATAATAATCAAGTTAGTCCAAAACCCTTAAGTGTTAACCTTTTGTTTCGCTTTCCTGCCGATTCCGAATAGTGTAAACTATATAATACCGCATTAGCATTTTAAGCAATAAATATAATGTATCAGCTAAAGCCTAAAATTTGTGGAATTAGCTTAGGATTGTTATACAAAGTATAAATCATCGTATCATGAAGAAATGACCATATTTCATCATGTTTTGCGTACAAATCCAAATAGCTTAACACCCTTAATCGTTAATATGTCATTTCCCCTTTCTTGCCGATTTTGAATAGTATAGTCTTTAAGTATAGCATGAACCATTTTAGCGATAAGATTATAGTCCCGCCCAAAATCCTAAAACTTATGGAACTAGTCTAATAGTGTTCTCCAAAGTGTAGCCTACCCAAATACGAAAAGATAATCTCATTTCACCATGATTTACATATTAATCTCGATAGCTTAATAACCCTAAGTAATCACATTTCTTTAGACCGTAAAATGAATAAACGAATTGTAGTTTCAATGAGTAAACCTGTAGTTGAGTTATTTGTATCACCAGAACCTTCTCAGATATGATGGAAATATTATCCGTAGCCTAAATCAATAGACTCAACTTGTATAAAACTAATTCTATTTGAAGTTAGCCAAGGCGAAGAAGTATTCGTTCATAATATAATGTGATCGTTCAAACCTTTTCATTATCTCGCAAAGCAGCTCACCTAAATCCTAATAATGAGAAGAACATCTTAGAAATGATCTTTAGGATATAATCTACCGTAATATAAGAAAATGTACTTATTTCATCTTTCTTTGACTCTGAATCCTAATAGAGCAAAACCCATAAGTAACAAAGTTGCCCAAAATCGTATTGTGAATAGTAAATCAATAAAAGCTTGCAGCTAATGATTAATTCTATTTAATCTTAACCAATTTTAGCATCTTGAATTCGTAAAATAAGATTAATAAATTCATAAAGAGCAATCCCTGTTTCTTCTGAAGAGTTTATTTGTCTTTCTATCAATTTTCATTTTGCCCTTATTGAAGTTGGTATTTTGCTTTATTTCCGTTGGTCAACATGTAGAACCCGACGTCCCTGTTCTCTGTCGTCGTCGTCAGCCGCAATCCTCGTCTTCGTCGTAAGCAATGATTAAGCAAGGCAAGCATCCTTTGACCATATGGAGCCCAGTATTTTATATTCCTTTTGTGCATCAAATTGTTTTATGCATGCGTTTACTTTATGTAAATTGCTATTTTGTGGATTGGTAGTTATACCTGTTGTCTCGTGAATCTCCTTTGATGATGATGAACATGTGAGCCTTGATAACCATAGATTAAGGTTAGGCATTACTTATTGTCATCATGGGTAAATACGTTCATATTATTCATGCTTAGCCACGCCTTAGCATCAGCAATGTACATGATCAAACAAGTATTTGTTTCCTAAAAACATTGAAAATGTCACTGTTGATTGCGGGTACTTTGATTAAAAACCCAAAAGAAAACTATGCTTTGATGCGGGCGATTATTGGCAATAGCCGGATATGCGAATGGAATTGCACGTAGTGTAGGGTGAAGTGTCGCCCGTGTCACTTTTAAGGACCGAGCAATGGGACGCTATTGATCTGAGATTTCCGTACAAACCACAAGGGTGAGGATGGGTTAGCCATAGCTTGTTACGTTAATTAGACATGGCTTTGTACATTGGTAGGCGGGAGCTAGCACAGGTATTCCAGTCAGGTCTGCCTGACGGGGTTTCTACTTGCTAATGCAACGGTGTACGCCCTGCCGTGTTTAGAAACGTTGTGTTGGGTGTGTGAATGTGGATCCACAGCTTGGGTGTGTGTTTCTAGTTCTACGGCGGGGGTTAATGTCCCGGGCTGGTCAAAGCCATGTCTAGGTAATGTAATGACTATGTATGGTCTTCTTGACGTCACACCTAAGGAGGTGTGTCGGGCAAAAGTTGATCATTCCTTGCGGGTAAAGTTGTACACCTCTGCAGAGTTTAAATCTAATCGATTAGCCGCGCTCGCGGTCATGAGCACTCGGTGAAGTCATTCCAATGTTAGATGTTTTATCATTTTTCAAATGGGTTGGTATCATTTGTTTTGCAAATTGTGATTTATGTCAAAGGGCCGACATTGATGGAATTTCAGGAATGTGAATGATTCGTCGCTCACGTCATGGAGGACTGTGAGTGTTACATATGCTTTACTTATTTGTTATCAATCAAATGCTTTTATAAATTCCGTTTATAAATAACTTGATTTACAAATTCAATTTCGCTTTATGCAAATTAACTGTAGTAGCCTTTCCTTTGAAATGGCCTGCATGTATGATAGGTTTTGCTCAAGTCTTGCGGAGTACGAAAGTACTCACCCTTGCTTAATTATATTGTAGGTGGTTTAGAAAGCGAAGCTTCGAAGTTGTCCATCGTAAGTTCCGGGATTTTTCTTCGTCGTGTTCTATCTGGACTTTATGCCTGGTCAGTTGCTTGCGGGATCGGTTGGGCAAACTACGGGTTATTGCTTCTTTGCTGCTATAATCTCTGAATTGTAATATTTATTTGTATAATCGTTTCCACTTAATTGTTATAATATATCGTTGTGATTTCCAATTGTTGTAAACATGTGAGTGCTAGCTACTGATCCAGGGAATAGCACAGTAATCACATGGAGGTTCCTGTTCATCAGAACGGGGTCTCACAATTTGTTATATAACTCTATTTATATATGATATACAATTCTACTTCCAATGATTGAAAAAAAATTGTATTTGTTATATATAATTAATCTACGCCGTTATAATTTAGCCTTACCAAAATAAGTGGTAGAGATCCTTATCTTTTTCTTTAAATTAATGTAAGAAATTAAGATTATTATAAATTTTTCTTACCCTTAATACGACGAAGGTGTGTCAAATATCACCGTCATAGAATAAGGAGAGAAATAGAGGGGTTTTTCGCAAAACCATTTAAGTGATGAGGGGTTTCACCACTTTTAATCTGAGCCACAATGGATATTAGCATTTTAGCACTGAATAGCCATTTGCACTAGATATTTTCCCATATATATATATATATATAAACGTGGCTACCTTTATTCCTCTCTGTAAATCCTACCATCATGATGACTGAAGGTCTGGTAAGGCTATTCCCAGTGCATGGTATCTTGTCACAATATCCAAAACTGTCATGTCATATGATATTATAGAAGATACAACTATCCCAATGCATGGTATCATAGATTTTTTTCTTAGTCCCCACAAGATAATTAAATGCTAGATGTGTATGAGAGTATGAATTGTGGGCCACTTAGATGATTCAAGTTTCAATGTCTATGATTTCGGCCCAAGTGGTATCTTCCTCAAGATCTGACTTTCTTCTCTCCCTCTTAACTCTCTTGCCACATCATCAAAAATGCTTATGTGGCATGCATTAAATAAGTATGTTACTATGCACTGGGAATAGTCTAAGTGATGAAAAGATGAGATTAGTGCATATCTTTTCCTCTTCATCTCTCCTTTTTGCCTCAAAAGAAGGCACGAGGAATGAAGTGTCCGCCTAGATTTCCGTGCTATGAAATGAACCTAGTTCACCATGGATCACACGTACATTCCCCATCTGCCCTATGGACCAAGAGCTCTATGATGCATGCACCGAGGTCCATGCCTCCATAGCCCTTACATTCACCTCTGCACAGTTGGCAAGTTACTCCACTCCATTGGTACGGAATGCTCTAAAGATGGCAAACCAGGTGCACTGCACCATGAGACATCGTAGTGTTACAAGGCTATTAATTTCTCTTGGTTCATGGTAGAACTGCAGCATGAAGGGAATCGGTTTTGGGGGGCGAGCGGTGTGACGAGGTGTGCGTTCATGTGTGCGGTATGTCTCGGGCAGTGTGCAGCGTGAATCCCGTGGTACATGCAGAAAGTTAAATTTTCAAACTTTTCTATAAATATTTTTTAATACACATGAAAATGATACATATAAATTTATCTTAAAAAACTTTTATAAAAATACATGAAAGTGAATGAATGGCTGGTCCGGGGCTTGGTCCTCTTGAGCTTAACCGTGCATCTGGTCCTCATTGTCTTCGCTGGAATCCGTCGGCGTAAAGCCTCCGGTTGGCGGAGGGCCATCCTGTGGCTGGCATACCAGCTTGCCGACTGGGCCGCGACATTCTCCATCGCCAAACTGTTCCTCGGCAGCACGTCGCGCGAGCAGCAGCTCGTCGCGTTCTGGTTGCCGTTCCTCCTGATACACCTCGGTCGCCCGGACGGCCGGACAACATCAGTGCCTACTCCTTGGAGGACAATGCGCTCTCGGGGCGCCAGGTGGTAGATGCCGTCATGCGAGTTGGGGGAGCTGTCTATGTCCTATACAAGTACATAATTATTGGCGGCGGCGGCGGGACCTTTCTGGTGGCGTCCGTCATCATGTTCTTGGTCGGTATTATCAAGTATTTGGAGAGGGTAGTGGCGCTATGGCTGGCCGACCTGAGCAGCATCCGGAGCTCAGGCAAGAAGCACAAGCTGGAAAGCTTCCGTCCTGGATGCCTGGACAGTGAGCAAGCCCTGCTGGTTGCTCACCGCCTGTTCCATATCAGCAAGGGTGCTTTTGCTGATTATACTTCGGTCGACCAGGATCCATTTAAGCCTTCTACCAGAGACGGGTGGCCTTATGGACGGGAGGAGATGTGCAAGG
The DNA here is from genome assembly GCA_036346375.1 of Guadua angustifolia. Lineage (NCBI taxonomy): Eukaryota > Viridiplantae > Streptophyta > Magnoliopsida > Poales > Poaceae > Guadua > Guadua angustifolia. The sequence goes on from CM070507.1 coordinate 58,133,296, forward strand.
TGGTCGAGATGGAGCTCTCCATCATGTATGACATCTTGTATACCAAGGTAGCCGTGATCCACACCAGGTTTGGCTACGGCATCCGAGCCGTCTCGCCGCTCTTCACCGCCACCGCCTTCTCGCTGTTCTGGTTCTGCAGTAAAGATGGCCAGAGGAGGGCTGACGTCCATATCACTTACATCCTGCTCGCTGCCACCTTCCTCCTGGACATGAGATGGCTGCTCAGGGCACTTGGGTCGACCTGGACATACGCATGTTGTATTACTCCAGTCTCACCGTAGTTCCTTTCGTAGTCAACTGTTAGTTATCAGGCTATTTTCGGTTTCTGCTTCTGTTGTCGTTTCAGTTGCTCGCTGCATGCTGCGTTTGTGCGGGAGTGGTGATCGTGGGATGGTGCGGCCACCACGCGTTCGTGCCGCGCATGCAGGGGGTTTAGTTGCCATGTTTAGGATTACTTTGCTTTATTTTAAATTCAGCAATATACAAATGAAAACGCTGTCGCTTTGCAGCACCAAAAACACCAAGTGTTCAATCGTGTTCTCGAGTGCTAGTTTCTGAGTTTGCCGGCAGTGATAAACTCCGGTGAATTCCAACATTTGGTATCAGAGCGATAACCATTCCGGGAACCTGTGATGTCGTTGCACTCGTTTCGCTCCACTCCAGTGCTCGAAGGAAGGTCTCCGTCCCCGCCTCCAAGACGTCGGACGCACACTTCCCCAGAGCCACGGCGAGGACGTCGACGCGATGCAGGTGTCGTCGTCGAGCGCGTCGTCAAGGAGTCAGGTGGCGGCGCCATCCAGTACCCCACGCTCACGCGCACAAATTACTCCGAGTGGGCATTGTTGATGCGGGTGAACCTGGAGGCAGCAGGGCTGTGGCACGCCGTTGAGCCGGAGGAGGGAGACGACATACAGTACCGCGAAGACAGACTCGCCCTGGCGGCAATCTTAAGGTCAGTTCCTTCAGACATGCTGGCTTCGCTTGGTCGTAAGCGGACAGCGCGCTCGGCCTGGAACGCGGTGAAGACCGTCCGCGTCGGTGTGCAGCGCGTCCGTGAAGCCAACGCACGGCAATTTCTCAAGGAGTTTGGCGAGATTACCTTCAAGGAAGGGGAAACTGTCGACGACTTCTCCTTGCGCATCGTCGGCTTGGCCAACAACATCCGCACCCTTGGCGGCGAGCTCACCGATGCTGAGGTGGTGAAGAAGATGCTCCAGGTTGTTCCAGAGCACCTGGAGCAAATCGCCTGCTCCATCGAAACTCTCCTCGATATCGACGAAATGTCAATCGAGGAGGTCACTGGACGTCTTCGCGCCATCGAGCAACGGAAGAAAAAGCCGGCGGCTCCTACGTCTGCGATCTATGACAAACAGGGGCGTCTCCTCATGGCTGAAGAGGACTGGCTAGCCCGCCTCAAGCTACGCGATAGCGGCGATGGCGGGGCTTCCGGCAGCAACAAAAGGCGCAGCAAGACTCGGCGCGACCGTGGTGGCGGTAACAAGACCTCCGATCCACGCGCAAGTGGCGGTGCTGGGACAAGAACGGAGGACGCGGCTGATCGTTGCCGAAACTACGGGAAGACGGGCCACTGGGCCAAGGACTGCCGCAGCAAGCCCAGGAGGCAGCCCCAGGCCCATCACGTGGAGGGAGAAGAGGACGAGGCAACACTGATGATGGCGGTCGGTAATCTCTCTTTCCCCATTTCCACACAGCGCGCTTCCTCGACGGCGGCACGCCATGTCGAGCTCGTCGAGGCGAAAGTGTTCGCGCAGCTCGGGCCTAGGGAAGGTTGCGATCCACTGCGCTGGGTCCTGGACACTGGCACAATGAATCACATTACCGACGAACGATCTGCCTTCTCCGAGCTCGACGCCGGCGTATGCGGGTCCGTCAAATTTGGAGATGGCTCCGTCGTGGAGATCGAAGGATGCGGCACCGTCGTCTTCAACTGCAAAAACAGCGAGCATCGCGCATTGATCGGGGTGTACTTAATACCCCGGCTGACAGCGAACATTGTGAGCCTAGGCCAGTTGGACAAGTCCGGCTGCCGAGCCGATATCGACTCCGGCCTCCTGCGCATCTTCGACACGAAGGGGAACTTGTTCGCACGAGTGAAGCGCTCGGAGTCGTGCCTCTACATTCGAGGTGCGACGGACGGCCGTGTGCTGGCGGCGCGGCAAGACAGAGGTCGTTCTCTCGCATGGCGGCATATCATCTCGGTTTCGACAACTTGCGCAAGCTTGCCCGGGAAGGCTTGGTACGGGGTCTGCCGCCCCTGAACCGAGTCAATCAGGTGTGTGAAGGATGTCTCGTCGGCAAGCAGCGACAGGCTTCCTTTCCGGATCAAGCACGGTGGCGAGCCACTCACGTCCTCGACCTGGTTCATGGGGACCTGTGTGGCCCCATCTCGCCCTCAACGCCGAGTGGCAACAGGTACTTCCTGCTCCTCGTGGATGATATGAGTCGCTTCATGTGGCTTCGTCTCCTCGCCAGCAAGGATCAGGCACCGGCGGCGATCAAGCACTTCTAGGCGGCGGTGGAAGTCGAATCTAGCCGCAAGTTGAAGGTGCTCCGGACTGATCGTGGGGGGGAGTTCACCTCCGTCGAGTTCGGTGAGTACTGCGCCGATCGAGGAGTCCAGCGCCAGCTCACCGCCCCCTATTCACCGCAACAGAACGGGGTAGTCGAGCGACGCAACGAGCATCGTGGCGATGGCGCGGTGCATGCTGAAGGATAAGGACCTGCCGGGCATCTTCTGGGGCGAAGCTGTCTCAACGGCGGTCTTCATCCTCAACCGTGCGCCGACGCGCGCCCTTGTAGACAAGACGCCATACGAGGCTTGGCATGGAGAAAAACCGGCGGTCCACTACTTTCGCATTTTCGGTTGCATCGCCCACGTCAAGAACACGCACCCCGGCTTGAAGAAACTTGACGACCGCAGCACGCCCACCATCTTCGTCGGCTACGAACCAGGGTCCAAGGCATACCGGTGCTACAACCCAGCGACTGGACGAGTTGTGGTGTCGCGCGATGTCGTCTTCGACGAGGGCGCGCAATGGAGCTGGGAACCAGACTCTGCGCTTGCTGGAGGCAGCGATCATCCATTCACTGTGGAGTACAACGTCGAGCACATGTCCAGTATGCACGACGCGCCAGCATCACCTGCGCCTGCACCAGCGTCATCTGCGTCCACCTCGGGATCGGCCTCAATGGGTCTGCCTGCACCAGCTGTGCCGCCAGACTCGCCCGCACCGGAGTCGTCTTCACCAGGCATGTCCGCTCCACTAACGCCACGAGGGACACCGCACGTTCCCTCAACTGCAAACGAGCAGGTTGAGTTCGTGACACCTTTGGAGGATGAGGAGGCGGACCTCGACGCGGATCATGACGACGCGCCACTCTGATACCGCACCATGGATGCGATACTCGGGCTAGCTTCATCGCCTGGATTCGTCCCCAGGGTGCTGGACGACGAACTCTTCTTCACCACGGCTGACGAGCCAGCCTCTTTCGGCGAGGCAGAGCGTGAGGCCTGCTGGCGACAAGCGATGCGCGAGGAGATGCAGTCGATCGAAGACAACGGCACTTGGGAGCTCGCCACGCTCCCCACTGGGCACCGAGCGATCGGGCTCAAGTGGGTCTTTAAAGTCAAGCGCGATGAGACCGGCAACGTTGTGCGCCACAAGGCTCGCTTGGTGGCCAAAGGTTACGTCCAGCGCGCCGGCATCGACTTCGACGAAGTTTTTGCTCCCGTGGCACACTTGGAGTCAGTGCGCGCCCTCCTGGCTCTGGCAGCTCGTCAGAAGTGGGAGGTTCATCATATGGACGTTAAAAGCGCTTTCCTCAATGGCGAGCTCAAAGAGGAGGTGTATGTGTCCCAACCGCCGGGCTTCACTGTCAAGGGGAGCGAGCATAAGGTACTTCATCTGCGCAAAGCACTATATGGTCTACGCCAAGCTCCGAGGGCCTGGAATATCAAGTTGGACGCGTCCATGGCGTCACTTGGTTTCGAGAGGTGCAGTTCCGAACATGGGATCTACACACGACGTAGAGGGGCATCACGGCTGGTGGTGGGCGTCTACGTCGATGACTTAATCATCACCGGTTTCAGCAGGGACGAGATCATGATGTTCAAGCTCGAGATGAAGCGCGTATTCCTCATGAGTGATCTGGGTATGCTTTCATATTACCTGGGCATTGAGGTTCGGCAGAGCGCCAGGGGCATCTCACTGTGCCAGAATGCGTATGCTAGCAAACTACTCGAACGGAGTGGGATGAGCGCCTACAACCCTTGCACGACACCCATGGAGCCCAGGCTGAAATTGAGCAAGGTGAGCACATCTCCTGCTGTGAATGCCACTGAATACCGCCGCATAATTGGAAGTCTCCGGTACCTGGTGCACACACGGCCAGACATCGCCTATGCAGTAGGGTACCTCAGTCGCTTCATGGAATCACCGTACGAAGATCACCTCACCGCAGTGAAGCGCGTGCTTCGGTACGTGGCTGGCACGCGGGACTTCGATGTTCTCTACATCAAGCATGAAGAAGGACGCGCCAAGCTGATTGGCTACAGCGACACCGACATGGCCGGCGACATCGACACTCGAAAAAGCACAACAGCGTCATCTTCTTCATCGGTGGAAACCCGGTGACCTGGCATTCATCCAAGCAAAAAGTCGTGGCACTCTCTTCTTGCGAGGCCGAATATATCGCTGCTGCAACGGAGACGTGCCAGCGGTATGGCTGTCTCGGCTGGTGACTGACATGATTGGCACCGAGCCGAGACGCCAGAATTGAAGGTGGATAATCAGTCCGCCATTGCCTTGAGCCGGAACCCCGTCTTTCATGACCGGAGCAAACATATTGATACAAGGTTTCACTACATTCGGGAGTGCATTGAGGCGGGTCAGATCATTCTGCAGTATACTCCGACAGAGCAGCAGCTTGCTGACATTCTGACAAAGGCTCTTGGCCGGGTTCGATTTCAAGAGTTGCGTTCTCAAATTGGAGTCAAGTCTATCGGTGAGAACAAGGATTAGGGGGGAGAAATGTTGTATTACTCCAGTCTCACCGTAGTTCCTTTCGTAGTCAACTGTTAGTTATCAGGCTATTTTCGGTTTCTGCTTCTGTTGTCGTTTCAGTTGCTCGCTGCATGCTGCGTTTGTGCGGGAGTGGTGATCGTGGGATGGTGCGGCCACCACGCGTTCGTGCCGCGCATGCAGGGGGTTTAGTTGCCATGTTTAGGATTACTTTGCTTTATTTTAAATTCAGCAATATACAAATGAAAACGCTATCGCTTTGCAGCACCAAAAACACCAAGTGTTCAATCGTGTTCTCGAGTGCTAGTTTCTGAGTTTGCCGGCAGTGATAAACTCCGGTGAATTCCAACAACGCATTCTTGAACGATAGGCCACGGTCTCGTCTTCACCATGCAGTTTTGTGCACTGGAAGATGGCGCCTGCTACGTCGTTTCGTCGTGTCTCTCGATCCGCGCCGGCTTGTCAAGGAGCCAAGTAGCTATAGAATGCGGTCAGGTAGAATCGGGCAGTACAACTTATTGCACGAGTGCACTCATGGGACGACAAGCCTGTTGAAGTATTTTGGATTGGAGGACTACCAATACCATCACTGGAAGGGCCTTGATATTCCACCGTGTGTCAGAGAGTTGTTGTTCGAGCGGATATGGGTAAAACTGAAGTTGGCATACGGTGTGCGCAAGGAGGTACCAACAGTACCAGTACCAGTACCAACACCAAAACCAGAAGCACCAAAACCACCTCCTCGTGGTGATGAGGATTTAAGGAGGCGTAACAAGTTAGACGATGCTCTGGGCTTCGATCCTGAATTGCATGTTAACATCCTTGTCTTCCACATCGCCACGGACGTTTTCCTCTGGTGCAGCCGTCAAAAAGCAGCATCGTGCACGCATGTGAAGGCGATCAAGGCGCTGTCGGATTACATGGTGTTCCTCGTCGCTGTACGCCCCTACATGCTACCAGGCCTTAAGCTGAGCAGCCTGCACGAAGCAACCCGCGATGCTTTGCAGCGCATATGGCATGATGAGGAGGGTAAGAAGAAATATAACCGCGGTTCAGAAAAAGAGCAGGAGCTTGCCAGCATCCTGCAAGAGATGGAGCAGCCGGACCCCGGTAAAAAAAGAAGCCCTCTTTACGACAAAAGTGTTATTCTATCAGATGGAACTCGATGTGCCAAGGTGCTCCTAGCACGGCTAGCAAATGAGGATGAGGGCGAAATTCGCAAGGAATTTGACATCAAGGAAGGTCCTAGAAGCTCAGAAGAAGGGAACAGAGTAGCATCTGTCCAAATACTTGATAGATTGATTATGGAATTGTGGCGAGGCAACGAAGAATTGTGGAAAACACCAAAACCGCTGGAAATCATCTTCGACGTGTGGGTACGTGTGCTCATCAGTGTGTCCATCCGATGCAGCAGGGAATCCCATGCCAACCAGCTCAGCCGTGGGGGTGAGCTCACAACCATCGTGTGGATCCTAGTAGAACACGCTGGTGTATTGGGCATCGACGAGGATACCAGACGCCCAACTAACACGGATCGATGCTCAGTGATGTAGATCATTTGTTATACGAAAAATATCGTATCTCCTCGTCTACTTCTCTGTTAGGATGCCTCTCATCTCTTCTGTCTGTACTCGTGTAACTCGTTTTTGCTCTGTAGTTTGGGATTGGCTGTTCTGCTAGGATTGGAGTCCTCGTGACAGGACATATCCGCTATATGAGGAGGCTATATGCGTGTATGTTTTGTTTAAGCTATTAAGCAATAAATAAATGTTGTGCATTGAGTAGCCGTCCCGTCGTGTTACAAACCGACTAGTTGGTCAACACACAATCGATCAATCACAGATAGCAGATGAGGACAAGAAGACCACAGATACATTTGTGCGAGGGAAAAGAGGCACAAACTCTTAGGGATTGTTTGGTTGGCTATATGGATTAAGTTTTGTATCTGTGGATGCAAAATAAAGTTGATTAGAGGTTGTTTAGTTGCCTGTATGTTCTTCTCAGTCTGGCTCAACTCATTCAATTTTCCCACCTCAGCCAGGCCCGCTGGAAACGAGAATTCTGGACGTATGCGCGCGCGAGTGCTTTCTCTCTCCCGCCACGCCTCCCTGTCTCCCGTCTCGTGCCCTAGTTCTCCCGTTCGCCTCCTCGCCTCCTGTCTCACGCGCTCCATTCCCCAGCCTTGCAAGTGCCGCGCCCATGGGGACCCCAACACTGGCAAGCTCAAGCAGTATATGTGTAACATCCCGAAAAAAGCAATTAAGTAAAAATAAATGTTTTAAATTTGAAAATATTTATTTCTGAGTTTCTTGACATTATTGGTTTTATTTGGATTTCCCTTGGAGTTTTGCATTGCATGAAAAATCAAATAAAGAGAAATAAAGAATGAAAAAGAGGAAAAAGGCAAAAATATAAAAAGTAAAACTTTAGAAAAATTTGCCATGAGAACCCGGATCATTCAATTAAATCATTTTAGTTACCAAATGAAATTTTATGCATGAAATATTGAAGAAGTGAAATGAAAAGATAACTTTTAAATCCAAAATAATATATGGTCGGAATTCACATAAAATGATGGAATCACAAATGGAGTTGAAAATTTTACATAAGCATTCTGAGATCAAATCCTTTTGAAAAACAAAGTTTCAAAAATAGTAGACTTCATTTGATCTCAAAGAAAAATCAAAATCCGAAACAAGAAATTAGGAGCAGTCACTGTTGTCGGAATAATAATAATTTTTTGGTAACTCATTTTAATCTGAAACTTTTACCAGACGTCCAAATATATTCATCGACCTTGGTCAAAAAGTTTCGTCGTTCTCTGCCTCTAGTCGACCACCAATAAAATCAGAGAAAACCTTGTTTCCTTTTATCACTCACTGCCGTGTGGGCCACTCGTTGAATTCCCGTTCCGTTGGCACATTTGAGAACTCCACCATCGACAATGGACCCTACAGCCAGCCCTTCTCCCCAACACCGTTTGCTCCATCAAGAACCTTCCGGCCGTTCGCTCCTTGGCGCCTACTCCGGCTCATGCGCCGTGCCTCGATCATTGCCACGAATCCCACTCCTTGGCTACTAGTTGCGCCCGATGACCACCAAAGCAATGCCCACATTCCCCTCTGCCTTCCTTGTCTTCTCCTCAAGCGGTAAAGAAACAAATTTCAAATCTGCCATTTCGAAGCTCTGTGCTCCAAGCCGCGAAGCAAAATCCGAGCACCACAGCCAACCATTTCCAAATCCTCTTGAGCCGAAGCATCCCGGGCCACCAGATCGAAACCCTCACTTATTCTCGCGAGCTCTTAAGGCGAAATCGCTGCACGGCGGTGCGCCCTTCTTCCCAGTCCGCCAGCGAGGGCAGCCAACTCGCCCTTCATCGAGCGTCGGAAGACTAACACAACAAGTCTTTGCGAAGATTAAAAAGAAACTCACACCTTGAATAGTCTACTTTGGAACATAGCAGTATCTGAGCTACATATTATTCTAGCTATATAGTACACCTTTTATACATAAATACATATGGCGATAAAAGGAAAACCTTAGATACCCTTCCTACATATTAAGTTGAATATATATGTATAGTATTTACGTGTTATTGAATTTTTTGGTTGTAAATCTTTTCTATTGCTTTCGGGTTGCTCTCGTGAATGTTAAACCACTAGGTTGAAATTTACGACGTGTTAACCCTGCTTAATAAGAAAATTTTAATTAAAAAGATTTTAAAGAACAAAATGTTGCCCCATAAACCAAACTAGAAACTACCTAATGCTTTAGAAACCGCAACTAGAGTTAATTGGAAAGAATCGAATATTACTTCATGATATAGATAACTCTTATCTAACCATCTTTCTCTGATTCCAACATCTTGCCAAACGTGGTTGCAAAATGCCTCTAACCTAATAGAATTTCATCTAAGTAACTTTATTGTAATAAATAATATTCTTTGGATGCATGCGACACAATTCATTAATGTAACCACCGAAAGTAATGAGTAATACAATCTTTAGCCTTCGAATTGACTTCGAAATTTTTCCCAAATAAATCTGGTTAAAATGCATCCTTTCGCTCATCTCAAGTATTTTAATATACTCAGTACTTCCTTAAATAGCTTATTCTTACTAATGATTCTCAATATAAATTGCTAACACTTCTCATCTACTTTGTAAAACCGCAAGATACTCAAATGCCAAGAAATGATAATCCTATCTAAGTCCAACCGAATCTTCTGTATTTAGCTAAAGCACTTCCTTGTCAACCTAGCAAACATCGTAACTCTCCGCTTTTTCAAGGTTCGCAAAAACCCCAAACCAAGAAAAATGATTATCAAGAATCTGTAACCATGGTGTAAATACTCTCCATAATTGAACAAAATCACCAAACGCACACCTTTTGTTTTAGCAACTAGCACAAAGTATTTCCAACGTTAGCGTAATCCTTCTTTGAAAAGAAAATGGTTTAGATTAGAAACCTACTTATATAGCTTATTTGATACCTACACATTGTTCCTTGAAGTGTTGTCAACCCACCAATCCGAAGATCGTGTTTGCACTTGCTAGGGAGAAACAGACATACTATTGGTCGGAGTGCAACTAGTTGCTCCATATGTGAAGGAAATTATTCCCTGAACAACGCCCTATAAGTAACACCATTTGTTAACTGCGAAGGTCAAGATCATTGTCCATTTCAATACCCCTTGATTCATTAATCACCACCGCACTTCACCTCAACAGATGGAACTCCAATCCTTGGTTGCTTAGGATTTGGTTATTAGAAAGAAAAAAAAATCGGTTGTATAGGAAATATTGATTAAAGAATTAAAGGAACAACATTTGATCCTAACTATCTTCATTAAGAAAGTAGTAAAGGGTAATCTCCATGGCATGTTTCTGTCGATAAAGAAAGTCATTGGGCTAAAGAAGGTTCTAAGAAGCAACAAATTGAAACTCACGAGATAATATTAAGCATACAACTAATGAACAAAATCATCGACGCATACTTTTCTTCTCCACGACGACAAGTAGTCAACTTTCGTGTCTTGGTTAAAATCAAACATCTAGTGCAATTCATTGCACCTTTTCATCTAGTCTTTTTATTCTCCTCTCCTCTGTCTTTTCTTGAACAAGCCTCGATCTGAGTAGAGCGCAAATTTTCTTTGCATCCACATTTGGCGTTTGCTTCGATGACTTGCTCCCCTTGCCCGATGATCACCACGGTATGGCGCACCGCCTCCCTCACTCCAATCGTGGCAAGCGAACACAATGCCCAGCTCATCGATGCTAGTAATGGTGGTGGAATAGCCGTCATACTTTTATCTCTACCTCACCATGTCCTATGCCATTGAATTTTCAATGTCATCACTTAACCGATTACCAAAAGCGTCGCCGTTCAAACCTTGTTTACACCGCCTTAAGCGCCTATATAAATCATTTTGTACCCCTGCACATGTGCGTCTAGTTTAACCTCACATTCATTTGTCATCGCATATACACTCGGCCATTAAGCTTTCCCCATATCTAGGTTGATCAAGCGATTGAAGCGCTACTTGTTGCACTGCACTGCTGCAACTTAGTCGCTTTTACTCACACCGTTCATATTTTGTGGGAACATCCTCATTTCTCTTTTAAATACCTATCGAGTTTTCTCGGTTTACCCGTTTCTTCTCTAACAAGCACCATAAACGTCACCCATTTATACACCGGTACCACCATCCTTATCTCTTGTAAATGTGATTCACTCATTGCCCCACATTTACTACAACAACACCAATAAACATCCATCTAGTACAAAAAATCGGAAAGCCAATATTATTTACTTTTGTTATGGTAGGCGTGGAGCATTATGCCAACAATTACCTAAATCGAAGCGACTCTATTTCATTCGCAACCCTAGGACGCTTTGTAACAACCCTAAAACGGCTTCAAGAATCAAAACCAACGATTCCTAAGTCATACATCCAATCAACCCAAAATATCTATCGATTATTCATGGCATTTACTGCGAAAGAAGTTTATGACCTACCGACATAATACTAGGTGCGATATTTATGTAATTGAACCCCACCATAATTCAAGTTTAACTCCATGGTCAACTCTTTGATACTAGTCACTCCTGATCATCTATTTTGTAACATTAGCAAACAATCTTTCCATTGTTTGAATAAAGCGAACAACATCACCGCAACAACCGACAAGAACTCGGACACTCCGCCAACATCTCGCCCAAAAATAGTTCTACTTCACCTCATCAAGGAAGACGTTAGTAATTTCCAAGCCATCGCAAAGACTTAGAAAACATCAAGTGTCTAAAGCAACCCCCGCTTCGGCATCAGGCTTTGAACGTAGGACATCTTCTGATGTGATTGTATCTGACTCTTAATGTGATATTGAGCACATCCTTTGTGTATTCAATTCCTGCAATCAGTCTTTTGGCCCTGTACATTTCATTCTTTCGTAATTGCCAAATCCAAAGAAAATGAAAACCCTCTATCTACAAAAATGACCAAATGAATCAAATCATCAGGAACATCTTATAATCCTCTTGTCTCCACTTAAGTATCTCTACCCTGTTTTAAAATTTAAGCCAGCCCAAAATAACGTTTATTCTCGACTCATTTCATCAGCTAATGTCGAACTATACAAGTCAATCATTATAATCAAATATCCTTCTGGATAATAACATTCAGTTCTTCCTAAATGAATCCAATAAGGATACCTCTTTTCTTTCACCTTCAGTATTATAAACATACTAAATGCTATTCTCTAAACTTGATTATCCGTATTAACCATCCTAGGTTTTAATCAAAAGAGATATATATGGTAATACTTACCTAAAACTCAGATAGAATTCTTTTCTCTATTTCTTCGCACGACAACTTGGAATCGCAAGACGAAGGTCCAGTAAAGCAATTACAATGAAGACGATGGATCGACAGAACAATAAATCACCTCCGATAAAGAATTCCCAAATCTATCTCGTCCTCGAGAAATACAAGGTTCATGGTATTCGCTATTTCCAAATCCAGGATAACCTAGCGCCACGATATATTAGGCCATATCGCATCGTTGAAGATGAAAAAGAAAAGAAAAGAAAAGGGCATATAAGTTGGAGTTGTCATCCTAGCTCTAGTATTCATCGTATCTTCTAGGTATCGCAAATAAGGAAATATTTTCGCCTTCTTTCTAAACTCGTCTAGCTAAATGAAATCAAACTACAATCTAAATTAACTTATCGGAAGCATCCGACTAAAATCTTAAGAGAAACTAAACGCCACACTCGTAATAAATGCTGCAAGATGATCAAAATTCAACGGAGCAATCAGTTGGAAGAAGAAGCAACTTCGAAACGAGAAGACCGACTCAAGAAGAAGTTTTCTAACTCTTTTAGAAATACTTTTCCCTTAGACCCACCAAATCTCGGGGTCGAGATTTCTGTAAGGGGGGTAGATCTGTAACATCCCGAAAAATGCAATTAAGTAAAAATAAATGTTTTAAATTTGAAAATATTTATTTCTGAGTTTCTTGACATTATTGGTTTTATTTGGATTTCCCTTGGAGTTTTGCATTGCATGAAAAATCAAATAAAGAGAAATAAAGAATGAAAAAGAGGAAAAAGGCAAAAATATAAAAAGTAAAACTTTAGAAAAATTTGCCATGAGAACCCGGATCATTCAATTAAATCATTTTAGTTACCAAATGAAATTTTATGCATGAAATATTGAAGAAGTGAAATGAAAAGATAACTTTTAAATCCAAAATAATATATGGTCGAATTCACATAAAATGATGGAATCACAAATGGAGTTGAAAATTTTACATAAGCATTCTGAGATCAAATCCTTTTGAAAAACAAAGTTTCAAAAATAGTAGACTTCATTTGATCTCAAAGAAAAATCAAAATCCGAAACAAGAAATTAGGAGCAGTCACTGTTGTCGGAATAATAATAATTTTTCGGTAACTCATTTTAATTTGAAACTTTTACCAGACGTCTAAATATATTCATCGACCGTGGTCGAAAAGTTTCGTCGTTCTCTCCCTCTAGTCGACCACCAATAAAATCAGAGAAAACCCTGTTTCCTTTGATCACTCACTGCCGTATGGGCCACTCGTTGAATTCCCGTTCCGTTGGCACATTTGAGAACTCCAGCCACTGACAATGGACCCCTGCAGCCAGCCCTTCTCCCCCAACACCGTTTGCTCCACCGAAGAACCTTCCCGAAGCCCGTTCGCTCCACTGGCGCCTACTCCCGAAGCTCTGCGCCAGGCAGTCTCGATCATTGCCACGAATCCCACTCCTTGGCTACTAGCTGTGCCCCAGTGACCACCAAAGCAATGCCCAGCATTCCCCTCTGCCTTCCCTTGTCTTCTCCTCAAGCGGTATGAAGAAACAAATTTCCAAATCGCCATTTCCAGAAGCTCTGTGCTCCAAGCCGCGAAGCAAAATCCGAGCACCACAGCCAACCATTTCCAAATCCTCTTGAGCCGAAGCATCCCCAGGCCACCAGGATCGAAACCCCTCACTTATTCTGCGAGCTCTTCGTGCGAAATCGCGCTGCCGCCGGTGCGCCCTTCTTCCCCAGGTCCGGCCAACAAGGGCAGCCCAACTCGGCACTTCTCCGGACGAAGCGACCACCAAAATGGTATGCCCTGACCTCACTGATGCTCACAAGGTTACCCATTTGAACCGAGCCTCACTCATTCTTCTTCTCCGTGAGCTCCGCCATTGCCGCCGCCCCTCTCGGTGGCGACCCTCTGGCCATCTCTGGCGACAACCGAGCCCACCATTGGATCTTGTGGTGGCGTGATGCTCCTCCGACCCTTGGCCGAGCTCCTCGCCATTCCTTCGTCACCGGCGTGGAGCCCTAGCCAAGCTCTATACGCCTCTCTGCCGTCGGGACCCCATGTCATTGACCCGACCTCCAGTGCTTTAGGTGAAAGGCGCCTCTCGGTGCAACGTGTTTCTAATTTCCATTCATTTCCCAACCGGATTAATTATGCAAGCATGAATATCTTTTGCAATATTAATCCAATTTCCATGAAACAAATTTGTATAATCATCTAAAATCACAGAGAATATAAATATGTAAAAACATTTTATTCTTGACTGCAGAATAATTATTTATATTAAACTTGATTATAATGCTAATATGATTTTTAATGAGACTTTGTGAATAATAAATAATGAAGAGATGAAATCATTGATCATGGGATTTTAGGATCAAGATGTATTCAAATATCCAAAAACATTTAGTTTTTGAGTCGAGGATGATTATTAGAATTGAAATGATACAAGCACTTCATTATGGGCAGTACTGCACATATAGGATATATACTTCTTAAAATAATTAACTACATTTTTATGTGCCCCTGGGATCATAATAAACTTAAATATACAAAAATATTTAAATGTACAATTCAGTTTAATTTATTTACTTTATGATCATTAGTAAATCTTGATATGGCCATTAATAAAAATGAAGGCCTAAAAGCTCACAAAATTAGGAAATGCTTTGTGTTAGTCTCCTAACAGCAATGCAGATCCAAGTATGCAAATACATTTAAAATAAGATTTAGGTTGCATGTTCTTAATGAAAGAAAATGTTAATTATAACAATAAGTAAATAGATAATCTATTGCAATTAAAGCTAAAATAATGCAAAATCAACTTTATAACAATTCTAGGATTGCTACCTGCTAATACCTGAGAAATGAATCAAGAATCATGTATAGTGTAGCTGGAAATTAAGATTTAAACTTGGCCGATTTAAGGTTGCAAATATGGTCATTTAGGCTATTTCAGCCATCAATAAAATAACTCGTCTAAATACTAAAATAGGTGAAATCAGGTTGGTAACATTACAAAAAGTTTATACTATCATATTCTATAAAAATAATCTTATTTCATTAAGATTTGCATATTCTTCCAGTTAGTCCAAAACCCTTAAGTGTTAACCCTTTTGATTCACCTTTTGGCCGATTCCAAATAGTGTCAACTTAACGATGCCACTTAAGCCTTTTTAACAATGAATATAATGTATCAGCCAAAGCCTAAAATTTATGGAATCAGCTTAAGATTATTATACAAAGTATAAATCATCTCATTATGAAGAAATAACCATACTTCATCATGTTTTGCATATTAATCCTAATAGCTGAATAATCCTAAGTAATCACATTGCGTTAGGCCTTAATGCAAATGAATAAACTTTAGGTAATAATGAAGGAATCCGTAGTTAAGTTGTTTTTATCACCAGAACCTTCTCAAATGTTATGAAAATAATCTCAGTAGCCTAAATCAGAAGATCTAACCCGCGTAAAGCAAATGCTAAGCGAAATCAATTAACGATAAAGAGCTAATCACTCATACTCTAATATGATCATTTAAGCCTTTCATTAACTCGCAAAGCAACTCATCTAAATCTGAATTTAGTAAAGAACAGCCTAGAATTGATCTTTAAGATATAATCTACATCAATCTGAGAAAATATTCTTGTTTCGTCCTTCTTTGAATCTGAATCCTAATAGAGCAAAACCCATAAGTAATGAAGTTACTCGAAATCGTATTGTGAATAGTAAATCAATGAAACATTGCAACTAATGATTAATTCTATTAATCCAAACAATCTTTGCATCTTGAATTCGTAAAATAAGATTAATAAATCATAAAAGAGCAATCCCTGTTCTTATGAAGAGTTTATTTGTTTTGCTATCTATTTCTTTTGCTCTTATTGAAGTCTTTTATTTGCTATTTCCGTTGTTCGACGTGTAGAGCCCATCGTCTCTAGCTTCGTCATTAAATAAGTAAATCAATCGCAATCCTCGTCTTAAATGCGTGTCGTTGATTAAGCAAGGCAAGCATCCTTTGACCATATTGATCCCAGTATTTTATATTCCTTTTGTGCATCAAATTGTTTTATGCATGCGTTTATTTTACGTAAATTGCTATCTTGTGGTTTTGGTAGTTATACCTGTTGTCTCGTGATCCTCCTTTGATGATTATGAATGTGTGAACCTTGATAACCACAGAATAGGACTAGACATTACTTAATGTCATCACAGGTATATCGTTCATATTATTCATGCTTAGCCACCTTTAGAGTCAATGATGTTCATGATCAAACCAGATTTGTTTCTGAAAACATTGAAAATGTCCTTTGTTGATTCTTGGTACTTGGATAAAAACCCAAAAAAAACTATGCTTTGATGCGGCGATTATTGGCAATAGCCGGATGTGCAACAGAATTGCACGTAGTGTAGGGTGAAGTGTCGCCGTGTCACTTTTAAGGACCGAGCAATGGGGCGCTATTGATCAAGATTTCGTACAAACCACAAGGGTGAGGATGGGTTAGCCATAGCTATTATGTTAATTAGACATGGCTTTGTACATTGGTAGGCGGGGAGCATGCACAGTATTCGGTCGAGGTCTACGACGGGGTTTCTACTTGCTAATGCAGCGATGTGCATACCTGCCGTGTTTAGAAACGTTGTGTTGGGTGTGCGAATGTGGATCCACGGCTTGGGTGTGTGTTTCTAGTTCTCTGGCGAGGATTAATGTCCCGGGCTGGTCAAAGCCATGTCTAGGTAATGTAATGACTATGTATGGTCTTCTTAACGTCACACCTAAGGAAGTGTGTCGGGCAAAAGTTGATCATTCCTTGTGGGTAAAGTTGTACTCCTCTACAGAGTTTAAATCTAATTAATTAGCCGCGCTCGCGGTCATGAGCACTTGGTGATTTCATTCCAATGCTAGATGTTTTACTATTTCTCAAATGGGTTGGTATCATTTGTTTTGCAAATTGTGATTTATGTCAAAGGGCCGACATTTATGGAATTTCAGGAATGTGAATGATTCGTCGCTCACGTCATGGAGGACTGTGAGTGTTACTTATGCTTTAGTTATTTGTTATCAATTAAACGCTCTTACAAATTCCGTTTACAAATAACTTGATTTACAAATTCAATTTCGCTTTATGCAAAATAACTGTAGAAGCCTTTCCTTTGAAATGGCCTGCATGTATGATAGGCTTTGCTCAAGTCTTGCTGAGTATGTAAAATACTCACCCTTGCTTAATTATATTGTAGGTGGTTGAGTTAGCGCAGCTTCAAAGTTGTTCATCGTAAGTTGCGGGTTTTTCTTTGTCGTATTCTATCTGAAGTTTATGCCTGGTCAGTTGCCTGCGGGAATGGATGGGTACACTACAAGGCATTGCTTCCTTTGCTGCTATATTTCTCTGAGTTGTAATATTTAATTGTATAATCGTTTCCGCTTAATTAATGTTTTGTATGGTTGTGATTTCCAATTGTTGTAAACATGTGAGTGCTAGCTCTTGATCCAGGAATAGCACAGAATCACATGGAGGTTCTGTTCATCCGAACGGGGTCTCACAATATGTCAGGACCCGGAAACTGGATTCAGAGGAACACCAGAATCCCGCCCAAAACCAGAACGGCCGCCGCCACAACACCCAGATACGAACTAGGGTTCTACAAGACCTAAAGAGACTACTAGTATATGCGGAAGGGATCCTGATTCCATTCCATTTTCCAGGTTTTATACTCCGTTCGTTTATAGCAGTAACAGAGAGGTTTTTCACCGAACAAAGCTGATTACAGACAGTAAAAGAGAAAACGACAAAACATCAAATAAACTAGCTCCAGTAATCACTGTGCAGTGTCATCTGACCGTTGGATTCCCCGAAACCCTTCGACATCACCTGTGGCCGTTGATGCTCTTTAAACCAAATCTCTGCTTCAGTCTTCGGCTCCTCTGTTTTCACTGAAGTTTCCCGCTTCTTCCAACCTTCAGACTCCAGCACACCAAAACTCCTGACAATGCCCCTCCCTTAAGCAAGAGCTTGTCCTCAAGCCTTGAATTCAGGAAACGAGCTGCAAATAAAAGTAACGTACTCCCAGGTTGCATCTTCAGCTGGTATATTCACCCATTGCACAAGCCACTGCGCAACAACGACTCCTTTCCTTGGGACTATGCGCTTGTCTAGAACAGCAAGCGGTTCAGTCTTAATCCTGCCTTCAGAGTCTACCAATGGTAATCCGGGCAGAGGTATTGCTCGGTCTCCAGTGTGTTTCTTCAACTGACTGACGTGAAAAACAGGGTGGATGCCAGCACCATCTGGTAGAAGCAGTTTGTACGCCACAGTTCCTATCTTGCTCATCACCTTAAATGGTCCATAAAACTTGGATCGTAACTTCAAAGATCCGCGCAGTCCGAATTCATTTTGACGGTTAGGCTGAAGTTTCAGATATACAAAATCCCCTACCTTGAAACTCCTTTCCGTTCTCTTCCTGTCAGCGAATTTCTTCATTCGGTGTTGTGCTTGACTTAGGTTAATTTTGAGTTTCTTCAGCATAGCTTCTTTTTCTTCCAGCGTAGCTTTGGCTTGTTCTGACACATCACAGGGGATAGTAAACTCGGCTATTTGAGGTGGCGGGTATCCATAAAGAGCTTGAAAAGGAGTAATCTTCAATGAAGTGTGATAACTAGTGTTATACCACCATTCCGCCATTGTTAACCAACTCAGCCATCTTTTCAGTTCCAAAAACACCATACTACGAAGATATACCTCCAAACATTGGTTCACTCTTTCTGTTTGTCCGTCGGTCTGCGGATGATGAGCAGTGCTGAACCGAAGTGAGACCTTGAGCAATTTAAAGATTTCCTGGAACAGCCAACTGGTGAAGATATGGTCACGGTCAGTGATGATGGCAATGGGCATGCCATGCAATTTGAAAATATTGTCCATGAAGACTTGGACCACTTGCTGCACTGAATACGGATGCGAAAGAGCCATGAAATGTGAATACTTGATTAGTCTGTCCACCACAACCATAATAACTTCTTTTCCTTTGGAATTGGGAAGTCCCTCTATGAAATCCATTGTAATGTGAGACCATGCCATCTCCGGTATTTCCAGTGGGTTAAGCAAACCAGGCAGCTGCACGTGTTCGGGTTTGTTGAGCTAACACACTGGACACTCCTTCACAAAAAACTCCACACTCCTTTTCATCTTTGGCCAGTAAAATTTTTTTTTCAATCTATGATAGGTTGCTCTGATCCCAGAGTGACCCCCCAATGCAGAGGTGTGAAAAGCGTCAAGCAGTACAGTTCGGAAGTTACCCTGGTCTCCAATGTATACCCGGCCTTTGTATTTGAGGATTCCAGATTCTAATCTATACTTGTCCCTCAATTCACTGTCCATCTGTAATTCACCCATGATATTTTCCACTTTTTCATCTTTTTCATAGCTCTTTTGGACATCTGTAACCCATTCAGGAATCACATAGGTGATGGCTGTGCATTGACTCAAGTCTTCCTGACCAGAATGCATTCTGGAAAGCGAATCAGCAGCTATATTCTCTTTTCCCTTCTTATACTCAATCTTGAAATCAAATTCCAATAATTTAAGCATCAATTTGTGATGAATTCCATCTACCAACCTTTGGGAAGTGATAAACTTTAAGCTCTGCTGATCGGTTTTGATAATAACTGTGCTCCCTAGTAAATAATGCCTCCATTTCCTTAGTGCTTCCAAGATGGCCATTGCTTCCTTGTCATAAATAGACTTCCCCGCAGCTCTTGGCCCCAATGCCTTGCTAAAGTACGCAATGGGTCGGCCTGACTGCATGAGCACTCCCCCAATACCCTTTCCACTCGCATCAGTCTCCAAGTGAAATGGTTTAGTAAAGTCCGGTAAAGCTAACACTGGACATGTCGTCATGATTTGTTTGAGCTCTTCAAAAACAGCAGTGTGTTTCCTGCCCCCACTAAAACCCATCTTTCTTCAATAGATCAAATAAGGGCATGCAAATAACCCCATATCCTTTAATGAATCTCCTATAATATCCTGTGAGCCCAAGAAATCCCCTGAGTTTTGACACCGTATCAGGAAGAGGCTAGTTCAAAACGTCCAACACTTTCTTCGGGTCTGTAGACACCCCAGTAGCACTTATCACATGACCCAGATAATCAATAGTATCCACCCCAAATACACATTTGTTTCTTCTAGCCACCAGATGATGCTCCCTCAATAATTGCAACACGGCTTTCAAATGCTGCAGATGTTCTCTGATACTTTTGCTATAGACAAGTATGTCATCAAAGAATACCAACACAAACCTCCTCAAGTGCTTCTCAGACACAGTGTTCATTAAGGCCTGAAAGGTCGGCGGCGCATTGGTCAGCCCAAATGGCATAACCGTGTACTCGTAATGCCCTAAGTGAGTTTTAAAGGCAGTCTTGGGTATATCTTCTTCGTTCATCCGTATTTGATGATATCCCGACCGGAGGTCCAATTTAGAGAAGATGATTGATCCTTGAAGTTCATCTAACAAGTCCTCGATCACCGGCATAGGAAACTTGTTCTTGATGGTCATTGCATTCAGTTGCCGAAAATCTACGCACATTCGCCATGCACCATCTTTCTTTCGAACCATCACCACTAGCGAGGTAAAGGGTCTTTGCTTGGCGAATCTCCCGTCTTGAAATGTCACGAATTATCTCCTCCAAAGCAGTTCGTTGGTGATGCGGAATTCGATATGGCCTCAAGTTCGGTGGCTCCACCCCTTGTTTGAAATGGATCACGTGATCACAATCACGTTTTGGTGGCAGCCCCATGGGTTCCATGAACACATCTGCATACTCCATTAAGATCGCTTCTATTTTTGGATCAATCGGTTGAGTATGAACAGAGGTTCCACCCTCCATAGAATTGATTTGGATGAGGAAGCTGTTAACACTCTTGGGTGCTAGTCTCTGAAATTGTTCTGCCTTTAACAGATAATTGACTTCCAGCTGGGTGAAATCACTAAACCGGACTGATTGTCCATTCTTGTTGATAGTGAGCAATTTCCCCTTGAGATCCAGTTCAATAGGACTGTACTCATATAACCAGTCCGCTCCGAGTATCATATCATAATTCCATAACTTCAACAGCCTGAAGGTTGTGGTAAACATATTACCTTGTATCACATAACATAAATGCTTCACCACAACATCCGAACCCAGTATTCCTCCTCCAGCTACTGCCACCTTGCTGCAAGTTACTTGGCATAAAGAACACCCAGTTTTGATAGCAAAATCATAATCCAAAAAAGAATGTGTGCTCCCACTGTCCACCAGAGCAATCGCTGTTTTCCCCTTCACGTTCACCCTCAACGAGAAGGTAAAATATCCACCGGTCCCGTGAGCAGCATACAACGACACCAACATCAATTGTTCCTGAGTTTCTTCTTTCTCATTATCATCAGTATTGTCTGGGTTCGGCACATCACCAGCAGGTTCCTCCTTCGGTTCCTCTTTAGCCCATTCCTGATCATTTGCTTCTTCACGTAAAATTAAAGCATGCAGTGCTTTCCGCACCTTGCATTATAAATTATGCCCAGGAGTCCATTCTTCATTACATTGCCAGCAGGTTCTGACTTGTTTACCTCCTTGTCTACCAGGTGGAAAAACCATCTTCTCTTCCTTGACCTTTACTGGGTTAGTATTCCTTGGAATGCCAGCAACTTTCAGCTTGGAGGTTCCACTTACAGAACTGCTTCTCCTAGCCAATGCATTTTTTTCTTCCAATTTGGCATACCAGAATGCTTCAATCAACCCCTTTGGTTGATGGCTGCTGACTGCATACTTAATCTCTTCTTTGAGTCCTCCAATAAAATAACTCAACAGATAGGTTTCTTGTAAATAAGCATGATCCTGCTTAACCAAGTCAACACACTTCTCGAAGTAGTCAATATACTTCTTGGTAGTGAGATGTTTCACTCCTACAGCTTTCTCCTTTGCCTCATGAGCACTTGCATCCGAAAACGATCACATAGAATCGCACTAAATTGATGCCAATTTAACGATTGCCACGGAACCACAATACCATGGAACCAAATGTTAGCTCGGCTTTCGGATGCCCCATAACCAAGTTCACCTTTGTTCCATAGGAGTACTGCCATCTCAAAGAATCGTTCTGCACCGATCCAACCATCCCAAAGGATTATCCCCAGAGAACACCAGAACTCCAACTTGGGTCCCTTGATAATAGCTTCAGCATATGGATGATGTCTCTAATGATCACCACTGTCAGTTTGCCTCTGCTGATCAACCATGTGTACCCCTGGAAAATGTAAGTTCTGAAAACTGCCCATCAGTCTAGGTCCTACACCTTGGAAACTTGGTGGTGATATTGCCAGATGAACATACCCAGGTACCGAATAACCACCCTGTCCAAACCGGATTCCAGATGGTATAGACTGGGATACTTGAGGTGAGAAAGAAAAAGTATACCCATTCCCCATAGATGATCTCACTTGCGGATAAGAAGATGACCGAGTTGCTGAAGTCAATACAGGGGGCATAATGTTCCCAGCAAACTGAGGGTCGATGACACCCGAGGCCTCCATAGAAATCCCTGTGTAACCCACTTGCGCCCCAAATCGGCTCGACTCTACTGAAGACGTACGATGTGTAGGGGAACGCGTAGGCTACGCTAGCCGAAAACAAAAGTTTCTACGCATTCAACCAGGATACTTGCGAGTAGTAGATCATGGAGCATTACCCTTGGAGCACGTTAGCAGCGGAAGAAGATGTGGGTGAAGCCTCCCCGCGTGCTCGAAGCATTGTCAGTGGTCGAGCGTACTCCCGATCGCTTTCGAGAGTGCTGTGAGATCACCCGAGTGCTCGCCGAGTGGTCTCCGGACCGCCCGAGTGCTCGCCAAGTGATCGCCTGAGTCCTTGACGTCTCCTTGCCGTGGGTGCACAATGCAGCGGATGAAGATGTGCACGCGCAAGTTGGAGAGGGTGAAACCGATCGCCGATCAGCGCCGAGGACAGATGCAATGGCGCCTCTACGGTATCCACACGTCCAAGGGTGGAACGCCGTGCGCCGGTGTGCTAGCACCACGCGCGCGACGGCTAGGGTTTCGGCAGGGAAAGGGGTCGACGGCTTAGGGTTTCGTGGTGGGGAGAACCTCAATGCTGCACACCCCCACGTCCCTTTATATAGAGTGCACTAACGGGCCTTCTATGTAGAAGCCCATTAGGACTCATACTAATGGATCTTCTACAGTAGAAATCCATTAAGACGCCAGAGGATCCAAATCCGTGTAAACCCACTAATGGATCCAATCCATCAGACATGATCCAACCCGTTAAGTGTGTGACCCGTTAGGTTCATGCGCAAATGGCCATAGCCCAGAAACCTCTTTTCGCACCATCGGACAATAGTGGTTCCTAGCAGGACATGTTGTCCCCGAATGCCAGAGTGATCGTGTCGGTGAACCTTGATATACTCATATACCAATCCTTTTGCCCGCGATATCGGTCAAGCTCAAGGCAAGATCGTGCCATCCTTGTGATAGCTCGACCCATTCACTCGTCAATGTAATGGATATAATTAAGTGATTAACACTTTAATCACTTTGGCATGGCCATGCACTTTTCCTTATCCATCCACACCGAGGGGCGGAGATATCTCTCCGTTATCAAGGAGGGCAAATTCCATCTTGATCTCTTATATCTCACGTCATGTTTCATGGCATACCCGTAAGCTACCTTTATAACTCCTGATACGGAGAAGCGTTTGATAGCCTCAAAGTATACAATTACACATCTTTGAGAATCAATAAGAATCTCGAGTCAAAGGATCGTATAGGTATACCACTCGAGACTACACCACGATGGCACTTCTAAAATAACAATCTCATCGTTGTCTCGGGTGGGTCTATCCAACCCCATGTTCTCTAACATGTGCCCACATTATTGATTTGATATCTCCATATCTATGGTATGTGAAACATTACCATCAATCAATACATGTCTTTGGTCACTCACTATTGTCCCACATAATGATATGTGACCGGGGATCGTTTAGAATAATATCATATAACCAATGTGTTTCACAATTAAGTCATACTCAATGAACAAAGGAGTGACATTTATTCATGGGCCGATAAGTACATGAACATAGACGTATGATACAATCATCTCACATGATCGCCTCTAGGGCATATCACTGACACGATGAGCACCATCCAGAGGTATAACAGGACTCACCTGATCCAGCGGAGCTGAGGTCTGTGGAGACCTTCCCATTAGTAAATTCTTGATTTCCCCCATATCCATCTTCATACTCGCCAGATCAGTCTTCATACTTGCCATCTCAGCTTGGATCTTCTCCATCTCCTCCTGAACCTCCATCTCTTCACCACGCAATCTGGTTCCCTTCGCCAAGAATCACCAGCGCTCTAATACCAAAACTTGTCAGGACCCGGAAACTGGATTCAAAGGAACACCAGAATCCCGCCCAAAACTAGAACGGCCGCCGCCACAACACCCAGATACGAACTAGGGTTCCACAAGACCTAAAGAGACTACCA
The DNA here is from genome assembly GCA_036346375.1 of Guadua angustifolia. Classification (NCBI taxonomy): domain Eukaryota; kingdom Viridiplantae; phylum Streptophyta; class Magnoliopsida; order Poales; family Poaceae; genus Guadua; species Guadua angustifolia. Next base: position 58,157,715 of record CM070507.1, read on the forward strand.
GTATATGCGGAAGGGATCTTGATTCCATTCCATTTTCCAGGTTTTATACTCTGTTCGTTTCTGGCGATATGAGAGGTTTTTCACCGAACAAAGCCGATTCTGAGAAATAAAAGAAAATGACAAAACATCAAATAAACTAGCTCTAGTAATCACTGTTCAGCGTCATCTGACCGTCGGATTCCCCGAAACCCTTCGACATCGCCTGTGGCCGTTGATGCTCTTTAAACCAAATCTCTGCTTCAGTCTTCAGCTCCTCTGTTTTCACTGAAGTTTCCCGCTTCTTCCAACCTTCAGACTCAAAGACACAAAACTCGACAATATCGCGCTTTGTCTCGTCTCCGGCAAGCGCAAGCTCGGCAATTCAAGCTGGGTAAATTGGTTTACCCCTCTGGCGTCTTTCTTGCACTACCTTGAAAAAAGGTAATCGATGGCGGTTCGAATCGCCGCAAGTGACGGTTTTCAAACCGCCCGCAATTAGTGCCATCGATAATCGAGATTATCGGTGGCGGTTCTAGAACCGCCACAGATAACATTATTTGTGATGGTTTTTGGCTAGAACCGTCACTGATACCCATGATATCAGTGACGGTTCTAGCCAAAACCGTCATCGATATCGAGTATCGATGGCGGTTTTGGCTAGAACCGAAATCGATAATCCCGCTCACGAAAATAAAAAACTGGCATTTGTGGCTAGCCTCAGGCAGCGCTAGCCATGCCCTCTGCATAATGAAAATAGCATACAGAAAATAATCACAGACTGGAGGTAGTATTATATGGTTGCTTGCTTATTTTATCTTGTGCCAAAGTGGAACTAAATACAAACACATCATATATGAAAGAATTACAAAAGCATCTGCACCTCCTCCTCCCTAGCACCAAGTAGCAATTGGTTACAATGTTATGTACCTCAAAATTGTTCATGAAGCCGCTTTTGAAGTTCCAATTGGAGACGCAATGCTTGGTGAGATCAAAACTCCTACAATAGAATACAAAACCTCGAGACCCCATAACAACCAAGTAATTTGCAGATGCCCATACAACTTGGCTGCTAAAACAGATGAACCATCCCATATTTGCAATCGAGAATAGAGCAATTGTAACAAAGGCCAATCCTGTGACCAAAAGAATAGAGCCAATCCTGCCGACCTCAATGGAAATCTTTTGACTCACTTAACTGACCAAAAGAAATTCTTTGGATTTCATACACCATGTTTCACTTAGAACTCATGGGGTTATCAACGATATAAATGGAGAGAGTAACATCTCGTGATCAAAGACTACTCTGGAAACAACTTTAGGATGCCTACCTAAACACTGCTTTCAAAGACTTTGTAACAAACAACAAGATGAAGGCCCATTCCAAAGAACCATGAAAGTAGCACTAAGCAAATGATTCTTTCGAAATTGAAGGCGACAATATGTACTATCTTTTTCGCACATATGAGCTACTCACAAGTCAAACCAATCATCACAAATAAGCAAAAGAAACAAAAGGCAACATGAAAAAGAAAGCATGCCAAGAGTAATCACACGGTTATACATTGGAGTTCCTCCATAGGCCACCACAACCGTGAGTCCAGTTTGGTAAGAGAACTTCTTGGCCTCCTCATAAATCTAAAGCATGAACCATTAGTAAATAAGTCTTACCACCGTAACAATAGCATACATGAATCAAAATCCATTCACCTCTCCCGGCCTTGCAAGACTAATTCATCTGAAAAGCACAGTAAATGAAAAACCATACGTGAAGTGACGAACCATCAAGCATGTTCAGCCCAAATATCAAAATAAAAAGCGGATACATTGCATTCACATACATTTTACATAAAAGAGACCAATTTATTGGCACACAAAGGAGTTGTCGATCATCTTGTAATATACCTGAAAAGCCACCATGCCACGATATTTTCACCACCTTGTCCACGTACTTTGGGTAAATTGGCGGTAGGAGTTGTCGATCATCAATAAAGCTATCTCCATATTTATCTCGACTCGATCATCCTCATCTGCTGAAATATCAGCATCTTGAAAACCCTAAAGCAATAGTGTAAGATAGTTATAATTGATAAAATATCAATATTCTTTAGAGTAATATGAAACACTAGTATACATTTATAAGCTATAATAATAGTACCTATCTGATCTTTCTCTTCGATGAACAAGCTAGGTGGGTATATATTTTACCTTGCTCCTCGGTACATGATGTCATTCTGTAGCTCCATTTCTGAAATGAAAATGTTGCTTGTTATTTGGTGAGAAAAAAACTATTTTGCGGAAGATGAATGCATGCATCATAAATTTTACTTACCCTTTTCTCGCATATACTCAACTTCAACATATAACGACTCATTCTCGCATGAAGCCATTATTTATTAGATGAGCAATGAAAGTAGTAAGTGATCATGGAAGCCAATTTGATCCTATTATATATGGGCGATTGTCCACATGTGCTCTTACAACTATGAGAAGTCAGTATGTACCGAAAGTCCTCTCGTCCCTAATAGTGTAGCGAGATGCATCTTGAGGCATAGTGAGCTACATTGAATACCATAAGCGAATGTTACATAGATTGCTTGTATCGTGCGAAAACGGCGAGCAAGTAATGATGATGCACGGATAGCGGTCATCACTTCGAGTTATATATGCACATTGAGGTTAAAAATTAAAAGAAAATCCTATGAAAGGGACTCACCTCAATGAGATGAGTTTTATTCTTATAATCTACATTGATGAACCCACTAATACCTTTCTTCCTAGGTGCTCATGGAACCTTCAATACAATGAAAAGGTTGTAGAACTATCGGCACTAACCATTTCAAGTGTTGAACAATAAAATCAAAATCATTTACAAAAAATGATGATAGACATCTAAACATGAAACATGTACTTACAGCAGGCGGTTGGTTCCTCCTGCGGTCATTCTTGACAATTATCTGTTTTGAAATGTTACGCAAAACACGGAATCGACATTGAACTGCGAAAGCTATATGGCAAGATTCAACATTTTTCACTTGGTTAGTTTATCAAAGTAACCAAGTAATTTTTCACTTGGTTAGTTTATCAAACTATTACAAACACATGAAATAACTTCATATGAAAAAATAACCATGTAAGGCAAACACATGAAATATTTAGAAGTGCCACTGCATGTGTGTACATGTGTTCCTCAAGAAGACAAGCGTACATGCTACGATGGCAGAACAACCGACAAGAGAAGTGGCATTCACGAAGAGAAGGGCTCCCATTTCAAAGGTAAAAAGAGTTATTTACACTTTGTAATGAAAAAAATTGAAGTAACAAAAGCCTTCGTAGTTTCCTAAACTAGAAGGCCGCCTCTGGTCTTCGGAGGTTGGAGACACGTGATGTGAGACATGAGTATGGAGGAGTGGATCATTGTTGTCTTAAATCATAAAACTCGCCTTTTTGTTGAGTATTTCCTTCATGATGAAGTAAGCGAGCTGCCCTGAGCGGCTTGGATTTGAGCAAGCGATCCTACAGTGAAGCGGCTTGGTAGCGTAGGTATGAAAAGCAATTAAGAGAGCATATAGAAATCGAGTGGCGCGAATCGATGTGTCATGTCGGCATGACCGACCTCCACGTCATTGTCTTTTATTGTGCAACTTAAGATTTCCGCATGTCTTGGCACACCAAGTACCCACATAGATTTGTTCCTTGCTACGCTTGTGACCTGCGAAAATCAAATGAACTAAGATGTCGTCGAAGGAGCTATTTACTATGAAATCGATATAAGAATATTCCTTGCGTGCGTGCGAAATTTAAATACGGATTGTAAGGGTTTTTACGGTATGGGCGGTGTCTCGTGCTCTTGACAATATCTTTTGAGCGCCTCGTTGATTAAGCGTGTCATCACTTCATAGTGCGCTTTAGGTTTATCCGGTGGATCCATGATCGACATCTTGCTCTTATGCGGATGAATTACTACGAGAATCGATGAAATCTGGATGCCATAGCCATTAGTCATTACGTCGAGTAAATAACGAAACCAGCGAGTAATTTAACTTCGCTAGTGAGAACTTACTTAAAATTGTATGGTACAAGTATAAACTCCTTGTCTTGTAGTTTAAGCAAAGCTTTATATCGTACTCCTCGACCTCCTTTGGTACTCTCACGATTTCGTCTTGGCAAACCGTTCGGGTCGAGAATCCCAATCGCCCCTTGGTTCTTCGTAGTTCTTGAATCTCGTATCTATATAACGAAATAGTTAGACATGACATTTATCGGTATTACGTGAATGTAGACCAAGATTGATATATTAGACACTTACGATGTCCAAAGATCTCAAAAACATATGTCGAGGGTGTCATGATAGAACAAGTTGTGCATGTTATCGAATTCTATTAAGAAGTAGCCATAGCCCTCGTGGTGAAAATGTTCCTCACGGAACAACTGCGGTGATCACCTTGAGAGTGCGTCTTGGTTGGATCGCTCCATGTACCATGCATGTAATCGCTGCATCATGGGTGTTAGACTTTTAACTTGAATCGGTGACTAAGGGCTTCCCAACCTCGAATTTCAATTTTGGTTGATTTTCTTGTTCATCGAGACTTTGCCTTGCCCTTACTTTTTCTCGCCGCGACATCATACTCGGTCTGGCTTCCCCGATCTAGCGTCGGCTTGTCTAATGTGCCATTTTTGGGATCGGGGTTGTAAGTTTGTCCTTTGAAGTACCGGTGTTCTGAGTTTATCGTTGGAGTACTAACGAGGGCCATATTTATGGGGCCCTCAATGGATTTCTTTTCTACCTCATCTTGCTTCTTCACCGTTTCACTCTCACGTGCTCGTGGTGATCTTGTGATTATCTTTGCGAGAGGTTTGGCGATGCATGATCCAAGACGATGTCGAGAGAGGTGCCTTGCATGGTCCAAGATGATGTCACGCTTGCGCCATGGATGAATGAGTGGTGCGCACCTCCCGAGTTGTTATCTCGTCATTGGCGAGTTTTCTAGCCGATATTAGCAAGCGTGCAACTCTGGTGTCCACTGGACCTTTGCATAACTGGCGCTATCGGGGCATTGTGCGGAGACACCCCTTCTTAGCGCGGATAAGCTACCCATGTAGCGGCTGTGAAATATGTTCATCACGGGCACGTTGAGTGACGGGTGTGGGGTCATGTATGTAAATCCACGAGGATAATGGTTTTGTCGCTTGTGGCAATGGCGTGGACCATAGCTCTTTGGGGCGACTGTAGAAATTTGGAGAAGGCGTTTTGACTGCGTCGGCTCAAGGCTTCTTGTACTTGTCGTTGAACTTGTTACGTGAATGGTGGGTTGTAATTCTCGCAGAACCCTTTCCTTCATACTTTCCATTTCTGCTTTCGGCCCGCTCTTCTTTAGCTCTCTTGAGCTCCTATAAGAGTCTTCGTGCTCGAGAATCCCATCTTCCATGGAACCTTGACCCCGACGCCTCGTGTTCGGCCGGGTGCTCTTTGTTTCGAGGGCGCCGATAGCTCGTCTTTCTCCTGTTTGAGTGGAAGGATCCTTGGGTGGGTAGGCGTAAAGCGATGAACTCTTTGCGTCATTGCTTCGTCTTATTTGCTCTTGAATGATAAACTCGATGAGACAAAGAGATCTACCCTCGCTAGCACGTAGTGCTTCACTCGTCTGGTAGTCCAGACCAAGGGACTTGCGCCATCTGTTGGATCACTTGTAATTCCTGCTGTCCCATTGAGCAATTTTACCGTGTACCCACTCGTGCCAAGTGCGTGGGGGTGAGTATTCCTTCTTGCGATGCTAATGTGGTCCTCACTAGACTTCCTTCTTTGCAGATTGCTTCATCACCACGAACTCATCGATATGGCTTTGTAATCTTGGGTAGTCTCCGGCGGTGACCGTTTTGCTTCACATAATTTACGTTGACCTCGCCTTGAAGTTTCTCCACGCCGCATCCATGGTCATCAATGCATCGCGGCGCCGCGAGTTCTTCGACTCGCCGGGAATCGAAGGTTCCTTTCACTCTGTCCACAGATCCGCTTTGGTGGCTTAGGGCACTTTATGCCAATCCGAATAGGTGATTGGCACTTTCTCCTGACGATGTACCCGCATGTTGACTGTATTTTCTTGTGCTGCCATTTTGATTGCAACGGGGACCCGATATCTGAGACCTCCGTGATGGTGTCTGCGGCCTTGAGCTTCTTAGTCTTCCTCGTCCTCGGCGTGTTGCAGCAGTGGAGGCCTCGAGAACAGCGGTGGAGGCCGGGAGCAGCGGTGGAGGCCTCGGCAACCGGTGGTTGGGTGGAGGGTAAGGTACTGCTCGGGCTCTCCTCCATTATAGGCTCGATTTGGGCTCCATTAGAACTACTCAATAGAAAGGAGATATTTGAGAGAGGAAAGAAAATATGTACTAGCGATAGAATAACTAAGTGTATCATATTGAATTAGGACCTTGAGGAAAATATGTACTAAGCGAGGAATAAGATAGAAGATGTACTAGCGAGGACTATATTAGATCCTTAAAGTGCTGTCCATGGCTCATTTAGTCACAAATGGAATAAGATTGAAGATGTGCTAAGATAGAAGATGTACTAGCGAGGACTAAATTAGATCCTTAAAGTGCTGTCCATGGCTCATTTAGTCACAAATGGAATAAGATAGAAGATGTGCTAAGATAGAAGATGTACTAGCGAGGACTAAATTAGATCCTTAAAGTGCTGTCCATGGCTCATTTAGTCACAAATGGAATAATCCACTAATAACAAGAATGACATAGATAAGATAGAACTTAGCAATTACAAAGACAATTAACCTCGTATTTGTTTACTATCTTTCTATAGTATTCAGGAACAAGAAAAGACAAGTACTATGGTTCCTACATGGCAGTTCTATGGCTGGATATTTCTCTCTCTGCATATTTAGTTTTATGTGGTTAATGAATACAATAGAAGATGTACTAACTGAGTGTATCATATTGAATTAGCACACAATCAAAGATATCAACATAGACAAAATAATGCTTAGCAACATAGAGAGGAGATATGAATGATTTGCTCTCAGATTTAGGGTTTGGATGAAAATAAGAATTTTCACCACAATCACAAATGGGCTAACAACTTATTTAGTGACTAGGGCCTTGAACCCTTACCACCTTAGCATGCACAATTAAAGAGTTGTTCAGAATTTCCTTTGTTAAATATCTATGATCGATTGATATGACATAGTTCAGCGATACTAAATATCAGCAGTTAAGATTAACGACAAGCCGACTAACCACAAGAGTATACTTATCGAATATCAAGCGGTGATGTAAACAACACTCTCAAGCATGTTATTCTACCACGGTGACAAAATGTGCGATTCTTGACTATAAAAATGCCTTCATTTTCCAAGGAGGGTAGGAAAGTATCATCCTTTGATATGCAGAAAGAAAATTAACTACTTAGATGCCATATGGATATGAGAAAACAATTTGAAGCATGTTGTTCTACCAGTTCAAGGCCCAAGACACATAATAATTGTTCTTATCATTCTTAACCCAATATCATCATAGAGCAACACCCAAACCTTTAGCCAACAAGAACAAGTCAGAACCACCGGGAAGATGAGCTCAACTAACATCGACCAACAAGAACAAGTCCATCTCGATCATTTTACAATTTCTATTTGCGTTACATAACCACCGGAAAAATTTGCATAAAAGCAACAAATATAAATGATTCATGTAATGCAAGGTAACAAATTACAGTGAGACACAATGTACCCATCAAATACCAATAAAATTCACGACCATTAAAATCGAAAAATTCATGATAGCACATGGCGAAGACGGGAAGAATCTTCGGGAGGAACATTTTAAATTGTCCAGGGCATTTTTATGTTAGGTCGGACACCTATGTCATCACTTCACCCAAGATCTAAAAAATCTAGAACAACTAATGATTATGTGCTTTACTTCTTGTATTAAACTTGGTGGGCGAATTTAATTCCCAAAACAAGAATGACAAGCACTATTACGAAACAACATGTGTAGCACTTGGAGTAGCAGTTTAGACTTCAATAGGAATAAGCATAACCAAATTTTGCCTCGATTCATGAAATAAGCGCATAGTAAATTCAGTACCATCACGAATTTATGAATTAAGCGCATTGTAAACTTGGAGTTTATGAATGAGCGCATAGTAAAATCGGTACCATCACGAATTTTGCCTCATATCGAAATTTGGCGAAGGAAGGACACTATCTACTTGAAACCATTAAATCGATTCGGATTAACCTCTGGCACTACTCCAAGTGCAAAAGAATGAAACCCGAATCACCATCTATTATCAACGGTTTATGCGGTTCACGAGCCTCTGGATCTAATTTGTGTCGATCAAGCTTCATCGGTTCGGTTCTAAAACTTTTTTAGAAACAACAGGACATGATCAAACCCGATGTCCCATTATCTTGCTATACTTGCCTATTTTGGATCACCAACAAAAACACGCATATGACATCTAGCAACATCACGAGACCTAACCGAGTTTTTGTCAAAACCATGAATAGGTTCTTTGAACTTCTCACATTTGCACGAGCCAATTAATCGGCTTACAGGTAGGGTTGGAGGGGCGCCGCCGATGGGGAGGCGTTGGAGGCGCGGCGTCGTCATTGGAGGCGGCGCCGTGTGGGAGGGCGCGAGACGGCGCGTCATTGGAGAAGCGGCGCCGGTGGGGAGGGCGCAGGAGGAGCTTCGTCGAAGCGCGCTGCGGTGCGGGATGAGCCTCCGTCTTGGCTGCAGCGATGCGGGAGCTAGAACACGAGAGTGGAGGAAGCGATCGAAATTTGCGAAGTGTGCATGTATAAGCTGGTGTGTGGTATATATAGAGGAATATCTGTGGCGGTTAAGAACAATAACAATCCGCAGTTAACGTTATCTGTGGCGGTTAAGATTCTTAACCGTCACGGATAAGCGTTTATCTGTGGCGGTTATTTTTCTTAACCGCCACAGATCGTTATCTGTGAAGGTTATTGTTCTTAACCACCACGTATATACTCCCTCCCACACCATAGATCTGAGATGACAATCATATTAAACTCGAGGAAGCATGCATATCACAATACATAATTTTTTCTTCCATACATTAATACATATGAAGCATGTATAACATAATTCCTACAAGCATTTAAATGTTTATATCCTAGAGCACATAAAAAATGAGTAAATAGAATTATTCAAGCTACTACATTTCCTAAAGCCATAGAAACACAATTCAATTGAACAAGACTCCACCATCGCCTCATCGAGATTTGAATTTTGAAGTTTTCTCATCAAAATCGTGCGTATTTATTTCCTATTAATTCCACGAAATGTACATTTCTTACATCACATTCCATTACTCCATACAAATGGCGACATGTTGCCATTACTCCTAATAATTATTTTCTTTCACAATTTGGCCTTCGTTGTGATCATCGCGATGATAGGTAACTTCTTGAGTGGTTTCTTCCTCGGGCTGATCTTTGTCGCTGCGAAAGGAGGCAACTCATCAAGCTGGTTGTACTCTTCCTCATCCACGACATTCTCAACTCCAACGATCCTTCTTTTTCCTTGCGAACTACATGGCGCTTCTTATCTGCCGGTCGATTATGTAGAATACTTGTGCTACTTGATTCATGAAATCGAATGGTTAAATCTCTGTATCCAACATGTTCGATGTCCATAGTAGTAAAGCCGTGCTTGTCCACCTTGACACCATTAGGAGTCGTACCCAATGACATCGAAACATCGAGATCTTGAAAATCACGATAGTCCGACTCCCAAATCTCCTCTATGAACCCATAGTAGATGCTCTTACGTCTTTGCTGTGTTGTCGTAGGCATCTATCTGGACACCACTGTTTTTTGGTAAGTGCTCTTGCTATCCACGAGCTCTCGTGTAAAATGTATATCCATTGATGTCATATCCTTGCCATGTCGTGATTGTACACAAGGCCCTTTTGCCAACCACCTCAATGTAACACTCGTTTCTTCACCGACATGTGCTCCACTGAACCAATGGTGAACAAGCGATTGTGCTCTTTTGTTATCAAATCTCTAACTTTCCTCGGTTTTCCCTCCTTAGCTTACCCTTGTGTATGTCCATATCTGGGCACACCTCAAGTATTTGTTGCAATCTTGTGAAATGGGCTTGTTGAACAAAATATTATCGTAAGAATTTGTAGATTTCTTTCCTATTACACCTTTCCCACCTAGCCTACCCTCATGGCGAGATCTGAGCACTCCTACCGGTTCGACCTCCTCCATGTAATTGACCACGAGAACTCAATAACCTCCTCGGTTGCATAACCTTCTACAATTGAGCCTTCCGTGAGATCGATTACGTACATATTTCTTGAAACACCCATATACCTTTCAAATGGGTACATCGATGCGAGAATACAAGGCGCAAATATTTATCTCATTGACAAGGTGAACAATGAGATGAACCATGATATCAAAAATGATGGGGAAAATACATCTCCGGTGGCATAGAGTCTTTACCACATCGGCTGAAGTTCATAAAGTCCAGCGGATCGATGACCTTCGTGAAATCGTGTTGAAGAAGAACACAACCTCGTGATTGCCTCTCGGACCTTGTCGAGGCAAAACACCTCTAATTACAGCGAGGAGCATTTGTGTCATCATCACATGACAATCATGAGACTTCATGCGATTAACTTCAAATCTTTCGCCGATACGGTTTCTTGATGTTTGCGGAGTAAGGACGGAACTTTCACACCATGCGAGCACTTGCGAGTTCATTTTCTCTTTCTTACTCAAAGTGTAGCAAGCGGGGAAGGTAAAGCGGCCTTTCGGTGTCTTGAGGATGTAGCTCGGCTCGATTTTCATGTCTTCGAGATCGCCGTGCCTTGATCCATCCTTTGTTTTGCTATGAATATTGAGTAAAAGACCAACCATCTTTGTCACATACATTCTTCTCTACATGCATGGCGTCAATCACGATGTCGAACTTCCAAGTCCTTCGGTGGGTAAGTCCCAAAGATGGATCTCTTCTTCCGCGTGGTCTTCTCGATGCAGGACGCGATGTATTACCGATACTCCCTTTCCAAGTACAACATTAAGATCCCTAACCATATCATACACCTCTTCCCCACGAAGGCGCCTTGGAGCTAAACCGTCCTCCTTTGTCCCGTCGAATTGTTTCTTCATATTGCGGTGCGGATGATTCTGCGAAGGAACCTCCGGTGGCGCATGTACCTGTATTTTCCTCGAGTTGTTGAGCCACACACTAGCGGTTTCATCCATGCACTGGGGGCATGCTTTCGCTCCTTTTATAGTATGGCCGGACAAGTTACCAAGCGCAGGAAAATCATTGATGGTGCAGAACAACAATGCGCGTAGAGTGAAATACTCTCGTTTGTACTCGTCCCATACCTGTACACCTTCGTTCCACAATATCACAAGATCTTCCACCAATGGTTGTAGGTATACATCAATATCGTTGCCGGGTTGTCTCGGCCCTTGGATAAGCAAGGACATCATAATGTACTTTCGCTTCATACACAACGGGTGGAAGGTTATATATACACGAGTCACGGGCCAAGTGCTATGAATCTTTGCTCATGTTACGAAAGGATTCATTCCATCCGTACTCAAGCCAAACCTTTCATTCCTCGGTTCATTTCCAAAGTTCTCCTGAAGAGTCTATCGATGGTTCTCCTTTGGCGAGAATCGGTAGGGTGTCTCGATTTTCCATCCCTCTTACGGTCTTCAGTGCCATTGCATCAATTTGGCGTGCTTTTGTTTCCAAATAAGCGCTTCAAGCGAGTATTCTTGGCAAATACCACACCACTTTTGCGGAGCTCCTTTCTTCGCCTCGATAACCCATTTGTCATCGCCCTTACGCTTGTATCCGGCGCTTTGCACACGGACATACATGAATATACGCATAGTCTTTGCGATAGAGTATCTGATCGTTTGGACAAGCATGTATTCTTTCTACTTCCAATCCCAAGGGACATACAACCTTCTTAGCTAGATCGTGGTTTTAGGCAACACGTTTCCTTGAGCGATATGTCGCTAAGAGATGTAACTTGCCGTGAAACTCTTGTCGGACCAACCATTGGCTGCCTTCAATTTCGATGGCGAGAGCACCGTGTGCAACTTTGTGTATTCCTCCTTACAACCCGGAACAAAGGTTTCTCGAATCCTCCATCAAACCCGTGAATTGATTAAACTCTCTCGACTAGTGTAGTTCTCTTACGCATCGCGCAACATTTGAGCAGTTAATGTCGTCATCGGCGACCAACCTATCCTCATCGGATCCATAGCGATGTCATTGCCACATTGCGGCTCTCCGTCGTCGTCGGCGTTATCACGTTCAAGTATGATCTCCTCTTCACGTGCCATGTCCAACTTGTATAGCGGTACAAAACCCTCCGGATCAAGTGCAAATGGATATGGTTTTTGTTAAAACAACTTCTCATTCTTGCAATCAATGCATGGGCGATGTATGTACTCCGTCTTCTTTTGCAAAATTTGTTCTCCTCGGTTGCCCTTAGAAAAACATATACCGTCGATATATTCTTGGCTGCAATGGTTCCCATCGTACATCCATCTCCGGTCCATCTACAGTTCATTAATTTAAGCAATTTATTAATATCCAAAAATCTTAATTAAATAAATTGTTATTGAATATTCAACAATATCCACTAACGGGACAACATTAATACTAAGTAAATGTTGCAAACTTAATTAATTAATTTTAATATATACTCATACGTAACCAAAAATTATATATATCCTCAGGAAGATCAACATAACAAATTCCTCATCTCCAAATTTCATGATCACCCAACTACCATATTAACTAAAATTTATTTATCATTCATCCAACAATCTTAATTACATAAATTGCGTTTATATGCTTCATAAAATTCACTAACAATACGCACTAATGGAGCAAGATGTATATGCAGCTAACGAAAAAAAATCATGGTAATTAAGAAAAAATATTAACTACGTAATTTTTATACATATCCTTGGAAGAACAACGTAATAAATTCCTCATCTCAAAATGCAAGTCAATTAACTTCATGATCACCCATCTATCATATTAACTATAATTTATTTATCATTAATATCCAATAATAAATAAATACATATATTTGACATATGCTTGACAAAAATTCATCATCTAAATAAGGTAGAGAACTTAATCTAATCTGACAAGGTAATAAATTCATCATCTACAAATTGCTAGCTAAATAAAAACAAACTAAATGTAGACCTTGCACCTAAACCTTAATTAAGCTAGGAATAAACCTTTTAATGGCAATTTTACACTAGAAATGAAGAGAGAGACATATTTTACACACCTTGGAACAATTCTAGGAAGTGGAAGCACAAGATCTTGGCCAAACAAAATCTGAAATCAAAAAGTGAGTTTTGTTCTCGGGAGGAAGATGACCCGGCGACAGAGGGCAACAGGATATTTATAGAAAGCATTATTAGTGGCGGTTCTAAAACCAACCCGCCACGAAAATGTATTATCTGTGGCGGTTCCATCTACCAACCGCCACAAATAGTCGGCCGTTATCGATGGCGGTTTTATTTAAAACCGTCACAGTTAATATTATCTGTGGCGGTTTTTGATGCAACCGCCACAAATGGTCCTCCGCCAATTTCCATATAGAACCGCCAGCGATACATGTATTTGTGACGGTTCCAAAAACCGCCACAAATAGGGCGTCACCTATGTCTTTGTTTTGTAGTAGTGTCGGTCACTAAGAAGAAGACAAAAGGAGGTTTGCAAAGTTCTGAAAATTAAATTTTTGGGTGCAGATCAGGTGCAGAAGGCATGGCTTCAAACATTGAAGAGCGAGTTTGAAGCTTTGCACATGAAAGAAATAGATAAGGTTTATGAGTTTGCCGGGAAATTGAGTCACATGGCAGCAAAATTCAGTAGTCTTGGCGCCACTCTTGAAGATGCAGCCCTAGTCAAGAAGTTGCTTGATTCTATGCTGGAGAAGTTCTTCCAATTGGTGGCTTCAATTGAGCAGTATTTAGATCTAGATTGCATGCCGTTTGAAGAGGCCATTGGGCGACTCAAGACTTATGAAGAGCGTGTTCGGCTACATGCTGGCAATGGCTCTAGGAGTACTGAAGGGTGACTCTTGTTAACACAAGCTGAATGGCAGTCACACCAAAAAGGTGGCAGTAGCAGGGAGACAACCGCTAGCAGCAAGAGTTATGGTAGCAAATCGGAAGGGCAAGGTCGAGGAGCATGGCGCGGCAGAGGGCGTGGCTGTGGCCATGACAGAAGCTTCCATGAAGGTCGGAATGACACAAGAACCAACAGCAGTACAATGAGGAATAAAAGCCACATAAAATGCTTTAATTGTGACAAACTTGGGCATTATGCGTCAGAGTGCCAGCTTCCCAAATGCAAAGAAGAGGAAGCACATTTATCCCATGCACAAGAAGATGAGCCAGCACTTCTATTGTCAGTTTGTGAGCAACGTAATCACCTCCCCGGACGCGGCCGCCACACGCATGGCCACACGCCTCACGGAAGCGCCGACGCGAATGGCACGAAGGAATTTCTCGCATGTTTGGTCTGTGAGCAACGTACTACTGGCATGGTCTGACTGAATGAAGACAAGGTGATCCCTGAGAAGTCTCCCACAGATCATAATGGTCAGAAGGGGCTGTGGTATCTAGATAACGGCGCAAGCAACCATATGACAGGTCAGCGACTGTACTTCACATAAATTGATGAAAGTGTGGTTGGGCAAGTGCGCTTCGAAGATGGCTCAGTGGTGCAAATTCAGGGAAAAGGTTTAGTGTTGCTTGAATGCAAGAATGGCTAGCATCGTCTCATCATAGAAGTATATTACATTCTTAGTTTGTGCAGTAATATTCTGAGCCTTCGACAATTCACAGAAGCAGGTTGTAGGGTGGTACTTGCTGAAGACATGTTGAGTATACATGATCGGGAAGGCAAGGTACTTTTGAGTGTCAGGCGTTCACACAACCACCTATACAAGTCTTGCTGATTATTACCATGCCGCTGTGTCTTTCAGCTCGTATTGAAGAGCCGGCATGGCTGTGGCATGCACGCCTCGGCTCGGCCATTTGATTTTCCAAGCCCTAAATGAGATGGTGGCCAGTGAAATGGTACAGGGAGTACCAAGGACTAATCATGTCACACAAGTGTGTGAAGGCTGTGTCTTTTCTAAACAATGTCGACAACCGTTTTCTTCACACACCTTGTACCGAGCAGAAGCTTTGCTGGAGCTCATTCACGCTGATTTATGTGGACCAATCACGCCAAAAACAACGGTAGGTAATCAATGTTTCTTGCTTTTGGTGGATGATTGCAGCCGTTATATGTGGGTATACTTTCTTAAGTCAAAAGATCAGGCATTTGCTATGTTTAGAAAGTTCAAGATGCTTGCTGAAAATGAGAGTGGTCACAGAAAAAAATACTCAGGATTGATCGAGGTGGGGAGTTTGTATCTCAACAGTTCTCCAAGTATTGTGCAGAGGAGGGAATACAACGTCAACTCACTGCACCTTACACACCACAACAAAATGGCATGGTGGAATGACGCAATCGTTCAGTGCTGGCAGTAACAAGATGTTTGCTCAAGACAATGGGCATGCCCGGGGAATTGTGGGCTGAGGTAGTAAGACATGCTGTATATTTGCTCAATCGTGTGACAACTAGAGCATTGAAGAAGGCTACTCCCTATGAAGCATGGAAGGGAAGGAGACCGAATCTTGAACATCTCAAGATATTCGGGTGCATTGTCAGAACAGAAGGGATGGCAGGTGCATCATCTCGACGTCAAGTCAGCCTTTCTCAATGGAGAGCTACAAGAAGATGTATATGTATCTCAACTGGAAGGATTTATCATTACCAAGAAGGAAGACAAGGT
The DNA here is from genome assembly GCA_036346375.1 of Guadua angustifolia. NCBI lineage: Eukaryota > Viridiplantae > Streptophyta > Magnoliopsida > Poales > Poaceae > Guadua > Guadua angustifolia. The sequence continues at coordinate 58,173,589 of CM070507.1, forward strand.
GTACAAACTGTCCAAAACACTTTATGGGTTGCGGCAAGTGCCTAAAGCATGGACACACGTTTGGACTTAACTTTGAAGAATCTTAGTTTTTAGAGATGTCCTCAAGATCAGGTAGTATAAAAATGGAGTACTGATAAAGGCTTGATCATTGTTGGAGTTTACGTAGATGATTTGATTGTTACGGTGAAAACCAAAAGGAGATTCAGGCTTTCAAAGATCAGACTGAAAAAAGAGTTTGAGATGAGTGATTTGGGAACTGGGAATAGAAGTGTAGCAAACAGGTAATAGCATAATCCTGAAACATACTGGGTATGCAAAGAAGATTCTGTAACAAGCAGGTATGTGGGAATGCAGCCCAACCAAATATCCAATGGAACCGAAGCTGCAATTGACCAAGGATGAAGAAGGAACATTAGTGAATGCGACTGATTATCGACATTTGATTGGATGTCTGTGATACCTGCTGCATACCCATGCAGATTTGAGTTATGCAGTGGGGATAGTTAGCAGATATATGGAGGCGCCTAAGCAAAGTCATTTGTCAGCTGTGAAGCAGATCTTGCGGTATGTAAGAGGAACAACTGATTTCGGTGTTGTTTACAATAGAAGAGGCGATGGTAGACTGATTGGTTACAATGATAGTAACCTAACAAGTGACCTTGATGATAGAAGAAGTACTACTGGGATGGTATTATACTTCTCAGGTTGCCCAATCACATGGTGTTCTCAAAAACAGAAAACAGTTGCATTGTCTTCTTGTGAGGCAGAGTTTATAGCTACAGCCGCTATGGCTTGTCAGGCTTTGTGGTTGAGGAGTTTACTAAGTAATCTGACAGGTTGTGAATAGGAGAATGTGCTACTGAAAGTCGACAACAAATCGGCAATAGCACTTATGAAGAATCCTATGTTCCACGGGAGGAGTAAACACATTGATATGAAGTATCACTTCGTTCGGGAGTGTGTAGAAAATGGAGCGATTTCGGTTGATCATGTCAGCACCGAAGAACAGCGTGCTGATATTCTAACCAAAGCTCTTGCCAGAGTGAAGTTCGCTGAGATGAGAGAGTTGCTGAGCATTAGGAATGTCGCTGGTGAAAATCAAGATTAAGGGGGAGAATGTTACTCGTAATCCTGATTGGCATGTGATTCTGATCGGGAGAGTTTGTTTCAGTTTTTGACTGTAGAATTTGTTAAATTGTGTTGTCGGGTTGGCAATAGTAACTAACTAGTTAGAGTCCGGTTCAGTTAAAAGTCATTTGGATTGCGTTGCAATCTGCAAATACTTCTCATCTTTAAAAGCTATAAAAAGGTGAACATACCTATAAAAAAGCTGCGCAGTTTGAGGCTAGCACCAGAACTTCTTGTTGATTGTTTTGCTCTGCTTATTGTTCTCTTCTGACGTCTTGTTTTCATCTGAAGTATAGTCGGATTTATTCTGAAGAGCAGAACATATATGAAAGTTCTGTTTCCTGAAGTCCAGACAACCAACAAGGTGTTATTGTCATGGTTTTTCTGGAAGTTCTGAGAACTAGTTAAGTGTTAGACAGGATATCTTCAGGAGTTACATCTCCTATTTTTGCTCCTGTAATCATGGCTGCCCTCCCGGTTTGTTGCCATACACGGGTAGAGGCTTGGCTATATTTTTGTAATCCTGCACCAGTAATCAATCCAAGGTGTGATTACCCAAATTACCTCACGCTTTCATGGTATCGAAGGTTCTTTCCTCATCTTCCGCTCCTAACTCCTCGCGCCGCCTTGGCAGCAGCGCCGCCCTTGCAGCCGAGCTCCAGCGCCGCCGCCCGCCGCCTCTCGCGAGGCCGCCGCTGCCGTGCTCCGTTGCGATGCTGAAGCGGCCGCCGCCCTCGGCGGCGGGGCGCGCGCGCGCGGCTGCGCGCCGCCCGGCTCGGGGCAGCGTCGCTAGCCCGCAGCGCGCGGCGGCAGCAGCGCCGCCTCCGAAAGCCACCACGGAGGCGCCGGTGACGCAGCGTCAACATGGGCGCCGGCGCCGACCCCACCAGCGTCGCCGCCACGCGCCCAGGCGCTCGGCATTCTCGGCATCGCGCGCCCTCGTGCCAATCACGCTCGACCTCGCCCGCCATCCTTCTCCAAATGGCGCCGTCTCCTCCTCCTGCGCCCTCGGCAAGTACACCCTCGCCGACCACGTCTTTGTGCGGCGCGCGTTCGGCCGTTCCTCACTGGGTCGCATGGATCTCCCGTCCTCTCGTGGATTCTGGCTCCGTCTCCTCCGAGCTCTTGAGATCATCACCACCGCCAACCCGTCCGCCCGCGCGCTGGCTCGCCCTCGAGAACGGTTAAATCGGCAACCGCGAGACTTCGGGTCCTCCGTCGACACCGAGTTCCGCACCTGTCTCAAGGCAACCTCTCCGTCGCGGACTCTCGCCGCCGGATGAAGACGCTCGCGAACTCCTCGTCGAACTTCGGTGAGCCGATCTCCGACCGCCTCCTCGTCATCAACGTCCTCCGCGGCCTCAACGACCGGTTTGCTCACCTCGCCCCTACCTCAAGCGCCGGCGCCCGCGCTGCCCTCGCCGTCGAGGTCGCTCGAGCTCCAGCTCGAGGCTCTCCATGGGTGCTCCCTCGCGGCCACGCCGCCCTTGATACCACCCGTCGGCTCCCGGCCCTGCGCCGCCCGGCCCGCACCTCTGCGCCCGACCTCGGGTGGGGGCGTCGCCGCCCGCAGAACAAGGGCGGAGTGGTGGCGGCTCGGGCGGCGGCGGTGCCGCTCCCACCTCCGGTGCTCCTCCGGCGCCCGGCTGGCCAGCTTCTACAACCTGGGCGGGCACGATCCATATGTGGCCGGACCGCGCCCGCCGTCTGCCGCCACTCCTCGGCCGCATGCCCACCTCGGCGGGCCCGTCGTGCCGCCACCGGCGATCTCGCCCGTCGCCAGCCCCGGTGTATCCCTCGGGCCTCCCGACGGCCTGGCCGCTCCCTTGGCCTGCCCCCTCGGGGGGACTGGGCTGGCCGCCCCCTCCTGGACTGCTCTGCCCTCCCCGCCACCTGCAGTGGCCCCCTGGACCGGCGCGCCTGGTTGGGACCAACAAGCTCTGGCTGGGGCCTTCAACACCATGACCCTCACTCTCCCTTCAACGGGTGAGTGGTACATGGATTCCGGCGCTACAGCACATATGGCCTCCAGCTCTGGTATACTCTCTCTTTCTCGTCCCCCATCCAGTTCCACGCCCACCACAATAATTGTGGGAGACGGCTCTGCCATCCCCGTTGTGTCCACCGACTCCACACATATCGGTTCACTCCAACTCAACAATGTTCTTGTTTCCCCCCACATCCTCAAAAACCTTGTCTCTGTTCGTCAATTTACAACCGATAACAACTGCTCTGTCGAGTTTGACCCCTTTGGTTTTTCTGTGAAGGACCTCAGGACCCGGCGCGTGATCAGCAGGTGCAATAGCTCCGACTCACTCTACCCGCTCCTTCCTCCGGCCTCCACCACTACACCTAGCGTCCTCCTCGCCAACATCATCCCGATTGTGCACCGCCTGCCTTGAACACCTCGGCCATGAAGCCCTCTCTGGCTAGCTAGCTCTTACGCTATTACTTGTAATAATGGGCTACATGACGACCTCTGCCATGCTTGCCAGCTCGGTCGTCATGTCCGTCTTCCTTTTTCTATTTCGCAATCTCGCGCCTTGCATAATTTTGACCTCGTTCATTGTGACCTTTGGACCTCTCCGGTGCCTAGTGTTTCAGGGTTCAAATATTATCTTGCTATACTCGATGATTGCTCCCATCACTTGTGGACCTTCCCCCTCCGTCTTAAATCCGACACGTTCTCCACTATTGCTCACTTTTTCTCCTTTGTTGCCACCCAGTTCGGCACCACCATAAAGAGTGTGCAATGTGACAACGGTCGAGAGTTCGACAATTCCTCCACTCGCACTTTCTTTCTCACGCATGGTGTTGCTCTCCGCATGTCGTGCCCTACACCTCATGACAAAATGGCAAAGCCGGCGTGTCTTCGCACCATCAACAACATCATTCGCTCCTCCTTTTTCAAGCCACCTCCCCCCCCTCTTTGGGTGGAAGCACTCCCTGCTTGCCACCTATCTTTTCAATCTCCATCCCTCGAAAACTCTCCGTTTTCCTCCCCTACCATGCACTATATGGGCTCCGCCCTCTTATTCCCACCTTCGTGTTAATTTGCAAGTGCTATCCCAACACATCAGCCACTGCCCCACAAACTTGCTCCCTTTCGATCCTTTGTGTCTTTCTCGGCTACTCTCCATATCACAAAGGCTACGATGTCTCGACCTCTCCTGAACATGTGTCATCATCTCCCGCCATGTGGTCTTGATGAGTCCTCCTTTCCCTTTGCCGACACACCCCGGCGGCCTCCCACCTGATTGACCTTGATTTTTGGATAACTTTCCTTTGTCAAGATTCTATCTGAGTCATCAAGCGGACACCCAGTAGCGTCCCGCTGGGCCTCCTGCTGCTCTGCTGGCTCCTGACGGGACACTCTGGCCGGTGGACCGCCTCCGCCGGCCAGACCACCACGTCGCTGGGTGCTCGCCTAAGCGCCCTCGCCAGGTAAGGTCGCCCTAACTGCTGGGCGCCCAGGTCGGGCCGCCTCCGTCATCTCTGGCCACTCTCGGTAGGTGCCGGCGCACCCTCCTGCCGTGGCGATGGGGTCACCGCCGGCGGCGGCTGCGCCTTCTGCGTCCCTCGCCCGGCGCGGTGCGCCACCCCTTCCGTCGGCGCCATCCGACACCGCCCGTCGTCAGCGACCACTCGTCGCTACGTGCCAAGTGGCCGTTCAACTCTCGACTCCTTGAGCCACCGCTGTCTCCCGGTGCCCTCGACATCACCGTCGCGCCCTCGATGACCCGCACTGGCGCGCGGCGATGAACGATGAGTTTCAGGCCCTCGTTCAGAACAACACCTGGACTCTCGTTCCTCGCCCGCCTCGCGCCAACATCGTCACCGGCAAATGGATCTTCAAGCACAAGCTCTGTCGATGGTACTGCGGATCGGTACAAGGCTGTTGGGTTCTCGCGGCTTCACCAGGCCTACAGTGTTGACTTGGCGAGACATTTAGTCTGTTGTCAAGCCGACCACCATCCGCACCGTCCTCGGTTTGGCTCTCTCGAGAGGCGGCATCCCATCGGCAGCGTCAAGAATGCATTCTGCACGGCACCCTCTCAAGAGCGGTTTATTGCACTCGGCCCTCGGCTTTGTTGACCGGCTCGACCGATCATGTCTGCGGCTCAACAAATCACTCTGATGCAAGCGAGGCTCCTCGTCGTGAATGCAGTTGCTTTGCCACTCACCTCTGATCCACAGGTTTCGTTGAAGCCAAGTCCGACACCTCCTGTTACGTGCTTGGCGGGATTCGACCTTGCCTTCTGCTTGCTCTCGTGGATGACATTGTCTGGCTTGCCCGGCAATTGCTCTTCTCGGTCGAGATCATCACCGCTGCGAGCCTCCTTCCTATGAAGGACCTTGGTCCTCTCCGGCACTTTCTTGGGATCCTTTGTTACTCGCTTTTGCTGCCAGGATGCTCCTCTCCCGGTGATACACCCTCGAGATCTGGAGCAGCGGCTGGTATGGTGATGCAAGCCTGCGGCACCGGTGGACACTCGGGCCAAGCTCTCCTCCGCGGTTCTCGGTTCAGACTCAACACTCTCGCGCGGCTGGTTGGTGCTGCGATACCTCACGTTCACTCGCCGGACATCACCTATGCGATGCTGGCAGTGCGCCTCTACATGCATGATCCCGCGGGAGCGCATCTCGCCGCCGTTAAGCGCATCTGCGCTACTGCGGCACCCGCCGACCTCGGCTTTGTTCATCGGCCGTACTTCCTCGCCGAACTTCGTGACCGTCTACACCGGCCGGGGGCGGCTGCGGACACCGCCGCTCCACCTCGGGCTATCTCGTGTTCCTCGGTGGCGCCTCGTCTCTGGTCGATAGCGTCGTGACTGTCTCCGTTCGGTCACGGAGGCGAGTACCGTCTTGCGTCGCCAGCGGCGTCGCCGAAACTACACAACCGCCCGGCTTACGCTGAGCTCCACCAGCCCCTCGGCGTGCCCGCGATGCGTTCTTTGTGACAATGTGAGTCTTGTCTACCTCTCGGCGAACCGGTGCGGCACCGGCGCACCAAGCACGTTGAGATCGACCTTCACCGTCCAGGGAGCAGCGTTGCGCCCGGTCTTTATCTTGGCGTCCTTCATGTCTTGACCACCTCGCGGTTCGCCGACATCTTCACCAAGGGCACGCCTTGAGTGTCTTCACGGAGTTTCGGTCCGGCATGAGCGTTCGTTCCGCAAGCGTTCTGCTTGCGAAGGTGTTAGACGGGATATCTTGAGTTACATCTCCTATTTTTGCTCTGTAATCATGGCTGCCCTCGGTTTGTTGCCATACGGGTAGAGGCTTGGCTATATTTTTGTAATCTGCACTACTAATCAATCCAAGGTGTGATTACCCAAATTACCTCACGCTTTCATTAAGTTACTGCGATATTGTGTTTACGTAGATCGGATCACAAGAGAAGTAGAAGAGTTTTCAAAACAATCTGACAAATCGTGTGTCGAGTCGACCCAAGTGCCACGGCAGCCATCCCATGTCCGGGAGGAAGGTGGCGTGGCGGGGTGTAAATGATATAGATGTCGGCCCTCCTCGGGCCATCTTTATTGCGAGAACGAGAATAGCGAGAAGGCGGTGAGGGTGAAGAAACGGCGAGGCGGCTCGGAAGACATAGCGGGCAGTGTGAATCCTTTTGCCTTGGTGTACAAGGCGTCATACATGATGGAAGCTCCATCTCGACCACCTTGTACATCTTCTCCCACCTTGTAGGATTAAGTGGATCCTCGTCGTAGAAGAATAATCGGCAAAGGCACCCTCGGTGATATGGAGCAGTCGTGAGCAACGGCGGGGCTTGCTCACTATCCCGCCAGAGAATCTTGCACGAGCTCGAGATCTTTGCCAGTCGGCCTTCGGACTCCGTAGTGCACACCCTCTCCACGTGCTTAGTATCGTCACGAAACCACGAAACATGATGGCGGGACGCCGCCCGAAAAGTCGGCCGGCCGCCGATAATTATCTGCTTATATAGGACATAGCCGCCCCCACGACTGCGGGGCGGCACTGCCGCTGGTGCAACAGGCGCATTGTCCTCAAGGTAGGCATTGATGTTGTCCGGGCGGCAAGGTGTGTCGGGAGAACACACGAGCTGCTGCTTTCATGTGACGTCTTCTTAACGAACAATTTGGCGATGGAGGATGGCGTGGTACACCGACCAAAAGCCCCTCTGCCAACGGGCGCCGCGGCCGGCGAATTTTGGCGAAGACAATGAGGACATCTGATGTCGATGACCGGTAGAAACCTCTGGTGACCCATATACAGATTTTCTTGGAATTCGCGACCATAGACTCTCGGTCTCCTCTTCACAAATAGGACACGCTTTGGCTCCTTCGTCTTGTAACACCTTAAATTACCAAGGGCGAAATCATTTATGGTGCAAAATACCATAACTTTGTGGGTGAAATGCTCTCTTTTATGCATCCCACGGCGACCCCTCATTCCACAATTTTACCAAATCCTCGATCAATGGTGCAAGGTACACATCAATATCATTTCATTTGTTTGGGTCGAGATTAGTAATGACATCATGATATACTTCCGCTTCATGCCTGACCAAGGAGGAGGTTGTAGATACCTATGAAGCGGCGAGTCTTTGTGGCGACTACTCATGTTACCAAGCGGATTCATTCGTCGGTACTCAACAAATCTTATGTTCCTCATTTGGCACCAAACTCCTCATGTTTCCAATCGATGTTTCTCCATTGAGCGAATCGGCGAGGTGTCTCGGCTTGCCATCTTCCTTCGAGACTTCGTAATGCCAGCGCAACAATTTTGCCTCTCTCGGATTTGCAAACAACCGCTCGAGACGGGGAATGATGGGCAAATACCACAATACCTTGGCGGTGCACCTTTAGTGACCTCTTCACCGTCGTTGCCCGGCTCTTCGCTTCTTGTCGTTCACGCTTCTCCTTTTGTTTGTCTTAGGGCACACATAAGCGGACAAGCGTGCAGCTCTGATGTGCGTTACGGTACAAGATGCAATCATTAGGACATGCATGTATCCTTTCTATTTCCATTCCCATGGGATATAGTAGCTTCTTCTCTTCATAAATGCTTGTTGGCAACTCGTTTCCCTCTGGAAGCGAGATCCGATAGAAGAATTAGTAGTGCATTGAAACTTGTATCATCCAGCGGTGTTTTGCCTTGATTCAAACAATGCAAGGACCGAACCCAACTTTGGTGTATTCCGCTTTGCAACTTTGTGAACAGCGGTTTGGCATAAATCTTCTATCAAGCTTTTAAACTTTTCAAACTCTCTTTCCGTGTAATTACCCTCCACATCCCGCAACATTTGCTCCAAATTATCCTCCTCAAACATATCAAGCTGCAACTTCGTCATCCGGTTCCACGTATCTTAGTTGCATATCGGAAGGTACTACCTGCCTCCCGTGATGGATCCAACATGTGTAATTCCTCCACGAAGCCCGCGTCGAATCGGTGGTCCTCAATTTGAGATGAGTTGTTAAATCTCCTCGATTCGTGCAATCAATGCAAGGACAATATATGAAGTTTACACCCCTCCTCACCATGTCGTCTTCTGCAATTTTTTTGAACTCCTTAACACCCCTCTGAAATTCAGCACTCACACGGCTTTTCTGATACATCCATTCCTCACGGTCCATCTGCAATTAAATTTAGCACAATAAATTAAGGAAAAAGCTGGGCGACAACTAGCTATAGCTATTTTAAATATTGAGACATCATTTCAATTAATATTACCTTTGCAAAATAGTGGGCGAGGTTCAAGATATATAAATGTACTCGATCGATACCTAGCTTCTTCCACTGGTTTAAAGCTTCCAATTCCCTACATAAGAGACATAAATTTTAACATCAACAATGATATCAAATAATCTAATTATATAGCTAGTGCGATGGCTTGCAAATCTTTCTACTACAACGAAAAAAACAAGGGTACCAGCGATGACTCCTAATCTCTAAATAGGTTAGGTCCTAATCCCATTCGAGGATATATGGTTGGGCAAGTTCTAAGCCGTTGTACAACTCGAGAGAAAATTTGGCATCATCTCATTGTTCTCCGGATACGTCTCGACAACATGTCAAGAGGGTGTGTATCAGGAAAACACGGAAACGCTACGAAATCTACTGAGTTGTACAACACAACAAGAACTTGCTCATCTCTATCAAAAAAACGTGGACAATTCAAAATTGCTAAACTTATAAATATGCCCTTTAGTTCGACATATTTATAAATAAACACCCTCGAGCAGGAGGCGTGGGTTCGCCGCCTAAACTCTAATAACATTTACCACATGATAGCAATAATAATTCCATATAAGCAGGAGATCGCACTACAAAAATTAAATAGATATGTGCTTGTCAAATAAAAGTGTGAAATCTGAAAACACATACACATTTTGAAAAAACCGCAAAGAGGGCAAAAGAGAATCTCCTCAAGATAGGGTTTCAATTTTGCCCTCTTAATACCCACCATGAGGACTTCAAATTTTCTCACCCAAGTATTGCTTCCAACCACACAATATGAGCTATTTTCTCGGGTGGCGGAGAAATCTCCTCTGGAGCAACAGCGAGAGAAGAGTTCAGTCTGAGTGGTATATATAACCTAGCGAGGCACATCGAAATTGGTTCTTTTCAAAAGCGATAGTGATGTGCACGGCCATTCTTTAGTGATGAGCACGAGCACATCGAGAATCGGTTCTTTTCAACAAGCGTCTTGATGTGCATGCTATCACTATCACTTCTATAAAAAGAACCGATAGTGATAACCATGTGCACATCGAGATCGGTTCTCTACTACAAAGTGATAGTGATGTGTAGGTCATCACTAGCGGTTCTTTCATAGAAGTGATAGTGATGATCACGTGCACATCACTATCACTTCTATGAAAAACCGATAGTGATGACCGTGTACATCACTATCACTTTTAATGAAAACCGATTCGGATGTGTCGATCTTCATCACAATCACTTATAATCTCGAACCGATAGTGATTATTACTAACACCCTCGAAGTTACTTATCACAATCATTTTTTGAAAAACTTAAGAACCGACAGAATCTGATGATAGTGATGTCTGGATTACGTAGTAGTGTCATCCTAGTAGTCTGGATCGCCTTCATCATAACCACAAGCATAGAACTTGTAGTCACCTTCAGCTTCAGCACACTCCTTTGTGGAAAGTTGGGAAGTTGCAAGGGTGAGTACAAAATGTACTCCGCAAGTCTTAGAAACATAATGCATGATAACTATATGCACGGCTGAACAATTGAAGGCATAATATGGTTCATTTGGCGTAAAGCAAAATTTAATTTTAAATACCAATAGTAATTTTACAAAGCATCATTTAACAAAAATGAAATTGAATAGTAATTGAATTTTGATATAACAACTACACAGGTTCCAACCACCTGACTGGCTCCAACCGCCAAACCAAAACCCGAGAGTTCCAACCACTCACAGATTCCCAAACCATCATTTTTATTTAAAACAAAACCATAAGGTCTACAATGTGCTAGTGTACCTTGCTTGCCCTTGACCGTGGGTACGGCTACTTAAGTAGTTTTAACTCTACAGAGTGTGTACAACTTTACTCACAAGACATGATTGACTCTTGTTGCCATGCAATTAACACACTTCCTTTGGTGTGTCGGCGAGAGATCATAACAAGGCCTTTACAATGCATGACCCGCTACTAACCGCGCTAAGGTTTCACATTGTTGGGGCTCCATCCACCATCTGAAGCCCCTCTTGCGCCTTGCGAGTGTCTAGATCCGGCACCCACATTCAACCAAATGGTGAAGCCAATAACGAGACGCACAAATTATTTATCCAGGTCGTACCCATATAGACTTGTGGTTGTACGGTAGTGCTCGGTCCATGGTAACACATGCTTCGGCCCTTAATTGACTAGGGCGGAACAATCACCTTACAAGATCTCGTGCATCCAGCACCCACCAAACATCCATCCGCCCTGGTCTAAGCCATTTCCACTTTAATTCATTAAATAACAGCAGCAACACCAATTGCCACAATCTCATAAATAAGTTTAAACAATGTTTGAAAAGGTTTTCCATAATGGCATGATCTTAAAAAGCGTTTAAGCGAGGACTAAGCAATTCTCTGTCCCATGTTACACTAACGGTTATCATCAAATCAGTAGCTAGTATCACCTAGGGTGTCAAAGGTTGTTATGATTAAAGTCAATGAGGATATAACAAATCGAAATTTTGCTAAACCCTAAAAGCGCATTTAAAGTACATTCATAAAATAATAAGCATGCATAATTTAAAACAACATAATGTTTTCAAAAGTTTGGGATCAACATGATCAAGGAAGACTTGCCTTCGTTGACACTCTTTGGTTCTACCTCACTTTGTTGATTAAGCGATTTTCATTGCGTCATCTACCGTAAAAGCGAGAACAAATAAAAAATTCAAACAAAATTCAAAAATTTTAAAAATGGTACTGGAAGATAGATCATGAATTTAGATAAATTTAGAAATTTGAATAACTGGAATCGGAGCTCGGACGGAGGAGAACGGGCCCCGGGAAGTCTCTTGGGAGAGAAAATATCAAGGGGTGACACGTGTCAGCACGTGATTGGATGGAATTCTCAGATTTTCGAGAAAATCAAAAAAATGAAAAGAATCTCTGGCTGACAAGTGGGATCCACGAGTCAGAGACTCGGTCCACGGTGAACCAAGAGCACCGAGGGGATGGCAAGGTGACTCAGTAGGCTAGGCTGACGTGGCGCCGATGTGGCAACCACGTGGCTATTAGGGCTAAGGTGGGCTAGCCACGCGGCGCACATCCGGCGATAGCTCGAGATCGGGACGGCCCGCAGGACACGAGCAGCGAGGAAGGCGTGGCGCGATCCAGCGTCTGGTGAGATCGAACGACCCGAGGCAAGCGAGGCGGTCGGCCGCGAGGCGACGGTGAAACTCACCGGATTCGAGGACGAAAACGGCAGCGGCGAAGCTGGACGGATCGGGCTCGGGTTTCTTGCGGATTGGAGAAGGGCGTCGCGAGCGCGGCGAAAAAGCAGCGGCGGCAACGAGCCGCCCGACGCGGTAAAAAGCGGCGGAAGGCTTGAACCGGCGGCGGACTTTGGCGAGGTCACACGGCGCAATGGAGGGGTCTCTAGCGGCACGGAAGGGGTCGACAGGTGCGGCGTGAAACGGCGATCCTCGGAGGGGGTGCGGCGCCTTTAATAGGGGTCTTGGGAGGTGGGCCCGACGTGGAATTCGAGAGCCGCGGCTAGGGTTAGGGCTGCGAGCGGCGGCGGCGCGATGGAGCAATGTGGCGCTATCACGGCCGTCCAAGAGACGCCGATCGGACGGTGCATAGCGCACGGCTGCACGGGCGAGCGGTGGCCGTTGGATCGGAATCCAACGGTGGTAGCGTTAGGGTTTTGGCGATTGGACCGGGCCAGGGAACAAAAGTGGCGAGTTCGGGCGGTTATAACGAGTGGTCGGCCAGCGGAGAGAGAAAGGAAAAAAGATTTTCCAATTTTTCAAAATTCCAAAAATCGGAATAAAAGCAAATAAATTCAAATAAATAGCAAATAAATTCAAAAAAATATCCAAAAATACAGAAAAATTCCTTGAAGCACAAGGAACCAAAAAAAAATAAAATATTTAGTTTGACGTATAGATTAGTCAATTTAAATCCTTTTGTTTTGGAAAAATTCAAATTAAGCTTTATTTAATTCAAGGAAAATGCAAATGGTTCATTTTTGAAATTCAAACACTCAGAAACTCAAATTTTGGAATGTTACAGTATGGGGCAGACCTGGCTGTCCATTTAGTGACATCTCATGCTAGTTTTGCCATTGGGGGAATGTGGGGATGGTTAGTCTGCCACATGGCACAATAGGGGGCTTCTGGACTGGGTGGTTTTGTATGATCGAAATATACTAATGTAGCAATCAGAGGGGGGTGAATGATTGCGCGGAAGCTAAAATCAAATTTTCGATCTTTTAAACACCCCAATTTAAACTCAAATTGCTTGAAGACTAGTTTACGAAGTTGGAAGACCAGATTCTGAAATTGGGAGACCACCTCACGCAGTTGGGAGACCGATGAGCAGTCTGGGCGACCCGATGAAACACTTGGGCGACCATGAGGATACTTAGGCGACCGGTTTGGGCACTTAGGCGACCGATAAATCACCTAAGCAAGCGATGAGGATACCTGGCGACCAGTTTGGACACTTGGACGATAAATCGATGGCGACACACACTGGCGTCAGTTTGGGCACTTGGGCGGCGGCGAACACTTGGGTGACCACACGCCTGGTGGGCGGGCGACCACGTGAGTTGGGCGACCAGCGTGCGATTTGGGCGAGCAGACCAATATATATCTACTAAAATAGTAATTACGGCAGATATAGCCGTTAGATTGACATGAAATTTTAACTGTAGAAACTAGACTCAATTCCACAACTAACACAAAAAGAATTAGGTCAATCGGATGCACGGATCTAAAGTTATGTATTTCGCAAGATGACTGAATCCGGGCGACCACGCGGCGATCGAGGCGGCGGACATCAATCTGGGCGACCACAAATTATAGAAGATCTAACTGTTGGATTGATGTGACATTTTAACTGTATAAACTAAATTCAATTACAAATCAAACCCAACAAGAATCAATCCGATCGGATCTACGGATCAAAAGATATTACCTTCGCAAGATGATACCTTTGCAAAGAACCGAACTCCGTGATGAACTTCGTGACTGCTGTGATGAACAAAACTTCAAGCGATCGATCAACTATGCCGGAGCCAATAACTTGTGAGAAAGATCTTTATTTTCGATATGGTTATAGTACTCAAACAAAAGAGTACAACCCTAAAATCTTGCTCACGAATAAACAGGGGACACCCTCCCTATTTATACAGAGCAATCCTAACGAGATAGGATACAACTCCACTTGCAACATAGAAAGAGTCGTATACATCTCAACTTGGCCCAACGTGGCCAAAAACAACTCTTACGCGTATGATCAGCCCACTGCTTGTAATTACGTGACTAACGACCTTCATGTGCATGTTCTCTAGCCGAACATCCCGCATGACATCCTTGACCACCAAGACCTCGATTCCTCCACGAACCTAGTCTCGAACCTCGGTTCCTCCACAAACCTAGTTCGGTCCGTCATCGACCACATTAAGCCCTCGAGCAACACCTGCACATGAATGAACAAACAACGCATCCGAGCACAAGTCCACGACTTGACTCAAAATCAATCCATGCAACCACTCACATGAGTGCATTGCATCAAGCAAAGTCCATCATGCTATCACCAGCATAAACAAACGATCATTTGAGTACAAGTCCATGACTTGCCTCAAAAACAGTCCATGCAACCACTCATATGAGTGCATTGCATCAAATAAACTTCATCATACTATCACCAGCATGATAATCATCTCAATATAGCACATGCACAGGCACCACACATGCCATAACCAAAATCACTTTACAATGCCAATTTCACCATTCAACCAATTTTTCATCACATGATGTCACAATCTCCCCCTTGATGAAAACATTGGCAACACAATTTGGAAACGAACATTGGCATTCACCTCACAATGGCAACACCATTTTCAAAAGAAGTAAAGTGACCAAAAGACAGAAAGAGAAATCTCCCCCTACAAAGAAGAACAAAAATCTCCCCTTATCTAAAAAGAAATCTCCCCCTATCAAAAAGAAAGACTCCCCCTAACAGAAAGAAGAAATGTGTGTGTGAATGTGCAATGTGTGATAAAAAATCTCTCCCTTTGACTCCAAAATATCTCCCCCTTTGACAATGGGTTCATCAAGAATGCAAAAAGAGAAACTTCTCCCCCTTTATGTTTTTTGTTTTCCTTTTTTTTATGTACTGAGCATTATGAATCATGCACAAATGAAACAACTTTATCACCAAGTCATGCTATCAACAGTACTTGTACCCTCAAATCTACACATAAACAATGTAGAGTAAGCATAACTAGAAATCAAGTACTATTAACAATTTTTTGCATGGCATGATCTCTTTTTCTCAACAATCTTAAAGCCTCAAAGCATTGAATTTTTGTGCACTTTATTTGTGCTTTGAAAAACTGATTCATTACTTTGATTGCAACAATAACAATTGCAAGGAATTACATGCACCATCAGCCTTACTTTTCAACCATGCCAAGTAGTCACAAGCTTAAGGTTTCATGGTTTCGGTCATACACAACCTCTTCCAAGTTCATACCAAAGTGCAATGATAAGCAGTCTCGTAAAGAGGAAGTGCGACAGTACATAACCTTGTTCTTGCATTTATTAACAATCACTCTTTTAGTTTTAGCACTTAACTTTCATATTTAGCACTTTTGAGCGGGATCAAGATAGCCAAGAAAGTTCAACCATGACAAGATTTAATTCAAGTTGTCATTCCTTTTAAAAAGTCATGACATAAACTACACCATATATGTATAAACAGGAAGTTGCAAAGACCTTGTAGCATAAACATGGCTTCAAATGACATATGTGTATGAAATACAATGCTCAGTACTTTTACTATTTTTCAAATTTTTTGTTTTTCATTTAAGAAACACTGAAACAAAAACATGCTACACAATCTTACAAGGTTTTCACAAGCTCCCCTCAAAACAACCATTTTAAAAAAACTTCTACAGAATATCACTTGAAGGGATTAAATTGAAAACAAAAATTTGAAAGAACAAACCTCCCAAAAAGCAACCAAAAGAAACTTTCACCAAAAACCATTAACTTCCCCTCAAATGGATAACCAATGAAATCAATAGAGAGGAGATGATGATATACATGTGCTTGAGTTATCATGATATGTTCAGTTAAGCATAAGCATGAATCATGACAAATAAGTTTTGAGCATGAAAGGCATGATATAAGATATAACATTATTGAACATGCGGAGGATACACATGAGCATATGAACAAATATCTCATCTCATGCCACAATTATATATCTATGAATGTAAAAGACATGAGTGTAAAAATAGCTCACAAAATAGATGAAGAATTATTGCACATGCCTCTTGAAAACCATCTCAAGGGTGAGAACCATCCAAGTCTTGATCCCATCTTGCAAAGACCAAGATCCACTAAGCTTCGTTCTCCAACCCTATCCTGAAAAAACCTACATAGCACTAGGAGATATCGAGGTCTTGGTACTGGGGTTAGAAATGAAGCATTTAGGAATCGATCTTGAGACACACTGACAGTAGGCACAACACGAGTATGCTTATTCACAAATTCAGATTTGCCCTTTCCCGTGTTTCTTGCAATAAAAGGTGTTTGCATCACCCTAGGCACAAAATGAGGAGTGAAATGTGCCTTCCTGAAATTAGACCTAGCCTTAGTCTTGTCTTTCTTTTGCTGTTTGGCTAGTCTAAAGCAAAAATCTACTAAGTGTCCATCTCTACCACAATGAGTGCAAGTATACTTAACATGATGTTTAGTTTTAGTAACAGAAGTAACATTTGCATTCATCATAGTAGAAGATAACACACCAGCAGATTTGAAAACCGTTTTCTTAGGCTCATTTGCAATCTCAAGTTTTTCTCTTTCAAGTGTCTTAACAACAGTAGGAGCATGCGACTTATAATGAGCATAAGAATCAAAACCTAAACCTTTGTGATGAGTACTGACTTTTGATTGATCCAAAATCTTGTTTAGGTTTTTCTTTCCGATGAGTGAACCGTTCTAAAGATTTTTCCAAGTAATCAATCTTTAGAAAAGAGTTAAGCAGTTATTACATGGAGCGTCCACTTTTCCTTTACATTTTGCGACAAGTTGAGCATTAGAGAACTTCATGAGTGAGCATAGCATCTGTCATTTGAGAAACCCTAGCACTTGCATCATGCAACTTCAATTCGATATAGCACATTTAGAACAATGAGTTGTATCATGCAAATCAACAGTTGAGCGACTAGTGTTTTTAACATGTTTCTCGTTTTCTTTCTTTTCAGCATTGACTTGTTCTAACAAAGAAACATGTTCTTTCCTAAGCCACGATAAGCTCACTTGTAAATTAAGTCACATGATTTGCAAGCATCATCATCGAGGAATCAAAGATTTAAGTCTAGCAATTTCAGCATTCAAAGATTCCACAAGAACATCATGTTTCTTAATCTTCTTGTCGCGTTTGTCAAGCAATTTTCCAAGGCGAACAACAACAATAGTTAATTCATCGTAGAAGGTTCTACCTCATTGCAATCATTTGTCATGATCGTCCTCGGTGAAGCTTACATTACTCCTAGCCATGAGATACAACCTGTCAATTCATGTTTGCTTGGAGTTGTTGTATCATCTTCAACGCTCTCTGAATCCACATCACTCAAATTGACTTGTTCAAGAGCGGAAAGGACCGGTGGACAACTTTCTTTGTTGATGAAGCTCTTTTCTTTCTATTTCTTGGAGAGAACTTCTTCTTCTCTTTTCTTTTGTCATTGTCCTCTTCTCTTGATGCTTTTCTGCAAGTTTAGGACAATTTGGGCGAATATGGTTGAAATCACCACACTCATAGCATCTTGGAGGCCACCACCAACTCTCTTTCTCATTCTCACATTCTGCAAAGCTTTATTAAACTAAGAAGAGAGTGATGCCAAGTCTTCTTCCGAAAATTCCTCAATCTGTTCATCAGTTAGTGAAGACAAGAAGGACAAAGCAAAACTTGAAGAAGCACTATTTTGAGACATGCTATCTTGAGAGGTTAATGCAATTGATTTATAATCAGTCCTCCTAGCAAGAACATCCAATTCATGAGTTTTTACCTTAGAAAAAGAACATCTGATGAAGGTCACTCATGACAATTGATTCTCTAATGGATGTAACTTTCATCTCCCAAATAGACATGTCTAATGCACCAAGCAATTGTCTAGCATTAGTAGCCTCATCAAAAACTCCAACAACCGTAAGTTGCTAAGAATCTTATTGAAGCGTGCAAAGAAATCATCTAGTGACTCACGGGCTTCATCTCAAATTGCATGTATTCTTTCTTATATATATCTTGCCTAACCTCTTTGATAGTGTTAGATCCTCATGATAATCACAAAGAGATTTCCATACCTCATATCTTGAGACTTGAGATGGATCACGATCAAAATCACTTCTTCCCAAACCTTGGATGATCAAATTTAGGTGCTCTTATTTGCTTCAACATGTGCTTGATTAGTTTCATTGACTTGATCATTCTCGGGAACTTGATATGGTTTGTACACCTTCTCTCAGTTGCAAAGCCACGAGCTTGAATGTATGCCTCCATCTTCGCTTTCCAAAACTGAAAATTAACACCATCGAAAACATAAGGTTTTGTCGAATACCTATACATCGCTACGGTTTCTAATCACTGGTTAAGATTAATTAGAAAAACCTTGCTCTGATACCACTTGTAGGATCGAAATATACTAATGTAGCAATCAGAGGGGGGGTGAATGATTGCGCGGAAGCTAAAATCAAATTTTCGATCTTTTAAACACCCCAATTTAAACTCAAATTGCTTGAAGACCGGTTCTGAAGTTGAAAGACCAGATTCTGAAATTGGGAGACCACCTCACACAGTTGGGAGACCGATGAGACGAGTCTGGCGACGATGAAATACTTTGACGACCAGTGGGACACTTAGGCGACGGTTTGAGCACTTAGGCGACCGATAAATCACTGGGCGAGTAGTAGGATACAGGGCGACGGTTTGGGCACTTAGGCGACGATAAATCACACAGGACACCTAGCCGATCGGTTTGGGCACTTGGGCGGCGGTGAGTAGGTTGGGCGACCACACTTGCGAGCGGTTGGTAGGCTGGGCGACCACGCACACTATTGGGCGACCAGCGCGATGCAGGCGAACAGACCAATATATATCTATTAAAATAGTAATTATGGAAGATCCAGCCGTTAGATTGATGTGAAATTTTAATTGTAGAAACCAGACTCAATTCTGCAACTAACACAAAAAGAATCAGGTCAATCGGATGTACGGATCTAAAGTTATGTCCTTTGCAAGATGACCAATCCGGGCGACCACGCGGCGATCGGGCGAGCGGGATATCAATCTAGGCGACCACAAATTACAGAAGATCTAACCGTTGGATTGATGTGAAATTTTAACTGTATAAACTAGATTCAATTATGAATCAAACTCAATAAGAATCAATCCGATCGGATCTACGGATCAAAAGATATTACCATCGCAAGATGATACCTTTGCAAAGAACCGAACTCCGTGATGAACTTCGTGACTGTTGTGATGAACAAAACTTTAAGCGATCGATCAACTATGCCGGAGCCAAGAACTTGTGAGAAAGATCTTTATTTTTGATCTGGTTACAGATACTCAAACAAAAGAGTACAACCCTAAAATCTTGCTCACGAATAAACAAGGGACACCTCCTCCTATTTATCTGAGCAATCTAACGAGATAGGATACAACTCCACTTCCAACATGGAAAGAGTTCGTATACATCTCAACTTGCCCAACGTGGCCAAAAACAACTCTTGCGCGTATGATCAGCCCTGCTTTGTAATTACGTGGCTAACCGACCTTCATGTGCATGTTCTCTAGCGAGCGTCCGCATGACATCCTTGACCACCAAGACCTCGATTCCTCCTTGAACCTAGTCTCGAACCTCGGTTCCTCCACAAACCTAGTTCGGTCCGTCATCGACCACATTAAGCCCTCGAGCAACACACGCACATGAATGAACAAACAACGCATCCGAGCACAAGTCCACGACTTGACTCAAAGTCAATCCATGCAACCACTCACATGAGTGCATTGCATCAAGCAAAGTCCATTATGCTATCACCAGCATAAACAAACGATCATTTGAGTACAAGTCCACGACTTGCCTCAAAAACAGTCCATGCAACCACTCATATGAGTGCATTGCATCAAACAAACTTCATCATACTATAACCAGCATGATAATCATCTCAATATAGCACGTGCACAGGCACCACACATGCCATAACCAAAATCACTTTACAATGCCAATTTCACCATTCAACCAATTTTTCATCACATGATCTCACAGGTTTTAACTGTACCAGTGGTGAAATCTTAGCGGGTATAATTACATGAGATGAAATTTTATAGGGGCCTTGTAATGATTTTTCTCTACCAACACACCAAAGGAAGTATGTATTTAGGCAAAAGGAGATAATCATATCTTGTGGGTAAAGCTGTACATCCTCTGCAAAGTTAAATCTAATCGATTAGACGCGTCCGCGGTCATGGGCATGCCGAGCAAGTCTTTCACAGATTAGATTTTGATATTTTAAAAATTGTTTTAGAAAAGTGATTTATAAGTGGAGAGAGTCTACATGTAGAAATTTGGGATGAAACTCCGGGTTGGAACCCGTGTTGAAAATGGATTATAACTCAGTTTTTACTATATCAATTATGCATTGAAAATTACGTATTGTATTTGAAATATTACTTTATGCTCAAATTAACCATAATAAGGCTCCTTTGTATCCCCTACATTAATACTGCATTTTCCTGTGTGACTTGCGGAGTATTTTTGTACTCACCTTTACTTACTTTATCTTTTTAGAGGAGTGCCTCTACGATGGTGACGATCAAGATAATTAGGCTGCTACCCCAGTTGATTGCCTGTGTTGAATCTATTGGGTCCTACTACTGGTTTTATTCTGCTTTCGCTGTAATCTTTTATTTGGTATGTGTGCCATATTTATTGTAAACTCTGATTATTAATAAAGTGCGTTGGATATGATATGTTATCATCTTTGTTGTGTGTACTAGTTTTTTCTGGACTAGTACAAAATACACAAAAGATTTTGGAAGTATTTTTCTAGGATCTGATATATATCTAGTGAGAATGGATATGTCCCTTTCTACGGAATTCCAAATGAGTCCTAAAAAGTGGGCAGACATATCTAGTGCAAATAGGACTCTAGAGCTGCACAATTATGATGGAAACCAACTGTAACAGACCGCTCTTTTCAGAGAGTGTATATAAGTACCTTCACAGCTACCCAAGATTTTAGCTGTAGATAACCAAGTGTACATTGCTAGACAAAAGAGCGAAAGCAAATAATTTATAGGTAAATTAAGGGCTTAACGGCCAGAGTTTTACAAAGGGTGCGGTTGACACCAGATACATTACAAAACACCCACAGAAAAGGCTTGAGCAGATGATCAAGGCCTTCAAAATCAAATATCATCGCCATCTACGATATCCTAGAATCCGTCGTCTTCTTGGAAATCTAGGGGGGTAGGAGGCTAGGGTGAGTACACAACAGTACTCAACAAACTACACAGAAATTCTAAATACTACATGCAGGGATAAACAAAGGTAGGTACAGGTTTTTAAGCATTATGGATGCAAGTTATCAAATACCAGTTTTTATTTTACATTTGAAACACAAACCAAAGAACAGATAATACCATAGGGGGTTAATTGCAAAGTTCAACTTTACGACAAGTTCTATTTGTGAAAACTACATGAGCGCAGTTACATGAATCACTCTAGATTAACTCAGCTTCATTAACCAGAAGCACGGCGTATTCAAATACCATTGATATCACTCTGCAGAGCTGCTCAGCTTTACCCACAAGATATCTTCGACTATTAGTGCCATACGCAAGTAACATGTAACATAAATGCATGCGGTCGGACTGAGATGATCATAGCCTTTTGTTGGACTTCCCTTCTTTAGCTCCTATCCAGTAGGTTACGTGGATCCACAGTCTCCAGAACCCACTGTCCAAGGCGAAAGACGCGATCTGGCCAACTATAGATACCTACTGTTGTGAGAACCGGCAAATGGCCAATCCATTCCCGTTTCACCTCGATCAATTTGCGATCCATTCACCAACCAGAATGGTAGCTACCTCTTATAGGTATTCCAAAAGGGGAGTACAATGTCTTGGTGTGTTGGAATAAGTCAATAAGACGTCGGCCCAACTTGTGGTTGGCGAGGCGAAGTTATTTACTTTGCCCAAGACATCGGTCCTTAAATGCCTGAGACTCAGCCAAATTACATACCACAAACCATTGGTACCCACTATACCAACCACCACACCACATCCTAGTTTCGTCATCGGTTGGAGGTTGGGCCAGCATCCACCTCCTGTGGTCCGCCCAACAATGTCCCCCTAACCATAGCAATTTTTGAAAATCACCCGAGCCAACTCTCAGATATTTTTTACATAAAAGAGCTAAAGTGAAATTATATTAGATGCTAATCTACGATGGTTCAATATTTTATAGCCTAGGGTTAAAAAAGGATTAAGGCGTAACAACAAGTTTAACATTGGGTTGTATCTAATCATGTCATTCTAAACTATCTCCTTTTGTAGTTTTCTAAAATACCAAAAATAATGCAGTACAGAAAATATACATATTACTGTAATGGAACTGGGTTCAATATGTTCAAGGGGTGTGGCTTGCCTTGCGAGGTCGAAGGTTCGCCAAAAGAGTAGTGGTCGACGTTGCGTTTGGTCCCGAACGGCTCTTGCGCCTAGTACGGCACCAAGAACTACTCCTGCTTCGTGAATCGCTCCAAGGGTTGCTCCAACGTTGGATCTAACACAAGAAAATGCAACTAATAAACAAACGAATAAAAGCAACAAAAGAAAGGAAAAGAAAAAAGAAACCAAAGAGAAAATGGCTGAAACAGGGTTTGGGGCATTTTGGGAATTTTCTGGACTTGGTTTGGCAGAACGGAGATTATTTTTGGACTCAGCGGTTTGAATTGGTCAAGAATATGTATTTTTAGGCATTTTTGGATTTTTGGAAATTTCGTGATTTTTTGTGGATTTTTCTGAATTTTAAATTAATTTCTGGATTTATTTGGAATTTAAAATCCAAAAATTAAAATAAAATAAAGAAATCGATTTCGAGGTGGGCATACAGGTGTTTGAGGCCCTCTTGTCTGCGACCTAAGCGCCTGCCCATAAACACAATGATCGGCCCTAGCGGCAGCAGCAGCGCCACGACCTGAGCACAGATGCACGCCTGAGCCCGAGTGACGGTTGGTGGCTGACAGCGGGGTCATGGCGTCGCGACGAGCCAAGGGCCTGACGTAGTGGTGAGGGAGAGTGAGGCGGCAGGCGGGCCCACTAACGAAGGAGGAAAAGGGGTGGCGACACGAGGAAGCGATGGTCTTTGAGTTGGGGAAGAAGATGGGGAAACGGTTGAGGAAGGGCTCGGGCGTGGGAAAGAGAAAGCGGGAAGGTAGAGCTGACCTTGGCGAACTCGATGCGGAGAAAAAGAGCTCGGCGAGGTTTATATAGGCTGTGGCGAGAGAGAAGCGATGAGAGGCGATGGCGGCGGCGTGGAAGGCTCGAGGCTCGCGGGGAAAAGGAGCTTAGCGTGTGGCGTGAGGCGAAGGTGGCAGGCGGCGATGCGACAGGGCGGCAGCGGCGATAGGATGGCGGCGCAGGTGATGGGACTGTAGCACGGCGGCGGGAAAGATGACACTGTTCATGAGGCGGGCGGTCGCGGATGCTAAGCGGTAAGGCGGCGAGTATGGCGGTAGGGGATGGGAAGCGGACGCGGATCTGAGCAGCCAGGAAGCGGCTGAGCTGCAGTCTTGAGTGAGCTTGGCGGAAGCGGAAGGGCCCATCTTGGGAAAAAGATGGGCCGAGTGAGGAGCAGATCGAGGGAGAGGAGAAAGCGAGCCGAGTGGGGAAAGCGGATTTCCCAAAAAGGAAAGTGGATTCGGGGAGATGGCCAAAAAGGGAAAGAGTCCAAATAAAGCTCAAACAAATTTAAATAAAATCCAAGAAATTCAAATTAACCTATTTTGAAATTTTGCGGTATTTCACCAAATGATTAAAAACAAGAAGTGAAACAAATACGGAACCTGCGCAAACCACGGCAGATGGGACCGATTACCAGTTTTGTACCAGCCAAACAACACCATCCGAAATTTTGAAGACGTGGGCGGTAACCAGCGGATTACCGATCTGAATTGGCCGGTTTATCACTGAAAAGGACAAAAGTAAGTTCATTTGATGCAAATATACAAATATTATCACATAAATATACTGCCTGTATAGAAAAATATAATCAACAAACAAGTAAAAAATGAAAGTATCAAATGTAGACAAAGCGATGGCCTAATAAGGAATGTGATTCATCTTCATTAACTTAACACTAATATTCCCGTATCTGTAAAACTTTACCAAAAAACTCTTGCATGGGTTCCCACCTTTGTCTGTGTAGAACCCCTCGTCGTCAACATTAAGAGTTTGTGCCTCTTTTCCCTCACACGTGTACCACGACGACTACTCGATGCACAGCATCTATTTATTGCTTAAGAGCTTAAACAAAACATACGCCCATAGCCTCCTCATATAGAGAGGACTTGTGCTAACACGAGGACTCCAATCCTAGCAGAACATCAAATCCCAAACAGAGTGAAGACACGAGGATTTGTGCTGACACGAGGACTTGTACAGAGTGAAGACGAGTTACACGAGTACAGACAGAAGAGATGAAGAGGCATCCTAATTCCTAACAGAGAAGTCGAAGAGGAGACACATGATCTACATCACTGAGCATTGATCCTTGGGTGTTGGGCCATAGGTTTCATCTTCGATGCCAAATACGCCAGCGTGTTCTGCTAGGATCCACACGATGGTTGTGAGCTCACCGCCACGGCTGAGTTGCTTGGCATGGGATTCCCTGCTGCATCGGATGGATACATGGATGAGCATACGCACCCACACGTCCAAGATAAACTCCAGCAGTTTGTCAGATTCGACGTATTCCCACAATACCGAAATCAATCTATTAAGTATTTGGTCAGATGCATCATCATCATCCCCGATCCCAACTTTCCTGCGAATTTCGCCGTCATCCTCATTTGCTAGCCGTGCTAGGAGCACCTTGGCACATCGAGTTCCATCTGATAGAATAACATTTTGTTTGTAAAGAGGGCTTATTTTTTTATCGTGGTACGGCCGTGCCATCTCTTGCAGGATGCAGGCAAGCTTCTGCTTTCTTGCTCTAGAACCAGGGTTACGTTTCTTCTCACGCCATATGCCCTGCAAAGCATGGCTGGTTGCTTTGAGCAGGTTGCTCAGCTTAAGGCCTGGTAGCATGTTGGGGCGTACAGCGACGAGGAACACCATGTAATCCGACAGTGCCTTGATCGCCTTCGCATGTGTGCACGATGCTGCATTTAGACCGCTGCACAAGAGGAAAACGCTCGTGGCGATGTGGCCGACAAGGATGTCCACTTGCAATTCAGGATCGAAGCCCAGAGCCTCGTCTAACTTGTTACGCCTCCTAAAATCCGCATCACCATATTTTGGTGGTGCTGGGTATTCTCCATATTTTGGTGATGATGGTGGTGGCTTGCGCTTACCGTATGCCAACTTCAGTTTTTCCCATATCCGGTCGAACAACAACTTCCTGACACACGGTGGAATATCAAGGCCCCCCAAGTGATGGTATTGGTGGTCCTTCCAACTGTCCTCCGATCCAACCTTCTTCGCCAGTGTCCTGCACAGGTTGGTCGTCTCATGAGTGCACTCGTGCAATAAGTTGTACTGCCCGATTCTGCCCGACCACATTCTGCAGCTAGTTGCCTCCTTGACAAGGTCAGACACGACGACACGACGGAGCCAGTGCCATCTCCTAGTACACACAAGTTGATGGCGAAGCCCAGCCCCATCCTTCAAGAATGCGTATGTCCCGGCCGACACTAGTGCCCTGAGCAGCCATCCCATGTCCAGCAGGAAGGTGGCAGCGAACAGGATGTAAGTGATATAGATGTCAGCCCTCCTCAGGCCATCTTTATTGCAGAACCAGAACAGCCAGAAGGCTGTGAGTGTGAAGAACGGCCAGGCGGCTCGGAAGACGTAGCCAGACCAGGTGTGGATCTTTTTTGCCTTGGTAAACAAGACGTCATACATGATGGAGAGCTCCATCTCGACCACCTTGCACATCTTCTGCCATCCATAAGGCCACCCGTCTATTCTGGTACGAGGATTAAGTGGATCCCCCTGGACCGAAGAATAATCAGCAAAGGCACCCTCGGTGATATGGAACAGGTCGTGAGCAACCAGCAGGGCTTGCTCACTATCCCGCCACAGGAATCTAGGAACGGAGGGCAACAGATGAATCTTGCCTGAGCTCTGGATGCTGCCCAGGTCGGCCTTCCATAGTGCCCATACCCTCTCCCCGTACTTGGTAATACCGACACAGAACATGATGACGGACGCCGCCAGAAAGGTCCCGCCGCCGCCGCCGATAATTATGTGCTTGTATAGGGCATAGACGGCTCCCCAGACCTGCGAGACGGCTTCTACCACCGGGCGCCCCGAGAGCGCATTGTCCTCCAAGGAGT
The DNA here is from genome assembly GCA_036346375.1 of Guadua angustifolia. Taxonomy (NCBI): domain Eukaryota; kingdom Viridiplantae; phylum Streptophyta; class Magnoliopsida; order Poales; family Poaceae; genus Guadua; species Guadua angustifolia. The sequence continues at coordinate 58,200,034 of CM070507.1, forward strand.
AGGCATTGATGTTGTCCGGGCGACCGAGGTGCATAAGGAGGAACGGCAACCAGAACGCGACGAGCTGCTGCTCGCGCGACGTGCTGCCGAGGAACAGTTGCCCGATGGTGAATGTCGCGACCCATTCGGCAAGCTGGTACGCCAGCCAGAGGATGCTCCTCCAAAAACCGGAGGCTTCACGCCGACGGATCCGGGCCAAGAGGATGAGGATGATATGTATGAATAAGCTCGAGAGGACCAAGAACCGGACCAGCCATTCAGTGATCAGCAGGTTCAGCAATCCAGCCATTGCTCCTGCAACGAAATTAATTACGATGGCATAAATGTCACATACGCATCCGAGCAAGTGTGATCGATCCACGCACACTGACGTACGCACATATGCCGCGGCAATTTAATTACAATGTAATACATACGTAACATCTGCGCTTGCATGCTAGCACCGTAGCGCGTCCAGGACAAAAATTTAACGAAACGAGATCATGTCCGAACGACGCTGAGGATACATACCGGCGTACGTGCAGGTCGGCCAATCGATGAATTAATTGATCTTCGAACTTCCACTTCACACAGTGATGATCAACAGCGCGCAGTTAGTGCTGTCCAGCTAGACCGTACGCCATGTACATTACCGTCAACATATCGACTGCAATGATCTCCCAGTTAAGCTCTTGCTCTAGTAGCACAAGCTAGTAAGGAGAGTAGCTAGGAAACTAGCTAGAACATGGTGCTCTCCGTATGGAATGTACGTGGTACTTAATACCTTCAGCTAGCTTAACTAAAGGCATGTGCTTATTAGATACAGCCTCAGCCCAACGCACTATCTAGCAATACTCTCTCCGGTCACACAAATAGTTATCGTTTTAGACATAGGTGTAATCAAAATTTTGAAACTTTTACTGTCGAAATTTTTTTAGATATTTCAATTGTATATATGAAAATCATATGTGTAGATTTGTCACAAAAAGTACTTTCATAAAATTATAGTTCTATTGGATTTTATAAATATATTATAATAGAAACTAATGGTCAAAACTGTGTTTTAGAGATCGTGTCGATGTCCAAAACGATAACTATTTATGACCAGAGAGATTAGTAACGCCTACACGGCTAGCAATTTCTATAAATAAATCTAATTTGTAATGCATTTTTATTAGATGCCTGAAGATGACAAGTAGATAAGGAAAGTAAAGCTTCACTTTCATAAGATGTCGAGTAGAATAATGTGTGATTTTCTAGTGGTTTTTCTTTTTTTAGATTAGCGTGAGAATTTCTAATATTTTCTGATTAACGTGAAGGTTTCCAGGAAACCTCCGATTAGTATATAAATAAATAAATAAATAATAATACTACCTTTCCTATTTCTTGAAGAGTTCACGCCCTCTGGATGATTTGAGCCGAGCCGGCCGTGCGGCTCGGCTCGGCCGGCCGGCTTGGCTCAACATTTTTTTTGCGTTTAAGTCCTTTAAAAATTCCATAATTACATATTAGTCATTTTCGTGTTTTTTAATGAAGAGAACCTTAAAAAAACGCGAATCTTTTGTGAGAGGATCCTAAATAGATGCCAAAAAAACGTAGTGGCATTTGGATCATTCCGGCTATTTTTTTTGCGAAAAGGGCCTTTTCGATTTAGCACGATCACGGATCTAGTTCAGGAAATCGCGAATCTTTCGTGAGAGGACCTTAAATAGATACCGGAAAAAAACGTGGTGGTGTTTCGATCAATCCGGCTATTTTTTATGAAAAGGGCCTTTTCGATTTAACACGATCGCGGATCCTTCATGAGCGAACGCTAGATAGATGCGAAAAAAACGTGATTTCGTTTGTATTCTTTCAGTCGTTTCTCTCATTTTTTCGACGATTTAAAAAAAAATCTGCTGAAAAAAAAAGAATTTTTTTCTACGAAAAACGTCACGCGCGACGTGTTACGCCGCGAAAAGTTTTCTAGTAGATCCTACATAATGCAAAGTTCATGTTCTGTGCAGATTCTCCCGCTCTCCCCACAAGTTGGGAAATTTTTTATGCAGATTGCAGAAGTGAGAGATTGGAACCTCATGCTTTCTGCTGATACTTACAGCCCACTGGAACAGCAGTACAGCGCATGCACATTGGCATATCCTCCTGTGTAGTGGGATCACTGCTCTTCAGTAGTAAATTGTGAGACTTGGGAGTTGGGACTGGTTCCAAATTCTTTGCAGTACACTCAAGTCCCGACATCCGTATGCGCTGTACTTACAGCCTACTGGAACAGCAGTCCTTTTCTTCTTATCAGCAGCATAATTTCTTGCAATTCCTGGTGATTAATTATAGGGACTTAGCTAAAGTAACCCATCTGAACTTTAACGTAGGAGGGAGGTCTTACTTGTCGGACTCACATCCGTAGTTTGCCACAACTAACTATGATTTGATGTGCAGTGACAAAAGCAATGGCCAGCAAGTGTGGTGTCTAAGGTAAAACATGCTCTGATTCTCACCTATCATTGTCGAGAGTCAGTGTAGGGGTTTGAGATATTGCAAGCTGGCCCACAATTAGGAGGAAGACCATTCGACATGGAATGCTCTCTCAAGTACAATACATGTATGTGTCACTCTCAGAAAATTCGATGACCACCATTAGTTAGTCTGCAGTTTCGTGCCCAATTTTTCTGCTGTCTTCCGTGGCGTGGGAGAACGGAGACGGCTCCCAGCTAGAAGGAATCGAAAGTAACCACGAAAATGCAGATGCTTCAACGTGGATGTAGCCTGCCATGAATTTTTTTTAAATAATATTATTTTATTTCGAAATTGCGACATTAATACTAGCATTAAAAAAATTGCAGAAATAATATACGGTCGCCAAACCGTTTAGGCGAAAATAGTGAAATCGCCAAACCGTTTGGCGATAATAGAATAATCGCCAAACGGTGGCGACAATAGCCTAATCCCGCGTTTTGAACCGTTAACAGCCAGGTTAGGCAGTTGTCGTCAAACCGTTCGGCGACCATTATATAATCGCCAAACCGTTCGGCGACTATTATATAATAGTCGCCGAATGGTGTGGCGACAACATCTGACACAGCAACAAGCGGCATTAACGGTTCAAAATACAGGATTAGGCTATTGTCGCCCACTGGTTTGGCGACTACCCTATTATCGCCAAATGGTGTGGTGACTACACTATTATCGCCAAACGGTTTGGTGACCGGATATTATTTCTGCAATTTTTTAAATATGAGTATTAATGTCGCAATTTCGAAATAAAATAATATTATTTAAAAAAAAATTCGCCTGCCATCTGTAAGCTTGCTTTGGCCATTTCGTCCTAACATCACATATGCTAGCTGGCCGTCAACGAGCTAGCTATGGCAAGGACTTAAGATCGATAAACGGAAACTTCAGAAATGTCTTCTTATGTATAAAACATTAACGGATTTCTCTTCAAATTAATTTAGGTACGTTAAGAAGTTCTCCGAAAGACGGTAGCTCCAACATCCGAGATCGAAATTACACTGAAAAAAGAAGCAGGACATACATGACAAGAAGTTTCATGGATACTGTACAAAAAGATCGATCTTCTTGGATCATCCATATTATTAAGTTGTATGCACCAACCAGTTCACCCAAGAGCTTAAGCTGATGAGGAAAGGTGGGCAATTCACTTATACTTCAACACTCCCCCTCACGTGCAGGCTCTCTCAGGCCTAGGACGTGGAATAGAAGTGGGCTACAATTATTTTTTAAAATTGCGCCGGTTATCTTGAACTTGAGACCTCACCCAAGAGCTTAAGCTGATGAGGAAAGGTAAATAATTCACTTATACTTCAACACGTATCCACTTTTAGGAGGGAGAAAAGCTGAACATGAATATATAATTAACCAACTTTTCTTTCCTTTTTCTCTCTCTTGCTTACTACTTTGATGATATTTATGTGTAAATCAAGACCTTTCAAGTGGCAAAAGCAAAAGAGAGCGGCTCAGTTTTCCTCTTGGACCATACCCATCTCCAATTCGTTTACTTTGCAAGAAAGCCTTGCCTAGTAATAATAAGATTCCGTGGCCTGTAGCGGTGGGCACCGATCGTGAGACCATGTTACGTACGTCCTTTAGCTAATCAATATACATACTGTATATTCTAGTAATTTAATTTGAACTTTCAACAATAGGACCGCCGGGTAGGCAGCACGCTTTATTTGCAATTACAGTAACGAGATTTCAACCCCGGTTCAAAGTGCCGAGTGAACAATCGAGGAAACATTGAAGTTTTACGTAGTCTTTTTGGTTTGGTAGATGATTTCTGAACGAAAGATTTCAAATCATTCCGAGCGTGGTTTGGAATGCAATTTTCCGTACAAAAAGATGCCTTTCACACGTTTCAATAGAAGCATCATTCCGAGCGTGGTTTGGTATGCAATTTGAATGGTCTTATACAAAAATACAAAACTTACACGTGGATTTAACGATATTTTTTTATTATACCTTTATTTATTCTTTTTTTATCATAAAAATTTATCCCCTTACATTTCCCAATTTCATCGTAAACTAAATCCTAGAGAGTAAAAAATTTATAAATCTTATTAAAATCGTATTTTATAAAAGTTTTTTAAGACAAATTTATATGTATCATTTTCATGTGTATTAAAAAATATTTATAGGAAAATTTAGAAATTTTAACTTTCTGCATGTACCACGGGATTCACGCTCCCGAGACGCACCGCACACATGCGCGCGCACCTCGTCACACCGCTCGCCCCCCAAACCGATTCCCTCCGTGCTGCAGTTCTACCATGATTCCATGAACCAAGAGAAATTAGTAGCCTTGTAACACTACGATGTCTCATGGTGCAGTGCACCTGGTTTACCATCTTTAGAGAATTCCGTACCAATGGAGTGGAGTAACTTGCCTACTGTGCAGAGGTCAATGTAAGGGCTATGGAGGCATGGACCTCGGTGCATGCATCATAGAGCTCTTGGTCCATGGGGCAGATGGGGAATGTACGTGTGATCCATGGTGAACTAGGTTCACTTCGTAGCACGGAAATCTAGGCAGACACTTCATTCCTCGTGCCTTCTTTTGAGGCAAAAAGGAGAGATGAGGACGAAAAGATATGCACTAATCTCATCTTTTCATCACTACTAGACCTTCGGTCACTACGCCATTCTCAGCCTAAGTTTTATAGAAATTTTATTTTTAATAAATGAGATATTACATAGACAAAAGAGGTGATATGGCAACAAATTTATGAGAAATGAGGAGAGTTGAGTTTCATGGGGATGAAACCTGGTGTACACGATTACCAAGTGCTTTGAAATTGGGATAAAACCCCACTGAAAGGGATTTGTTTTATCTCCACACATTTTCTAGATCCCGTGTGGCCATGTTGTAGTGTGCTAGATATAATTGCAAGTGGCTACACAATTTATATGGCACATTTGATCACAACACCATACAACAATTAAATGTTATGTCATGCCTATGAAACTGCAAAATGAAACTATGCATTGAGAGATGTTTCATTCATCAACCCAAATATCTAAATATGACGTGACATTTATCGAAAACCGTGTAACGAAACTCTCCATTGAGAATGGCCTCATATGGTACGATTAGGGCGGATAATATGTGGAGAGGAATAAAGGTAGCCAGGTTGTATCTATATATAACAAACACAATCGGTGATATTCGACGCACCTCCTTCGTATTGAGGGTAAAAAGTCTCACAATAATCTTAAATTCTATAAATTCTTACATTAATCAAAAGAAAAAGATAAGCATTTCTACCACTTATTTTGGTAAGGCTAAATTATAACGGTTGTAGATTAATCATATACAACGAATACAATTGTTTTCAATCATTGGAAGTAAAGTTGTATATCATATATAAATAGGGTTATATAACAAATACAATTGTATTTCAATCACTAGTCTTCAACCCATCCATTCGCATGCGCTACTTATTTTCGATTCTTATTTTAATTTATATTCATATTTAATATAATCAACACTAACTTTTAACTTAGAATTTAAATTGCTTCAAAATTCAAATGTAGACATTGATTGTCAATGATATTTGAAATTTAAAACCTCTTTCGAAATCAAATGGGCAAAACACATATTACATAGTGTTTGGAAAGGAAAGGTAAGAAAAATGAAATCAGATGTTTATTTTTCTTTGTGAGATGTGAACATGACAAAACCATGACTTCTACGCATGGAATTAGCCTTTGGCCTTGCATGTTAGGCATTATATTGAATTAGGAGTAATTTTTGCATTATTATTTTATTCCATCTTTCCATATTGAGGACATAACATTCTTCTTGTTCTAAATATATTAAACTTTTATTTCTGTAGTCTTAGCACTATGGACTTCCATGATCTAGTATAACACTATGCAATATTTAAACTTTTTATTTAGTTGGATGACACCTTGGAATGCAATACCATTCACAATCTACAAACATAAAAAAAAAACAAAAAGTGAGATGATTTGAAATCTTTTGAAATTTTGACCACCAAAATTTTTTAGATATTTAAATTACATATATGAAAATCATATATGTATACTTGTCTCAAAAAGTACTTTCATAAAATTATAGTTTTATTGGGTTTTATAAATATATTTTAATAGAAATTACTGGTCGAAACTGTGTTTTCGAGATCATGTCGATATCCAAAACGACAACTATTTTTATGGCCGGAGAGAGTAGTATCTAATGTATCTTTGTTTGCTAAGTGCAACTCCCTTCGTCTGTCTGCACTCCTTCATTTGGTATCATCCAAAACCCTATACATGTGACATCAGTTTATATACAGCCTAGAATGACCACTGGCTGTGTGTCTGTAGTTGCTTTTTGTCGTTTTAGGGAATACTTCTTGTTAGTTACAGCAAGAGACCGAACTAATTAACAAACGATAAATTAATTAATATGAATAAAAAAAGAGAGGAATCTACCACGACAGCAAGCAGGTTGCGATCTGTCAAATGACCGTGCGTAGCAGCGGCGTATTTTTTTTAACCAAATAATTAAACCGTGTCATGTTTATAAAAAATAAAATTACACTCTTGAGTTGTCACTAGAAAGACAGAAGCGGGGAATGGCATGGCCAGAGGAAGCAAGTGTGGGTGGAAAGAGAGATGCGATTGATTTCCTTTTTATTAGCGAGAGGTGGGAGAGCGTGTTACGATCTGCGGTCCATATGTCGGCATGTACTATTTTTTTAGTGAGGAGAGGAAGGATAGACGATCATCACCGTCTCGTATTTATCCTTCGTGATGCTTGTAAATGCTGGTGTGTTGCCTTTTGAGTTGTCCTGTTGCCGTTTCATTAGCCTGCACTAGTCATTGATTTGTACGCATGCACGGCTAGTAATATCTATAAATAGATCAAATTTGTAACACATCTTTATTAGACGCTTGAAAACGACAAGTAGGTAAAAAAAACAAAGATTTACTTCCATAAGATTCCGTGGCCTGAAACGGGGGGAACAGATCGAGAGACCATGTTACGTACGTACGTCCTTTAGCTAGTCAATATACTGTATATTCTAGTAATTTTGATCTTTCAACAATAGGACCGCCGCCGGGTAGGCAGCACGCGCGCTTTATTTGCAATTACAGTAGTATGCTTGTCATTAATTATCCTTAACCTTTCAGAGTTGAGCATTTTAATTTGGAGAGCAACTACCCTACGCTATACCGTTGGGAATCACTTCCAACGGTATAGCATGTTTCATTAGGTTCACGGGTAAGTTTCATTGCTAGGTTTTACAGGTAAGTTTCATGATGTTTCACGGATAAGTTTCGTGGGTTTTATGAGGTTTTCAAGTTTCATAGATAAGTTTCAACCAAAGGTTTCATGTTTCACGAGTAAGTTTCATCAGAGAGCAGAAGCTATACCGTCCAAACGGTATACCGTTGGTTAGTTTTTCTCTTTAATTTGCCGCCAGCACGTATGTCGTATATGGTACCAAGCACATGCAAGCAGCAGGCAAACAGATCTATGAACAAATCGCTGTAGCAAACAACTGTGGAGTGGGACAAGTTGTACTAGTCCCAGGTACACGAGGGAGAGCTCCACCTCGACCACCTTGCACATGTCCTTGCATCCATGACTGAACAGTTTTCTACTGGTATCACGCTTAATTAGACCAATCCTTTCCTTTTTTAGAATACGTAAAATACTTACAAGATGTGATAATCTATCTATCTATCTATCTATCTATCTATCTATCTGTCTGTCTATGATTAAAGGAAAGAGTTCCATATCAAGAACAATCTAAGCTAATTTAAGCAAACAAACTGTGGACGGGACAAGCGGTACTAGTCCCAGACTCCCAGGTGCACGAGGGAGAGCTCCACCTCGACCACCTTGCACATGTCCTTGCATCCATGACTGAACAGTTTTCTACTGGTACCACGCTTAACTGGACCAATCCTTTCCTTTTTTAGAATACGTAAAATACTTACGTATAATCTATCTATCTATCTGTCTGTCTATCTATGATTAAAGGAAAGAGTTCCATATCAAGAACAATCTAAGTTAACTAAAATTTGAAATAAAAATTAAGGAAAATTAGCAATTTGACTTCTATACGATCCATCTATCTATACCTATACTAATTAGATACTATAAGAAAATTCCCATGTAAATTGGTAAAAGAGAAAAATATCTAACTATCTGACGAGCACCTGGGACAGGGGTATCCCAGCGGCCCGTTAAAAAACGAATGGGCCGCCTCGAAGCCCGAGCCTCGACTGGAGACCCCGCTCGGGGATATCAGGTCTCCAACTAATCCGACCTCGACAAAAGGCCCGAATCACGCCACGGGCCGGACGCCCTCCAAGCTACAGCTCAGACGGCCCACGAGGTAATCCGACCAGCAGGTCGGACCTCTCGAGGGCTCGGCGCCGTTCCTATTGTTGTTTCCGAGGAACGGACGTCAGATCATCGACAGCCACCCCCCTATCACGGGTACCTACCCCACTGGTACAACGCCTCAGCGCGACCGCCTAGAGGCGGGCAACCCTTTCCCGAGGCGGTAGGTGGCCGAGGCAACGCCGAGCTCATCGGCGGTCCTGAGCGATGGTGGAACAGCGCCCTCGGCGACCCGTCGGCGCTCCCACGTCGGCATGAAATTTGGTCTTGCGAGGCGGTACACGCTCAGCGACACGGAACACTCCGCCGCTCTCTGTATCCTCTGGTCCAGCGAGGAAGACACGACCACCGTCAGGCGTCAGGCCCGAGGACGAGACGTCAAGGTTGAAGACCAGACTCCCAGGCGTAGGGTGCCCCATCCTTCTTCTCTGGACTCCCATGTAACCTACTACCCCAAGCTGTATAAGGGGAAGCAGGGCCCTTCGGAGCGGAGAGGGCCTTTACGATATAGCGATAGAGATGCAGGCAAACCTTCTTCCTCGGACTCCGGCACTCACATCCATCTTGACCCCTTCCGCATTGCGAGACCCAAGGCCGGACCTCGCCCTTAAGCTTGTAACACGATCTGACCCTCGTATCAAGAGCAATATCGACCACCACACAAAGCGGGTAAAGGATTTTCAGCCGAACGGTATACATCTTGGACCCCGTTGGTTTAACCATTCGGGGAGGCGGGATCGCGGCCCCTAGACTTACAAATTTACTTGCCGGTTTCACGAAACACCGACAGTTGGCGCGCCAGGTAGGGGCCCCGCGCGTCATCAGCGTCTTCGGATTCCCATACGCTTCCCTGATGGCTTCCTTCGCTGGCGGCGATACGTTCGCACCGGGGAGCTTGATCCGTTTCGGCTCCTTCGACTTCGTCGCCACCACGACGGGAGAGCTGTTGCTCGCCCCGGCCACTTCGAGACCGAGCCCCGTGGTACAGCCCCGTCACTGCGCCCTCGGAAACCGGATCGAGGCCCTATACGAGCCTCGGCGCGGAGTTCACCGCGAATGGGCCTATACGGGCGGCGCCGTCGCCTCCCGCGGGTTCGCACCTCGTGGCAATGGCCGGCTACGCGCCGGCCTCCGTCCACGAAATACTAGAAAGCTCTTCCGACCACGACTCCAACTCTGACGCGAAGCACGACTCGGAGGGGCTGTACTCTCGTGAGTGCCACATGGCCGGCGCGACCGAGCAGCCGACTGCGACTTCCCCGAGCCAAGAGGCCCACCTCCAGCGCACCGAAGCGCAAGAGGAGGGCCACTAGCGGGAACAAATCGGACACCCCCAAGTCCAACACGCCGAGCTCCACCAGCAACACCAGGAGCTGGAGGCTCGGCGACGAGCAGCAAAGCCTGAGCCGACCAGTGAGCGAATCCCTCCCCCAGTACTAGGGCAGCGTGCACGCGCCGCCAGTGCACCAACAAGCTGGTGAGGGACGGAGGCCGTTCCTTACTTCCCCATCGAGCGAACCGCGCGACCTCAATGTTGCTCCATGGCATCCCCGAGCCGAACGAGCCCGAGGCTAGGGCCACCTACCAGCACCTCCGGGAACTGGTAGAACGTGCGGCTGTGCAGCCCGTGCCACCCTGTGGCTCTCACCATTCGGGGTCTCAACCAGGCCTCCGAAGCCAGGCTCGCCAAAGTCCGGCAAAGACCGCACCGCAGCAGGAGCGGCCTTAGGCCTCGTATACCCCGGCACGCCGGCGCCTCGGCCGCGACCACGACTACTGGGACACCCTCGGCCTTACGGAAAAGGGCCCGGTGGGGCGGCGGCCCATTCATAGGTCATGGGCGAGATAGGCACATAGCCATGATCCAGCTGGGCGGCCCGTCAACATCGCCAAGTACACGGCGGCGACTAACCCCGGTGTCTGGCTGGAGGATTACAGGCTCGCCTATCGAGCCAGTGGAGCTACTAATGATCTTTTTATCATTCAGTACCTCCCCATTTACCTGGCGGACTCGGCTCGAGTACCTACATGAGGACCATCGAGGCGGGCGACTGAAGCGTCTTCGTCGAAAATTTCGAGTGCGTATAAGTGCCACAGGAACTCTGAGACTGAAAAGCAAGCGGCGGCAGGAAGCAGCTCGGGACTATATCGGCTTCTCCCGGCGGTCAATGAACTCCCGACATTAGCGACGCCGACGTCGTAGGGGCGTTCATTTATGGCACTACCTGCAAGGCCTTGGTATATAAGTTGGGTTGCATCAAACCCAGGACCACCAAGGAGCTGCTCGACATCGCCACCAACCACGCCTTCGGCGAGGAGGCCGTGGGGGCCATCTTCGATAAGGGGAAGGCCAAGCGCGAGTCCGGCACCGAACCTACCGCCCCCTCTGACCACTCCGATAAACGAAGACGGAAGGGGAAACAGGCTCGCGAGGGCCACATGGTCGCAGCCACCGACCGCCCTGCCCAGCAGCAGGCGCGATAGGTGCCCGACCACTTCGAAAAGTTAATGGAGAGCCCGTGCGAATCACGGGTATCTCGTCAAACACAAATCACAGGAATGCGAGGTCTGGCGCTTCCTCTCTGGGAACCCCGCATAGCCGCGGGGCAAGGAAAAAAGCGGGCCCGGCGATGGGGCGGGGAGAAGAAGGCCGGCAGCGGGTTCCGGAGCCCGACGGATGCCTTATGATCTTGGCGGCGGAGAGCTCGCCGACAAGCGGCGACAAAAGCTTGCCTATCGCGAGGTACATATAGCGGCCCCGGCGTGCCAAAATACCTCCGATGGTGGAGTCCCGATCACCTTCGATAGGAAAGACCACCCGACCATCCCATAGCAGGAAGATATCCGCTTCGTCGTCGACCCCATCGTGGGGCCAGCGCCTCACCAAGGTGCTCATGGGGCGGCGGCGGTCTCAACATCATGTGCGTTGAGGCGCTCGGCATACAGGGGTCCCTCGCTCGACCTGCGGCCGAGCAAAGCGCCTTTCCGCAGTGTCATCGAGCCATGAGCCTATCCGCTCGGGCGGTCGACTGCGCGTCACCTTCGAGGGGCAAAACTTCCGCCGAGAACCTCACTTTTGAGGTTGTGGAGTTCGCGGGCTCCTACCACGCTATCTTGGGGAGGCCGTGCTACGCCAAGTTCATGGCGGTCCCCAACTATACATACCTGAAGCTGAAGCTCCCGGGGCCTCGAGGAGTGATAACCGTGGCCTCGTCCTCTCAGCTTGCCTTCAAGCTATGGCCAAGCGATTCTGGTAGCCGGCGGTCATCGCATCCGCCGAGCTCGATAAATCTTGGAGAAGCCTCGGGCCTGCCGGTTCGACAAGTCGGGGCTGGATCCTTGAGTCCGCAGGGGACACGAAGAGGATCGCGGTCGACCTCGAGGACCCAACCAAGACCGTGCGGGTGGGAGCCGCTCTCCCCGCCAAATAGGAAAACGCGCTCGCCGACTTCCTCCGCGCGAATCGAGATGTCTTCGCATGGAAGACCTCCGACATGCCAGGCATCCCGAGGGAAGTCGCCGAGCACACGCTCAATATCCGACCTGGCGCGAGGCCGGTCGCCCAGCGCTTGCGCCGATTCGACGAAGAAAAGCGCAAGCTCATAGGGGAAGAAGTAGCCAAGCTTTTGGAGGCAGGGTTTATAAAGGAGGTATGCCACCCTGAGTGGCCTGCAAACCCCATCCTTGTAAAAAAGAAGTCCGGGCAATGGAGAATGTGTGTTGATTACACGAGTCTGAACAAGGCGTGCCCCAAGGACCCTTTTCCTTTGCCTCGAATCGACCAAGTCGTTGATTCCACCGCGGGGTGCGAATCACTGTCCTTTCTGGATGACTACTCCGGCTACCACCAGATTATGATGAAAGAGTCCGACCAGCTCGCGACTTCTTTTATCACTCCGTTCGGCTCGTTACATTGCGTGCGATGCCCTTTGGTCTGCAGCGGGCGCTACATACGGCGATGTATGTACACTGTTTTAACGACCAAATTAGCGTAACTGTCGAGGTATCGTGAAGCGATATCGTTGTTAAGACCGAAAGGGTCGGCGACCTCATTGCCGACCTAGAGGAAACCTTTGCGAACCTCCGACGGTTTCGCATAAAGCTCAACCCCGAGAAGTGCGTTTTCGGGGTTCCCAAAGGAAAACTCCTCGGCTTCATCATTTCCGAGCGCGACATCGAAGCCAACCCGGTGAAAATTTCTGCGATCATGAAGATGGGTCCGATCGCCGACCTAAAGGGCGTCCAGAAGCTGACCGGATGCCTCGCCGCCTTGGCGCTTTGTGTCGCGCCTCGTGGCGGGATGCCGCTCTACAAAATGCTCAAGAAATCCGACCAGTTCAATTTGGGCGAGGAAGCTTCGAAGTCCTCGATCGGTGAACTTTCTGACCTCGCCCGATCCTAGCGCCGGCGTGTGCGAACCGCCGTTCCTCTATATTGCCGCCACGACCCAGGTCGTAAGCGCGGCACTCGTCGTAGAACGGGCGGAGGAAGGCCGTGCGCTCAAGGTACAACGGCCGGTCTACTTCGTCAGCGAGGTGCTCTCCGAGTCCAAGGCTCGATACCGCGAGTGCACGAAAGTGCTCTCTGCGGTACTTATCGCAAAGAGGAAGCTGATCCATTACTTCAGCCGGCACCCCGTTTCTGTGGTAACTTCCTCGCCGCTAGGCGAGACCGTCCGCAACCGCGACGCCTCGGGAAGAGTTGCCAAGTGGGCGCTCGAACTCAACGGCCACGACATCTTATTCGTCCCCAGAACAGCGATCAAATCGCAGGTTCTGGCCGACTTCGTCGCAGAATGGACCGAAGCCCAAGCGCCGCCAGTGCTTGAGGACCCCGAATACTGGACGATGTATTTCGATGAGTCCTACACGAAAAACGGAGCAGGCGCCGAAGTCGTCATCGTTTCTCCACTCGGCAACAAGCTCCAGTATGCCATCCGGCTATTCTTCAACGCCACCAACAACATCGCAGAGTATGAGGCCCTCATCAACGGTCTCCGGATCGCAGCCGACCTCGGCGCGCGACGGCTTTACGTGCACGGTGACTCCAAGCTGGTGGTCGATCAAGTCATGAAGGCCACGGAGCCGCGGGACCCCCGCATGGCGGCGTACTGCCGTGAAGTACGCAAGCTTGAGGAGAAGTTTAAGGGGTTCGAGCTCCACCACAGCTACCGACGTTACAACGGCGAGGCCGATTGCCTTGCCAACCTCGCCTCCAGCAAAGGACCGGTCCCGTCCGGGATCTTCGTCCACGACCTCCACCAGCCATCCATCCGCCTTAACCCGGTGGAGGAACAAGCAGTCGATCCACCGAGCGCGGCCACGCCGGCCGCCGAACGGCCGATTGCACCACCATGCGGATCGGACCCAGACGTGCTGATGGCGGACTCCGACTGGCGGAAACCCTTCGTCGACCGATTGACGGATGGATCACTCCCCGCTGACCCGGTCGAGGCCCGGCGCCTCGCTCGGCGGGCGAAATCATTCGCCTTGATCGGGGAAGATCTCTACAAGAGAAGCCCGTCTGGAGTCCTCCAGAAGTGCATCTTAGCCGATCAGGGGAAGGAGTTGCTGCTCGACATCCACGGCGGGGTGTGCGGTCATCACGCCGCGCCACGGTCTCTCGTGGGGAAGGCCTTTCGTCAGGGTTTCTACTGGCCGACCGCCGTAGCCGATGCCGAGCAGATCGTTCGCACCTGCGAGGGATGCCAGTTTTTCGCCCGACAAACACACTTGCCTGCGCAAGCCCTCCAGACGATCCCCATCACGTGGCCGTTCGCGGTTTGGGGACTCGACCTACTCGGGCCCTTTAAAAAAGCACCCGGGGGTTTCACCCATCTTTTTGTCGCGGTGGACAAGTTCACCAAGTGGATAGAAGCAAAGCCGGTCACCTCTATCACGTCCGTGCAAGCGGCCGACTTCTTCCGCGGCATCGTTTGTCGGTTTGGAGTCCCGAACTCCATCATCACCGATAACGGCACACAATTTACGGGGAAGGAATTCCTCGAGTTCTGCGATGACTTCAACATCCGTGTCATTTGGTAATTGTGGCCCATCCCGGACCAGCGGTCGGTAGAAGGACAAGCGGTATGATCCTCAAGGGCTCAAGCTGCGAATCTTCAACCGACTGAAGAAATTTACGGGACGATGGGCGGCCGAACTGCCCTCTGTCCTATGGAGCTGCGGACCATGCCGACTTCGATCGACCGAGGTTTACCGTTTTTCCTAGTGTTGGGGCGAAGCCGTCTGCCCGGCCAGACCTAAGTCTGGCGCCCCAAGACTACAAAGGCTTCGGCGAGGCACGGGGCTCGAATCGCGGACAAGATCCGTCGACCCGGCTTCGATGGTAGCGATATCGCCGTCTGCGGATCGACCAAATGCCAGCGAGCGTTGCGGTGATATCCACGGTCGTCGAGTCATGATCGGGCATTCAACGTTGGCAACCTAGTCCTGCGCCAAGTCCAGTCCAACAAGGATAGACACAAACTTTCACTACCGTGGGAGGGTCCCTTCACCATTGCGGAAGTTATCCGACCCGGCACCTACCGACTCAAAGACGCCAACGGCGACATCCTTTCGAACGCTTGGAACATCGAAAAACTCAGGCGGTTCTACCCGTAAGGTTTTCCCTTGGCCCCCCGACCTACGTGCGAGCGGTTCTAGCGAATATAAGGGAAAGGAATATGAAGGCCGAAACATTGAGCGAAACTGGATTCCCCACAGAAAGGCGCTATATTCCCATCAAGAGCACAGGTACATCAAACAGAAACAAAACATAACATTACGACGAACCTACTCCTACGGCTATGCTGTCCAAAAGCGGGAAAGAGTGCAAAAATCTGCAAAACAAGGATCGGGGGCGCGGTGACCAAGAAGCGGCAGCTCGGCGCGGAGTTACCTACTTTGCATGGCGAGTTTAGAAGCGGCGGCGAACTCCTACTCCGAAGCATTGGGTCCCCAGAAGGACCCTTCACCCGACATCACTCCTTCAGGAAGGCAACTTCGCCACAACCGCCGGGAAGATCGGGAGACAACGAAGAAACGGCGAAAGCAAACCAACACCCCTGGTGCCCTATCTTTTATACATAGCTGCGGTCCGGACGAGCGTCGCTTCGAATAAAGCACCGCACATCTCGTCTTCCCTCTGCTCCGAGACGCGACGCTCATTAATTCTCCACTACGCGCTCAATGCCGACAAGACGCCGCCAGACAGGAGCGCAGCACCCCGGGACGGGAGCCCAGAAAAGATAAGACACTCGACCCTCGATCTCCCTTACGTTTAAATTTAAGATTCAGCGCTACGTGCTGACCACAACTTGGTCCCCACGCACCGCTCGGGGCCCCGGGGGATAAACGTTACTCATGCACTCACAAGGGACGGCAACCCGACCAGCCGTCGATCTCTCCCTAGCGGTAGTCCTCTCGACCCAAGCACCACGACCTACGCCCCAGCGGCTACGGTTGCTAAGTGGCGCCTCGCGGAAGAAGGAAATGCCCACACGGGACGATTCACAGTTGGACGGGCACACTCTTTTCCCACCCGAAGTGTGAGCGAGCGTTTTTACCCCAAGTTTCGTTCTTATCCTTTTTTGCGCCTCCCTTAAAAAGTACTAACTTCGTCGGCGCCGGGCGACCCCATGATTCGAGGCTATAGTGCGCGAGTGTCCCTCAATACAAAGGAAGCGCGAAAGACCAGGACAAACTCGCAGATGACATTAAAACGAGCCCCAGTTCATTACACGTCAAACTTTTTACTTCATTAAAAAGTAATCAGTTTTCATTCATACTCCCCGTGGAGGACGCTCTGCGGCGATATCTCATCGGCGATTGCCCTGGCGTGCAACTCGACTTGGAGCGCGAAGCTTTCGACTTCCTCGTCGGTCCGATTCCCGGCGATCCCGCTGCTAATCTTTTCCAGGTCGAGACCGTTATAAAAGGACATGGTGCGAACAAGCGCAAAGGAGGCCCCAAGTACGGCGCCTATGTTCACCGAGCTCTCAACATGCCCCGGCACACGAGCTAGCTTCGGTCTGGCGACTTGTGCTCGCCGCGACTCGAGCACTTTCGATCATGAGCGATCGGCCGACCTTCCCTAGAGTACCGGTTCGGCAGCTTTCGGACCGACCGTCCTCCGCCGCCCGAAGCGTCGTCTGCATCGCCTCCTTTGCGGCCATCGCCGCATCACGTCCGCGCCTCCGTAACGTCGCTGAGGCTCTTTTGCAACTCTGAGGATCGAAGCGATATCAGAAAGCGAACCCGGCTGACGGCGTTCGTAAAATCAACCAAAGTATCGGTTCCTCACCAGCTGCGGAGCTCGTCATGGCCTCAAGCCTGGCCCGGGCCTTCCCATCAAGTTCTCTCACCGCGGCCGCCTCCTCCTGAGCGACATCCCTGGCGCTCCTGGCCTCCGCTAGGAGGGACTCAAGCTCGGACATCCTCGCCCTCTGGGACTGGTTCGTCAGGCGTTCCTGGTGCAAGACCTGGAGGATCTGATCTCGCGACCGGCGGACCTCCTCTGCTTCGACCGCTCGCGCGTCACAGCCTCTCGAGCCTCGCGCGATTCGAGTCGGTGGGCCGCGACCCTCTTCGGCGGCCGTCGTCCGGTGCGTGCGGCGCCGAAGAACTGGACTTGTCCTCGGCCCCCCCTCGGTATTGCATAGCCAACACCTGTCGACTCACGGAAAAAACCGTCAAAAGTTCGGAGATGGGAAGCCCCGGAGCACGACTCACCACACTGGTCGGATCAACTCCTCCGGTAGCAGCGTCCATCACCCTTCCGGAGGATTGAAGGAGCGACCGGGTCTACCAGTCCGGCTCATCTCATCCACGACTGCAGAGAGCCGAGTCGGCGGGAGCTCCTCCACGGTCTCGGCTTCATCATCAAAACATCTGTTGACCCATGGGCGGGTCGTCGCTGGCGAGTTAATGCGGGTAGGGGTGGCCGGGGGGATCCCCCGGTGGTCGCCCGACAATTACGCCGATGGAGGAGTAGTCTACATACCGGCGCTCGGTATGACCGTCAACATTTGAGCCGCCCCCTCCAGAGAGTCCCCAGACGGCGGCGGCATCAAAACCGCCCCGGTCGGTGACCCTCCATAGCAAGCGGCGAAGTCCTTCCCGCCTTCGCCGGCCCCGAGCGGCGCCATATCACTAACGATCGTCGGGGCTCCGGCGTCGGGGTCGGCCGGCGACCAGTAGCGGCCGGGGCGGCGCCCGACACGCCGGCGGCGCGGGCATGGCCGATGACACCGTTTCTGCCGTTTGCTCTGCATCGGCGGCGCCCGCTTCGACTTCCGTCGATGGCGAAGCGAAAGCGATCGGTATGCCGCCAAACCCGCCGCCGCCGCGCGCGCCGCCTCCATCAAGCTTTCCCCCGCGAAGGTCCTGAGCACCACGACCGAACGAAAAGCTATTCAGACCAAACCGACGTAGCACGACCCAAGGGCAAAAAGCACTAACGCGCCCGAGCGGATGCGTCTGAGCCAGCGCCCTCTTCGTCGGTCTCTCTGGCGGAGACGAGTTGCCCCTCCGTTCCCCCAGGGGTGCCTCGCCCGGGGGTGCTATTGCTTGAGGCGCTGCGACAGCAGCGTCCGCATCAACGCCCTCATCCGAGCCGTCATCCGTTGGCGGTCCGAGATCCCACGGGCCATATGGGTCGTCTGGGACGCTGCTGTCGCTGGAAGACGACCCCGCGCCAACCATGGAAAGGATGGTCGAGTTGGAGACCTCCTCGCCGCGCGCGCGCCTCGCCCCGCGTTCTCGCCTCTTCTCCATCCTCCTTCCCTCCCTCCGCTCTTCTGGGCGGACTCTGCTGATCTTGACCCTCTCATGGGTGCGACCCTCCTCGCCTTTTCTCCCGGCCACGGGGAAGATGCCCCGGTTAAGCCCTGGAGAAGATGAAGGCACCATTGAATCAAAATCACGAGAGGCGGAAGGAGGAAAAAAGAACCACCGGAATTACCAAGTGCAGGGGTTTTCGCCGAAAAAAGAGCTTAGGCGCCGCCCGCCGCCACGGTGGCTCTCCGGATCAAAGCGGCACCCACGGCGTTGACCTCTGCCTCAGGAAGGTTGGAACGGTCCATCCTCATAAGTCAGCGGTCCCTCATCATAAACATAAGTGCGGCCTATCCATGAGAGGCTGCAGCGTCTCGCCATGAGCAGCGAGCGGCGACCTCCCGGTCAGGCCTCGCCTCCTCTGAGCCATGATCCGCTCAAGAATCACCTCCATTTTTCTCTTCTCCCTATCATCAGCACCCCAGTTCCACTCCGGCACCGCCTCGGGACACCGACCGGTGAAGGCCGGGGCGCTGTTCCCCAAGTTTCGGACGTAAAACCACTCAGAATGCCACCCCCGGTTCGATGTGGGCAGCTTCACCTCGATATACTCCGCCGCGCGGTGGTAGCGCAGTTGGATGGCGGCGCCGCTGATTGGCGCTAGCGACGCGTCGGCCGACTGCTTGCTCTTCCACGACCGCATTTGGAAGAAATACTTCCAGAGGGCCCAATGAGGCTCAATCCCCAAAAATGCCTCACACAACGTGATGAAAACCGCCATGTGAAGCACGCCGTTGGGGTTCAGATGGTGTACCTCCACCTTGTAATGATGGAGGAGCCCGCGGACGAACTGGTGAAGAGGGAGTCCCAACCCGCGTTCGAAGAATGACACAGACACGACGACCTCATCGCCCCTCGGCTCTGGGATCGCAGCCCCGGTCGACACCCTCCACTGCGAGACGTCCCGCGGAGGAAGGAACCGCTTCTTCTCCAGACCAAGAGCGCGGGCGGGAAGGATGGAGCACTCCGGCCACGACATCTCCGACGAAGTCGGTGAACGAGAAAAGGGGCGGAAGCAAAGGACTTCTTCCCTAAAGCTGTGCTCTTTTCTTCTCTTTGGTTTTCTCACAGGCAAAAGCGAAGGAGACAAGGGCAGGATCCGTCCTGCCGATTCCCCCGCCGAACCTATAAAGGCCCAACGGTGGCCGTGGCCGGACGTCAACGAACAAGCAGCGCCTCACAGCGAAAGCAGCCTTGCTCGTCTTCCCGGCCGCCGTGGCGGATCAGCGGCTGCCGCCGATTCCGACCCCTTCACATTTAATCTGACGGGACAGCGGCGGTGAAAGGACCCGGCGTCGAACAGCAGCAGCGTGACCCCAGGCTCTGCCTACGGACGAATAAATCGCCCTGTAAGTAGGCGATGGGCCCTGGGCCGCTACGGTCTCATGAGCCACGAAAGGGTTTAAAGGAATCCGCGCAGGGCGGTCGGAGCGTTGTGGGTTTTCGAGAGCCAAATCCACGAGGTGGATTCAAAGGCCGCCCCAACAAAAAATCGAGCAAGGGACGAGGTAAGGCGAGCCCAGGCGGAGCCTCTAGTTGGGGCGGTGGGCGACCAATCGCTCCGAATCGTATCCGAGACCATACTTCACACTCTCCCGGAGCCCGCCGATGGGCGGCGGCCGACTATGCGCTTCTGGGTTGGCGAAGCGACCGGGGCCGTCTGGGTCGAGTAAAAAGGTTCTCATAGGTCGCCCCGGAGGGCGCCCAGCAGCAGGATAACGCTTCGCTCGGAATGATCCTCGTTTAAGGGAATCACGGAGACCCACTCGGATTACCGTTATTAGCTTCGCGCGAGCACGGCGTTGAACCAGCGCATAGTAGCAGCGTGGCGGCTCACCCCTCGGGACCCACACTGCGGGCCGGGGCATACGTGTGGGACAGATAACGGCCCCTCCTCACCGGGCAAGGACACGGGACGGGCGCCTTCCGCCCAGCTCCGACCCAAACCCAGCTTTACGGGCATGTCAAGAATGCGACGTAAACTGGGCACCCGGACGCTGGAGCCCAAGGTGGGCGTCCAACGCCCGTCCGGCGAGAAGCGTCAAGGCCGTCGGTCATCGCGGTGACCAGCGACCCCCAACCGCTCGAGTCGTGATCAAGCTGCGTCGGCCGAGGCCACCTCCGTCGCATCACCCCTGCGCTCGGGATTAACCCCCCGACCGGGTCTCCGACCCGCTCGGGGGCTCAGGGGCTCCATCCACCAGATGCGCTCGCGCGCACCCGGTCAAGACATCAAGATCGATCGGGCACGGCTTACTGAAAATGACCCCCCAACCCGCTCGAGGTGCGTGATCCAACCGCGTCGGCAGGCCACCTCCACGTAGATCGCGTCACCCCTGCGCTTGGGATTAACCCCCCGACCGGGTCTCCGACCCGCTCGGGGGCTCGGGGGCTCGGGGGCTCCATCCACAGGATGCGCTCGCGCGCACCCGGTCGAGACATCAAGATCGATCGGGCGCTGGTTACTGAAAACGACCGCCCGGCTCGCTCGAGTCGTCAGCGACTTCGTCAGCGGGACAACCGAGGCGGATCCGCCTCCCAGCCTTCGGGAATAACCCCCCGACCGGGTCTCCCACCCGCTCGGGGGCTCCATCCACCAGATGCGCTCGCGCGCACCCGGTTAGGACCGACCAGCCAGGACGATCGGGCACCGACAGTCGGGACAGCCGGCCAACCTATTCTAGATATGAAGCTCAACCGCGTCAGTACGGCAACCAAGCTAAAACCCCCAACCGGTTCTCCAAACCGCCTGGGGGCTATTGACGGGCACCCAGGACATGGGTATCCCCAGCGGCCCGTTAAAAAACGAATGGGCCGCCTCGAAGCCCGAGCCTCGACTGGAAACCCCGCTCGGGGATATCAGGTCTCCAACTAATCCGACCTCGACAAGCGGCCGAATCACGCCACGGGCAGGCGCCCTCAAGCTACTGACTCGGGCGGCCCACGAGTGTCAGGCCAGGTGGTCGGACCTCTCGAAACTCCGGCGCGGTTCTGTTGTTGTTTACGAGGCAGACGTCGGATCATCGACGGTAGACCCACATCACGGTACCTACCCCAATGGTACAACGCCTCAGCGCGACCGCCTAGAGGCGGGCAACCCTTTCCCGAGGTGGTAGGTGGCCGAAGGCAGAATCTTAGAGCTCATCGGCAGTCCTGAGCATGGTGGGACCACGCGCCCTCGGCGACCCAGTCGAGCGCTCCCACGTCGGCATGAAATTTGGTCTTGTGAGGCAGTACACGCTCCCAGCGACACGGAACACTCCGCCGCTCTCTGTATCCACTGGTCCAGCGAGGAAGACACGACCACCGTCAGGCGTCAGGCCCGAGGACGAGACGTCAAGGTTGAAGACCAGACTCCCAGGCGTAGGGTGCCCCATCCTTCTTCTCTGGACTCCCATGTAACCTACTACCCCAAGCTGTATAAGGGGAAGCAGGGCCCTTCGGAGCGGAGAGGGCCTTTACGATAGCAACGATAGGAGTACGGGCAGACCTTCTTCCTCAGACTCCCAACACTCACATCCATCTTCGACCCCCTTCCGCACGCGAGGACCGAGGCCAGACCTCGCCCTTCGCTTGTAACACGATACAGCCCTCTGTATCAAGAGCAATATACGACCACCACACAAACTGGAGTAGGGATTTTCAGCCCGAACCAGTATACATCTTGGACCCCCGTTGGTTTAACCATTCAGGGAGCGGGATCGCGCGGCCCCTAGACTTACAAATTTACTTGCCGGTTTCACGAAACACCGACACTATCTATTCATTAGAACTGAGATATAACTCGGGGGCGGATCTACTGTTGGGGCTTATTGAGGCTTCAGCACCACCTCCGGTAGCCGACGGAACCCCCTAACCCCCAGTTTCCCCAGCGCCACCACGATAAAAGCGGGAAGCGGTCGAGTAGAGCTATAGCGGTGGCTGGGAGACCAGTCGGTAGGGCGTTGAGGTGGGGCGCGGGGTTGGCGAGATAGCCAAGAAAGCGAGTCGTGTCATCATGGGTGGGGCGTCAACGCCGGGCAGAACAAGCAAGCGAGAAAGGCGGCCTAGCGACATCGTGGGTGATAACATTGGCTAAGCTATTAAGGGGCTGCGGCCCTCTGGGAGAGGAGGACACCGTCGGCGTGGGCGGGGACCCGGCGCCCGACAGCTCGGAGGCTCGGACTGATCGGTAGAGAAGGAGCCCAGGAGGCCGAGATGACGAGTCGACGAATAGGCTCAGTATATATTGCCCCAGTGCTTATGCCCCTCTTTCTGATAATATACTCTTTTTTATCACAAGTAGATTCGTCATTGTGCTTAATTCTTGTTTTACTGAGCGAAAGTAACAATCTTGTGTCATTTGCTCAATACGCTGTTGGTTTCTAGTTTAGTTCCTATGAACTAGGATTGCGCAACTGTGCGGAAAGACAAAACTTTTAATTGCTTTGGGTTAGTTTGAGATTTATTTTGTTCGTTGGGCTGGTATGCTGGATCTTGATTGCGAGTGTAAATCAATAGCAAGCAAAAGATTCCCTATTTTACATTATTATTAATGTATACGTTTCGATAGATCGTGGTGTCTGACATAGAGTACAGAACAAACTGTCAATTTGAGCACTGCAGACTTTAGGGACTGTTGTGAGGTTAATTGATGGCTAAACTGTTGTGTAGTGGTCTCTGTTTCTAAAGCACCAACATGATGATTATGGAATTGCTCAAGTACAGTAAGAGTTTGTAAGTATTCACCGATTTGTTCTAACAGAGTGTTTCATTCAATCTATCAAGTCCATTGCCCAGAGAATGGGTAATGGGCTTTGCATGAGGTTTTTCTTTATTTCTTGCCATACACAGCCATAATCTATTTCTTTTAAATATTTGTAGCTTGCAGCAAGGTAAATCCATGCACATTTTAAACTGTCCTAAGTTATTTGCTCAGATTGTGAGCCCAGGACTATACTTTTTTCCCAGAGCAACTTTTGTATATACCAAGATGGACACTAGGAGCATCTTTTTTTCAAGCGTCTAAAAATTTCGTATCTACAGGGGACGGATCTTTAGCAGATGAGATTTGCGCAACAAAATAGCAGATAATTGGTTCGATAACTTGATAATGTGTCACACTGAAAAAGAGATATTTAAAAGCCTTGGTAATAAAGGAATCATTCGACGCCTTCAAGAGATGAAAAATCATACCATGAAATTGCATTGTCCTCAGTACTAGTGCCTTCGTAAGTTTTATTTCAATTTGTATTTTTATAAGATCACTAAGTTTTATATTTTTTTTATCTACAGGTCAAATAGTCAACGATTCGTCCTCATATATTTATGTCATTCCATCTATTGGCAAGGTAACATGTTTGTCATATTTTGATTCTTCACTTTGTTTCATTTCTATTTATGTATGAATTTTGAATTTTGACAATACACCGGTAGATGTACTATTAATATGCTTGTCTTGAATTAGAACTTATAATAGGGCCCCTCCTCTATTTTCATTACGGATTAGCCTTTGGTTATAACGGTTGAGATTTAATATATACAAGTTTGTTAAGTGAGAGCTACTTACGAGCACGACTAAGAAAAACAAATAAGCAATAACAAGACATGAGTCACATCGAGAAATTAGACATTTTCAGATTAAATTCGAATATAAATCGGGAAGCGGCATAGCGAAAACTAGCATGTATATCTCTAACATACTAGATAGCACGAACATCATGATCATCTTGATAAACATGATTAACCACGAGGTTAGGACAGATTAAGCGTCTTGAGCAAAAGAGGATGGGCGCGTTGCGGTGCGGTTGCGGCATTGGCGTAGTAGATCGATTCACGATGTTAGCGTTGGTGACGGCGCGTCGCGAAGCGGCTTGCTACTGACGGCGTCAGCGGCGAAACGAGGAAGATGAGCCGTGGTAGCGATCTTGAGCGATCGCGGGCGCTTCCCAAAACCTTATTAGCCCTCTCCGGTGCGGGATCTCGAAGACGAAGGGTTAGGAGACTGCTCTCGATCGCGAATGCGTCGGCGCTTCGGGATGGAGAAGGATTCTGACGGCGGCGGCGCAGCAGTGGCAAAACCCTAACGATGTGTCTTGTCATCTTCCTCTACGGGTGCCGCGCGATATTTATAGGGTTACTCGTGTAAGTGACGAAACGTGACTCGGGGCGTGCCACGATCGGTCCGTTCTGATCCGTATCTCATCTGCAAACGCGACTATCGAGTAGCAAAAGAATAAAGCGCAAAAGGAGGCTGCGTCTGCGCAAGGCCACTGGACGGATTCGGCGGACCATTCACGCAGTGCCGCATGCCGCGCCCTCGCCCCCCGTGGCCGTGCCGTGCGGCCCGGCCGTGCCGTGCCGTGCAGGAGCACCTGCCCGGCCCGGCGGCGAGCGGCGCAGCGTGTGGGCCTTCTCCCTTTCTCCCACATGGTTCTACCATGGTGAATCACACTCCACTATATAAACTAGTGTTCACCACTTTAGGCTAGCAATGTGGGACTATTCATAGTGCACATGCCTCCTCATGAGTGGGCCTTTGAGATTTTCTAGGAATTATTTGTCTCAATTAGGTGGGCCAAGCCCAAATAATCCAACAATCCCCCACTAGATCTCAAAGTCCATTTAGAGATTTGCCAATACTCACTCTTGTTTGATATACCAGCGTTTCAGAGTATTAAGTTGAACTTACGCCTAGAGCTCTAAGCTACATCCATCCACAACTTGAACAATGGACTATGCCTTGAATTGCAAGTTTTGTGTGAACAGGTTTCACTCAAAGTCATAACTAATACCTGGCTGCCAGTAGCCTTCTCCTCGGGTGGAGCATATAAGTCGTACTCCATGGTCTCTTCATGAGCTTACTAGAGATCACCCGAGTCTCATAGACTGCGACTTTAGACAGTCGGGCTCATATAGGTGTGTTCTTTCAAGAATGCTCTGTAGAACGACATCTTAAGCTAGTTATAGCCAATAGAAACACATTAAGGCATATTGCCATCCTACCTTCTGACATTTTGAGAGTATTGCATCTTCACTTAGAGGGGTAATAGATTACTCTCCTCGGTTCGCCAATAGCTTGTTTTACCCGGGACCCAATTCACGGGATCTCCGATCACAAAGGCCGGAGTTACCACTATGGCAACTTATATGGGTCTCATGCCCATCTCCTCGATGCACCTTCTATCACATTCGTGATAGTCCCTTAAATAAAGGATCTGCGGGTTTTTATGCTGTTTGAATATAAGTCACACTTATTACTCGGAGTTTCTCAATTTCTGACAGACTTGATGCGTCTTTTAACATGTCTTGATGACTTCGCATTATCCTTAGCCTTTGTTCACTTTAGCAATCACAGATTGATTATCACGATTCATAAGGATAGCGGTATCGATTTTTCAACCACCGCAAGTCCATCAAAAGCTCACGCACCCAATCTGCCTCTCTGGTGGTTGTATCTAAGCGATGAGCTCCGCCTCCATGGTTGACCTTGTCAAGATGGTGCATTTGCGGGACCTCCATGACCTTTGCACCACCACCAATGGTAAACACATATCCACTTTGGTGGCATAGAGCTCATCTACATCGGAAATCCAGCTTCGAGTCACTTGTATCCTTCAAGCCTTTGCGGTGCCACGAATAGTGAATCGCATAACTCATAGTACCTTTCAAATAGCGCATTACCCTTTCAAGTGCATGCCAATGATCTGAACCGGGTTTGACATGAACCTACTCAATTTGCTCCACGACAAATGATATATCGAGTCTCGTTACACCGACAAGATACATGAAGCGAACCGACAATCGAGAATATCTCAATTGGTTTAAGCCAATTCTCTTATTCTTTCTCGGTGTCTGCTTTGGGATCATAAGGAGTGGGAGAGGGCTTCTCGTCCATAAAGCCAAACCGGCTCAAGACCTTCTCCACATAGTGGGATTGCGAAAGAGTAATCCTCTCTCATCATAATAAGCTTGATGTTGAAATTACATCGGCTTCTCCCGGATCTTTCATATCAAATTTCTTTGACAAAAAGACTTGACCTCATTGATCTCATCAATATTTGTGCCAAAGATCGTTATATCGTCCACATAAAGGCACAATATAACTCCTTCACCCCCACCATAGCGATAGTATACACATCTATCGGCCTCATTAATGACAAAGTTCGCGAAGTCAAAGTGGTGTCGAACTTCTCATGCCATTGCTTAGGTGCTTGTTTGAGGCCATACAAAGATTTCAATAATTTACACACCTTGCTCTCTTGACCCTTTACTACATACCCATTAGGTTTGCTCCATGTAGATTTCCTCATCTAACTCTCCATTAAGGAAAATTGTCTTCACGTCCATCGATGAGCGAGAAGACCATATGAAGCAGACTTGGAAAGTAATACTCGAATGGTGGTCATTCTAGCAACAGTGAATAAGTATCAAAAAATCTTCGCCTTCTTTTAGGTGTAACCCTTAGCCACAAGCCGAGCCTTGTACTTCTCAATAGTACCATCGGGCCTAAGCTTCTTCTTGAACACCCACTTACAACCCACAGGTTTACACCCATAGGGCGTTCAGGTCACCTCCCAAGTCCCATTGGCGAGAATCGAGTCCATCTCATTACGGGCAGCTTCTTTCCAATTATCTGCATCTGGAGATGCATATGCCTCTGCAATGGACGTGGGAGTATCATCCACGAGGTACACAATGAAATCATTGCCAAAGGATTTTTCAATCCTCTGTCTCTTGCTCTTTCTAGGAGCTTCATTGTCATCCTCCTCTAGGATTTTCTCGAGTGGTTGCTCAGAAGACTCAACAGGTGTAATAGTCTCAGGAATTATCTCGGAAGAAAAACTAGAAGTGCTAT
Source organism: Guadua angustifolia (assembly GCA_036346375.1). NCBI lineage: Eukaryota > Viridiplantae > Streptophyta > Magnoliopsida > Poales > Poaceae > Guadua > Guadua angustifolia. Next base: position 58,227,557 of record CM070507.1, read on the forward strand.
GCATATGTTTCATCGAAATATATTCTCAAAAAGCGTAGCATCACGAGACGCATAATAGTATCAACATACATATCGGGCACATCAGTTTAACTACTAAAATCTATAGCGATGCTCATTGAGCATATCGAAAGACACAATCCTTGTCTTAGGCCGAGCTTACACTTTTTGTTAATCGGTACATTGACTTTCGCCAAGCATCCCCATGTGCGCAAGTAAGAAAGTGATGGTTTTCTCCCAACCCACTTCTCGTAAGGGGTCTTCTCCATATTTCTGTTGGGAACTCTATTCAGGACATGACATGAAGTCAACACAGCCTCCCCCCACCATGCCTTAGATAAACCAGCAGTGTCTAACATGGCGTTCACCAAGTCAGTCAGCGTGCGGTTTTTCCTCTCGGCAATCCCGTTTGATTCAGGCGAGTAGGGAGGTGTCCTCTCATGAACAATACCATGTTCCACACAGAAATCATCAAAGATTTTGGGAAAAAATTTGCCACCACGATCCGACCTAAGATGTTTGATCTTTCTCTCTAGTTGATTTTCAACTTCAGCTTTATAGATTTTAAAGTAGTCTAGCATCTCGTCCTTAGTTTTCAACAGGTAAACATAGCAAAATCTAGTCGCATCATCAATCAATGTCATGAAATATCTCTTTCCACCCTTTGTCAACACACCATTCATCTCGCCTGAGATCGAATGTATGAGTTCTAGAGGTGCCAAGTTCCTCTCCTCGGCCGCCTTGTGAGGCTTTCGAGGTTAACCGATTGCACACAACTATGGCACTTAGAACCTTTGGCAATAGTGAAATTCGGAATTAAACTCATGCTGGAAAGCCGATTCATAAGACCAAAATTAATGTGGCATAAACGAGAGTGCCAAGTACTCGCATCATCATTAACACTACCACATATATGGTTCCGCAGACTTATTATTGAAATCTGAAAGGGAAAAGCGGAACAAGCCTCCGCACTCATAGCCTTTACCAATAAATAGTCCATGCTTGGACACAACTACTTTATTGGACTCTAACACTACCTTAAACCCATCTCTACATAGAAGGGAGCCACTAACGAGATTCTTGTTGATAGAAGGACATCTTTGCCGTTCCTCGGTTGCCGCGATCTTTCCCGGTGAACTTGGATCCTTTGTGCGATGCCATGAGCGAAGCATGTGACCCATTCCCCATCGGGGACGGAGGAATCTCGAATGACTGATAAGAAGAGACATATTGATGTCGAACACACATGAGCGTTAGCACCGTATCAATCCACCAAGCTGGAAGGCTGAAATCACGAGAATCTGAAGGTAAATTACCATACCTGCGTCTCGGCATTGCTAGCGGTCACTCGTGTTGTGACCTTGGGCGTCTGTCCCTTTGTTGGCCTTTTTCCTTGACGATGCACTGTCGGGGCATTCCTTGGAAAAGTGTCCGACCTCACCACATGTGAAGCGAGGCGGCTCGGCCTTGTTCATCTTCTTCTTCTTGAAGTTGGTAGTCTTGTTAGGCTTATTTCTCCCTTTGTTCTTGCCGTAGTTCTTGAACCATGTTGGCGCTGGGTGGCCCTCGGCTCCTTTACCATTGAAATCCTTAGCTCGAGCCTTCTCTTCAACATCAAGGGCGCTTCTCAGTTTTCGTGATATCTTTGTCCTCTTATGTTTTAGAGTAGTCTTGAAACTCCTCCACGAGGAAGCGGTTTTGCAATAATGCAACCGCCACAAAAGGATCGGGTAAGATACATTCGAGTTCGAGTTCCTTGACAATGCTTTGTATCTCATGGGCTTGCTCTACAACAGAGCGATTATCGGCCATTTATAGTCATGAAAGTTTTCCATGACATACTGACTCCTTTACTGCATCCGATGCACGAACTTGGCATTGATGTATCCCGGCACCTTGGCGTCTGTTATGTGCATGTACACATCACACGAGGCGATCGGCAAAACGCTAAGAATGCATCCCACGAAGAGTATATGGCATCCGTGAAACTCTTCTGCTTTGGCGAGAGATCACCTTTAGGCTTGCCTTTACTAACCCAGAATACATTCATAGCCGTAAGCGAGGCGTGACCTTGACTTGCCACCTCTTAAAGTGCACACAAAAATTTCTCCGGCCTCGGTCGTCGGCAAATCCAGCCATTGTTAATCGGTAAAATGTCTACAATAAGGTTTTTGGATTGTTGAGAAATTAGACATTTTCAGATTAAATTCGAATATAAATCGGGAGCGGCATAGCGAAAACTAGCATGTATATCTCTAACATACTAGATAGCACGAACATCATGATCATCTTGATAAACATGATTAACCACGAGGTTAGGACAGATTAAGCGTCTTGGCGAAGAGGATGAGCGGCGTTGCGGTGCGGTTGCGGCGTTAGCGTAGTAGATGCGATTGCGATGTTGGCGTTGGTGACGGCGTCGCGGCCGCGCTACGACGGCGTCCAGCGGCGAGAACGGGAAGACGAGCCGTGGTAGCGATCTTGAAAGCGATCGCGCGGCGCTTCCCAAAACCTTATTCGCCCTCTCCGGTGCGGGATCTCGAAGGCGAAGGGTTAGGAGACTGCTCTCCCGATCGCGAGATGCGTCGGCGCTTCGGGATGGAGAAAAATTCGACGGCGGCGGCGGCGCGAGGTGGCAAAACCCTAACGATGTGTCTTGTCGTCTTCCTCTACGGGTGCCACGACGCGGTATTTATAGGGTTACTCGTAACCGTGACCGAACGTGACTCGAGGGCGTGCCACGATCGGAGTCCGTTCTGATCCGTATCTCATCACGCAAACGCGACTATCGAGTAGCAAAAGAATAAAGCGTAAAAAAGGAGGCTGCGTCTGCGCAAGGCCTGGATCGGTTCGGCGGACCATTCACGCAGGTGCCGCATGCAGCGCCCTCCGCCCGCCCGGCCGTGCCTGTGCCGAGCCCGCCCGGCGAGGCGAGCGAGCAGCAGCAGCGTGGGGCCTTCTCCTTTCTCCCACATGGTTCTACCATGGTGAATCACACTCCACTATATAAACTAGTGTCCACCACTTTAGGCTAGCAATGTGGGACTATTCATAGTGCACATGCCTCCTCATGAGTGGGCCTTTGAGATTTTCTAGGAATTATTTGTCTCAATTAGGTGGGCCAAGCCCAAATAATCCAACAATCCCCACCGGATCTCAAAGTCCATTTAGAGATTTGCCAATACTCACTCTTGTTTGATATACAGGCGTTTAGAGATTAAGTTGAACTTCGCCTAGAGCTCTAAGCTACATCCATCCACAACTTGAACAATGGACTATGCCTTGAATTGCAAGTTTTGTGTGAGCAGGTTTCACTCAAAGTCATAAGCGATACACAGGCTGCCAGTAGCCTTCTCCTCGGGTGGAGCATATAAGTCGTACTCCATGGTCTCTTCATGAGCTTACTAGAGATCACCCGAGTCTCATAGACTGCGACTTTAGACAGTCGAGCTCATATAGGTGTGTTCTTTCAAGAATGCTCTGTAGAACAGCATCTTCGCTACTGGAGCTCTAGTAGAACAAGTCCGAGTACAACACAAGTGCATGGATCGACTGGACATATCAAACAAGATGATGTGATAATGAGGGAGAGACATCAAGATGGCAATGACATCCAAGAGAAGAGGATGGCAATGGTGGGACAATGTGGTGGTGTTGAGTCTCAACAGCGGTGTCGAGGAGACCTTGATGGTGGCGGCGGCAACACGAGAGATTGAGATGGCGGCGCGGTTCTTGGCGAGATGACATCATGGTTGAGTCTGAAGCGAAACAAAGAAACAGACCAGCGACGACAATAGAAGATGAGTGCGGTAGAAGCGGGCGTCCAATGCCCAATATCTGCGACATGGAGCTAGATGTTGACGTAGTGATAATTTTTTTAAAAAAATTAGACCAGCAGCTCTGCAGGATCGATATATACTAAACTAGCAATCAGAGAGGGGATGAATAATTGCGCAGAAGCTAAAATCAAAATTTTGATGATTTTTGAAACACCCCAATTCAGATTCAAATTGCTTGATTGAATTAAATAAAGCAGTAGATATGATCAACAAAGCGTGTATTTCTAGAGATCCAAATGATGATTGACTGAAATCTATAGAAACTAGATTTCAATACAAATCTAACAAAAAAAGAATCACTCGATCAGTTATGCAGATCAAAAGTTATGATCCTCGAAAACATGTTGCGATAGGTTTTGGCGAAATTGATAAAACCCTAATTTTGTGATTAATCAAAATCTACAAAAGCATAATCAACGAAACTTTGAGAAACACTATGTTTATACCCTAAGTAGGTTTTGGATGGATTAAATCAAGATTAAACTCGTTGAATTAAGAGAGACAATGAATCAATCTAGAAAAACCAAAACCGGGCAAACAAAATCGTAATTGATTACTGTAGCAAATCATGCATGAACAGTACTCACAATGGTTACTGTAGCAATCACGATTTCTCTGTACCATGGTATTGTAGCGTCACAGATTACCGTAGCACAGAAAATTTTCGTCGCTCGATTGCTTGGTCGGCTAAAGGAATTAGAAATTTTATTTCTTTTTGTCTAGTCTGGTTACAGTACTCCAAACAAAAGAGTACAATCCTTAAATGCCCAGCCCTCTCTAAATAGAAGACAACTCCCCTATTTATAATGAGCAATCCTAAAGAGTTTGTATATAACTCTATTTGGCCCAACATGGTCTAATACAACTCTACACGCGTACGGCCCATATGTCTCACTCATGTGACTAACCAGCCTCCATGTACACGGATCGAACGATCGACAAAACTTGGATACGTGGCCTACTCTGATCCCTACGATTAAATCTAACAACTCGCACTTCACCCAATTAGTGTTTCACTCTGAGATGGGCTCTGATGGGTTGAGCGGGGCTATGGGCTACACTAAGACTAGCGGTTTTCACCCAAAGGCATAAATCATTTTCGGACTTTTAGCAACTAAAATAATTATAGCAATTAGATTAATTTATTTTTCTTATTTAAGAAAAATAAATTACTAGGAAAAAATATAAGATAATTCTTATAAATACTTTAAGATGTTTAGAACTTAAATAAAATATTTTTAGCTAAACTTTATTTTAATCTTATAATTAAATAAATTTTCACCAAAGGCCAAAATACTTAATTTAAAATTAATAAAAATAAAATAAAAAATCTAATATATTCGAAAAAATCATAAAATGTACAAATAACACATTAAATCAATAAAAATAAAAATTGGGATGTTACACTAAGTATATATATATCATTCCTGGTTTTGTGCTCACCGCGCTCCTAAGCCAAACGAAATTGAAACCGTTAGCCTCCTTCCTCACCCGTTTAGCAGCATCCCTCAGCATCCTCCCCTGCGGTGACCTCTCCAGTAGCATCCTCCTCGTTGGTTGTTCGCCTCCTTCATCCCCCGTTCAACTGCACCCCTCGACATCCTCCCCCATGGTGACCTCCTTGTTGGCGTCCTCCCTTCGACATCCTCCCCTGCAGTGACCTCTGACCAACCACCCCTTGGCTCCGACTAGCCACCCCTTGGCCTCCAAGCGATACGTCGTGCTAAGGTATAACTCTTGGTTGTTTTGGGTGTTTGGATTCCTGTGTTAGGGCTGTGATTGAATCGTTTCTTGTGTCATGGCTGTGATCGAGTTTTTACCTAACATGGTGCTGAGATTTAGATTGGTTAGAGTAAAATCTGATTACAGGTAGTCTTTAGACTCAAGTAATGTAGACTACATTTTTAGGACAGTGTTTTGTGGCACTTTTGTTCAGTTTTAGACAGGTTGGATGTTGTGAAATTGTACATTATTGTCTTATGATTCATTAGAGATTAAGAATATAAAATTTGCTTAAGTGGTTTAAAAGTTGTGGACATTTGAACCCTTGCTGTCCAAAATCTGTTTCTATGGGATGCAGCCATGGTAAATTACATATTAGGGCTATTTAGAGGAAAAATTAAATTATTTCAATAACTAGAGAAAGCTAGAAAATTTTCTGTATATTTCAAAAATGTCGCCGTTTGCTTAATTTAGAGTTGTATAAAATAGTTACAAAATTATGAAGTATGCTATCCTAGGTGAAAACAGATTGGTTTTCTGGGCTTAATTCAAGGGATTATATGTAGTAATTAAAAAAAGATGGGTAACTAAAAATTATAGGTATTCTTATATAGAAATAAAATATATGAGTTTCTATGTTTGGGATTTTTAGCTAAAAATTATAGTATTTCTACTATAGGACGACAAGGGGTTAGATGGTTGTCGAGAAAGATAGTGTAACTCGGGGTTTGGTGCGTAGTTTTGATATGGTTTTATTTGTTTGTTTGTACAACCCACGGGTGTGCCACTTAAGAGGTCCAACTCTTTTGTATTACATATCATTACTTAAGTACATGTTATGTGAAGTAATCCCAAAGGCAAGCAAAAAGCTTAGATCATAAACCACATCTTGTTGATATGATAGTTTCATGTTATATGGCGCATATCCCCTTGTTGTCAGTTACATTGAGAAACATATGCTTGATAGATGAACGCTAGTTAAAACATCTATATATAATACTATGCCTAATAGATAAACAACTCCCCACTCATAGTATATGTTTGTTCTAGTTGGGTGCTCTCTTTATTCCTGTATGTTTTTTATTTAAATTAATTAAAATCTGATTTGGTAAAATAGACAAAATGGAAAAGTTGTTGGATGCAAAACAAAAACTTGAGGTGGAATAGAACAACTGAAGGGAAAATCTGAGTTAACCGAAAAGATTTATGAGATGAAAGAAAAACTAAAAGATATAGATGACAAATTATAAGATATTCAATCTCTTAATATGACACTCATCATTATGGTCTATAGGGCGAATGTAGAGCTAGAAGAAGCCAAAACTAAACTTATAGATCATTCGCCCATCTAAAAGTTATCAAAAATTATAATATGATTGTGAGTGTCTAGTTGCAATTAATGAATATATTTGGTTTCTAATATCTTGAAGGTACGCAATGTTCAATGGCGTTGTGGACTCTGATGTTGCTTTGAGCCAAGCAAGAACGTCACAGTCATCACAAAGCGGCCTTCGCTCCTCTCGAGACAAGGCTTCATCAAGAGTCATTGCAATCAAAGGAACAAGCGAGGCAATAAAGCGGGGAGTGCCTAAGCGCAACAGAGGAGGAGATGAGAAATATGAGAAGACAATAAGAGTATTTTCAGGTCCTTTGTACAAGTAAGTTAAAAGGTTCAATTTTAGTGATTAAGTGTTTAGCTAGACAATTTTTAATTGGACACCTGAATGTATGAGATCTAACATGTTGCTTATGTAGGAATGCTTCTCGCAAATGGGGACTCAGTTCAGCTTGCCATAGTTCCAGCCTCCTCCTGCATACTTCCCCCAGCCACCTCCACCACCACAGGTACATACATATAGTTTTCCATTTTGTTCTAGTTATTTGCAATTCAAGACTAACATCAAATTATATATGTCCTTTCTATAGGGTTCGACCTCGCATGCTCGACAAAGCTCCCCGGATGTCGATGGTTTCCTCGCGTCTGGAGGTAATGCACATAACTCGAACAACCCTGATAGTTAGATCTTTTGTAATATGACTTAAGCAGGAAATGTATATATGTGATATGCTGGATCTAGTATGTGATGTGAATGTGTTGTGTTGGATGTGCTGACTCTGTGTTCGTGACTATATGTGACTAATGGTGAATGTTTAATACATCTGTTTCCTGCTGAATGGTTATTGCATATATTCTGTGGTGGTTGATGCCGTTTGCTGACTATGTGTTTGTAAATGATTATTATACCTATTTTTGTGTCGAATGGTGAATGCAAATGCCGCTTATTCATAAAATTACATGGATCGCACAGGCTTTCAAGAAAAACATTTGTTCGGAGAGCCTGGTAGTGTAGTGTAGGACTACCGTTCAGAGAGCCTCGGAGAAAAGCAAAGGACAGCTGAGAGCCTCGTGAGAAAGCGAAGGGCGGATGAAAATCTTGGGCATCTTCCCAAGATTTTTCGTCGATCTGGCGTTCTTGACAAAAATCTTGGGAGGCGCCCGAGATTTTCGTCGAACGCCCATCTGACGAAAAAATACTAGGCATCTCGATATTTTCGCTTAAGAACTACCAGTGGCGAAAATCTTGGGAAGATGCCCGATATTTTCGTTAATAACGTCGATCGAGATTTAAAATCTGGCATCTCCCGATATTTTTGTTTGCGGCTACTAAACGATGAAAATACTGGGGAGATGCCAATATTTTCGGCGGCTACACCAAACCAACGAAAGTTATCATTTTAAATCGGCTCGGCACGTACAACGAAAAATATCACCATCGGTTTCTTCTTTCGTCGGTTAGGCGGATTTAAAAAATATATTATTCGTCGTGACAAGCGAAAACATCGTGTTTTTTCGTCGGATTATTTTCGTCTGCTTTTTTCATCGGTAAGCTGATGAAAATAGTCATTTTCGTCGGGAAACCCATTGTTATCGTCGGTTTCTAGCCGACGAAAAAAAATCGGATTCCTGTAGTGAGAGGTAATATAAAGGTTTTCAGTATTTAATTAAACATGTTTACTGATAATGTACCAAGACAACTTTTCCATACCAACATAATCGCTTTTGTAGGGATTAATGTAAGGACCCGAATTCACCAATTCGAATCCACTGTGTTTTACCGCACTAGTCCCAGGATCAATCGCTAATGCACACTGCTTAACATCGGTAAGCATCATATCATACACAACGATAAGAATAATTAGACTTTATTTATTAAATATAACTGGTGTATGATCTTATGATCACTTATATTACTCAGCCACATGGGCTAGACTGAAAATAACTTGAACAAATCCAACGGAAAAACAGTAGAAGACGTAGTGACTCATCAGTACACCACAGGCGACTGACAAGGCTTGGCCTAGTGACTCACGTCCACCTGAAATTCCTCCTCCAAAAACGATGATGATTAAAACAAGGGTGAGTACACCAACACGTACTCAACAAGTTGTGCACATAATGCAATTCTATCATAGCTATATGCAGGCTTATTCCAAAGGAAAGGCCAAGGGTTTATTTGTAATAAAGCAGCATTTAAGAACACATACATTACATAGATTGAAAAGACAGTAAAACAAATAATAACAAGTAAATAGATTCAGTGATTCTCAAATAAACCCAAGTTTTCCATCCTAAATCAAGTTTCATTTATCCACATGGCATCCTGCCATCCCTTCCAGTTGTCCATTTTAATTAACTACCCCTTGACTGTAATTCCAGAGCTTTGCTCAATATCGTGAGCACGGCTATCCGAATAGTTTATACACTCTGCAAAGGTTATGCACTTTACCCACATGATACAACCATGCACCACACAGTTCCATCATTGAACTCATCATTCCGGCGAATGCCACTTCACGAGCACCATTGTTACATGAGTGTTCACCATCTGCTTGATTTGTTTTTAGGTTAGGGAAGGTAGAATAGCATAGACAAGATGTAAGAATTCCTAATACGGGGGAAATAGGTTAAACCCAAAACTTTATATCTTTATTAATTACTTGGTATGGTTGCTTACAAAAGCCTAAAAGCTTTGCAACACATCTTAACGCACACTCGATAAGCATTAAAATCCAAACTAAACACTCAACCTTAACGTCTATTACATTTGGGTAAGACTATTCTATTTGACGCGACTCAATACTTGAGTCTCAACTTAAACTAAGACTCTCACTCCTCGAGCCATCCTCCACGGGAACTTCCTGGTGGGTATACTGGCGGGCGTGGTGGTGTTGGCGCGAACTGATCTCGATGTCCCGCAACTGGTGACGCTTCCGGTTCCTCGAACTCAGACTTCATCTCCTCGGACGATGATGGTGTAGCACGGCTTCTCTCTCGTAATGCCTCCTCGAGCTCCATGATTCTCTCCTCGTAGGCTACTCGGGTCTCATGCAGTTCCTTCTCCGCAACTCTGAGCGCTTTGTAGGCCGTCCTTAATTCCGTGTCAGTGTCATTGACATGAGCCTCTTGAACAGCTGTAAATCGTGCTAAGTGCACTGCGGTAGCATCCTTTTTCCGGTGACGTATGAACGCCAAGAATCTCGAACCATGGGGTGGAGTCTGAACACCGTGTCTTCTAGCTCATGGTAGTAGTCGTAGCAGATCCTCTGTAGAGCGAGTCGTGATGCCTCCTGGATACCGATCTCCCACGTGGCTCTTCTGACCGTGATGCTGATAGGTTGGCTTGCTCTCTCACCGTCTCTGGCTTAGATTAGAAGCTTGCACACCATTCCTCTCGTGGCTCCGTTGACGATCCAACTTGGGCCTTGATACGTTGGTTTGGCGAAACCTCCCAAAACTTGGAGCACCCTCCAAAGCTCTATCGCATAGCCACCCTCGCACTCTACGTATGACTGTGTCCTCCTCATCTATTTAAAAGAAAAATAGATAAGTCTTCCATCTTCAAATGGCCACTCTGAAAAATTTAAGGTAGATTTCAGCAAAGGTAAGGAACAGAGAATGAGATAAGTTAAGAGTGTTATCTTAATCCATTTTAAGTTTTTCCTTTAGAAAATAGTTTTGGACACTCAACCAACTAGGGCCAAATCCTACAGTCAGTATGCTCCGATACCACCTCTGTAAGGACCCGAATTCACCAATTCGAATCCACTGTATTTTACCGCACTAGTCCAAGGATCAATCGCTGGTGGACACAGCTTAACATCGGTAAGCATCATATCATACACAACGATAAGAATAATAAGACTTTATTTATTAAATAGAACTGGTGTATGATCTTATGATCACTTACATTATTCAGCCACATGGGCTAGATTCAAAATAACTTGAACAAATGCAGCGGAAAAACAGTAGAAGACGTAGTGACTCATCAGTACACCACAGGCGACTGACAAGGCTTGGCCTAGTGACTCGCGTCCACCTGAAATTCCTCCTCCAAAAACGACGATGATTCCTCCACTGTTGTTGGTTGTTAAGCAAGGGTGAGTACACCAACACGTACTCAACAAGTTGTGCACAGAATGCAATTCTATCATAACTATATGCAGGCTTATTCCAAAGGAAAGGCCAAGGGTTTATTTGCAATAAAGCAGCATTTAAGAACACATACATTACATAGATTGAAAAGACAGTAAAACAAATAATAACAAGTAAATAGATTCAGTGATTCTCAAATAAACCCAAGTTTTCCATCCTAAATCAAGTTTCATTTATCCACATGGCATCCTGCCATCCCTTCCAGTTGTCCATTTTAATTAACTACCACTTGACTGTAATTCCCGAGCTTTGCTCAATACCGTGAGCACGGCTATCTGAATAGTTTATACACTCTGCAGAGGTTATGCACTTTACCCACATGATACAACCATGCACCACACAGGTGAACGATTATAACAAAGCCTTTACAATGCATCCTCTTAACCCAGTGCACTCAAGTTTCTCTGTACACCCGGACTCACACCACCACGATAGCACTCAAGTTAAGCATTTGCAAATTAGTCAGCTAGGCTGCCCCATAACAGACATGTGGTTGCTTGATTGACTCAGGTCAAAGGCTCGCAAGGTTAAGTCCTTAGGATTGATTAAAGCAAGACTTACACAAACCCTCAGCTCCACTGAGCCCACCCTGGCACACTTGCCCCTTCCACTTGCTTCAATCCTAAAATGATTAAACCCCCGGTTGGTTACCAAGCACCACATGCTACTCACAAATCAATATCGTTGTGTGTCCTCCCCGCCACGACAACTCAATCTCTTTGTGTGACCACACATGACACACAAGTTATCATCATTGTTCCATATTCCATTAGTCAAAATTAATACTCAACATTTCATGTACATGTGATGACGTGGCATGGCTAAGCAATTCTATCCCGTTCTAACCATCCATGTTGATTTCAGTATTAACCAACTATAGTGAACCAACCTAAGGTGACAAGTGGATTATGGCATACAAATAACAAGGTAGGGTGTAATTCAAAGGGTACACTAGCTAATCCCAAAGTTATGTGGAAATCATTTGTACACATAAAATATCATGCAATAGAGTAAATCAAAATAGCAATTTTGCAAACATGGGTGCAACATGTGATCAAAGCACAACTTGCCTCGCTAAAGCTCCTGGTCTTGGTCTAAAGATTGTTCCTGAGTCGCAAATTCCTCCTCCAAAGTCTCGCACAATTCAACGTCTACGCGAATCGAGAAGAAATAGTAAATAAACACCAAAACCAAAGAACAATTGAACTCAAAAATTCAAATAAAAATCACCATTGGATATATCTCAATTTTACAAATTTTTAGGAATTTGAATCACCTCAATCGGAGTTCGTATGCAAAAGTTATAGCATTTAGAAGCTTAAATAAATTCTGAAATTAGAAATTCTGATTTTCCCGAATTATTTTTATAAAAAAAACTCGAATTAATGTGTCATGCTGACGTCAGCCCTGCATTGAGTCAATGCGGCTGACACATGGCGAGATCTAGACCGATGAAAACCGATCTAACGGCTTACTGTTTTTACGCCCACATGGCTAAACGGTAACCATCCGATCTTGATCGAATGGCCAAGGTTTACCCGTGTGGTTTCCAAGATCGTATGGCTAAAACCTTACCCGAGTCCTTTTACTGTTGACCTAATGATGTGGCCCAACTCCGACCGTCCGATCTAAATCTAACGGTTAATAACGCGTGCGGCGGATCATCGTACCTCGCGACGGCGTGGGCGATTTCCGTGCGCCGCGATGATGATCCAACTGAAGACCTTCGACTCGGCGATGGCGATTAATGGCGACTCGGTTCACGCGGGCTTGGGGAAGACGACCAACCCGTCGGCATCTCGGCGTGTTCCGGCGACCACAACTTGGCGGATTCGACGCGGCGCGACAACGCGGCGGAAGAAGGTCCCGTCGGCAACTAAATCCGGCGCAAACTCCCTCGGTACTCCGGCGAGGTCCCACGACGGCTTCGGTGCTCCTCCGGTGGCGGCGCAACAGAGAAAAGGTGCGGTGGCTCGTGATGAATCTCGAGAGGCGTACCCGGCGCTTAAATACCCCTCGAGCAGCTCGCATTCCTGGAAACCGTGACGGCGTCGGAGTCCGGATCGGTGATGGCGGCGACACAGAAGTTCGAATCGGACACGATGACTAACGGCCGTCCGATCTTAATCCGACAGCTCGGATAGAAGATAACCTCGAACCGGTATGACTTGATAAGGACCGTTCGATCAAAATCTAACGACGCAGCTGTTAGGGTTTTCATTAATTGATGTGGGCGTCATGGCCCTTGGATCCCGATCCAGCGATCGATGTTACCCTCCGATTCAACAGTAGGCCAAGATCTTTATTCACGAGGATTTTCTGGGATTTTCCAATTAAAATAACTCGAGAAAATAAATTGATTTATTTAGGGTAATAAAAATACTCTAAAAATTCGAAGAAAAATCTCAAAAATACTTTGAGATATTCTAGACTTAAATAAAATATTTTTGGCAAAACTTTATTTTAAACTTTTCTTTTTATATTTAATCTTCAACAAAAGACAATTTATTTTAATTCAAAATAATTCAAATAAAATCTCAGAAAATCCAAATAAATTCAGAAAATTCACAAAAATCATGAATTGCAATAAAGTAATATTAAATAATTAAAATGTCGAAAATTGGGATGTTACAAACCTCCCCCCTTGATGGAATCTCAACCCCGAGATTTAGGGCTAGCTAGAGAATAGGTTTGGGAATTCTTCCTTCAGATTTTCTTCACGCTCCCAGGTTGCTTCATTTTCTGAGTGGTTACTCCACTGAACTCTACTAAAGCGAGTGGACTTATTTCTGGTCCTACGCTCCATTACATCCAAAATCTTAGTCGGCTGCTCTTTGTAGGTCAAGTCTTCTTGCAATTCGATAGCTTCTAACGGCGTTTGTTCTGCTGGTACTCTGAGACATTTCTTAAGTTGTGACACGTGAAAGACATCATGGACTCCTGCTAATGACTGTGGCAACTCCAACTGATACGCAACCTCTCCTCTGCGGCTCAAGATCTTAAATGGCCTAACATATCTAGGTGCAAGTTTTCCTTTGACGTTGAACCTTTTTACACCTTTCAAGGGAGTAACTTTGAGATACACGATATCGTTGGGTTCAAAACTCAACTCTAAATCGATGATTGTCGACATAGCTCTTACGCCTTGGTATCTTTGTTCTCAATCTCTCCAAGATCATGGCAACTTGCTCTTGACCTCTCTAAGCAACTCGAGCCCAAATACGAACGCTCCCCGTTTCATTCCAATTCAGCGAGTGCGACAAACACGACCATATAAGGCTTCAAATGGTGACATTTGCAAACTAGCTTTGTAGCTATTGTTATAAGCGAACTTCGGCATATGGCAAACATCTATCCCAAGATGTATTGTACGATATCGCACAAGCTCTCAACATATCCTCCAAAATCTGATTAACTCTTTCTGTCTGACCATCTATTTGTGGATGATAAGCAGTACTGAAATTTAGACGAGTTCCCATTGCTTCATGCAATTTATCCCAAAATCTTGAGGTAAATTGGGTACCGCGATCCGATATGATCTTCTTAGGCACACCATGTAAGCATACTATTCTCGACATATATAATTCTGCCAATTGATCCTCTGAATATGTTGTCTTCACTAGAATGAAGTGAGCAACTTTGGTCAACCGATCAATAATGACCCATATTGAGTCATATCCTCGCTGAGTCTTAGGCAACCCGGTGATAAAATCCATGCCAATCTCCTCCCATTTCCATTCCGGAATCTTCAATGGCTGTAACAGTCCAGCAGGCTTTTGATGCATCGCCTTTACCCTCTGGCACACGTCGCACAATGCAACATGCTCTGCAACTTCACGCTTCATACTTGGCCACTAGAATCTCTTCTTAAGATCCTGATACATCTTGGCACTTCCTAGATGAATAGAGTACTTAGAATCGTGTGCTTCCTCAAGAATCAACTGCTTAAGCTCCTTCTCATTTGGCACACAAATCCGACCTTTAAACCACAAAGTTCCTTGTTCATCCATGGTGAAATCTTCTGCTAAACCTTCCTCTTTCTTGGACTTGATCTTGCTGATCTTTTCATCTTTACTTTGCCTCTCCTTGATTTGATCTTCTAAAGTTGGCTTTACTTCCAAGGCAGCTACAAATCCTTGCGGCACAACCTCTATTTTCAACTTCTGAATTTCTTCACATAACTTCGGTTGTTCGCTGGCTACTATTGCATTAACACTATGGCTTTTACGACTCAAGGCATCAGCTACCACATTAGCTTTTCTCGGATGATAATGATTCTGACATTATAATCCTTAATTAATTCTAGCCATCTTCTCTGCCTCATCTTAAGATCTGCTGGGTAAATATGTACTTTAAGCTCTTATGATCCGTATATATCTCACATCTAATTCCCATGAGATAATGTAGGGACCCGGATTTACCAAATCCGACCCCTCTGTGTTTACCTGTGCTAGTCCAGGAAAAGCTAGCACACACAGCTTAAACAGTGATGATAACATAGACATATCACGAGTAATTAACAGTAAATAAGCAAAAGAGAGTAAACATCATCATCACATTATTACAAGTATCGAGCCTTACGTCTTAAGTGTGTAAGTAGCAGCGGAAAAGTAGCAACAAAAAGAGCCAAGCAGTATGCCCACAGGCAACCGACTGGGGTGCGCTCCCTAGAAGTCCGGGTCTTCCTCCTCTTCAAAGCCTTCACCGCAGATGTCGAACGGTGGAATGCCGACACTTGGATAGCTATATCTGACCTCCTCATCTGCTTTATGGAATAAGCAGCCCCGCAATGAAAAGCGAGGGTGAGTATGCAACATACTCCGCAAGTCTTGGAAACTTAATGCAATTAACTAAATGCAAGGCTTGAACAAAGGAAGGCATATGGGGTTCATTTTGCATGAAGCAGGAATTTAAAATGAAATACAAGTAATAATTTCATAAAGCAGCATTTTAACAAAAAGTAAATAGCATAAATAATTGAATTTAAAGTATAACAGTTTTCCAGGTTCCAACTACCTGGTTGGCTCCAACCGCCAAACTAAATCCGGGAGTTCCAACCACTCACGGATTCCCAACCACATTTTCATTTTAAACCAAATCCATCATTTTCCATTTAAAACCAAAACCATAAAATCTACTATGCGAAAGCGTTCCACGCTTGCCCTTATCCGTAGGCACGGCTACTCAAGTAGTTTTGACTCTGCAGAGCTTGTACACTTTACCCACACGACATGATCAACCCTTGTCGCCGTGCAATTAACACACTTCCTTTGGTGTGTCGGCAGGGAGATCATGACAAGGCCTTTACAATGCATAATACCGCTACCGACTCCGCCCGCTAAAGTTTCACCATTGTTAGGAATCCACCGAGACTGAAGCCCCTCTTGCGCCTTGCAAGTGTCCTCCCGACAAACCGCACAACCCAATGGCGAAGTCAAATAACGATACATGCAAATTGCTTAGCCAGGTCGTACCCATAATAGACATGTGGTTGTACTGTATAGCATGGACCAAGGTAACACACGACCAGTCCTTACTAGCCTAGGGCGGAACAATCACATTCCAAAATTTTGTGCATCCCGCACCCACCAAGCAACCATCCGCCCCGGTCTAAATCATTTTTCACTTTTATTTTCCAATTAATAATAATAACGGCAACACCAATTGCCATAATTTCACATTTCCATTTTGAATCAAATTTGAAAGAATTTCCATAATGGTAAGGTACCGAAGTGAATAAGCGTGGCTAAGCAATTTCTACCGTCCCACCAAATTGATTACCATTAATTACAGTAATTAATTTTCCTAAAGTGTCAATGGTTGTCAAGATTAATATCAATGTGGGCATAACGAGATGGGATATAACTAAACATTAAAACGACATTAAAGTACGGTAAGCAAAGTAATAAGCATGCAATAATTTAAAACAAAAAAATATTTTCATAGACTTGGGATCAATATGATCAAGGAAGACTTGCCTTCAACCTCTCCCGCTGCTGCTACCTCCGTCGGATGCTCCGCTCGCTCAACCGCTGCGTCGTCTACACGCGAAACGAGATGAAAATACATAAAACAAATTCAAATAAAATCCAAAAATTCAAAATAATGACACCAGCAGATAGATCTTGATTTTAGATGAATTTAGAAATTTGAATCGTTCGAATCGGAGTTCGAACGGAGGAGAACGGGCTCTCGGAAGTTCTACGGGAGAGAAAATCGAGAAAATATAAAGGGGTGACAAGTGTCGCGCTGCGAATGGCTGGGTTCGGATTTTCTGGAAATAACCAAAAAAGAAAATTTCATTCCGCTGAACATGCGGGGTCCACAAGTCATAGACTCGGCTCACGTGAACTCGGAATATCGAGGGTGACACGGGTGCGACGTGGCGTGAAGTGCGCGGCGGCTGCTTATATAGCCTCGGGTGGCGTGAAAAGGGCGCGGAAGCCAGGGTTGGCTGTGCGGCGCTAGGGTTATGGGCGGCGGCGCTGGGTTGGCGACGTGGCGCATTGCCAGCCGTTGATGCGGCGCGGATCGGACGGCCTTCATCACGCATGGATGCGGGCGGGATTTCGGCCGTCGGATCAAGATCTAACGGTGGAGCGTGGCGAAGGTTAGGGTTAGGGTTTTGACTGTGGGTGGCGGTGCGAATTCCAGCTGTTGGATCAACGTTCAACGGCCGGGGTTGGCTTAGGGCGACGCAGCGGAGTTCAGCCGTTGGATCAGGCATCTTTGGCTGAAAACAAAAGAGACGACGCGGGCGATGGTGGGTCACGGATCAGCATCGGACGGCGGCGAGAGGAAATGAACAGGAACCGACCCGGGAGAAAAAGAAGGAAAATCCATTTTAATTTCCAGAAAATTTTAGAAATTCAAATAAGCTTCAACAAATTCAAATAAGTAGCGAATAAATTCGGAAAAATCCCCAAAAATACAGAAAAAATCAAATGAAGCACAAGGAACCCAATAAAATAAGAAATAATTAATTTGAGGTATTGATTAATCGAATTAAATCCTTTTAAGTTTTGAAAATTCATATTAAGCTGGAATTAATTCAAATAAATTGCGGCGGGTTAGGATTTTGAAATTCAAACTCCAAGAACTGAAAAACGGAATGTTACAAACCTCCCCTAACGAGAAAATCTAGGCCGAGATTTGGAACTAACCGGGAAAAAATTTGGAACTCCGCTCGAAGATCCTCCTCGCTCCTGGTGGCTTCTTCTTCGGATGATTGCTCCATCAACCTTGCAAAACTTGATCGACTTGTTCCTTGTTCTGCGCTCGGCTTCATCGACTCGATCGATACTCAGGATAGGTCAAATCTTCATGCAGCTCAGCATCTTCCAACTGCATCTGACTTTCTGGTACTCTGAGGCACTTCCTCAGCTGTGACACATGAAACGCATTATGCACATTCGACAACTGCGGTGGCAACTCCAACTGATACGCCACTTCCCCACTTCTAGCTAGAATTGGGAAAGGTCCAATAAATCTCGGTGCCAACTTGCCACGAACTCGAATCGGCGCATTCTCTCGAGTGGGGAGACCTTCAGTACACAAAGTTACCAGAGCAAAGGTCAACTCTCTTCTGCGATTATCTCAGATAGCTTTTACGCCTAGATCACTTGTCCTCAATCTTTCTGAATCATCTTCACTTGTTCTCGCCTTTTTGCGAGAATATCCGGGCGAAGACTTGGCGATCTCCTATCTCGTGCCACAGAGGGTGTCTCTGCACTTCCTTCCATAAAGAGCTTGAATGGCGACATCTCGCAAGCCGGCACGATAATCTGTTGTTGTATGAGAACTCCGCATATGGCAAACTCGATCCTAACTGGCCGCATTGGACGATTACACAAGCTCTCAACATATCTTCGAGATCTGGTTCACCCTCCGATCTGTCCATCCGTCTGAGGGTGATAAGTCATCTTGAAGTTCAGATTGGTGCCTAATGCTTCTTGTAACTTTTGCGGAATCTAGATGTGAATTGGGTGCCCGATCCAAAACAATCTTCTTGGGCACGCCATGCATACACACAATCCGAGACATATCTGACTCAGTAAGCTTATCTCCCCATAGGTTGTCTTCACAGAATGAAATGTGCAACTTTAAATCGGTCGATCCACGACAACCCAAATCGAGTCATAGCCTGACCTGGTTCTCGGAAGTCCTGTAATGAAGTCCATCCCAACTTCTTCCCACTTCCATTCAGGCACCTTCAATGGCTGCAACAAACCTGCTGGCCTCTGATGTTCAGCTTTCACTCGCTGGCACACATCGCACATGGCTATGAACTCCGCAATTTCCTTTCTCATTCTTGGCCACCAATAAGCACCTCGAAGGTCATGATACATCTTGGTATTGCCTGGATGTATCGAGTATGCTGACTCATGCGCTTCCTTTAGAATCAACTGCTTTATCTCTTTCTGATTCGGCACATAGATACTCTTTCCAAGCCACACTGTTCCTTCTTCATCTTCCGAGGATCCTGGGGCTTTACCTTCCTTGATTCTTTCCTTGATTCTAGCAGCTTCCTTGTCTGACTTCTGCATCTTCTTGATTTGATCCACGAGTTGGTTGAATCTCTAAAGCAGCAACAGATCCTTCCTCTACCAACCCCAAATTCAGATGCTGAAATTCCTCATGAAGAGCAGGCTGACCTTCTTGAACCATCAAATTGTTGCAGTAGCTCTTTCGGCTCAGTGCATCGGCAACCACATTCGCGTTACCAGGGTGATAATGTATGCCCGCATCATAATCCTTTATCAGCTCCAACCATCTTCTTTGCCTCAGATTAAGATCTGCTTGGGTGAAGATGTATTTCAGACTCTTGTGGTCTGTGAAGATCTCGCAACGATTTCCAATGAGATAGTACCTCCACAACTTCAATGCATGCACAACAGCAGCCAATTCCAAGTCATGGGTTGGATAATTCTCCTCATGCGGTCGCAATTGCCGCAAGGCGTATGCGACTACCTTACCTTCCTGCATCAGCACGCAACCCAGACCCTGCCTCGAAGCATCACAATAAATCTCAAAGCCTTTCTGAATGTCCGGACAGACGAGCACCGGGTCAGAGTCAATCTTTTCTTCAATTCTCGAAATCTATCGCCGCAAGCTTCACTCCATTCAAACTTCTTCTCCTTCTTTAGCAGCTGGGTAAGCGGTCTAGCAATCATTGAGAATCCTTCAATGAACCTTCTGTAGTATCCCGCTAAACCAAGGAAACTCGATGTCCCAAGATCGACTTGGGCTGCCTCCACTCAAGCACTCCTTTCACTTTTTCAGATCAACGGAGACACCTCCGCAGAAAAAGATGTGACCCAAGAAAGCAACTTCACAACCAGACCAGACTTGTTGAACTTGGCATACAGCTGGTGACTTCTGAGCTTCTCTAAAACCATCCTCAGATGTCCCTCATGTTCAGCCTCATCTCGAGAATAGATAAGGATATCATCTATGAAGACCACCACAAACCTGTCCAGGTACTCCATGAACACCTTGTTCATCAGATTCATGAAATAGGCTGGGGCATTGGTCAGACCAAAGGACATGACTGTGAACTCATACAGTCCATACCGAGTGGCAAAGGCTATCTTCGGGATGTCCTGCGGCCTTATCTTCAGCTGATGATAGCCAGATCGCAGATCAATCTTGGAGAAGACGCAAGCACCCTTCAACTGATCAAACAGATCATCGATCCTGGGCAAAGGATACTTGTTCTTGATGGTGACTTCATTCAAGGCTCTGTAGTCGACGCACATCCGCAGGCTGTTGTCCTTCTTCTTCACAAAGAGAACTAGCGCTCCCCAAGGCGACGAACTCGGATGAACAAATCCCTTCTCTTGCAGCTCTTCAATTTGCTTCTTCATCTCGGCAAGTTCATTGGCTGGCATGCGGTAAGGTCTCTTGGAGATGGGAGCTGTACCTGGTACAAGCTCGATAGTGAACTCAATCTCCCGATCTGGCGGCAGGCCTGGTAAATCCTCAAGGAATACATCGGGGTATTCACTCATGTCGTGCCCCGAATTTGCAAATCCGGACACTCTGTGTATTCTGCACTAGTCCAGGATCGCGCTAGTGCACACATGCTAAACAGGGTATAGTACCACAATCATACACAACGGAATATTAATAAAGTACATCAATCATGTATATAAATGAGTTGTACGACCATATGGTCCCTTACAATAGTTTGCCACGCAGGGCTTACAATAATCAGAGTAAATAATTCAACAGCGGAAATTAAACGTCATGGTGATCCATCTTCGCCACAGTGCTCTGCAGAGGCTTGCTCCTAGTTCTCGGCCCTCCAAATACTCCTCTTTCCACGCCGGTGTAGACTCCTCTTACGTAAAATTTTGCCCGCAAGGGTGAGTACACCGTACTCAACAAGTCATGCATGTAATGCGCTTCTATTACTACATGCATGGCTTGTTACAAAGGAATGGCTCAATTGGTTATTTTGCATTGCATCAATATTTTGAATTATTATTATTTAGATTAAAAGCAGCAAAACTTTAATAGTATAATAAGTTTCTCAATTGTTTTTCTACATTATTTTGAACACACAGACCTTAATCAACTTTCATCATTAACTCTGGTACACAGCCTTCCACCCCATTTTATTTTCAAAACACTACCCCTTGATTGTAATCCCCGAGCATTGTCCAGTACCGTGGACTCGGCTATTCGAATAGTTTTTACACTCTGCAGAGGTTGTACACTTTACCCACAAGATATAATCAACTCACCACGTCAGCCGTGAATCGCCATACAAGAGTATGCGAATGAGTGATCATAACAAAGCCTTTCAGAAACTTCTATCTCCACCTAGCAACCTCTCCGTGTTGCCTCCACTATCACTTCCCTCACACAGAGCCGAAGTATAGGGCCGACAAACACCGTTGGACGGGTACCAAGCCAAGCACGTGCATCGCTCCCCGTCTGATTACCCGTAATCGCCACCTCGAGTATCAAAGGCGAGATATCGTAATCCTTCTAAACTTGGTCTTCCCATTCAGACATGTGGTTGTCACGAGAGACTCGGGTCAAAGGCTTGCAAGGTGAGGTCCTTAACCCACCAAGGCAAGACATCATTCTCTCAACATTTGGCACCTGACCCTCACAACACTCAACCCCCAAATGCCACGAAGGCCCACAGCACAAAGCCTCGGTCCACTTGCCTCAACAAATCATTTCCCATCCCAAGTTGATCATTGTGCAACACATGCCAACAACAACTCAACATCCATATGGAACCACACAGGCCTCCATATATCAACATCATCGTGTGGCAACACATCACACCATTTCAAAATACATTGCATATTCCATTAATCAATATTGACCTTTGTATTTTAAAAGATTATTCATGGTATATGCAAAGCTAAGCAACTATTCACGGTCTAGCCTCCCGTGTTGGCACAATATTATCAACCAACTAATATTACCAAACTTAGGTCATCAAAGGAATCATGGCATACAAATATCAATAACAAGGTGGCAATAACAAATAAGTTGATTAGCTAATTCACCCAAATTATTTAAATCCATTTTTAATTGAATTAGCATGCATAGTTTGAATCAAAATACATTTTCAAAACTTGGGATCAAAATGGTCGGCTAATAACTTGCACTGCCCTTGCGATTTTCTTGCTCTTTACTCTTTATCTTCGATTACGGATCTTGGTCTTCAATCTTCACTTCCTTGATCTTGACTCCTTGAAGCGACTTAGGACAACGCGTCTAACGATTAAAGAAAAAGCAAGCACAAACCAACTCAAAAGATAAATCAAATAAACTCCAAATTGAGAACGGATAATATTGGATCACAATGGCTTAGATGTATTAAGGAACTTGAATAGATTAGATCAAGGATTAAACAAAGAGAATGGGCTTTGGAGAATACAAAAAAGGAAAAGATGATAATCGAGAAAGAAAGAATAGTATTCCAAAGAATATTTCTTTTGAAGTTATTATCTTGATTGGATATACAATGACATATGGGCTCTCGATCTATAGACCGGGTCCATTAAGATATGTTAGTTCACGATGAACTAAGCTGATGCAAGAAGTTGACTTTTGTTGACTAAGTAGATACACAATCAATTAAAAGATAGATAGGCTGATATATTAGATATGGCACAAGGATATGACACATTGTCAATGGTCTAGCGACCAAGTCCACGAATGAATTATGGGTTAATGGCAAATTAGATTTTCAGGGATAAGACAGGATTTGATGGAATCGACACTCAGTGCGATCCGATCTGGGGTTCAGTCTTACATCAATGAAGAGACTTGACGATGATGAGGCGGTGATGATATGAATAGATAGGAGCGATAGCATGGCTCGGAGATGGTCTGGCAGGGAATGACATATGTGGTACACACATCATCAGGTTAGAGTACTAATATAAGGTTCGGCTATACAACAAGGATACGATATATATATGACAGCGATGATGACATGGCATTGGAGATGACACAAAACTCGGTTAGATTTAGGATTGATTGTAGTTGACCAACTATTGGTACCACAATCGATCACATGGCCCACGATGAACTTGGTTCATCGAGCCGGTCTTAGGTTAGGGTTTAGGTTCAGCCACAAGCGTTATATGGTGATGAGGCTATCTCATTGCATAAGATGGGGCTAGGTCACAACATGGCTATATGATACTACGGCTTTCACTTGTACATACACGCATGTGACGGTTAGGCAAACGGTTAAGGTGGCATGTCATGCGGGCGACGATTGGGTGGCAACAACGGAATAACATGGCTCCGGACAGCAAGGTATTCTTGTCATGGCGACATGGCAAAAGGAACGGCTAAAACTAAGAACACGAGAAAAGGTGAGATCGGCGACTAATCTTTTGGTAACGGCTTTAACAACGAACAGAGGCTAACGGAACTTCGTAGATGGACAAAACAGAGATATTACCACCTACTGGACATGGTGACACGGTCACGAAAGGCTAGGATGATTGGCGGCACAAGACGACGCGCGGCGGCGGCAAAAGGCGGCGGCCGACGAATAAAAATAATTTCGGTAGATGCAACAGCAAAGGGAAAATGTCCATCGCGTAGAACGCGGCGACACGAACTCAACGATATTGCCGGATTTGGCGGCAACCCAACGGATTGATCACAAACTGCCGATGAACGGCTCTCGGAGCTAATAGATCAAACTACCATAACTATTAAAGTACTGCCCAAAACCTAACCAAATTTTACAGAGAGTTATCTGGGACCATTTGGCACAAAGTGACGTGAACGGATTTGAGTTTTACCTTCTAGATCAACGGGGAACGCGCGACGAAGTTTTCTGCCGTTGGAACGCAGTCTGATCGGGGAAAATTAATTTTTCTGCACAAATCCCACAGACCAAACCTTGAGTTAGGGTGAGCACCATGTAGGGGACATCAAGAGAAGTCTACCATAAAAATTTCACGGCCAAACTCGCAGAAACGATGGAGAACGGGCTCCGACAAGATTTGATCTTTGGGCGGCCATAACTTTTGATTCCGTGAACCAAATTGTACGAAATTTGAAAGGGGAACAGAGGGTACCATATAGCACAAGGTGACGTGGTTGGATCACCAAAAATCGCGACGAGCCGACGGGGAACGCGACGTCAAAACAGGCCGACGTGGGGGCGGCGCTCGGGGCGGCGAGGCTGCTCTGTTTGGAATCTTCCAAAACTGTTTCACAGGGGTGTTGCAAACATCATGAGGGTACTCCACAAGAAATTTGAGGATGAACGGAGTTCGGAAGCGCCCGGTAGAGCTCGACGAAGTTTTCACCGGAGTTAAAAAAAGAAGGCTTGCCGAGGGAGATCCGTTGCGATTCTGATACTGATCTTTGAGTATGATGTTG
Source organism: Guadua angustifolia (assembly GCA_036346375.1). Lineage (NCBI taxonomy): Eukaryota > Viridiplantae > Streptophyta > Magnoliopsida > Poales > Poaceae > Guadua > Guadua angustifolia. The sequence continues at coordinate 58,252,487 of CM070507.1, forward strand.
GGAATGAGGAGTGGCATCTAGGGTTCAATTTGCAGCTACAAATGATCAATGGATCAACGGGAAAAGCTCGCCGGAGTTAGGAAAGAAATCGGTGGCCGAAGGTTCTCCAGTAGGTATTTTCAAAATATGATTTTACTGGAGGTATAGGACAGCAAGATGAAGCTCTGGTAAAAATTTCAGATCGAAAGAATTTCGGGAGTGATCAGGAGAGCTCGTCGAAGTTTTCACCGGAGTTAAAAAGAATGGCTCATACAGAACGATCCAGAACTTGGATGGGGCAAATTCGAATTGGGTTGTAAAGAAAACGCACGTAAGAATCCGTGGTTCAATTTATAGGCAGATCAGGCAAGCGGATCGTCAGGAAACGCTCGCCGGAGTTATGACTGGAAACTGACTCGAATATGCCGGATTTACTGTAGCATTACTGTTTATTTAATCCGAATTAACCAATAAAATCGAAATAAATACCAAACGATGGTTCAAAAATCCGGAAAAAATTTGGAACGTGACCCACAGCCTTAGTAACACAAATAAAATATTATTACATAAAATAATAATTTTATTCATGTACAGTAAATACTTTTATACTGTTTTTAATATCTTTTTAATTTGGAAAATACTAAAACAACCCCAAAAATTCTAAGAAAATTCAGGGAGTTTAATTAGGACATTTTGAGATCACCTAAAATATTTTAATACCACCAAATATTTTATTTTTATATCAACATATATTTTATTTTGTAAAAGTTTTAGGAAGGCTTTAGAAAATATATAATTTGACAAATGTAGGAAATTTCGCAGAAATTCCCTTAGATTTATTTATATTAAATAAGATAGTTTTAGCAAAACCAAATCTTTTATTTTGTCTCCAAACTATATTTTTAATTAATGAGATTTTTGGAAAGGTTTTGAAATCAGGATTTTAACAAATAATGGGAAAATTCTCTGAAGTTCCTGTGATATATTTTGTTAAAATTAATTCCAACTTAAATAGGGTTTTCATTTTTTTTAATGAAAGAGTTTTAAGTTTTTCTAAAAATAGGCAAAAGTCTTTTTCTTTTGAACTCTAGAGAAATCCAGAAAATAAAGAGCAGACAAATAAACTTGAGACAACCGATAAAAATAATAATTTAAAATATATTTTTATCCTATCTTTGAAATGAAATTTTGGGATGTTACAACTCATCACAGGCACACTCTCTACAGTGACTTCTTTCAACTGGTTCAATGTGCACTTGCCTCTCAAAATCACATCAAGCATGTACTTCACTCGAGTGCCTTCTGCATTGGTGAGAGTGATGGCTCGACTGGCCCAATCAATTTGACCCTTAAACTTGGTCAACCAGTCCATCCCTAGGATGACATCTATTCCATTTGAATCCAAGAGGATGAGATTCGCTAGGAATTTTACCCCATTGATTTCTACAGTTGCACTAGGGCACACCAAATCAGTTTTCATTTCTTTTCCCGGTGATTTAACAATCATGGGATTCTTAAGAGCAAAAGTTTCCAAGCCAAATTGATCAACAAAACTCCTCGAAATGAAAGAGTGCAATGCTCAAGAATCAAACAAAGCTGTGGCAGGTATTGAATTGACAAGGAACGTACCCAATACCACATCTGGTGCCTCCTGAGCCTCCTCTGCAGTCACGTGGTTGACACGCCCTCTCCCAAATGACTGCGGTGCTCTCGGAGTGTCGGCGCCCACGACCGATCCTGTCTTTGGAGTCTTGGTGAGCCGGATCTCAAGCCGAAAATCTTGGCGTCAGCGGGACGCTTCGAGGATAGTCACGGCATAGTGACCTAGCTGATCGCAATGAAAGCACTGAACTCCTGCAGCATTTGTGTTCCCCTTCTACGACTGAGCGCTGGCAACATGCTGCGGTCCCTGAGCGACCGGATGAGGTCCAGACGAAGGTGTGCGGGGTGCTCCTGGGACAGGCGTCCTGCTGACTCGCTGCGGTGGAAAATGCTGATGAGATCCACTCGCTCCCTGGTGAGCCTGGAAAGCCATCTTCCTCTTGCGTGACTCTCGCTGCTGTCGCTGAGCATCCTCCTGCACTAGGGCCTTGTTCACCATGTGCTGAAAGTTGGGAAAATCAAATGCAACCAGCTGAACTTTGATGTCGGGGTCCAGACCCTCCATGAACCTCCAAATCTTGGCACTATCAGTGGCCACATCCTCAGGTGCATATCTCGACAGCTGGGTGAACTGATTGAGATACTCTGACACACTCTGTTTCCCCTGACGCAGCTTCCGGAACTCTCTCTTCTTCATCTTAATGATTCCACCAAGTACATGAGCAGTCCGGAAGGCCTCAGTAAACTCCTCCCAAGTGATCGCCTGAGCGTTCTGGTGAGCTGAACATAAGTTGTCCCACCAGGTAGCAGCTACGCCCTTCAACTGATGGCTGGCGTAGAGCACCTTCTCGCGATCATCACATTGGGCCAGCTGAAGCTTCTTCTCCACGTCTCTGAGCCAATCGTCTGCCTCCAAAGGCTCTCCTGCGCTTGAGAAGGTAGGCGGTCGGGTCCTCATGAACTCCCCAAGCTTCGACTGCGGTTGAAACACTGGCGCTGGGGCTAGTGCTGGCTGCTGATTATTCACCATGTTCTGAGCCAAGGCCTGCAGTAACTAAAGTTGCATCGCCATCATTTGCTGCATATCGGCCATCTGAGGCTGAAAAGGTGGTGGCGGTGGCAACTCCTGCTTTCGATCAAGCTTTCTGATCCGAGGAATCCTGCTGCTCTGGTGGCACTGCCGGGCCACGACCACGACCTCTGCGACCACGCCTCTGCCCTGACCTTCCATCTGAAGCAACGGCCAAGGAAAGGTTAGCAAAAGACAAGAGGGAAAAAGCACAAGACGAGAGGGAAAAGCAAAAGATAAGGAGACTAGGGAACGTAGCCATTCCATGGTAACACAATGCCTGGGGTAAGCGTACAACACACCCATCAAGCAAGCAAGAGAAAACCAAATGAACTCCGATTACTAAGCGAAGAAGGGATGACATTGGCACTAATAACTTATTCTTCATAGGGGTCCTCTTGAGCGATCTTCCGTCAACTTGATCCTTCTAGCAGTCCTTTCATCCATCTTGTAGTCGACTGAAGGCTTAAAGAAATTTCAGGGGATAAGATCAAATTTAACTCTCAAAATTATATTCAGAAAAGGAAAGAAGTAAGAACCTAAGAATAAGGTGAGTCGAGACAATCTATTAATTACCAGTTTGTTGGTTTGGTTTAGAAAATAATTTTGAAATTCTAACGACCATTCTAACTAGGGTTGCGACCTACAGTCGATATGGCTCTGATACCACCTCTGTAGGGACCAGGATTTACCAAATCCGACCCCTTTGTGTTTACCCGTGCTTGTCCAGGAAAAGCTAGCACACACAGCTCAAACAGTGATGATAACATAGACATATCACGAGTAATTAACAGTAAATAAGCAAAAAGAGTAAACATCATCACATTATTACAAGTATCGAGCCTTACGGCTTAAGTGTGTAAGTAGCAGCGGAAAAGTAGCAACAAAAAGAGCCAAGCAGTATGCCCACAAGCAACGATCAAGTGCGCTCCCTAGAAGTCCGGTCTTCCTCCTCTTCAAAGCCTTCACCGCAGATGTCGAATCTGGAATGCCGACACTTGGATAGCTATATCGACCTCCTCATCCGCTTTATGGAATAAGCAGCCCCGTAATGAAAAGCGAGGGTGAGTATGCAACATACTCCGCAAGTCTTGGAAACTTAATGCAATTAACTAAATGCAAGGGTTGAACAAAGGAAGGCATATGGGGTTCATTTTGCATGAAGCAGGAATTTAAAATGAAATACAAGTAATAATGTCATAAAGCAGCATTTTAACAAAAAGTAAATAGCATAAATAATTGAATTAAAATATAACAGTTTTCCAGGTTCCAACTACCTGGTTGGCTCCAACCGCCAAACTAAATCCGGGAGTTCCAACCACTCACGGATTCCCAACCACATTTTCATTTTAAACCAAATCCATCATTTTCCATTTAAAACCAAAACCATAAAATCTACTATGTGAAAGCGTTCCACGCTTGCCCTTATCTGTGGGCACGGCTACTCAAGTAGTTTTGTAACACCCCAATTTTTGCTTTTATTGCATTTAAATGGTATTTTGAATTTTTGGGAATTTCTGGAATTTATTTGGATTTATTTGGATTTATTTGAAATTATTTGAATTTATTTTGAATTAAGCCATTTAACAAATTAATTAAATAATGGAAAAGTTAAAATAAATTTTGCTGAAAATATTTTATTTGAGTCATAAATGTCTTAAAATATTTTTGAGAATTTTTCCGAATTTTTCGATATTTTAATGCCCCAAATAAATTATTTGAATTTCGGAATTATTTTAAATCGAAAAAGGATTTAAAATCGATGAACAGTGTTGGGCGAACATGCGGCGTCCGCCCGGAAAACCCTAACGCGCCACTGCTCGATCTCCATCCGACGGCTCTCGTTCGCCGACCGACCAGTCCGAGTCGCCGGGACTCACGCCGCCGCCTTGTGCCTCGGTCTCCGCTTTCACGGAAGCCGAGGGCACTATTTAACGCCGCCGCCCGCACCATGATCCCCACCCGCGCACTCCAACAGACACCGCCGCGCCGCCAGAGTCGCCGCCTCGCCGCAAGACCTCGCCAAAGTCCCAAAGCCGTCCGCCGCACTTCTTCGCGTCGGTTAAATGCCGCCGGCCACTCTCCGCCGCCGCCGTACCACTCCGAACTCACCTTGCCGCCGCGTCCGGAGCGCCACCGCAAGTCGCGGAGGACCACGGAACGCCAGCGCCGCCGCGTCGTCGTCTTCATCTCCGGTGAAGCCGAGCCGCGCGTCGCCGCCGAAGTCGAAGCTTCATCACCGCACGATCTCCATCCGATCGCGAGGTGAGTCCACGTCGCCCTAGGAACAATGAACCCCATCTTCTAACCTCCGCCGTTAGATGTAGATCTAAGGGCGGCGTGAGTCTCCGCGTCGCGCCTCATCGTGCATGAGCCGCCGACAAGCGGCCCGCATGTCGGTCGCCGCCGCACGAGCGATGCGGCACGTATCACCGACGACGCGGACCCACATGTCGGCCACACCGAAACCTTTTCACACGAGACGCCGACAAAGACAGGCCCACTCGTCGGCACCGCGACGATCGCGCGTGGCGTCTGCCATCGTCATCTATGGCGTCGCGGTGGGACCCACTGTCGATGGGTTGACCGAAGTCATCTTGGCGTCATCACGGAGCCGGTCGGGGCGGCGTCGGCAAAGCCACGTGTCACTCTCTGGCGCTGACACGTGTCACAGATGACGCAATAATTAATTTCGAAAAAGAAAATATTTATTTAATTCGGTTTAATGATTTTAAAATGCAATTTAAAATTTCAAACGCTTATAACTTTTATGTTTTAACTCCGATTTGAGTGATTCCAATTTCTATAAATTTGTAAAATTGTGATCTTTCTGTTTATGAATTTTATTTGAATTTTTGAGCACTGTATGTCTACTGTTTATTTATTTTATTGTTTTGTGCTTGCGTTCTGCGTGAGACGTTGAAGTGCCCAAGGTTTCGAGGAGAGGTTCTGACCGAGAGCAAGCTCAGGAGCGAATCAGTACTTTTGAAGGCAAGTTGTGTTTGATCATGTTGAACCTATTAGAGAAAATTATTTTGATTTAATTTATTGCATGCTAATTTAGTAAAAATTTGATTGAATGCATTTTGGGATTAGCTAAATGCCTAGTTGTTTGTATGCCACCTTGTAAGTAAATAATTGTAGGCCATGAATCATTTGTCACCCTAGGTTGTGGATTAATAGTTGGACATTATTTAATTGCCAACATGGGTTGAGTAGACCAAGTAGTATGCTTAGCCCTGCCACGTGGACAATTCATGATTTTGGAAGTACCAAAGTAAAATATTGACTTAATGAGATATGGAACTTGTTTTGTGAATGAGACATGTGTTATTGAGTTGATGATGGCACGTGGTGCAATGGTAAAGAACCGGGTGGGAAAATGATTTAGGCCGAGGCATGCGGCAAGATTGTTTCGTGGGCCAAGAGTGGCAATCGGGCGGTCGAATTTGGTTTTTATTGGTTTTGATATGGAGATCGCACTTGGTTAGTCTTGCCTCGGTCAACTAAGGACTTAACCTTGCGAGCATTTGAACTGAGTCTCTCATACAACCACAAGCTCCGTAATGGGACGGGCTTAGCTGAGTAAACTGGGAAATCTATTCTTCGGTACTGTCGTGGTGGTGTGAGGCCCGGAGAAGCGGAATGAGAACTCACATGGCGCAAGAGGGGGCCACAGGTGTGGTAACCACCCTCCAAAGTGTTGAAACCTTAGCGGCAAGATCTTGAGTTTAGATGGAACTTTGGAAAGGCTTCGTTCACGGTTATTTGCCTTGGTGGTATTTGGTGTATCTTGTGGGTAAAGTGTATAACCTCTGCAGAGTGTACAACCTATTCGAATAGCCGTGCTCACGGTATTGAGCATCGCTCGGTGATTACGGTCAAGGGTTAGATTTTCATAAAAAAATGACTTGTTGATGGAAAATGCTTGGGTTGGTGATGATGAACATGACTTAGGATGGAAAAGTGATTTACGATTGAAATGTTTGTGAAAGCTACTATTCCTACTCTTGCTTTTCTTGCTTTGCAATCTATTCTTGCTTATCTTGAATCTTTGTCTGCTCATGAACCATAGCCTATCCTTTGTACTAAGCCATGCATGTAGAATATTAGATTTGCATTACATGCATGACTTCTCGAGTGCTCAAAGTACTCACCCACAACAACACAACTTCGGTTGAAGAAGAAGCAACCCTTTCGTAGGAGGAGTATCGAGGAGCCGAGCGAACTAGGGAGCGAGCCCACCGATTACGTGGCAAATTGGTTGGCGCCACGAGTTTATTTATTTCATTGCATTTGAATATTTTAATAAGTCTTAAGCCTGCAGGCGTATCTTTGTAACTTGACCATAAGGTCAATCAACTAGTTTGAGTATTTAATTAAAGTACTTATTATTTACGTTGGATATATACGTGATATGTACCGATGTTGCAACTGTGCACTAGCGTGATCTGGACTAGTGCTGAAACACGAGGGTCCGGATTTGCAAATTCGGGTCCCGACAGAGGTGGTATCGAGCCATCTTGGTATGAGGACCGCCCTTAGTTAGAATGGTCGTAGTGAGGATAAAACTATTTTCTAAAAGCTAAAATGTGCCAAGATGATAATGCAATCTCGACTTACCCCTTCTCTCTTTTCATACCCCTTGCTGAATTTATCACGTCTTCGCTTTGTTTTAAAATATCTGAGTTTCACGTGAGTGTCCTTTGGCAGATGAGGATGATCCACTCTTTTGGTGAGCGCCTTCGGAGGGTACGCCATGAGCTTTGGCGTATGATGCATTCTTTGGGAGGATATGATGAGCCGATCTCTGGGGACTCATGGAGATCGGGCAGGACTGGATATTGCCTGGGATGTCACTATCACGGTTTACGCTCGGGATAGGGCGAGGGCGAGTCGTCCCATCCGCATCACTGCCAGGAGGTCATCATTTGATGCTGGGATCCAGGAGACATCGCGTCTGGCGATGAGGCAGATTGCTCGTACCTACCCCAGGGAGTTGGATGGCACAGTGTTCCGTCACCACCCACGCAGAGACACTCGCTACAACCGAGAGCCCATCGAGGAGGAGGATGCCACGATCACCCACCTGGCCAGATATGTCATCGCTCAAGAGGATGTTATCGACGAGACGGTTCAGGCTGCAGAGGTCTCGTGATGAATTCACACAGCTTAGGGCTCATCTGTTGCAGACTTGTGAGTACTTGGCCCACTCTATCCAGAGGATTGGGGAACTGGAGACAGCGCATGCGGACGAGCGAAGCGATCTTTGGAGCTACGACCAGATCCGGAGGAGCCACAGCAGAGCTGCAGCTAGAGCGAGCGAGCGATGGAAGTGAAGTTGGAACCAAAGGAAGTGAAGCGAGCTGTGGAGGTCAAGCCGAGCCAAGGAGGTTGAGCCGAGCGGGAGGCCCACCAGTGCGGATCGTTGGGATAGGTTTGTACTCCGCACCAAAGACACCCGCGGTGTATCCACCAGAAGTTCGGTGGGGGTTGGCTCGAGTGGCGTTAGGATTAGCAGCTGAGACTCTGAGTTGAGTCGCGTCTTGGAATAAGAGTCACCCTTAGAGCGTTTGACTCAGTGTTAGTTCGATTTGCTTCTTTCATGCTTGTGAGTGATTGGTATGTGTTGCAAGGCCCTTAGGCATTGTGAGCAACCATACCGATTATTAATAAAGTAATAAAGTTGGATTTTGTGTTACACCTTTGACCCCGCATAAGTATTCTACTACTTGTCTATTCTTACTTCCTCTCATCTCTAAACCATGGAGCAATCGACAGATGGTGAACACCGTGAAACCGGGGAGAAATGGAAGTGGTTCACGCTTTCATTTGAAACATCAATGATGAAGGACAAGGCACTCAACCAAAGACCGCCATTGATATGCGTAACTTTGGAGCCTTCCTTGCTGCATGAGACTCGTTAATGCATGCCATGATGCAAAGAGTGCAGCAGTCCTTGCCCAAGCCGCCGCCGCTCAAGTCAACCAGGCCAACCCAGTGCAGAGGCCACACTCGAGGCTGTCAGAATTCATGAGGACTAGGCCGCCAACGTTCTCTGGAAACGCCAATCCATTGGAGGCAGATGATTGGTGAGAGAACGATAGAGAAAGTTGCACATTACTCGGTGTGAAGGAAATGAGAGGGTACTCTATGCCTCTCATCGACTTGAAGGAACCGCCCATTGAATGGTGGGAAAATTATCTTGTTGCTCATGAGCACCCGCAGGACATCAGCTGGGAGGAGTTCACGGTCGCTTTCCGGCAGTATCATGTGCCCGAAGGCATAATGGAGCTGAAAAAGGAAGAGTTTAGGGCACTGAAGCAGGGCAATCAACCAGTGTCCGAATATCTGAACAAGTTCACGCAGCTAGCACGCTTCGCTTTTGAGGGCGTAACAACGGACAAAACGAGCAGTCCGTTTCATGAAAGGACTGAATTGAGATTGCAGTGGGACTCATAACCCACACCTTCCGGATTTTCAAGAGCTAGTGAACAAGGCGCCGATATTGGAGGACAAGCGCAAGGCGGAGGACAACCGAAGCGCAGGATGGCACAAACAGGAGCACGTCGAGGCGCAGCGTTGAGAGGTTCGCCAAACCGCTTCTTGATTTCAACCAAGGAATGTGATGTCAACGCCGCCACGATACCAAGACACGGCGGACAAAATTTTCGACACCGGCACACAGTTGGGAACACACCCACGAAAGCCGCGATCGGTAGTCAAGCGATGTTTCATTTGTAACGAGCCAGCACTTTGCCAATTATTGTCCCAAGAAGGGAGGAGGAGGACACCGTTCGCTTCAATCTCGGACTACTCCAACAAAGACACCAGCGCCAGACCAAGCCGTGGAGCTCATAATCTGGAGCCACGCAGATCGTGGTAAGAGGCGAGTCAATCATGTCACCGCCGATCAAAGTCTGTAACACATCGGACGTCGTCTTGGGTAAGTTACTTGTCAACTCGATTACACCTGCAGCAGCTTTTATTTGATTACGGAGCTTCACATTCGTTTATATCCCGGATTTTCTTTGTGAACAATGGGTTGAAAATGGTGAACCTTAGGCATGTATTGCTAGTACAATCCCGGGATCGAACTCCGATCGATGTAGGATGTTACGGGGTAAAGTTGCTTATAGATGGAGCAGAGTTCCTAGCAAACTTAGTGGTGTTAGATACCCGCACCTAGATGTTATTTTGGGAATGGATGGTTATCTAAACACAAGGTTGTATTAGGCGTGGACGAAGAGTCATATCGATCGAGAGTCCTTGTGGGAGGAAAATAGAGTTTGAACCCACTGCTGCTTCAGAGGGATATTGATGGTCAACAGCGTGAAGGCCGTCGGCATAGAAGATGTACCGGTTGTCGAGAAATACCCGATGTATTTCGGAGGATTTACAGGATGCCACCGACGAGGACATAGAGTTTGTAATCGAGTTAGTACAAGGAACGGCCCGATAGCTAAGAGACCTTATCGGATGTCAACCGATGAGCTAGTGGAAATGAAGAAGCGATAGAGGAGTTAATGGATAAGGGATTTATTAGACCAAGTTAAATCACCATGGGGAGCACCTGGTTACATTTGTCAAGAAGAAGGACGGAAGTTACGGATGTGTGTGGATTATCGAGCTTTGAATGAAGTCACTATAAAGAATAAGTATCCGCTACCGGGATCGATGACCTATTTGATCAGTTGAGAGGAGCCGAGTTTTCTCCAAAATTGACCTCGATCGAGGATATCACCGGTGAAGATTAGATCGGAGGATGTCTAGAAGACCGCATTTTCGTCAAGATATGGACACTCTGAGTTCTGATTATGTCTTTTGGTTTGACAAATGCACTGCGTATTTCATGAACATGATGAACAAGGTTTTCATGGAATATCTGGACAAGTTCGTTGTTGTGTTCATAGATGATATCTTAGTCTACTCCAAGGCGAGAAAAGAGCATGCTTAACATTTGAAGCTAGTCTGGAGAAGTTAAGAGAAACGACAACTTTTGCTAAGTTTAGTAAGTGTGATTTTTGGAAGAATAAGGTGGAATTCCTTGGACATGTAGTAACCGCCAAGGAGTCGCAGATTGATCCAAGTAAGGTAGAAGCGGTGTTGCATTGGGAGCCACCCAAAGCGGTGACCCAAATCCGTAGTTTCCTTGGGATGGCGGTTATTACCGCCGATTTATTGAAGGATTCTCAACGATTGCGAGGCCTCTTACGCAATTGTTGAAAAAGGAGAAGAAGTTTGCATGGGCGCCGAATGCGGCGTAGTTTTCGGAGTTGAAGAAACGCGACAACGGCAGACGATGTTAGTTCTACGGATTTAAGCGAGCTTTGATATATATTGTGATGCATCACGCCAAGGACTCGGTTGCGTATTAATGCAAAAGCGTAAGGTCGTTGCATATGCATCTAGGCGATTGAGGCCGCATGAAGAGAACTATCCGACGCATGATTTGGAATTAGCGGTGTGGTACCGCCTTGAAGTTATGGCGACACTATTTAATTGGGAGCAGATGTGAGGTGTACACCGACCATAAGAGTCTTAAATATATATTTACACAATGGACTGAACATGAGGCAGAGGAGATGGTTGGAGTTAATTAAGGATTACAATCTGGGAATTCATTATCACCGGAAAAGCCAATGTAGTGGCGGATGCTTTAAGTCGAAAGAGCCACACAAAGAACATGTTGATGGGAGAAAACCGAGTTTGAGTTATGCAAGGAATTTGAAGTTGAAGCCGGAAGTTGTGCCTAAGGGATTCTTAGCGCTCTAGAGGTGAAGCCTACTGGAAGATCAGATTAAGTGAAGGACGTAAGACGATGTCAAGATTGAGAATTAAGTCCAAAATGGGGAAGGCAAGGCGAAGGATTTCAAGCTAGATGAGCGAGGTACATTGTGGATCAAGAATCGCATTTGTGTACCTTACAGAAGGAGTGAAGCAATGATTTTGGAGGAGGCCCATGATTCCAAGTACTCAATTCATCAGGAAGCGCTAAGATGTACCAAGACACAAGGAAAGATTTTGGTGGCCAAGCATGAAGCGTGAAGTTGCGAGCATGTCGCGTTATCGACATATGTCAAAGAGTCAAAGCAATGCATCGAGGCCAGCGGGGTTGCTCTGACCACTTAAGATACCCGAGTGGAAATGGGAAGAAATCGGAATGGATTTCATTACGGTTTACCAAGGACCCGTGACGGTATGATTCTATATGGGTTATAGTGGACCGCTTGACAAAGGTTGCTCACTTCATACCGATAAAGACTACATACTTAGGGACCGCTTAGCAGATTATATATGTCAAGAATTGTATGTCTACATGGAGTTCGAAGAGAATTGTATCGAGACGGAGGTACCCGTTTACCTCAAGATTTTGGGATAAGTGCATGAGGCTTTAGCGACTCGTTTGAACTTGATCGCATATCACCCACGACATGATGGGCAAGCGGAAAGAGTTAATCGAATCTTGGAGGACATGTTGAGGGCATGTGCATTGGCTTACACAACATCGTGGGACAAGTGCTTGCCGTCGCCGAAGTTCGGCTACAACAACGATTACCGAGCAAGTTTGCGATGTCGCCATTGAAGCACTATATGGCGGACCACAGCCGAACGCCGTTGAATTGGAATGAGACCGGAGAACGTCATATGTTTGGGCGGATATTCTTGAGAAGCCGAGGAGCGGATAGCCATGATCGGGAAAGGTTGAAAATTGCACAATCAAGACGGAAGAGTTCTGCCGATAATCGCCGCAGGATCCGAGCTTTGAGCTGAAAGATTTTGTGTATCTCGAGTTACCCCACTCAAAGGAGTTAAGAGGTTCCACACCAAAGGGAAGTTAGCACCAAGATATGTTGGTCCATTCAAGATCCTAAGTCGTGAGGTGAAGAGGCGTGTCACCGGAGTTACCGCATCCTTAGCAGTGTGCATGATGTGTTCCATGTGTCACAACTAAAGAAGTGCCTCAAGAGTGCGGAAGAGCAGATCTTGAGTTAGAGTCGGTCGAGCCGCAGGAGGATTTGACTTATAGAGAGTGCCCTGTGAAGATCTTGGACACAATGGATCGGAGACGAAATAAATCAACCCGCTTCTGCAGAGTTCAGTGGAGTAACCATTCCGAGAGTGAAGCAACCTGGGAGCGTGAAGAAGACCTGAAGAAGGAATTCCCCAACCTATTCCTTAGTCAGCCCTGAATCTCGGGGTCGAGATTCCGTTAAGGGGGGGAGGTTTGTAACACCCCAATTTTTGCTTTTATTGCATTTAAATGGTATTTTGAATTTTTGGGAATTTCTGGAATTTATTTGGATTTATTTGAAATTATTTGAATTTATTTTGAATTAAGCCATTTAACAAATTAATTAAATAATGGAAAAGTTAAAATAAATTTTTGCTGAAAATATTTTATTTGAGTCACAAATGTCTTAAAATATTTTTGAGAATTTTTCCAAATTTTTCGATATTTTTAATGCCCCAAATAAATTATTTGAATTTGGGAATTATTTTAAATCGAAAAGGATTAAAAATCGATGAACGATGTTGGGCGAACATCAGGCGGCCCGTTCAGAAAACCCTAACGCGCCATTGCTCGATCTCCATCCGCGGCTCTCGTTGCGCCACGCGTCGACGATCCCGTCATGCCGACTCGCCGCCATGCCTGCGTGTGGGCCTCGGTCTCCGCGCTTTCCGCGGCCGAGGGCACTATTTATCTTGCCGCCGCCCGCACCATGATCCCCACCCGCGCACCAACCGTACCAGACACGCCGCCGCAGCGTCGCCTCGCCGCAAGACCTCGCCAAAGTCCCAAAGCCGTCCATGCGACTTCTTCGCGTCGGTTAAATCCGCCACGGCCACTCTCGCCGCCGCCGTGCCACTCCCGAACTCACCTTGCCGCGCCGCCGGGAGCGTCACCGCAAGTCGCCGGAGGACCACGGAAACGCCACCGCGACGCCGTCGTCTTCATCTCCGGTGATCTTAGAGCCGCCGCGTCGTCGCCGCCGAAGTCGAGCTTCATCGGCCGCACGATCTCCATCCCGTGAGGTGAGTCCACGCGCCCTAGGAATAGTGAACCCCATCTTCTAACCTCCGCCGTTAGATGTAGATCTAAGGGCAGCCAGAGTGCCACGTCGCGCCTCACTGTGCATGAGCCGCTGACAAGGCGGGCCCGCATGTCAGTCGCCGCGCGACGGCGCGATCGGCACGTATCGACGGCAACGCGACCCACATGTCGACCCACACCGAGCATCGTTTTCACGAGACGCCGACAAAGACGGGCCCACTCGTCGACCGCCGCCGCATGCGCTGCGTGGCGTCTGCATCGACGTCATCTGGCGTCGCAGTGGGACCCACTGTCGATGGGTTGGCCAATGAATCATCTTGGCGTCATGATGGCGTCATCACGAGGGCGGGTCGGTGGCGTCGGCAAAACCACGTGTCACTCTCTGGCGCGACCGTGTCACGATGACGCAATAATTAATTTCCGAAAAAGAAAATATTTATTTAATTCGGTTTAATGATTTTAAAATGCAATTTAAAATTTCAAACGCTTATAACTTTTATGCTTTTAACTCCGATTTGAGTGATTCCAATTTTATAAATTTGTAAAATTGTGATCTTTCTGTTTATGAATTTTATTTGAATTTTTGAGCACTGTATGTCTACTGTTTATTTATTTTATTGTTTTGTGCATGCGTTCTGGCGTGAGCGTTGAAGTACCCGGTTTCGAGGAGAGGTTCGACCGAGAGCAAGCTCGGGAGCGAAATCGAGTACTTTTTGAAGGCAAGTTGTGTTTGATCATGTTGAACCTATTAGAGAAAATTATTTTGATTTAATTTATTGCATGCTAATTTAGTAAAAATTTGATTGAATGCATTTTGGGATTAGCTAAATGCCTAGTTGCTGTATGCCACCTTGTCGTAAATAATTGTAGGCCATGAATCATTTGTCACCCTAGGTTGTGGATTAATAGTTGGACATTATTTAATTGCCAACATGGGTTGAGTAGACCGAAGTAGTATGCTTAGCCACCGCCGTGGACAATTCATGATTTTGGAAGTACCAAAGTAAAATATTGACTTAATGAGATATGGAACTTGTTTTGTGAATGAGACATGTGTTATTGAGTTGATGATGGCACGTGGTGCAATGGTAAAGAACCGGGGTGGGAAAATGATTTAGACTGAGGCATGCGGCAAGATTGTTTCTGGTGGGCCAAGAGTGGCAACTCTAGGCGGTCGAATTTGGTTTTATTGGTTTTGATATGGAGATCGCACTTGGTTAGTCTTGCCTCGGTCAACTAAGGACTTAACCTTGCGAGCATTTGAACTGAGTCTCTCATACAACCACAAGCTCCGTAATGGGGCGGGCTTAGGCTGAGTAAACCGGAAATCTATTCTTGATCTTGTCGTGGTGGTGTGAGGCAGGAGAAGCGGAATGAGAACTCACATGGCGCAAGAGGGGGGCCACAGGTGTGGTAACCAGTCCCTCGGTGTTGAAACCTTAGCGCAAGATCTTGAGTTTAGATGGAACTTTGGAAAGGCTTCTTACGGTTATTTGCCTTGGTGGTATTTGATGTATCTTGTGGGTAAAGTGTATAACCTCTGCAGAGTGTACAACCTATTCAATAGCCGTGCTCACGGTATTGAGCATCGCTTCGGTGATTACTGGTCAAGGGTTAGATTTTCATAAAAAAATGACTTGTTGATGGAAAATGCTTGGGTTGGTGATGATGAACATGACTTAGGATGGAAAAGTGATTTACTGATTGAAATGTTTGTGAAAGCTACTATTCCTACTCTTGTTTTATTGCTTTGCAATCTATTCTTGCTTTTATCTTGAATCTTTGTCAGCTCATGAACCATAGCCTATCCTTTGTACTAAGCCATGCATGTAGAATATTAGATTTGCATTACATGCATGACTTCTTTGAGTGCTCAAAGTACTCACCCCACAACAACACAACTTCGAGTTGAAGAAGAAGCAACCCCGCCGAGGAGGAGTATCGAGGAGCCGATTTAACTAGGAGCGAGCCCGTCGATTACTGTGGCAAATTGGTTGGCGCCACGAGTTTATTTATTTCATTTGCATTTGAATATTTTAATAAGTCTTAAGCCTGCAATAAGGCGATCTTTGTAACTTGACCATAAGGTCAATCAACTAGTTTGAGTATTTAATTAAAGTACTTATTATTTCGTTGGATATATCTGTGATATGTACCGATGTTGCAATCGTGTGCACTAAGCGTGATCTGGACTAGTCTTTGAAACACGAGGGTCGGGATTTGCAAATTCGGGTCCCGATAAGTTTTGACTCTGCAGAGCTTGTATACTTTACCCACACGACATGATCAACCCTTGTCGCCATGCAATTAACACACTTCCTTTGGTGTGCCGGCAGGGAGATCATAACAAGGCCTTTACAATGCATAATACCGCTACCGACTCCGCCCGCTAAGGTTTCACCGCTGTTAGGGAATCCACCCAGTACAGAAGCCCCCTCTTGCGCCTTGCAAGTGTCCTCCCGACAAACCGCACAACCCAATGGTGAAGTCAAATAACGATACATGCAAATTGCTTAGCCAGGTCGTACCCATAATAGACATGTGGTTGTACTGTATAGCATGGACCAAGGTAACACACGACCAGTCCTTACTTGCCTTGGGCGGAACAATCACATTCCAAAATTTTGTGCATCCCGCACCCACCAAGCAACCATCCGCCCCGGTCTAAATCATTTTTCACTTTTATTTTCCAATTAATAATAATAATGGCAACACCAATTGCCATAATTTCACAATTCCATTTTGAATCAAATTTGAAAGAATTTCCATAATGGTAAGAATGCCAAGTGAATAAGCGTGGCTAAGCAATTTCTCTGAGTCCCACCAAATTGATTACCATTAATTACAGTAATTAATTTTCCTAAAGTGTCAATGGTTGTCAAGATTAATATCAATGTGGGCATAACGAGATGGGATATAACTAAACTTTAAAATGACATTAAAATACGGTAAGCAAAGTAATAAGCATGCAATAATTTAAAACAAAATAATATTTTCATAAACTTGGGATCAATATGATCAAGGAAGACTTGCCTTCAACCTCTCCCCGCTGCTGCTACCTTTTTCGAGATGTTCGCCATTCGCTCAACAAGGCTCGTCCTACACGCCAAATGAGACGAAAATACATAAAACAAATTCAAATAAAATCCAAAAATTCAAAATAATGACACCAACAGATAGATCTTGATTTTAGATGAATTTAGAAATTTGAATCGTTCGAATCGGAGTTCGAACGGAGGAGAACGGGCTCTCGGAAGTTCTACGGGAGAGAAAATTGGGAAAATATAAAGGGGTGACAAGTGTCGCGCTGCGATTGGCTGGGTTCGGATTTTCCGGAAATAACCAAAAAAGAAAATTTCATTCCGTTGACATGCAGGGTCCACGAGTCATAGACTCGGCTCACGTGGACTCGGAGTACCGAGGGTGACATGGGGGCGACGTGGCGCAACGTGGCACGACGTGGCAGACACGCAGATATAAAGCATACGGTGGCGATGATGTGGCGCACACATGGCGAACACGTGGCGTCACATGGCTGACCGCAACGACGTGGCTTGCCACGCGACGGCTAGATTGGAGGTGGCGATGACACGGCTAACACGTGGCGATGACACGGCACTATGAGGTGATGACGCGATGGTTGACTGGCACAGGTGGCACGACCACGTGTCGCAGGATCGGCCGTACGATGCAGATCTAACGGTGGAGAGGTGAGCTAGGCAAGACGGCTTACTAGAGGATACGTGGCTCAGATCCGGGCGTTGAGACTCAATCGGACGGCGACGACGCGAAGGCGCGGTGGGAGTTGGTGTGGCCGACTGCGAGGTGCGGATGGAAAATCGGACGGCCAAGCTCCACTGAGAAGGTCGACGGTGGGGTAATAGTGCTAACCCACCGGAGATGAAGACGAAGAGCTGGCAAACGGCGGAGCTGGGCCTGATTAGCCACAATAAGGTGCGGAGTGGAAAGAGTATCACACGGGGATCACGATGGTACCAAAGATGTCACCGGAGACTCACCGGAGAGGGAGGTAATGGCGGCGGAACGTGCGGAACCACGGTGAAACTTCGGCGAGGGAGTATGGGTAAATGGCGGCACCTCGGGCGACCAGCCCTAGGGCAAAATGGGCGGCGGGAGGAGGGGAACCTCGGGAAGTCTTGTGGTGCTTATATAGCCTCGGGTGGCGTGAAAAGGGCGAAGCGTTGTTGTTGTCTTGGCGCTTAGGTTCTGGTGGCGGCGCCTGGTTGGCGACGTGGCGCATTGCCAGCCGTTGATGCGGCGCGGATCGGACGGCCTTCATCACGCATGGATGCGGGTGGGATTTCAGCCGTCGGATCAAGATCTAACAGTGGAGCGTGGCGAAGGTTAGGGTTAGGGTTTTGACTGTGGGTGGCGGCGCGAATTCCAACCGTTGGATCAACGATCAACGGCCGGGGTTGGCTTAGGGCGTCGCAACGGAGTTCAAATAGTTGGATCGAGCATCTTTGGCTGAAAACAAAAGAGACGCGTGGGCGATCTTTGGTCACGGATCAAGATCGGACGATGGCGAGGAAATGAACAGAACCCACCCGGGAGAAAAAGAAGGAAAATCCATTTTAATTTCGGAAAATTTTAGAAATTCAAATAAGCTTCAACAAATTCAAATAAGTAGCGAATAAATTCGAAAAAATCCCAAAATACAAAAAATCAAATGAAGCACGAGGAACCCAATAAAATAAGAAATAATTAATTTGAGGTATTGATTAATCGAATTAAATCCTTTTAAGTTTTGAAAATTCATATTAAGCTTGAATTAATTCAAATAAATTGCGGCGGGTTAGGATTTTGAAATTCAAACTCCAAGAACTGAAAAACAGAATGTTACAAACCTCCCCCCTAACAGAAAATCTCGACCCCGAGATTTGGAACTAACCGGGAAAAAGGTCAGAACTCCGTCGAAGATCCTCCTCGCGCTCCGGGTGGCTTCTTCTTCGGATGATTGCTCCAATCGAACCTTGCAAAACTTGATCGACTTGTTCCTTGTTCTGCGCTCAGCTTCATCCAGAACTCGATTTGATACTCGTGATAGGTCAAATCTTCATGCAGCTCAGCATCTTCCAACTGCATCTGAATTTCTGGCACTCTGAGGCACTTCCCACCGTGACACATGAAACGATTATGCACATTCGACAAGCTAGGTGGCAACTCAATCGATACGCCACTTCCCCACTTCTAGCTAGAATTGGGAAAGGTCCAATAAATCTCGGTGCCAACTTGCCACGAACTCGGAATCGGCGCATTCCTTTGAGTGGGGAGACCTTCAGGTACACAAAGTTACTAGGAGCAATGGTCAACTCTCTTCTGCGATTATCTGCATAGCTTTTCTGCCTAGACGGCGCTGTCCTCAACCTTTCCTGAATCATCTTCGCTTGTTCCTCAGCTTTTTGCAGAATATCCGGGCCGAAGACTTGGCGATCTCCTGTCTCGTGCCAACAGAGGGGTGTCCTGCACTTCCTTCCATAAATAGCTTCGAATGGCGACATCTGCAAGCTGGCCTGATAACTGTTGTTGTATGAGAACTCCGCATATGGCAAACTCGATCCTAATCGGCCGCATTGGACAAAGGCACAAGCTCTCAACATATCTTCCGTAACTGGTTCACCCGCCATCATCCATCCGTCTCGAGGGTGATAAGTCAGATCAAGTTCAGATTGGTGCCAAATGCTTCTTGTAACTTTTGCCAGAATCTAGATGTGAATTGGGTGCCCCGATCCGAAACAATCTTCTTGGGCACGCCATGCATACACACAATCCGAGACAAATACAGCTCTGCAAGCTTATCTCCCCCATAGGTTGTCTTCATAGGAATGAAATGTGCAACTTTCGTTAGTCGATCCACGACAACCCAAATCGAGTCATAGCCTGACCTGGTTCTCGGAAGTCCTGTAATGAAGTCCATCCCAACTTCTTCCCACTTCCATTCAGGCACCTTCAATGACTGCAACAAACCTCGCTGCCTCGATGTTCAAATTTTCACTCACGGCACACATCGCACATGGCTATGAACTCCGCATTTCCTTTCTCATTCTTGGCCACCAATAAGCACCTCGAAGGTCATGATACATCTTGGTATTGCTCGATGTATCGAGTATGTCGACTCATGCGCTTCCTTCGTAATCAATCGCTTTATCTCTTTCGATTCGCACATAGATACTCTTTCCAAGCCACACTGTTCCTTCTTCATCTTCCGAGAATCACGGGCTTTACCTTCCTTGATTCTTTCCTTGATTCTAGCAGACTTCCTTGTCCGATCACAGATCTTCTTGATTTGATCCACCAAAGTTGGTTGAATCTCTAAAGCAAAGAACAGATCCTTCCTCTACCAACCCCAAATTCAGATCGAAATTCCTCATGAAGAGCGGTGACCTTCTTGAACCATCAAATTGTCGCAAGAGTTCTTCGGCCGATTACATCGGCAACCACATTCGCCTTACCAGGGTGATAATGTATGCCCATCATAATCCTTTATCGGCTCCAACCATCTTCTTTGCCTCGATTAAGATCTCTTGGGTGAAGATGTATTTGAACTCTTGTGGTCCAGTGAAGATCTCGCAACGATTTCCAATGAGATAGTGCCAACACAACTTCAATGCATGCACAACAAGATAGCCAATTCCAAGTCATGGGTTGGATAATTCTCCTCATGCGGTCGCAATTGCCTCGAGGCGTATGCGACTACCTTACCTTCCTGCATCAGCACACAACCTAGACCTTCCCTCGAAGCATCACAATAAATCTCAAAGCCTTTACAATGTCCGCAGACAGGGCGAGCACCGGGGGCAGAGTCAATCTTTTCTTCAATTCCTGAAAGCTCTGCTCGCAAGCTTCACTCCATTCAAACTTCTTCTCTTTCTTCAGCAGCTGGGTAAGCGGTCTAGCAATCTTTGAGAATCCTTCAATGAACCTTCTGTAGTATCCCGCTAAACCAAGGAAACTCCTGATGTCCGGCACTGACTTGGGCTGCCTCCACTCAAGCACTCCTTTCACTTTTTCAGGATCAACGGAGAAACCTCCAGCAGAAAAGATGTGAACCAAGAAAGCAACTTCTGTCAACAAGAATTCGCACTTGCTGCACTTGGCATACAGCTGGTGACTTCTGAGATTCTCTAAGACCATCCTCAGATGTCCCTCATGTTCAGCCTCATCTCGAGAATAGATAAGGATATCATCTATGAAGACCACCACAAACCTGTCCAGGTACTCCATGAACACCTTGTTCATCAGATTCATGAAATAGGCTGGGGCATTGGTCAGACCAAAGGACATGACTGTGAACTCAAACAGTCCATACTGAGTGGCAAAGGCTGTCTTCGGGATGTCCTGCGGCCTTATCTTCAGCTGATGATAGCCAGATCGCAGATCAATCTTGGAGAAGACGCAAGCACCCTTCAACGGATCAAACAGATCGTCGATCCTGGGCAAAGGATACTTGTTCTTGATGGTGACTTCATTCAAGGCTCTGTAGTCGACGCACATCCGCAGGCTGTTGTCCTTCTTCTTCACAAAGAGAACCGGTGCTCCCAAGGCTGATTTAACTTCGGACGAACAAATCCCTTCTCTTGCAGCTCTTCAATTTGCTTCTTCATCTCGGCAAGTTCATTGGGCCGCATACGGAAGGTCTCTTGGAGATGGAGCAGAATCGGTACAAGCTCGATCGTGAACTCAATCTCTCGATCCGGTCAGAGGCTCTGCAAATCCTCAGGGAATACATCGGGGTATTCACTCACCACAGGCACACTCTCTACAGTGACTTCTTTCAACTGGTTCAATGTGCACTTGCCTCTCAAAATCACATCAGGCATGTAATTCACTCGAGTGCCTTCTGCATTGGTGACAGTGATGGCTCGACTGGCGCAATCAATTTGACCCTTGAACTTAGTCAACCAGTCCATCCCTAGGATGAAATCTATTCCTTTTGAATCCAAGAGGATGAGATTCGCTAGGAATTTTACCCCATTGATTTCTACAGTTGCACTAGGGCACACCAAATCAGTTTTCATTTCTTTTCCCGGTGATTTAACAATCATGGGATTCTTAAGAGCAAAAGTTTCCAAGCCAAATTGATCAACAAAACCCCTCGAAATGAAAGAGTGCGATGCTCCAGAATCAAACAAAGCTGTGGCAGGTATTGAATTGACATGGAACGTACCCAAAACCACATCTGGTGCCTCCTGAGCCTCCTCTGCAGTCACGTGGTTGACACGCCCTCTCCCAAATGACTGCGGTGCTCTCGGAGTGTGCGGCGCTCCACGACCTGATCCTTGTGCTGGAGTCTTGGCCGAGCCGATCCCAAGTCGAAAAATATCAAGGCCATCGGCCGACGCTTCGAGGACAATTCCGGCATAGTGACCCAAATGGATGGCAATGAAAGCTCAACTCCCGCAGATTTGTGTTCCCTTCGCGATCGAAGGCCGGCAACATGCTACGGTCCCCGAGCGATCGGGCGAGGTCCAGAGGAAGGTGTGCGGGGTGCTCCCGGACAAAGCGCCCTGCCGACTCAGAAGCGGTGGAAAACGCTGACGAGATCCACTCGCTCCCTGGTGAGCCTGGAAAGCCATCTTCCTCTTGCGTGACTCTCGGCTGCCGCCGAGCATCCTCCTCAAGACTAGGGCCTTGTTCACCTTGTCTTTGAAAGTTGGGAAAATCAAATGCAACCAGTGAACTTTGATGTCGGGTCCGCACCTCCATGAACCTCCAAATCTTGGCACTATCGGTGGCCACATCCTCAGTGCATATCTCGACACCGGGTGAACTGATTGAGATACTCGACACACTGCTTTCCCGACGCAGCTTCCTAACTCTCTTCTTCATCTTAATGATTCCACCAGTACATGAGCAAGTCAGGAAGGCCTTAGTAAACTCCTCCCAAGTGATCGCTCGAGCATTCGGTGAGCTGAATGTGGTTGTCCCACTGTAGCAGCTCGCCCTTCAACTCGATGGTCGGCGAGAGCACCTTCTCGCGATCATCACATTGGGCCACCAAGCTTCTTCTCCACATCTCGAGCCAATCGTCCGCCTCCAAAGGCTCTCCTGCTACCGAGAAGGTAGCTTGTCGGTCCTCATGAACTCCCCAAGCTTCGATCATGCGTAAACATCGCGCTGGGCCTTGGCCGGGCCGCCGATTGTTCACCATGATCTCGAGCCATCGCCGCAGATGCTGGTTGCATCGCCATCATTTGCTGCATATCGGCCACCTGAGGCTGAAAAGGTGGTGGCGGTGGCAACTCCTGCTCCAACTGCGCCTGCTGATCTGAGGAATCCTGCTGCTCTGGTGGCACTGCCGGGCCACGACCACAACCTCTGCGACCACGGCCTCTACCCTGACCTTCCATCTGAAGCAACGGCCAAGGAAAGGTTAGCAAAAGACAAGAGGAAAAAAGCACAAGACGAGAGGGAAAAGCAAAAGATAAGGAGACTAGGGAAGGTAGCCATTCCAAGGCAAACACAAGCAACAAAACTCCGACGGGAGGTGGTTGCAACACAATGCTTGGGGCAAGCATACAACACACCCATCAAGCAAGCAATAGAAAACCAAATAAACTCCGATTACTAAGCGAAGAAGGGATGACATTGGCACTAATAACTTATTCTTCATAGGGGTCCTCTTGAGCGATCTTCCGTCAACTTGATCCTTCTAGCAGTCCTTTCACCGATCTTGTAGTCGACTGAAGGCTTAAAGAAATTTCAGGGGATAATATATATCAAATTTAACTCTCAAAATTATATTCAGAAAAGGAAAGAAGTAAGAACCTAAGATTAAGGTGAGAGGAGACAATCTATTAATTACCAGTTTGTTGGTTTGATTTAGAAAATAATTTTGAAATTCTAACAACTATTCTAACTAGGGTTGCGACCTACAGTCGATATGGCTCTGATATCACCTCTGTAGGGACCTGGATTTACCAAATCCGACCCCTCTATGTTTACCCGCTAGTCCAGAAAAGCTAGCACACACAACTCAAACAAAGGATGATAACATAGACATATCACGAGTAATTAACGAAGAATAAGCAAAAGAGAGTAAACATCATCATCACATTATTACAAGTATCGAACCTTACGGCTTAAGTGTGTAAGTAGCAATGGAAAAGTAGCAACAAAAGAGCTAGCAAAGATGCCCACAGCAACCGATCGGGTGTGCTCCCTAGAAGTCCTGTCTTCCTCCTCTTCAAAGCCTTCACCGCAGATGTCGAATCGGTGGAATGCCAAGACTTGGATAGCTATATCGACCTCCTCATCTCGCTTTATGGAATAAGCAAATTCCACAATGAAAAGCGAGGTGAGTATGCAACATACTCCGCAAGTCTTGGAAACTTAATGCAATTAACTAAATGCAAGGCTTGAACAAAGGAAGGCATATGGGGTTCATTTTGCATGAAGCAGGAATTTAAAATGAAATACAAGTAATAATTTCATAAAGCAGCATTTTAACAAAAAGTAAATAGCATAAATAATTGAATTTAAAGTATAACAATTTTCCAGGTTCTAACTACCTGGTTGGCTCCAACCACCAAACTAAATCCGGGAGTTCCAACCTCTCACGGATTCCCAACCAGATTTTCATTTTAAACCAAATCCATCATTTTCCATTTAAAACCAAAACCATAAAATCTACTATGTGAAAGCGTTCCACGCTTGCCCTTATCCGTGGGCACGGCTACTCAAGTAGTTTTGACTCTGCAAAGCTTGTACGCTTTACCCACACGACGTGATCAACCCTTGTCGCCATGCAATTAACACACTTTCTTTGGTGTGTTGGCAGGGAGATCCTGACAAGGCCTTTACAATGCATAATACCGCTACTGACTCCACCCGCTAAGGTTTCACCGCAGTTAGGGAATCCACCCAGTACAGAAGCCCCCTCTTGCACCTTGCAAGTGTCCTCCCGACAAACCGCACAACCCAATAGCGAAGTCAAATAACGATACATGCAAATTACTTAGCCAGGTCGTACCCATAATAGACATGTAGTTGTACTGTATAGCATGGACCAAGGTAACACACGACCGGTCCTTACTTGACTAGGGCGGAACAATCACATTCCAAAATTTTGTGCATCCCGCACCCACCAAGCAACCATCCGCCCCGGTCTAAATCATTTTTCACTTTTATTTTCCAATTAATAATAATAACGGCAACACCAATTGCCATAATTTCAAAATTCCATTTTGAATCAAATTTAAAGAATTTCCATAATGATAAGGTACCGAAGTGAATAAGCATGGCTAAGCAATTTCTACCGTCCCACCAAATTGATTACCACTAATTACAGTAATTAATTTTCCTAAAGTGTCAATGGTTGTCAAGATTAATATCAATGTGGGCATAACGAGATGGGATATAACTAAACATTAAAACGACATTAAAGTACGGTAAGCAAAGTAATAAGCATGCAATAATTTAAAATAAAATAATATTTTCATAAACTTGGGATCAATATGATCAAGGAAGACTTGCCTTCAACCTCTCCCGCTGCTGCTACCTCCGTCGGATGCTCCGCTCGCTCAACCGCTGCGTCGTCTACACGCGAAATGAGACGAAAATACATAAAAGAAATTCAAATAAAATCCAAAAATTCAAAGTAATGACACCAGCAGATAGATCTTGATTTTAGATGA
Organism: Guadua angustifolia; assembly: GCA_036346375.1. Lineage (NCBI taxonomy): Eukaryota > Viridiplantae > Streptophyta > Magnoliopsida > Poales > Poaceae > Guadua > Guadua angustifolia. Next base: position 58,277,850 of record CM070507.1, read on the forward strand.
ATTTAGAAATTTGAATCATTCGAATCAGAGTTCGAACGGAGGAGAACGGGCTCTCGGAAGTTCTACGGGAGAGAAAATCGGGAAAATATAAAGGGGTGACAAGTGTCGCGCTGCGATTGGCTGGGTTCGGATTTTCCGGAAATAACCAAAAACGAAAATTTCATACCGCTGACATGCGGGGTCCACGAGTCATAGACTCGGCTCACGTGGACTCGGAGTACCGAGGGTGACACGGGGGCAACATGGCACAACGTGGCACGACGTGGCAGACATGCAGATCTAAAGCATACGGTGGCGATGATGTGGCGCACACATGGCGAACACGTGGCGTCACGTGGCTGACCGCAACGACGTGGCTTGCCACGCGGCGGCTAGATCGCAGGTGGCGATGACACGGCTAATACGTGGCGATGACACGGCACTACGAGGTGATGACGTGATGGTTGACTGGCACAGGTGGCACGGCCACGTGTCGCAGGATCGGCCGTACGATGCAGATCTAACGGTGGAGAGGTGAGTTAGGCAAGACGGCTTACCAGAGGATACGTGGCTCAGATCCGGGCGTTGAGACTCAATCAGACGGCGACGACGCGAAGGCGCAGTGGGAGTTGGCGTGGCCGACTGCGAGGCGCGGATGGAAAATTGGACGACCAAGCTCCACTGAGAAGGTCGACGGCGGGGTAACAGTGCTAACCCACCGAAGATGAAGACAAAGAGCTGGCAAACGGCGGAGCTGGGCCTGATTAGCCACAATAAGGTGCGGAGTAGAAAGAGTACCACACGGGGATCACGATGGCACCGAAGATGTCACCGGAGACTCACCGAAGAGGGAGGTAATGGCGACGGAACGTGCGGAACCACGGTGAAACTTCGGCGAGGGAGTATGGGTAAATGGCGGCACCTCGGGCGACCAGCCCTAGGGCAAAATGGGCGGCGGGAGGAGGGGAACCTCGGGAAGTGCGCGACGGCTGCTTATATAGCCTCGGGTGGCGTGAAAAGGGCATAAAGCCGAGGGTTGGGCGTCTTGGCGCTAGGGATTCTGGCGGCTACTGGGTTAGCGACGTGGCGCATTACGGTAGTTGATCTTGTACGGATCGGACGGCCTTCATCACGCATGGATGCGCGGGATTTGTTTGTCGGATCAAGATCTAACGATGGTCGCGTGGCGAAGGTTAGGGTTTTGATTGTGGTGGCGGCGAATTCGGTAGTTGGATCGGCGATCAACGGTAGAGGTTGGCTTAGGCGACGCAATGAGTTCATTGGTTGGATCGAGCATCTTTGGTGAAAACAAAAGAGACGACGCGGTGATCTTTGGGTCACTTAATCGAGATCGGACGGCGTAGAGGAAATGAACAGAACCGACCGGGAGAAAAGAAGGAAAATCCATTTTAATTTCGAGAAAATTTCAGAAATTCAAGTAAGCTTCAACAAATTCAAATAAGTAGCGAATAAATTCAGAAAAATCCCCAAAAATACAGAAAAATCAAATGAAGCACAAGGAACCCAATAAAATAAGAAATAATTAATTTGAGGTATTGATTAATCGAATTAAATCCTTTTATGTTTTGAAAATTCATATTAAGCTGGAATTAATTCAAATAAATTGCGGCGGGTTAGGATTTTGAAATTCAAACTCCAAGAACTGAAAAACGGAATGTTACAGGTAATGACGCCATATCTTTAAGGCATGCACTACGGCAGCTAACTCCAGGTCATGCGTAGGATAATTCCCTTCATGCGGCCTCAACTGCCTTGATGCGTAGGCTAGAACCTTGCCATTCTGCATTAACACACAACCAAAACCTTGCCTTGATGCATCACAATAGATGTCAAAGCCACACTGCACATCTGGCAGTACTAACACAGGTGCGGATGTTAATCGCTTCTTTAACTCCTCAAAACTCTTTTCACACTCTGGCGTCCATGCAAACTTCTTCTCCTTCTTTAACAATTGCGTAAGAGGTCTCGCAATCGTCGAGAATCCTTCTATGAATCGACGGTAATATCCCGCCATTCCTAGAAAACTACGAATTTAGGTAACTGTCTTCGGCGGCTCCCAATTCATTACAGCTTCCACTTTACTTGGGTCCACGGCAACAACTTTAGCGGTTATCACATGGCCAATGAGTTCCACCTTCTCCTTCCAAAAGTCACACTTACTGAATTTAGCATACAACTGCTGTTCCCCGTAACTTCTCCAATACCAACCTCAAATGTTCTGCATGCTCTTCCTCTGACTTAGAGTACACAAGGATATCGTCTATAAAGACAACCACAAATTTATCTAGATATTCCATGAAAACCTTATTCATCATGTTCATGACTCAAGCTAGGTCAATAGCTGGTGCGCACAAATCATAGCAGTCTATGTAAGATCATGGTACATGATATATTTGTGATGAACAATTGGCGAGATTTTGATGTGATGAATTAGTGGTAAAAAGATTTAATAAAGCTAATGTGGATGAAGTTGGGATGAACTTGTTTCTGGAAGATGTTTTTGTTTGATGCAATGCGCTTGTGTGAGTGGTTGCATGGATTGACCTTGAGTCAAGTCGTGGACTTGTGCTCGGATTCGTTTGGTGTTTATTCGCGTGCGTGTGTTGCTCGAGGCGAACGTGGTCGATGACGGACCGAACTAGGTTCATGGAGGAGCCGAGGTTCGGACTAGGTTCGAGGAGGAATCGAGGTCCCGTGGTCGAGGATGTCATGCGGGACGTTCGGACTAGAGAACGGTGTACACGGAGGTGGTTAGTCACGTGAGTGGCGCAGTGGGCGTCGCGTGCATGTGTGAATTTTGGGTTGTATGCATATATTGGGCCATGTGTTATTGGGCGGTGGATATGCATACATGTATTAGAGATAAGAAGTTAGGGTTTTGAGTTGTATAAAAGGATCGGAAAACCTAATCAATCGATAGGCCTTTTGGGTGGCTTTTCGGCGGTGCCGCTTTTAAATCTTGAGCTCTGGTCATGCGTGATCGAGTTTTTGCTTGGCTGGAATTCCTCGCGTCGCTTTTGTTTTCTCCGGTGGTTGAGTTTCTTGCGGTGGCCCGGAGATTTCCTAGCGCTAGAAGTTTTTTTTCTGCAACAAGAAGCTTGCATGCATGCGTGACGCCCCGCATGTGATTCCGACGGCGATATTTTGTTTCTTCTTTGGGACGCCCGTGCGTGGCGTGGATTACATGCATGCATGCAAAGTAGCGATTGACTAGAACTCTTTGCAACTTTGTGCATTGCGGTTTGGTGGCGTGTTTTTTGCTTGCATGTGCGATTAATTAATTCCATGGTTGATGCATGTATGCATGCAACATACTACGACTAGAAAATCCTAGCGTCTTTGTTTTCTGGTGGCATTCATGTATGCGGGAAGGAGCGGCTAGAAAACGCGAATAGAAGATCGAAGCTGGTGACGCCTTGTCGGCGGCAGCGAGAACTCGCAAGGCGACGGTGTAAATTCTCGGCAGTTTGGACATCCTGCGGCAGTGATTTTCTTTGTGTTCTGCGTCGGCAGCTGGAGCCTCTGGCTGTTTGAGAGTTTTTCTTGTTATGCGCTATTCTGCAGATTGTTTTCAGGCGTTGTTTTGTTGCTCCTCCAGAAGACTCCCAGAAGCTTGGTGGCTGCATTACCGAGCAAAGTTCAGAGAATATCAGAAGTTCTACCGTGTGCTCTGATTTGTCTTGGTCCGGCGTTGATTCTAAAATTCCGTCATTATTTGATTCGGTCATCTTGCGAAGGTAATATCTCGAGATCCATAAATCCGATCGGACTGATTCTTATTGTGTTAATTTCGAAATTGCATGTACTTTCTACAACTAAAATTTCACAACAATCCAACGGTAGGATCTTCGGGAATTATTATTTTGGTGAACGTGTGTCAATCTGTTTTTATTTGGTCTGGCGTCTGATTCAGTAAAATTGTGAAGAAAATAACTTTAGATCCGTAGATTCGATCGAGCTGATTTTTATTGGGTTAGCTTGAAAATTGAATCTAGTTTCTACAATTAAAATTTTACTTCGATCTAACAGTGGGATCTTCGGTAATTACTGTTTTAGTGAACGTAGGTTAATCTGTTTTTGTCCAAACCGAAGCAGTTTTTCCTATGTTGTTTAGGGGGTTTAAAAGAATCACTAAAAATTTGTTTTAACTTCCGCTCAATCATTCACCCCCCTCTGATTGACGCCATCCGATCCTACAAGTGGTATCAGAGCGAGGTTAAGGTATGGCGTCAGATAGGTATGTTAATCGTCCTCCTATGCTTAATGATTCAAATTTTTCTTATTGGAAAAGTCGCGTGCAATCCTATATTGAAGCTCAAGGTAATGATGTTTGGCACAAAGTTTCTACTGCATATGGTGTTCCTGGTATAGTTACTAATGATAATAAAGTAGACATTGATTTGAATGCTAAAGCTAAAAACTTGATTTTTCAAGGAATTTCTGGAAAGGAATTTGATCGAGTTTCTCATTTACGTTCTGCATATTCAGTTTGGAAGATATTATGTGACTATCATGTAGGGTCTACTAAGATTAAGAAAGTGCGTAAAAATATTTACCAAAAGGACTTTTCTGATTTTGTAATGAGACCAGTGAATCAATTGATGATCTTTTCTCTCGATTTGAGAAAATCTTGAGCAATTTATGTGGTGTTGGAGTTAATAATTCAGTTGAGGATAATGCTAGTAAAATTTTGAGATCTCTTGGTCCCGAATGGCGCATGGTTATTCTGACAATTAATCAAACTGTTGATTTAGATACTTTGACCATGGATGATGTTTACTCTAGGTTTGAAAACTTATGAGATGGATTCTTTGTCACCTAGAGATGATAAATCCTCTACACATGCTCTTATTGCTAACTTGACAGACTTCGTCTCGATCACCATCTTTGCTTCCTTATGCGCATTGGCTTCTTTTTAGATGAACAGTTTGAGATGCTTCTGAAGAAGATCTTGTGCTCATCTCCTCACGTGCTTTTAAAGCACTCAACAATGTGAGAATGAGGAGGCGTGGAGGCACAACTGGGTCCTTCAGCTTGCTTTGAGTGTGGCCTTTAGGGCATATTAAAGCAAATTGTCCCATGTCAAAGAAGAAGGAAGAAAGGGAACCAACATAGCCACGCACTCAAGACGCACTACCCTAGGCGCTCCAATTTTGAAAAGTTGCTAAAAAAGTCTTAGCCACCATAGAGGAGTGTGATCTTAGCGATGTGGACTTTGAGAGTGATAATGAGCCACAAGACAAGAAGAAGGACAAGAAGGGAGATTCTGATGATGACTTCACCGGCATGTGTTTCATGACTAGAAGGGATAGCGACAACGACTCCGATCTTGATGAGGTGAGACCTTCTTATGATGAGCTTGAGTATGCCATGGTTAAATTAGCTTCAGAACTTAAAAAGTCTAAGAAGACTCTTAAAGAAAAAGATCTAGAAATTGATAGTTCCAATTCTGAAATTGCAAGGCTTAGATCTTTAATTCCTGATGATGATTCTTGCAAATCTTGTGATGTGTTACAATATGAAGTTATTGCCTTAAGGAATGTCCATGCTTCTACTCTTCATAAACTTGATGATCAAATTGCAAAGAATGAGAAATTTGAAACTTGTTTTACTTTTGGTACCGCTATGCATGCTCATGTTGTTGATGAGTTGTTTCTTACCAAGAACTACTTGAAAAAGATAAAAGTTGCCTTATATGCTAGCTCTTTGGTAAATGTTTTATGTTCTAGAAAATTCAAACAACTTAAGAATGCTAAGTGTGCTGCCAGTCTCAAGCTTGATTCAAATTTGCCTTGTTCTAAATGTTCCTCGCTTGAGTTAAAATTGAAAAATGCTTATGGTAGAGTTGATCAATTGCAATGTGATATGCTTCAACATGAAGTTTCTTCTTGCTCCAATTGTCGCAAACAAAAAGGCATTGTTGATAATATTTGTGATAATTGTGTTTCTTTAAAAAGAGAGGTTGCTTATCTTCAAAATTCATTGCAACGTTTTTCTGATGGTAAAAAGAAGCTCAACATGATTTTGGACACATCCAGAGTAAGCACATATAATAAAGGACTAGACTTTGATGCACATGCTTATTCTAAATCTCATCCACCAACATTGTTGAATGTAACTGAAAGTGGTAAATTTGAGGTTAAACCTGAACCTAAAAAGACCATTTTTAAATCTGCTGGTTTTATGTCTAATTTGTCCACAATTAGCGCAATTACTTCATCTTCTAAAACAACACCACCTGTGAAGTACAATTGCTCTTACTGTGGTAAAGATGGTCATTTAGTTCAGTTCTGCTTTAGACTTGCAAGAAAACAGAAAAATGATAGGGTAATATATTTTGCAAAGTCTAGGTGGCAAAAGCCACTTTCTGGATCGGTCAGACAGCAGGTAAGTGGGCGTTCGGATCGAGTGCACCCAAATTCGAAAGGTAAAGGTGGTACGGAGTTTAATTAGTGCTTTTATGCCCATCTTGGTTACGCTAGTCGTATGTCTCGATCTTTGGATTCCTAAATTTCTTTTATCTAACCCCAAAGACCGAGACCTCGACATTCTCTTTTGTGTAGGTTGTGCGAGAGAGGAAGGATAACATATGGTTCATAGATTCTGGATGTTCATGTCATATGGCTGGTGATTCAAAATGGTTCTCCTCCCGCACACAAAGTTCAGGTGATAAGGTCATCACTTTTTGTGACAATTCAAAGGGACGGATTCTTGGAAAAGGAATTGTGCGAGTCAATGAAAACTTCATTATCAAGGATGTAGCTTTGGTAAGTAAGCTAAAACTCTTGTCGTATATTAGATATTTCTGAAAATCTAGTATGCAACATCACTCGCATTGGTCGTTTGTTTAAAGGTGATTTTTCATGTCTAACATCTAGCAAACAAGTCTCTATTGCTCTTTCAACTGCTGAATCTGAATATGTTGTTCTTTGTTGCATGTTGTGCACAAGTGCTTTGGATGATATCAACTTTAAAGGATTTTGGATTAATTTTAGATAGTGTTCCACTTTTCTGTGATAACACTAGTGCTATTAATATTGCTAAAAATCCAGTGCAACATTCTCGAACAAAGCATATTGATATTAGCTATCATTTCCTTGAGATCATGTGGAAAAGGAGATGTTGTGTTGCATTTTGTTGATTCTGATTTGCAAATTGCTGATATTTTCACAAAACCACTTGATGCTTCTCGATTTGCTTTTTTGAGAGGAGAGTTGGGAGTTGTGCATCCCATGAGCCTGTTTTGAGGGGGAGTTTCCATGCCAAGTCTTTTACTTGATGAGCTTGCTTTATCATATTTCTTTATATATTATGTAATTGAGCTTATATATGATAATCTAAATTGCTTTACCTGAACTAAAAGTGACATTGCGGAATTTCTTGGTTTGATTGTCTATAGCTAATACCTTGTGATATCTTGCTTCTATAGGCTTGATAATGATTCTTCTTGACAAATTTGGGCTATGAAGCATGTGTGTTTTCAGCTTTACTCTTTCATAGACCATTTAATCACTTTGCATGTTTACAATAAAAGAAAAGGGAATAAGTAAAAAAAAAGGTGCTCAAATCTGCAAGAAGAAGCTTGTTAAAATTATCAAAAAGTGCAAAAGCTTCAAGATGTATGCTTCAAGCATGCCATTCCCTAAAAGATAAGATGTATGCTTCAAGCATGCCATTTATAGAAAATAAAAGAAGTATGCTTCAAGCATGCCATTCATAGAAAATAAAAGAAGTATGCTTCAAGCATGCCACATGCAGTTTATTATTATAAAGATTAAATTGGTTTACTAGATTGGAGTTAAAACTACTTGCTTGCTCTGAGTTGTTAGTTGCTTCATTTTTGGGCCTTGTTTTTCTGCTGAGATTTTGCTTAGTACTTGGCTATAGTTGATTGAATTGAGGTTGAGATGCATGTCACTCCCTAATTTGTTAAATTATATTAAGCTCATGTATTATGCTTATTATGTGATCTATAAGGTTATATGATCGAGTGAGCTCATTTTTTCTTGACTTGGCACTCATTTGTTTTCCTTGATGAAATCATTGTCAAAGGGGGAGAAATAGTAAAGCATACATTCAGGGGGAGAAGAGAAAATGTTTTTATTGTCGAAGGGGGTGAACTTTTATTTCTCTTTAAAAGGGAGATGATGTTTCTTTTCACCTTATGCTTTTGAGCCGAGTTGTGCTTTTTACACTTTACTTTCATCACATATGTTTTATGCTTTTTAGAGGTGTTGCCAATGTGTTCATCAAGGGGGCGATTGTAAGATCATGGTACATGATATATTTGTGATGAACAATTGGCGAGATTTTGATGTGATGAATTAGTGGTAAAAAGATTTAATAAAGCTAATGTGGATGAAGTTGGGATGAACTTGTTTCTGGAAGATGTTTTTGTTTGATGCAATGCGCTTGTGTGAGTGGTTGCATGGATTGACCTTGAGTCAAGTCGTGAACTTGTGCTCGGATTCGTTTGGTGTTTATTCGTGTGCAGGTGTTGCTCGAGGGCGAACGTGGTCGATGACGGGACCGGAACTAGGTTCAAGGAGGAGCTGAGGTTCGGGACTAGGTTTAGGAGGAATCGAGGTCCCGGTGGTCGAGGATGTCATGCGGGGCGCTCGGACTAGAGAACGGTGTACACGGAGGTCGGTTAGTCACGTGAGTCGGCAGTGGGCGTCTGACGCTGCATGTGTGAATTTTGGGTTGTATGCATATATTGGGCCATGTGTTATTGGGCGGTGAATATGCATACATGTATTAGAGATAAGAAGTTAGGGTTTTGAGTTATATAAAAGGACCGAAAACCTAATCAATCGATAGGCCTTTTGGGTGGCTTTTGCGCGCAATTGCCGCTTTTTCGTCTTGAGCTCTGGTCGCGGATCGAGTTTTTGCTTGGCTGAATTCCTCGCGCCGCTTTTTGTTTTCTCCGTGGTGAGTTTCTTCTTGGTGGCCCGAGATTTCTAGCGCTAGAAGTTTTTTTTCCCCGCAACAAGAAGCTTGCATGCATGCGTGGCGCCCCGCATGTGATTCCGACGGCGATATTTGTTTCTTCTTTGGACGCCCCGTGCGTGGCGTGGATTACATGCATGCATGCAAAGTAGCGATTGACTAGAACTCTTTGCAACCTGTGCATTGCGGCTGGTGGCGTGTTTTTTTTGCTTGCATGTGCGACTAATTAATTCCATGGTTGATGCATGTATGCATGCAACATACTACGACTAGATAATCCCTAGCGTCTTTGTTTTCCTGGTGGCATTCATGTATGCAGGAAGGAGCGGCTAGAAAACGGCGAATAGAAGATCAGAACTGGTGACGCCTTGTCGGCGGCGGCGAGAACTCGCAAGGCGACGGTGTAAATTCTCGGCAGTTTGGACATCCTGCGGCAGTGATTTTCTTTGTGTTCTGCGTCGGCAGTTGGAGCCTCTGGCTGTTTGAGAGTTTTTCTTGTTATGCGCTATTCTGCAGATTGTTTTCAGGCGTTGTGTTTGTTGCTCCTCCAGAAGACTCCCAGAAGCTTGGCGGCTGCATTACCGAGCAAAGTTCAGAGAATATCAGAAGTTCTACCGTGTGCTCTGATTTGTCTTGGTCCGGCGTTGATTCTAAAATTCCGTCATTATTTGATTCAGTCATCTTGCGAAGGTAATATCTCGAGATCCATAAATCCGATCGGACTGATTCTTATTGTGTTAATTTCGAAATTGCATCTACTTTCTACAGCTAAAATTTCACAACAATCCAACGGTAGGATCTTCGGGAATTATTATTTTGGTGAACGTGTGTCAATCTGTTTTTATTTGGTCTGGCGTCTGATTCAGTAAAATTGTGAAGAAAATAACTTTAGATCCGTAGATCCGATCGAGCTGATTTTTATTGGGTTAGCTTGCAAATTGAATCTAGTTTCTACAATTAAAATTTTACTTCGATCTAACAGTGGGATCTTCGGTAATTACTGTTTTAGTGAACGTAGGTTAATCTGTTTTTGTCCAAACCGAAGCAGTTTTTCCTATGTTGTTTAGGGGGTTTAAAAGAATCACTAAAAATTTGTTTTAACTTCCGCTCAATCATTCACCCCCCCCTCTGATTGACGCCATCCGATCCTACAGTCTAAACCATAACTAAGCAATAACTTAAAGATTCAATGTCAGAGCACTGCTCGACATATCCTCTTATTACAAAAGTCGGACCCGTAGGTCATATAGCGACGGGGACATTAAACTGGTAACTAAACTTTAGACTAAGAAAAAACCGAGAAAACACGTTATCCTGGGCGTCTGGCTATTCCTCCTCTTCACCACCTTCACCGCAGATATCGAATGGAGGATTGCAGGCTCTTGGATAGCTATCTTCGTTCTCCTGATTTTGGTTAGCGAAGAGAGAGTCATCCTCTTGCTGATCAGCGGCGGTGTTAATATCGGGTATTTCCAGCACAACTTCAATTCCACGGCGTCCTGGACTTCATCCATCGTGATGTGATTGATCCTTCCACGCGTTGTCGTCTGTGGTGACGCTCCTGACTGCACTGGTACTCGATTACTTCCTGTCACTGGGGCTTTAGCTAGGGTAGTTTCTAAGTTAAAGTGAACTGGAGTAACATTTCCTTTCTTCGGACACTTGTTGGCGAAATGTCCTGGCTCGTTACAAGAGAAACATTTCTTGACAGCGGCCTGCTAACTTCCTGCTGGTGTATTACCTCCTGGTGCTGGGGTTTGAAAATTCTGATTAATAGGGCGAGATGATGGAGTTGAGGTCTTGTTGGTCCACTGGGGTTGAATTCTGGCAAACTGTTGCGGTGTCATCCTTAATCTAAACTGATTAGGTCGTCCTGCCTGACTAGCCATCCTGCGCTTACGATCTTCACCCAATTCCTTACGCTTATCCTCAAGGATTAAAGCCTTATTTACTAGCTCCTGGAAATCAGGGAAGTTGTGGGTGATCAGTCCCACCTGTAATCCAGAAGTTAAACCCTTCAAGAAACGAGATTGTCGAGCCTTATCTGTGGCCACATCTTCTGGTGCGTAACGTGCCAACTGGGTAAACTTATTTAAGTACTCTGCCACTAACTGACCTCCTTGTTTCAGCGCCCTGAATTCTTCCTTCTTAAGGTCCATCATTCCTTCAGGTACATGATACTGACGGAAGGCGACTGTAAACTCCTCCCAAGTAATCTCCTGTGGGGTTTCATGTGCTGCGCAATAGTTCTCCCACCATTCTGCGGTTGTTCCTTCTAGCTGGTGCGAAGCATACAACACCTTTTCATTGCCTTCACACTGCGTGATATGCAGTTTCCTCTCAATGGTTCTCAACCAATCATCGGCCTCCAAAGGATTAGCATTGCCTGAGAATGTTGGAGGACGGGTTCAAATGAAATCTGACAGTTTAGAATGAGAACGCGGCCCATTGTTGCCTTGGTGTATGTTAGTGTTGCCTACGGCTTGATTGGTCATATTCTGCATTTGTTGCATCATGGTTTGCATAAGTTGCGTTTGCGTGGCTATAAAAGCTCCCCAGTTCTGCATATCTACTGGCGGTGTTGGCTGTAGTGGCGTTCCATCATTGAACTCATCATTCCGACGAATGCCACTTCCTGAAGCACCATTGTTACCGCGAGTGTTCACCATCTGCTTGATTTGTTTTTAGGTTAGGGAAGGTAGAATAGCATAGATAAGATGTAAGAATTCCTAATGCGGGGGAAATAGGTTAAACCCAAAACTTTATATCTTTATTAATTACTTGGTATGGTTGCTTACAAAAGCCTAAAAGATTTGCAACACATACTGCACACTCAGTAAGCATTAAAATCCAAACTAAACACTCAACCTTAACGTCTATTACATTTGGGTAAGACTATTCAATTTGACGCGACTCAATACTTGAGTCTCAACTTAAACTAAGACTCTCACTCCTCGAGCCATCCTCCATGGGAACTTCCTGGTGGGTATCTTGGCGAAGCGTCTTTGGTGTTAGCCTGAATCGATCTCGATGTCCCGCAATGGTGACGCTTAGGTTCCTCGAACTCGACTTCATCTCCTCGATGATGATGGTGTAGCGGCTTCTCTCGTAATGCCTCCTCGAGCTCCATGATTCTCTCCTCGTAGGCTACTCGGGTCTCATGCGCCTTCTCTGCAACTCGAAGCGCCAGAGGCCGTCCTTAATTCCGTGTCGTTGTCGTTGACATGAGCCTCTTGAACCGTGAATCGTGCTAAGTGCACTGCGGTAGCATCCTCCTTCCGGGTGACGTATGAACGCCAAGAATCTCGAACCATGGGGTGGAGTCTGAACACCGTGTCTTCCAGCTCATGGTAGTAGTCGTAGTAGATCCTCCGTAGACCGAGTCGTGATGCCTCCTGGATACCAATATCCCACGTGGCTCTTCTCACCGTGTTGCTGATAGGTTGGCTTGCTCTCTCACCGTCTCTGGCGTAGATTAGAAGGTTGCACACCATTCCTCTCGTGGCTCCGTTGACGATCCAACTTCGGCCTTGATACGTTGGTTTGGCGAAACCTCCCAAAACTTGGAGCACCCTCCAAAGCTCTGTCGCGTAGCCACCCTCGCACTCTACGTATGACTGTGTCCACCTCATCTATTTAAAAGAAAAATAGATAAGTCTTCCATCTTCAAATGGCCACTCCGAAAAATTTAAGGTAGATTTCAGCAAAGGTAAGGAACAGAGAATGAGATAAGTTAAGAGTGTTATCTTAATCCATTTTAAGTTTTTCCTTTAGAAAATTGTTTTGGACACTCTACCGACTAGGGCCAAGTCCTACAGTCAGTATGCTCTGATACCACCTCTGTAAGGATCCGAATTCACCAATTCGAATCCACTGTGTTTTACCGCACTAGTCCCAGGATCAATCGCTAGTGCACATAGTTTAACATCAGTAAGCATCATATCATACACAACGATAAGAATAATAAGACTTTATTTATTAAATATAACTGGTGTATGATCTTATGATCACTTACATTATTCAGCCACATGGGCTAGACTGAAAATAACTTGAATAAATGCAGCGAAAAAATAGTAGAAGACGTAGTGACTCATCAGTACACCACAGGCGACTGACAAGGCTTGGCCTAGTGACTCGCGTCCACCTGAAATTCCTCCTCCAAAAACGACGATGATTCCTCCACTGTTGTTGGTTGTTAAGCAAGGGTGAGTACACCAACACGTACTCAACAAGTTGTGCACAAAATGCAATTCTATCATAGCTATATGCAGGCTTATTCCAAAGGAAAGGCCAAGGGTTTGTTTACAATAAAGCAACATTTAAGAACACATACATTACATAGATTGAAAAGACAGTAAAACAAATAATCACAAGTAAATAGATTCAGTGATTCTCAAATAAACCCAAGTTTTCCATCCTAAATCAAGTTTGATTTATCCACATGGCATCCTGTCATCCCTTCCAGTTGTCCATTTTAATTAACTACCCCTTGACTGTAATTCCCGAGCTTTGCTCAATACCGTGAGCACGGCTATCCAAATAGTTTATACACTCTGCAGAGGTTATGCACTTTACCCACATGATACAACCATGCACCACACAGGTGAACGATTCTAACAAAGCCTTTACAATGCATCCTCTTAACCCAAGGCTACCCACCGAGGTTTCAACATCAAGGGTTACACCACCACAACAGAGCCCCCTCTTGCGCCATGTGAGTTTCTCCGCACAACCGACTCACACCACCACGATAGCACTCAAGTTAAGCATTTGCAAATTAGTCACTAGGCTGCCCCATAATGTATATGTGGTTGCATGATTGACTCAGTCAAAGGCTCGCAAGGTTAAGTCCTTAGGATTGATTAAAGCAAGACTTACACATACCCTCAGCTCCACTGAGCCCACCTTGGCACACTTTCCCCTTCCACTTGCTTCAATCTTAAAATGATTAAACCCCCGGTTGGTTACCAAGCACCATGTGCTACTCACAAATCAATATCGTTGTGTGACCTCCCCGCCACGACAAGTCAATCTCTTTGTGTGACCACACATGACACACAAGTTATCATCATTGTTCCATATTCCATTAGTCAAAATTAATACTCAACATTTCATGTACATGTGATGACGTGGCATGGCTAAGCAATTCTATCCCGTTCTAACCATCCATGTTGATTTCAGTATTAACCAACGATAGTGAACCAACCTAAGGTGACAAGTGGATTATGGTATACAAATAACAAGGTAGGGTGTAATTCAAAGGGTACATTAGCTAATCCCAAAGTTAAGTGGAAATCATTTGTACACATAAAATATCATGCAATAGAGTAAATCAAAATAGCAATTTTGCAAACAAGGGTGCAACATGATCAAAGCACAACTTGCCTCTCTTAAGCTCCTAGTCTTGGTCTAAAGATTGTTCCTGAGTCGCAAATTCCTCCTCCGAAGTCTCGCACAATTCAACGTCTACGCGAATCGAGAAGAAATAGCAAATAAACACCAAAACCAAAGAACAATTGAACTCAAAAATTCAAATAAAAATCACCATTGGATAGATCTCAATTTTATAAATTTTAGGAATTTGAATCACTGCTTGGGCACATCTTCATCCATTGCATCGCGGCACCATGACAAGGAGACGCAAGGACTCAGCGATCACTTGGCGAGCACTCGGCGGTCCGGAGACCACTTTCAAGACTCGGTGATCTCGCAAGCACTCGGCGAGCAATGGAGTACGCTCGACTACGACGGGTGCTTCAGAGCACGCGAGGCTTCACCCACTCTACTTCGCCGCTAACGTGCTCCAAGGGTAATGATCCATGATCCTCTACTCGCATGTATCCCGTTGAATGCGAGAAAATTTTGTTTTCGCCAGCGTAGCCTCGCGCTTCTCCCACAAGGGTATCAAAGCGCATCTTGCATTGTTTTGATCCGATGTGCGCATATGTTGATATGTCATAGATTAGTCACGGGTTGATGTGATCAATCGATAGGGTTCATGAGGTACGAGTTGGTAGTGCAACGAGGCCAAAAGATTAGTTCGTGCTTTATCTAGATCATGTTGCGATCGTCCATACCTACCGGAAACACCATCCGGACCTTCGTCATGTGCCATCTATGATATTAAGCCAACAGATCGAGGCCGCGTGTGTGCAACCTTCTCGAGGGGCCTCACGCATTTGATGTATGAGTTGATGGTTCCACGCGATCAACAGATTAGTTCGTGCTCATTCTGTTTCATGCCGTGCATTACCCCTACCGGCTGGTAACACCATCGGGGTAGTAGCCCGTGCTGAATAGATCGTGCCAACAGATCGAGATCGGTGTGGTCGCCACCTTCTCAAGAATCTTATGGAAATTGAGGCATTCTGATGGCTCGGAATCGGTATGATTTGTTCAATCCGATTGAATTTCCATAGCGTTTTCGTAGATGGGACCGCCGTGATAGTCACAGTAGCGGCTGTTAAATAAAAGTTGATTCCCATCGCAGGGTAGAATATGATTCTGCGCTTAACTTGTTTTTGCAGGGAATGATGTGAATATGTAACATCCCAAAATTTGAGCTTTCAAAAATTTATGTTAAATTAGCTTTCCAAAATGTTTCTTCGATCTTATTTGATTAAAGAAGCTTATATCTCACTGAGAATTTATCATGTATTCCTCATAACATACTTAACTCATGGTAAAAATATCAAAAACTAATAATTAATTTTATTGCCGTTTAAAATTCAAAACAGATATCACTTAAATATGAAATCTGCAATGTCAAATTTTTATTAAATAATGGAGTAAGGTTTTGAGCTGAAAATTTTACAGAAGCATCCTTAGCTCAAATTCATTTGAAAAACAATGTTTCAGAAATAATATACTTTATTTACTCTTAAAGAAAAATCAAAAACAGTAACAAGGATTTGGTGCAGTCAGTCTTTTAATTGCCAAATCCAACACCTTAATGAAACTCAAAGAAAACTCAAACAACATGGTATAGAAAATAATTTTTTAAAATACTAGAGTCCAAATGGAGAATAAATATAATTTTTCTAGAATTTTTCAACACCATTTAGTTATCTCGAAAATCCAAAAACAGATTGAAAATCAGCCAAGTTTGAAGAATTACTGTTCTTAAATGGCAGCAGATAATGAGATGAAACCAAAGAAAATGGAAAGTAGAACCTTTGCACTACCTACTAAAAAATTTACAGAATTTTTCAACCATTCTAGCATCCCTTGCCAAGCCTGCCCATCTGACTAGTCATTTCTGCACCTAATTTCGCCCACTGCTGATCAGCACCGTTCCACTCGTTGAAACTTGTAGCCAAGCCTCTGTCAGGGTGGTCCACGCGCACTGGGCCACTGGCCAGCCCTCCTCCTTCCTCTCTTCTCTCTCCTGCGCCATTGGCGGTAGGGCGGTGCCCACCACCTCCTGCACGCCATTAAGTCGCCGAATGCTCTCCTCCTCGCTTGCTCCTTTGCATGTAGTCTCCCCAACCGAGCTCATCTCTCCCTGCAGCTCCTCTCTTGATTCCGCAAGTCCCTTCCTCCATAGCGCCGGGCGAGCCAACCCACAACCGCAGCTGCCGGTGAGCTCCCTCCCAAGGCGTCTCGCCGAGCCAGCCTTCTTCTTCCCTTGCGCCCGGTGAAGCTCCTTGCCGCCTCCGTTCTGCGCCAAACCTTGCTCCATCTCCCGAGATTGCTTCCTTGCATTGCTTGCAGCTGAGGGCGACGGGATCTTTTCCTCCTTGCGCTGGGAGCCAACCACTGCTGAAGCCGCCAACACTCAGCGCCCGCAGCTCGGTGAGCTCTCCGTCACCGGTGTTGCATGCAAACTTGCTCACTCATGCATCTTGACCGTCTCTTCCGCTACCACTCCGGTGAGCGCCGCCGTCGCCGGACCTCCTTGCCGAGACCAGCTTGTTCAACCGAAGCCAGCCAGTCGCATCGCCATTTCTGAAATTGTGGAGCTACAGGGTTTGTGTTGGTAAGCTTAAGTATTTAGGCTTGAACTCTTGTCACAAGCAACACCTTGGCGTATTGGTATTGCACTAGTGCTGGACTTGGCAGGTCCTGTGTTCGAATCCTCACATCCGCGATTTATTTTTTTTCATTTTCTATTATTTTGCTTTGCGCAATAAAACACTTATAACTTTTGCTGTGAAACTCCGATTAATGCAAACTCAATTCCTAAATTTGAGTAATTTAGTAAGGATTCGGAATATGCAATAAAAAGTTATATGTTACTTGCAGTAAACTTATTCAATTTGAGTTTGAATGAAAGTCACATTTTTAGTGTTATGAAGCAACTATATTATACCTTGGTCCATAAATCATGAAATAAATATGACATGTTCCTGCAACCTTACATGTTCCATTTTTGCATAAACATTTAGATTTCAATGTGATTTGGATCAAAAATTAAGTGTAGAAAGCCTTTCTTTCATGCAAGATTCAAAGGGTTAAAATATGAATTAAACAAGCTTAAAATTTAGTGAAACTAGTTTAGTTGCGCTTCTGGGATTGCATAGGTCATAAATATATAAAAATATTTAGATTATTCATTAGTTTGCCCTATTTGCTCATTAGCCAAACATGCAATCCAGAAATGAACAAATGGTCGTAACTTTAGCAAACGGACCTTAAATTCGATAAAACCAACTTCTATGACCAAGAAATGATATGCCTTAGCTTACCATACAAAAGTAACATCAGTTTGATCAACTTCGAGTTCAGCTCATATTAAGCCAAAATCACTATTCATTAGAAAAACGCTTCGAACAAATAAGAAATATCACGGAATCAACTTTAAAACACTCTTAGGGATATTCCCTAATAACCCTTGAAAAATGGTTACATTATCCCATTTGGTGCAGCCGCAAACAAAGAAAGAAAACTGAACCGTAATAGCGCTAAAAGTGTGGTCGTATAAGCCTTTTCGGCAGTCTGTAGAATATCGCATATAAATATAAAATCATGAGGGAATAACTGAAAAACATTATCTGATATATATACTACCATATTCTAAAAAAGTGTATTAATTATAACTTGCTTTGTATCTGAATCCAATCAAGATAATATTCTTCGGAATAATATTCCTTCTTTTTCAGATGATTAATCCTTCTCTTCGGTGTATTTTCTGAAAGCCGTTCTCTTTTGTCTAATCATCGACCTAATCCATCCGAGTTTCTAATTTCATCCAGCCGTTGTGCCCAATGCTTTTCGTTCTTAATTTGGAGTTTGCTTGATTTGCTTTTTGAAGTTTTGTTGTATTTGCGCTTGTTTATCATTAGACGCGTTCTTTGTAAGTCGCTCAAGGAGCCGAGAAGCAAGCAAGCGGAGATTGAAGATCGAGGATCAAGGATCGAAGATAAAGAGTAAAGAATAATATAAATTGCAAGGGCCGAGCAAGTCATGCTTTGATCATATTGCTCCCAGTTTTACAAATTTACTTTGATTCAAATTATTGCATGCTAGTTCAAGATTAAAATGAATTAAATTAATTTGGGAATTAGTTATTCAACCCAATTGCTAAATATCACCTTGCCATGATTATTTGTATGCCATAATTCATTTGTCACCCTAAGATGGTTGATTATTAGTTGGTTGTTATTACTTGCCAACGTGGGTTGGTTAGACTGTGTATAATTGCTTAGCCATGCCACGCAACTCATGCCTTCGAAAATAAAAGGATAATACTTGATTAATGGATTATGAAATGTGTTTGTGAATGGTGTGACGTGTTGCCACACGATGATGTTGATATGTGGAACCGAGTGGTTCTACATGGATGTTGAGTTGTTGTTGGCATTGTGTTGCGCAATAATCAACTGGGGTGGTAAAATGTTTTAGACCGAGGCAAGTGGCAAGAGTGGCATTGGATATGTCACTTTGGTATTTGGCGGTGTTGTTGGTGAATTATGTGATGGTATTGTTGGTGAATTGTTTGGGGTAGTCTTGCCTTGGTCACCCTAAGGACTTCACCTTGCAAGCCTTTGAACTGAGTCACTCGTACAACCACATGTCTGTTATGGGACGGACCTAGATTAGTAGGATTCTGATATCTCACCTTTGATACCTCGGGGTGGCAGTCACCCGAGGGGTGACTGTATGGGGGAGCGTACCTGTGCTGCGGCTTGGTACCCATCCAACGGTGTTCGTCGGTCCTATACTTTGGCTCAGTGTGAGGGAAGTGATAGTGAAGGCAACACGGAGAGGTTCCTAGGTTGAGCTAGAAGTTTCTGAATGGCTTTGTTATGATCGCTCATTCACATACTGTTGTATGGCGATTCACGGCTGACGTGGTGAGTTGATTGTATCTTGTGGGTAAAGTGTACAACCTCTGCAGAGTGTAAAAACTATTCGAATAGCCGTGTCCGCGGTATTGGACATTGCTCGGGGATTACAGTCAAGGGGTAGAGTTTTGAAAATGAAATGAGGTTGGGAATGTGGACATTGTGATATGGAAATTGGTTAATGATGAGAAATGCTTTACTTGAGATGATTACAAAATTTATAATGGATATTACTTGTTTTACTGCTTTTCAATCTATTTATGATATTCATTTGGAAATGTCGCTTATTGCAAAAGAACCATTCAGCCATTCCTTTGGAATAAGCCATGCATGTAGTAATAGAACTGCATTACAGGCATGACTTGTTGAGTACGGTTGTGTACTCACCCTTGCTATAACAAAACATCACCAGTTGAGGAGAAGTCTTTGTCTTGAAGAAGGAGAAGTTCTCAAGAAGGCGAATATCTAGGAGTTGAACCTTGTCAAATGCCCGTGGTATTTTGATGGGATTCACCGACGCTTCTTCGCTCACGCTGCTCGCTTTTACTCTGAGTTGAAGCCATCTAGGCTTCACAATTGTAAGTTGACCTTAAGGTTGTTCAACCTGTTATATTAAAGATGAATACTTTATTTATTATTCCGATGTGTATGTTTGTGATATTCATCTTTGTTAACTGTGGGCACTAGCGACTGATCCTGGGACTAGTGCTGAAAACACAGAGGGTTTCCGGATTACGAATTTGGGTCCCGACAGAATAGTATGGCTCCCTTGTGTGTATGTGATGCATTAATGTAATTTTCATAGTCTACGTGCTATGGTTAATTGCAGCTTGGGCTGCCATGTTATTGTATAACGGCCTGCGTGTCGATTTGTGATGCTTGAAATCCTCATGTAAGCTGTTTACTAGCTATTAGACGTAGTAGCGTGGTACTCGATCATGGAGGCCGGCTTCAAGCATGATGGCTCGGTGGACAGGAAGCGCGACAATGGAGATTGGAGTGCTTTGGGCCATACTATTTCACAAGTTAATGTGATTATCTGTGATGATTCCTGTCATGCTATTCTATCATATTTGGTGGATTTGATTGTCATGTTAGAATGGTTTTCCTCGAAAAATTAAGAGTTTCATGCCCTTCCAATAGCTGCACCTATAGAGATCTTGTACGTTGAATGGTAGTTTCTGCCAAAGCAGGGTGCCGTCAACTTCCTTGATCAATAGGGTGGATGTCGGACATCCGCATGCATAGTATTGGTTTACTTATCGAAGCTATCAAAACGGTTTTGGGCTTCGGGCATGGATGTTGGGAGCGGGGCATTGGATGCCACCTAACAAACAAGAATCACATATGATGTGATTGGCAATGTTATGCCTACCTATGTTACTAGGGTTCTAGCGGTGATGCCAAAGCTCACTAGGACTTTAGTGAATATGGATCTTGTCCTCTTGAAAGTCGCCAGAGGAAAGTGACTTTAGTGGGAGTATCTTTTATTAAAATGTTTAATAGAAGATTTACATGAACATTGTGCTAAGACTTTGCGTATTTATTTACATTGTAGATGGTACCTAGTATCGTCACTCAAAACACCGGTTTTAATTTGCGATCGATTCGGAAAGAGAAACTCTCTGGAACAAACTTTATTGATTGGTACCAAACTTGAGAATTGTTCTCAAGCAAGAGAAAAAGGAATATGTCATTGAGGAGCCATATCCCGAGGAAATAGCCGATGATGCTATGCTGGCACGAACGACGTGCTTATGAGAAGCATGTCAATGATGAGGTTGATGTTGGTCGCCTCATGCTTGCTACAATGAACTCGAGCTTCAAAAGCAATATGAGAACACGAATGCCTATGCTATGATCACAGGGCCTTCAGTAGCATGTTTGAGAACCAAGCTAGGGCCGAGAGATACTCGATCTCAAAAGCTCATTTTGCGTGCAAGATAATCGAAGGTAGTTCGGTGAGTCCTCATGTGATCAAGATGATTGGTTACATTGAGAACTTGGAGAAACTGAACTCCCCTTAAGCCAAGAGTTGGCCACCGATGTGATCCTCCAATCGCTTCTCGAAGCTTCGAGCCTTTCATCATGAATTTTCATATGAATGGCATGGAGAAAACATGTCTGAATCGCATGGGATGCTTAAGACAGCAGAGAAAGCATCAAGAAAAGCAATAATCATGTGATGATGGTCCAAAAGGATGGTGGTAAGAAAAGGAAGCGTGAGCAAAAGGCAAGGGTGTGGATACGATCCCCAACCCTAAACCTAAGACCAAAAGTGGTCCTATCGCTTCGATGCATGTCACTACCGCCATAAGAAAGGTCATTGGCGTAACCGCAAGAAATACTTGGAGGATAAGAAGAATGGAACTCTAGCTTCCACTTGTGTATTAATGTTATAGAAATTAATCTTGCTACTTGTCCTAATGAGTCATGGGTATTTGATAACGGATCGATGATTCATGTTTGCAAATCATTGCAGGACTAAGAAAGACTAGAAGTTGTGCAAGTGGTGAGGTGGACATTCGCGTCGGCAATGGCGCAAAGGTTGCTGCAATGGCCAGTTGGCTTATCCCTTATCGTTACCTTCGTGATTAGTTTTGGAATTAAATAATTGTTATTATGTTCCAGCTTTGAGCGTAAACATTATCTCTTCTTTATGTTTGGAAGAAGATGGTTTTGATTTTGTAATAAAGAACAAATGTTGTTCAATTTATTTCAATGGTATGCTCTATGGTCATTGTCCATCATTGAATGGGCTATATATGCTAAATCTTGAAGATAATTTTGTATATAATGTTAATACGAAAAGACTCAAAACAAATGATTTGAATTCGCTTATCTCGTGGCATTGTCGCTAGACCATATAAATAAGAAGCGTGGAGAAGCTCCATAAAGATGGTCTTCTTGATTCATTTGATTTTGAATCATTTGACACGTCATGAGCCTTGTTTACTTGGCAAGATGACTAAAACGCCTTTCACTGGTTCAAGTGAGAGGGCGAGTGACTTATTGGCCTTAGTACATACTGATGTATGTGGACCGATGAGCGCTGGGGCCAGAGATGGATTTCAATACTTCATTACCTTTACTGATGACTTTAGTAGGTATGGCTATATCTATCTAATGAGGCATAAGTCTGAATCTTTTGAAAAGTTCAAAGAGTTTCAGAATGAAGTGCAAAATCATTTGGGCAAAACAATTAAATTTGTGCGATCTGATCGTGGAGGTGAGTATTTGAGCCATGAGTTTAATGACCATCTTAAGAATTGTGGAATAGTTCCTCAATTGACTCCGCCTGGAACGCCTCAATGGAATGGGGTATCCGAACGGAGGAATCGAACTTTGTTGGACATGGTTTGGTCTATGATGAGTCAAACTGATCTTCCATTGTCATTTTGGGGATTTGCTCTAGAAACAGCTGCGTTCACACTAAATAGGGTTCCATCAAAATCAGTAGAGAAGACGCCATATGAGATATGGACCGAAGCGCCTCTCGTTGTCTTTTCTAAAGATTTGGGGCTGTGAAGCCTATGTAAAACGTATGACGCCCGATAAGCTTCACGCCAAGTCCGATAAGTGCTTCTTTGTGGGTACCCTAGGAAACTAAAGGGTATTATTTTTATAACCGAGAAGAGGGCAAAGTGTTTGTCGCTCGGCATGGTGTCTTTTGGAAAAAGAGTTTTTCAAAAGAGCTAGTGGGAGCAAGGTGCAACTTGAAGAAATTCGAGAAACATCTCAAGATGTGTCACTCCCACCGACCTCTGAATGGGAAATGCAAATGTTGCGTAACACGTGGTAGAGGCACCATTTCACGCAGTTCTCGAGGGCTAGCCATGCACCCGAGAGGTACATGTTCCTCACGACGGACAACATGACGTATTGTTGTTGGACAACGATGAGCCCAAAGACTATGAGGAAGCAATGGTGGGACCAAACTCGGGAAATAGTTGGAAGCCAAGAGATCTGAAATAAAGTCCATGTATGATAATCGGGTTTGGAACTTGGTTGATCTCGCCGATGGGGTAAAACCTATCGAGTGCAAATGGGTCTTTAAGAAAAGATAGATATGGATGGAAATGTTCACATCTATAAGGCACGATTGGTGACTAAAGGTTTCAAGCAAATTCAAGGTGTTGATTATGATGAAACTTTTTCACCCGTCGCTATGCTTAAATCTATTCGGATCATGCTAGCAATTGCCGCATTCTATGATTGGGAATTGTGGCAAATGGATGTCAAAACGGCTTTCCTAAATGGAAACCTAAGTGAGGATGTGTACATGACACGACCTAATGGTTTTGTCGATCCAAACGATGTTTGGCAAGGTATGCAAGCTTCGTGAAGTCTATTTATGGACCAAGCAAGCATCTCGGAGTTGGAATCTTCGTTTTGATGAAGCGAAGAAGAGTTTGGCTTCATCAAGAATGAAGAAGAACCTTGTATTTACAAGAAGGCTAGTGGGAGCGCACTTGTGTTTCGATCTTATATGTAGATGACATATTGTTGATGGAAACGATATTCCAATGTTTGAAGTCGTCCAATCTTATTTGAGAAAATGTTTCTCGATGAAGGATTTAGGAGAACCAAATTACATATCGGTCATAAAGATCTATAGAGATAGATCTAGAAGGCTAATTGGATTAAGCCAAAGTACATACATTGATAAAATATTGAACGGTTCAATATGCGAGATTCCAAGAAGGGTTTCTTGCCAATGTCGCATGGTATTCATCTAAGCAAGATTCAATGTTAGCCCGACACCGATGAGCAAAAGAAAATGAGTGTGATTCCATATGCCTCCGCTATTGGATCCATCATGTATGCCATGTTATGTACACGCCCAGATGTATCATATGCTCTAAGTGTTACGAACAGGTATCAATCAAACCCGGGTGAAAGTCACTGGTAAGCTGTGAAGAACATCCTCAAATACTTACGTAGGACTGAGGACATGTTCTTGGTCTTTGGAGGAGAGGAAGAGCTAGTTGTAAAGGGTTACACTGACGCAAGCTTCCAAACCGATAAAGATGATTCACGATCGCAATCCGGTTTTGTATTCTGTCTCAATGGTGGGGCAGGAGCTGGAAAAGTTCCAAGCAAGAGACAAAGGTGATTCCACGATCGAGGTTGAGTATATTGCGCTTCAAGCCGCAAAGGAGGCCGCTTGGATCGTAAAATTTGTTTCTGAGTTGGGAGTTGTCGCTAGTGCATCCTGTCCAGTGGACCTCTATTGTGACAATAGTGGTGCCATTGCACAAGTGAAGGAGCCTAGGTCTCACCAAAAATCCAAACACATACTCAGGCGTTATCACCTCATCCGAGAGATCATCGATAGAGGAGATGTGAAGATTTGCAAAGTGCACACGGATCTGAATGTCACTGATCCGCTGACAAAACCTCTTCCGCAGCCGAAGCATGAGGCACACACTAGAGCCATGGGTATTAGATACTTGCATGATGCATTCTTGTGCAAGTGGGAGATTGTTAGTGATATGCCCTAGAGGCGATCATGTGAGATGATTGTATCATACGTCTATGTTCATGTACTTATCAGTTCTATGAATAAATGTCCCTCCTTTGTTTATTGAGTATGACTTAATTGTGAAACACATTGGTTATATGATATTATTCTAAAGGATCCTCGGTCACATATCATTATGTGGGACAATAGTGATCGACCAAAGACATGTGTTGATTGATGGTAATGTTTCACATACCATAGATATGGAGATATCAAATCAATAATGTGGGCACATGTTATAGAACATGGGGTTGGATAGACCCGCCCGAGACACCGATGAGATTGTTATCTTAGAAGTGCCATCGTGTGTAGTCTCGAGTGGTATACCTATACGATCCTTTGACTGAGATTCTTATTGATTCTCAAATGTGTAATTGTATACTTTGGGGCTATCAAACGCTTCTCCGTAATGGGGAGTTATAAAGGTAGCTTACGAGTATGCCATGAAACATGACGTGAGATATAAGAGATCAAGATGGAATTTGCCCTCCTTGATAACGGGAGAGATATCTCTCGGCCCCTCGGTGTGGATGGATATGAAAAGTGCATGGCCATGCCAAAGTGATTAAAATGTTAATCATGAATTATATCCATTACATTGACGAGTGAATGGGTCGAGCTATCACAAGGATGGCACGATCTTGCCTTGAGCTTGACCGGTATCGCGTGGCAAAAGGATTGGTATATGAGTATATCAAGGTTCACCGACACGATCATTATGTGTATTCGGGGACAACATGTCCTGCTAGGAACCATCATGTTGACGGATGCGGAAAAGAGGTTTCGGGGCTATGGCCGTTTATGCATGAACCTAACGGGTCACACACTTAACGGGTTGGATCATGTCTGATGGATTGGATCCATTAGTGGGTTTACACGGATTTGGATCCTCTGGCGTTTTAATGCATTTCTACTGTAGAAGATCCATTAGTGAGTCCTAGTGGGCTTCTATCGTAGAAGGCCCGTTAGTGCACTCTATATAAAGGGCGTGGGGGTGTGCAGCCATGAGGTTCTCCCCACCACGAAACCCTAGCCGTCGACCCCTACCCTTGCCAGAAACCCTAGCCGTCGCGGCAAGTGGTGCTAGCACTGCCGGCGCCACGGGCGTTCCACCCCGGACGGTGGATACCGTAGAGGCGCCATTGCATCTCGTCTCTCGCTACGATCGGCAATCGGTTTCACCTCTCCAACTCTGCGGGCACATCTTCATCCGCCGCATCGCGCACCATGCAAGGAGACGCTAAGGACTCAGCGATCACTTGGCGAGCACTCGGCGGTCCGGAGACCACTCGGCGCCAAGACTTCGGGTGATCTCGCAAGCACTCTACGAGCGATGGAGTACGCTCGACTACGTCAAGGTTTTGAGCACGCGGGGAGGCTTCACCCACTCTACTGCCGCTAACGTGCTCCAAGGGTAATGATCCATGATCCTCTACTCGCATGTATCCTGGTTGAATGCGTAGAAAATTTTGTTTTCGGCTAGCGTAGCCTACGCGTTCTCCTACAAAATCTCGAGAGGCGTACCCAGCGCTTAAATACCCCTCGAGCAGCGCGCATACTTGGAAACCATGACGGCGGCGGAGTCCAGATCAGTGACGGCGGCGGCGCAGAAGTTCGACTCGGACACGATGACTAACGGCCGTCTGATCTTAATCCGACGGCTCGGATAGAAGATAACCTCCGAACCAGTATGACTTGATAAGGACCGTTCGATCAAAATCTAACGGCACGCAGCGTTAGGGTTTTCATTAATTGACGTGGGCTGATACTGGCCCTTGGATCCCGATCCAACGGTCGATGTTACCCCTCCCGATTCAACAGCCGGCTCGCACAGTAATGGGCCGAGCCCAGTACTGTTCACAGGGATTTTCTGGGATTTTCCAATTAAAATAACTCGAGAAAATAAATTGATTTATTTAGGGTAATAAAAATACTCTAAAAATTCCAAGAAAAATCTCAAAAATACTTTGAGATATTCTGGACTTAAATAAAATATTTTTGGCAAAACTTTATTTTATACTTTTCTTTTATATTTAATCTTCAACAGAAGGTAATTTATTTTAATTCAAAATAATTCAAATAAATCTCAGAAAATCCAAATAAATTCAGAAAATTCACAAAAATCATGAATTGTAATAAAGTAATATTAAATAATTAAAATGTCAAAAATTAGGATGTTACAATTAAGAGATATGACTGGAAGTCAATCAGTTATTGGTGTTAAACAAATAGGCACTGTGTTGGAGTTGTGGAACTTCAAGAACAATCGAAAAGCCGGTATTATGGAAGCTGTGGCACATATGATAGCACATATGAAAAATGCCTAAGGTCTTCTTGTGTTGATATATCAAATAGTGTTGATTCTCAATATATGGTTGTTGATATTTACGGTATCATAGTTTGTTAATGTATTATCATGTGACAATATTCTTAACATATGAATGGTTAATTTACTATAATTATGATTGTTGGATACACATACACTAGAAGAACACTTAGATACTGTTCATAATTTGATTTTGATGATGTATAATTTAAGAAGGTAATAGTTTAAAGTCTTATTTGTTTAGTTAATTTTCAATTTTTGTTACATGACCCTGGTGTAGTGAAGGTATGTGATATGTTTTTTCTCCTATCTCTCTTGGTAGAACTTCCATGAGCAATATTCGTTATTTGAAATTTTCTTCTCCTTAGATATTTCCATAATAACATTTATAAGATATAACCAGTTATAGATTTTACAATTGAATATCAAAACGTATTAAGATAACAGCTTGTCTAATGAGAATTGTCTTAAAATATAAACATTTGTAGCACTTTCATCACTTTTCTTATTCTAATATTGATGGATTTCAAGATAAAATCTAATTCCATCCATAGTTCAATAAGAAAATTATATCGTTTCTACTTCTTCATCATCTTTGAATGAAAATATCAAAGATAACTTATTACAAAGAAGCTCATTGGTATCGAGTGCGCGCTTGTTGAAAGCATCTAGGCACCCATGTGTTTAATGGTTTTGGTAATTAATGACAATCACGGAAAAAGGACTAATGTTGTTTGCATGAGTAAATTGGAAACAGGAAGATCGACTCTTCAAGGACATCGGAATGTCACAAATACGAAAAGGAAGGAGTACGCACCAAAAAAAGCTAAAGAAATGAAGGTATAAAATTTTAGAGATATTTTCTAGTCATTTTACCGATCTCGGAGTTGGAAGAAAAGATCGGATTGTTAGGATAGTCGCCGTACTATTAAGAGGGACTTGATTGAGGTCTTGAATTCGAAATGTGCATTTAATATGGCTCAAATTTTCGAAGTATTCATTCATGCATTCATGTAGATGTTAAAACTGAAATTTTCCCTGAGGCCGGCACTACCGCAGGTGGTAATGCGGTACTACTGGCAGTTCTACTGCGGTAGCAATATAACAGAGAGCACCCTTTCTGATTTTCCTTCGGCCGGTACTACCGCTAGGGATGGGCGGTAGTACCAAGAAATGCGGTACTATCAAGACCTGATCTCTTGTAGCTTTTTAACAGAGGCAAATGTATTTCGGCTGGCAAGGTGCGGTACTACCGCACCCATATAGCGGTAGTACCGGCCATATAGAAAATGCACAGTAGCGGCTACGTGTCAGAGCATTAAATGCGCCAGGTAGCCGTTGGGCCCATGGGGCGGTACTACCGGCCCTTAGAGGGCGGTAGTACCGGCCATGGCGATTTTTCTGAGTTAAAAATGCAATAACGGCTAGTTAAGTGAGGAGGGGTTATAAATACCCCCTCACCTGTGCTAGGAGCTGGTTGGTGACTTCATTGAATACATTTAGAGCTCTAGCAACTCTCTCCACACTCTAGTGCATTCAATCCATCATTCTTGAGTTTTTGGAGAGGAAAATTGAGTGCATGTGCATGTGCATGTGTTGAGCCATATTAAAGCACTCAAGAGTCTTAAGCCTTCATCAAGTTTATTACTCTTGGAGGTTACCGCCTCCTAGACGGCTTGGAGGCGTGAAGTCCCGGTGATCTTCACAAAGAAGTTTGTGTGAAAGCCCGGGCGGTTGTGAAGGTAAGGAGCTCGCCTACCCGCAGTGGGGAAGAGCTACCACGAGTGATCGGGGAAGGCTCAAGCAAGAGGAGCCGGCTTGAAGAAGTTCAAGTCACCTCAACATGGAGTAGGGGAGACCGGCAAGTCTCCGAGACCATGGGATAAAAATCCACGTGTTCATCATTTATGGTTTGCATAGTTTTTACTCTTAAATTATTTCTAGCATATTGATCATCTTGGTGCTACACTTGTTTAGCTATTGAAATAGCCGAGTAAAATTATTGTTTGATAATCACTAGAATTACTAGGTATTAAAATTGCTAAGATTGTCATTCGTGCTTAGAAATCATTTAATTTGATTTTAGTGATCGAAAATTTAAAAACCTCCTATTCACCCCCCTCTAGTCGGTATCCTTGATCCTACAAGTGGTATCAGAGTTTGGTCTCTATTTATTTTGGCTTCACCGCCTAGAGAGCAAGGATGGCCAACGAGGGGATTTCAATTGGAAAAGCTCCTTTCTTTGATGGTACAAATTATGCGTATTGGAAAATACGTATGACGGTTTACCTCAAAGCTATGAGTCCCAATATATGAAAAATTGTTAATGAAGGTTATGTTGTGACTGGTGATCCTGTTTTAACAGCTGAACAAAATGAAAGATATGTTCATCTTAATGCTCAAGCAATGAACGCTATTTTTGGTTCCTTAAATGCGGATGAATTCAATCGTATAAGTAATTTAGAAACCGCACATGAAATTTGGAATACATTGTCAGAAATTCATGAAGGAACATCCACTGTTAAGGAAGCAAAATTACACATGCTTAGAGTAAAATATGAAAGCTTCATTATGTTATCTCATGAGAATATCAATGAAATGTATTCTAGATTAAACAATATTGTTAACAAACTCAAGGGTCTTGGTACGACCTTGAGTGATGTTGATGTTGTCAGGAAAATGCTTAGGGCTCTTCCCGAGAAGTACGAGACATTGGTGACTTTATTCCTCAACTCACCGGAATTGCCAAGGATGATGCCAACCGGACTTCTTGGAAACCTCATCACAAATGAGCTCTACAAGAAGGACAAGGAAGAACTATTGGAACAAAGCTTCTCGAAGAAAAAGAATATTGCTTTCAAGGCAAAGGCAGAGTCAAGTGATGAGGGCTCCGAAGATGAAGACACCGAGAAGGAGATGGCACTCCTCGTGAGAAGAATAAAGAGGTTCATGAGAAGGCGATCTAGCTCAAGCGGTCCGTAAAGGTTCAAGAAAGGGCAACATTCTAGCACCAACTGGTATGCAAATATTCGGTGCTATGAATGTGATGAGAAGGGGCACATTGCCTCAAATTATCCTAAGAAGAAGGAAGACAAGAATAGATCACCCAAGAAGAAGAAATTCTTTCAAGGAAAGAAGAAACTCTTCAAGAAGTTTCAAAACGATGGCAAAGACGAAGCTCATATTGGAGAGTGGGATTCCGAAGAAGAGTACTCGGACTCCGACTCATCCGAAAAAGAAACTCCTTCAAAGAAGAAGGGTCTTGCTGGTATCGCCATCAAGGAGGCTTCATCACCATTCATCACTCCTTTATGTCTTATGGCTAGTGGAGAAATTAAGGTAAATTCTAATGAAGATGATGAACCCTCATATGATGAATTAATGGATATGCTTTAGGATTTAAATGAATATCTTGGCAAAGAGAAATCAAAATTTAAGGTTTTGAGAAAAGAGTTTCTTTCTCTCAAAAATTCTTATGAGGAGCTAAAGGAAGCTCATGAGATTCTCCTTGCCAAGGATCATCCAAAGTCCTCAAATGATATTGGCATAGAGTGCAATATTATCAATGATTTGCCTAATTTAGAAATCAACTCATGTTATGTGGCAAAATCAAGCATCGCTACCTCATGTGATGATTTAATTGATATATCATGCTCTAGTGCTAGCTCATGTCATGAAAACTTAATTGTTGAAAATAACGAACTTAAAGAACAAGTAAATAAACTCAATAAAAGTTTAGATAGATGCTTTAAGGGTAAGGATACCCTAAATAAAATCTTGGGTAGTCAAAGATGTTCTTACAATAAAGAAGGATTAGGTTATGTCCCTAAAAAGAACAAGAAAATAAGTAACAAGGCTCCTCGCTTTGTGAAATCAAATGGTAAATTTTGTTATAAATGTCATGATGTAGGACATTTAGCTATTGATTGTTCATTAAGTAAAGCATCCAAAGAAAATATTCATGACTCTTAATATGTACTTAAAAGAGATAGAAATGGTAAAGTTTTTGCTAAATTTGTTGGGACCCCGATAATTGGCCAAAGAAAGAAAGCCGTTTGGGTTCCCAAAACCTTGGTCACTAACCTCCAAGGACCCAAACAAATTTGGGTACCTAAAAAGGTTTGATTTTCTTTTGTAGGTGAACTACAAGACCGGTGGACGGCATTAGGTGTTGGATAGCGGATGTACTCAACACATGACCGGCGACCGAAAAATGTTCACTACTTTTGATTCGGGAAGTGGACAACATGACAAGACCACATTTGGGGATAATAGCAAAAGAAAGGTATTGGGATTAGATAAAATTGCCATTTCAAATGACCTCTCCATTTCTAATGTATCTCTAGTTGAAACACTAAATTTTAATTTTTATCCGTTGCACAAATATGTGATCTTGGTCTTGTTTTAGCTTCTCTAAAGATGGTGTTGTTATTTCTAGAGAAAATGATAATTCTTTAGTATTTAAAGGATTTAGATTTGAAAATTTGTATTTGGTTGACTTCACCTCAAATGACTCTTGTCTTTAAACATGCTTAAAGGCAAAAACATCTTTAGGATGGTTATGGCATAGAAGAATAGCTCATGTTGGGATGATTCAACTCAAAAAGTTTTTCAAAAATGACTTAGTTGTGGGCTTGAAAGATGTGAAGTTTGAGAAAAATAGACTTTGTAGCGCTTGTCAAGCCGGCAAGCAAGTGGCTAGTTCTCATCCTTCAAAGAGTATCATGTCCACATTTAGACCATTAGAGCTCTTACATATGGATTTTTTTGGCCCAACAACCTATAAGAGTATCGGGGGTAATTCTTATAGTTTAGTCATTGTTGACGATTACTCTAGATATACTTGGGTTTTCTTTTTAGATGATAAATCCGAAGCTTCCGAGATCTTCAAAAAGTTTGCAAAAAGGGCTCAAAATGAATTTGATTTTAAAATAAAGAAAATCCGTAGTGACAATGGTTCCGAGTTCAATAATACAAGAATTGAAGAATTATTGTGATGAACTTGGAATAAAGCATGAGCTTTCCGCAACCTATACTCCGGAATAAAATGGAGTTGTAGAACGGAAAAAT
Source organism: Guadua angustifolia (assembly GCA_036346375.1). Taxonomy (NCBI): domain Eukaryota; kingdom Viridiplantae; phylum Streptophyta; class Magnoliopsida; order Poales; family Poaceae; genus Guadua; species Guadua angustifolia. The sequence continues at coordinate 58,310,005 of CM070507.1, forward strand.
CGAACATTAATTGAAATGACAAGAACAATGCTTGACGAATACGGTACCTTCGATAGTTTTTGGGCGGAAGCCATTAATACCACTTGCCATGCTACAAATAGACTTTATTTGCATCGACTTTTGAAAAAGACCTCTTATGAGCTTCTTGTTGGAAGAAGGCTGAATATTTCTTATTTCTGAGTTTTTGGTTGCAAATGTTATATCTTGAAAAAGGGTGTTCGGCTTTCTAAATTTCAAAGTCATTGCGATGAAGGATTCTTGCTAGGTTATTCGTCAAATAGCAAAGCTTATAGGGTGTTCAATAAAACTAAAGGTTTTGTAGAGGAAACTTGTAATGTTGAATTTGATGAAACAAACGGCTCTCAAGAAGAGCAAGAAAATTTGGATGATGTAGGTGAAGAAGGATTAAGAGAAGCCATGAAAAACATGACTCTTGGAGATGTAAAGCCGGATGTGGACAAAGAAGATCAACCCTTATCCACTCAAGTTGAACCTTCCACCTCCATCACACCAAGTCAAAATCAAACTATTGATGTGGACGAGAAGAACAACGATCAACAAGTTCAACCTCTACCTCAAAGAATTCATCACGATCTCTCCAAAGATCATCCAATAGATCAAATATTGGGTGACGTGAGTAAGGGTGTTCAAACTCAATCTCGCATTGCTTCTTTTTATGAGCATTATTCGTTTGTGTCATCTTTCGAACCCACTCACGTAGATGAAACATTAGATGATCCGGATTGGGTAAATGCAATGCATGAAGAACTAAATAATTTTGCCTGAAATGATGTTTGGACGTTAGTAGAAAGACCTAAGGAACATAATGTAATTGGCACAAAATGGGTCTTTCGAAATAAACAAGATGAGAATGGTATTTTTGTAAGAAACAAAGCTAGATTAGTGGCGCAAGGTTTTACTCAAGTCGAAGGATTAGATTTTGGTGAAACTTTTGCACCTGTAGCTAGATTAGAGGCTATTAGAATTTTGTTTGCATTCGCATCTTGCTTTGATATTAAATTATTTCAAATGGATGTAAAGAGTGCGTTCTTAAATGAACAAATATCTGAGTTGGTATTTGTAGAGCAACCTCCCGGTTTTGAAAATCCTAAACACCCAAATCATGTTTACAAACTCTCTAAGGCGCTATACGGTCTTAAGCAAGCTCCTAGAGCATGGTATGAGTGACTTAGAGATTTTCTAATCTCAAAAGGATTCAAAATTGAGAAGGTTGATACAACACTCTTTACAAAAATAATTGATGAAGATTTCTTTGTATGTCAAATTTATGTCGATGATACTATTTTCGGTTCTACTAACGAAGATTTTTGCAAAGAATTTGGTGAAATGATGTCTAGGGAATTCGAAATGTCGATGATTGGAGAATTGAGCTTCTTTCTCGGACTCCAAATCAAGCAACTCAAAAATGGGACATTCGTAAGCCAAACCAAGTACACTAAGGATCTACTCAAAAGGTTTGGCATGGAGGACGCAAAGGCAATCAAGACTCCAATGGCTTCAAACGGGCATCTCGACCTAAATGAGGGAGTTAAATCGGTAGACTTAAAACTTTATAGATCCATGATTGGTAGTTTACTTTATCTTACCGCATCTAGGCCCGATATAATGTTTAGTGTTTGCATGTGTGCTCGTTTTCAAGCTTCTCCCAAAGAATGTCATTTAGTTGCCGTAAAAAGAATTCTAAGATATTTAAAGCATTCCTCAAATATAGGGTTATGGTATCCTAAAAGTGCTAAATTCGATTTAATTGGATATTCGGATTCGGATTATGCGGGTTGTAAAGTGGATAGAAAAAGCTCCTCCGGAGTTGCCAATTGCTAGGTAAATTCCTAGTTTCATGGTTCTCCAAGAAACAAAATTTCAGAGTCTCTATCCACCGCCAAAATGAATATATATCCGCTGGTAGTTGTTGCACTCAATTATTATGGATGAGGCAAACTTTAATGGATTATGGAATAAATTTCAAAAAGGTGCCTCTTTTGTGTGATAATGAAAGCGCGGTAAAAATAGCAAATAGCCCGGTCCAACACTCAAGAACCAAGCACATAGATATCCGCCATCATTTCTTGAGAGATCATGTGAGTAAAGGAGATATTGAAATTAGTCACATTAGAACTGAAAACCAATTAGCGGATATTCTCACCAAACCCTTGGATGAAGCTAGATTTTGCAAATTAAGGAATGAATTGAATGTCATAGATATCTCTAATGTGGCCTAAATGTTATTCTCATTTAGATATTTATTGATTTATATGATGTTTGTTCTTTTAAGGGTGTCTCACATAGCGGCTTCCTTTTGATCTTCTCGTGCAATATGATCTCTTCTGATGCGCACAACACACTACTGCGGATCGGGCTTGCACAAGCGGTCGAAACCGCTTTCAGAAGTGGTTTTAGAATCGCTTGTAAATAACCGCGAGTGATACCCCGTCGGGTATCACAAGCGGTTCGAACCGCTTGTGGTTCGACACTTCTATAAGCGGTTGGAGTTACCAACCACTTGTGAAGAGGCTGACAGCACAGCGTTTTGAATATATTCAATATAGAATATGTTTTGAGAGGGGTTTTTGATATAGATTTTGACAATTAAAATAAATAGAACTACAGGAGTTTTTTTGACACAAATAAATATATATTATTCATGCGTACTCATTTAGATAATTATAGGTTCATTTACAGAAAAATATGAACTCAATAGACTAAAAAATGAACAAGTTGATGAACACATGAAATAATAAGCCACTTTTACAAATTTCAAAGAATAAAAGGGTGAATCTTGAGCTCATTTCTTGCGTGCGTCGCTCTTTGTGCACTTGGTCAACGTTGATGTCAAATCACCTGTCCTTATTTCAGGACAAGGTCTCCAACCATTTGCGTGGAACTCGCCTTTGGTGGATACAATCTCATCGACAATAAAGCCGATGAGTTGTTCTTGGATTGTCGCAACCCGGTCTTGGCGGGATCACGCCTTGCACATCGATGTTGGGTGACAAAGCGGAAGTAAATAAATCTCTGGACATGTAATTAAAGTGTAAGTACTAAGAAATTGACATGTTCACACTACCTCGGCGTTGGTTGTCGGCACATCGCCGTGGGTAATACTTTGCATATAGTGGCACACATAATAGCCACATAAGTTGTTTCCTTCCGTCTGTTGTAGAATCTGCGATGAAATTTGAAAAGAAAACAATTATTATTGGGATGAAAAACTGTTACGGCATATTAATATTCTTTAATACGTACTCGAGTGTTTATTTGTACATCAAATTCGTTCTCGAAATCTCCTTGATGCTTCTTTCGGAACCTTGCGAATGCCCTGTGTGATGCGTTATTATGAGTAGTAATTATCAGAGTTTGAATTAGCAAGGTATTTCAATATAATAAGGAAACTATCGTATATATATGTGCTATATACCCGTTTAGTATGTCAATGATATATTGATATTTTTCCACCGGAGTCCTTTTTGGGTCTTGAACAATGATCTGGCTATTATCAAGCTTAATGACAAGAAGGATCCAGTGAAACCTATTCATGTATTGCAACATATATGTAACTAGCTAGTAGTATTATCAATGCCTTGGAAAAGCTAAGAACGAGAGGTTGTATATATACGTACTCGAAGTTGAAGGACAGAAGTATGTACGGTTTGTAGTGCTGTCCCAAGAATGCATCTAGAATGTAATCCTCAACATCCTTCTTGCTGCATCGAGATATGATGTACTCGTTAACAATCTCTAGGTCGATGAAGCCCACGTTGAAGATGTTCTCTTTTCTACATCGTTGTATCTCCATTCTACATAGAAAGGTATAAGTTTAAGAGTTGCAATTTTATTGTACGAGGAAGCACACGGTAAAGGTATGAGCTTGACACTTATAGGCACCAGCAGCTCATGAGAGACACGTTGATGGCGTCGGCATGGTAAATATGGTAGAAGTCGTCGAATTCGAGCCATATGCTGTTGGCCCCGCGATAAAAATCATCTTCTTTGATACGGAGAGGGAACATCGTTCTTCCTTGAGCGGACTCTGTCATGTACCATTCGTAAAATTGCCGCATCTTGGTTGGCAGATCTTTTATCTCATTAGGGTCAATCAGCTCCCGGCCCAACTAATATTGCCATCTGACCTTTGCCATTGGGAGATCATCTATTAATCCAAGAGCTGCAGCTGTGGAACTGATTCCTGCCTCCTTCATAAACCTCTCGAGGTTCTCCTGATCTTGGTCTCTCTTCTTCTTTGCCGCCGCCGCCTGACCACATTTATTCTTCTGTATAGCCTTTATTATTGTCCGTTTATAGTTGGACGGCACAAGCAGCGGGTTTGCACGGCATGTCGCGAAGTGTTCCGCCGCTTTTGGATCAATTGGTACCTTTGGCTCTGGCTTCTTTTTTTGCGAAGTGTGCAGCCAATTCTACTTTCATGACCGCGTCACTCTCCTCCTTAGTCATATCATATGCTCTCTTTGGAGGTTCCTTTATCTTTGTTGATCGGCTGGACTCCGCCTTCTTGGGAGCAGGTGGAGGAGCCTTTCTGCTATCGAGCTTCTTCCTCGGAGGAGATGGTGGAGGCGTGGTTTTCCTGGGGGGTTCGTTTTTGTTGGAGATGGTGGTGGTGGAGTAGGGCTTCTGCGTGAAGCGGGTGGTGGAGGAGGCGTGCTCTGTTTTGCAGGCGAGGCATTGCATGAAGGTGACGTTGGAGGAGGTGTGGGTTGCCGTGGTGGAGATAATGCCTCCACACCATATGGAAATATGATGTACCGTTTGCACGAGAGGATGATATTGTGGAGGGCCTGTCCAAGCTTGGTCACGCTGTCGCCTCCAAAGAATATCGAGGTGAAGTTCTTCAAATCCGCCAAGACCTCCTCCACCACGACCTTTGAGTAACCCGGGTATCTCGTTGCGAAGGAACGTCTGCCCCGCTTCCACCGAAATGCCATGCCGTAGCCACCTTGATGGAGAGGTTACGCGATCAACGTAGCTCACACTAGCGGCGAACCCTTATGTCATCCACGGATAACGGGCTAGCAAGTTGTCCACTTCAGGCCCCGTGGATGCGCAGCCTACTCTGGCCGCACGGAGGGCCGATCATGGCGTCCGGCTGATTGCTCAGACCTAGTCCCTAAAGCTTGCTAAGGGCAATTTGTACTTGTTGCGCAACTATATCGCCGATGATAGCTTGGGTTGCTCTGAGCTCTTGTTCCAATTGGTACATTTTATATGATTCCCTTGTTTTGCTTCTTTGCCGGCTCCTGTACGTATGCGCATCCTTGGCGAAACCGTACTTCCACGGCATATGCTTGCCCATACCTCGTGTCCGGCCCCGTGCTCGTGGTTTTGAAGGGCATGTAAGCTCGTCATTCTCCTGTCTCACACCAATGTACTGCCTAAGACTACTCGATACAGCTTGTACAATCCTTTGACCACCTCTTGCACTCTCGGTGCCATCACTAAGCTGCCATCATCTGAAAGGCTCCCCCCGTGACCCATGAACCAATTGTGCAGGCGCTCTTCCCACTCCTTGGTAGTCGGTGTGACGTCCTTCGCCATTAATTCTTCTTCCCGCTTCTCCCATTTCGGTACAGCCTTGAGGTAACCACCGGTGCCAAGATGGTAGTGGTATTTCTTCATATGTGAATTGGCCTTGTTCTTCCGACTCACTACCGGCCTTCACCGACAAATTTTGTACTCCTCGAATGCTTCCCGTGATCCGCCACTTAGGAAATTGGTTGAAGTCGGTCTTTCTCCCTTCTGGACATACTTGCGGCTGAGAGATGTCTTCCACGCCTGAAACATTGTTACCATCTTCTTCAGAGTGAATTTCTTGGCCTTGTCTTCGGACCCTTGAGGAAATGTGAAATTTTCCTTAATATCTTGCCAGAGTAGGTCCTTGGTAGCTTGAGGAACTTCGGCCCATTTTCTTATGCTAATTGGGATGTGATCCCTCACGTGGTAACCGCAAGTGTTGTTGTATGGCCCAACTGCTGAAAGAGGGGCAACTGGCATTCCTTCGTTGTTAACGTCGGTAAACACATGCTTTGTGGATGGCTTCTTGTTAGGTCCCCGATGTTTGGATTGGTTGCTCAATGTATGGGGCTTGAAATACACAAACATATGTATAAACGTGTCAGAGTGTATTATATTAATGAATTGCGATTAATTAACATGTCCACGGGGATTATATTCTTCTGGCTATACCTCATCCTGGTCGGAACCAGTGTTCTGGGACTCGGCTCCAGTCATTAATGGTTTATCGGTACCGCAAATTTCAACGGCCTCACCGAACCAATGTTAGCCTCAGGCGGCAGCTTTTAGCATCACCTTCGATGCTACCCAGTGCGATGGAGTCCAGCAAGAACTATTCTCCTCGTCGAAAGTAGGGTCACCACGTCCGGTTATGCCCATCTATCCTAATTCAAAAAATGTTGACATAAATATCATATTACTTTGAAACAGCCATATTACAGACACTAACACATTTCACATGATACATATACAATTTGACATTTCACATATACTTACACATGATACATATACAATTGACAATTCACATATACTTATATATTTCACATATACTAACACATTTCACATGATACATATACAATTAACAATTCACATATACTTATACATTTTACATATACTAACACATTTCATATATTCTTTAGAATATTATTGCTTATTTGTTTAATAAAAATAATGAATCATTCTTATTCCACACTAATATGATTTTCAAAAATAAAAAATAAGGTTATAAATCACAACTAGAATGTTAGTAGTCTATTACACCAAAAGAAAACAAAGCGATCATTTCATATCAACCAAGCACGTCACCTCATGGCTCCACCTCTCAGTGTACCGGACGCTCTTTGGCAGCCATGCTTCTTGAACTTGTAGGGGCTGATCAAGAGAACCAGGACCTTCTCCAACGGCCGCACTGATGTCGCCGCTGGAGAAGGTCTCGGCGGCTTGACCAGCCCTCATGAGTTCAAGAAGCATGGTCACAGAGAGCGATGATACACTAAGAGGCGGCCACGAGGTGACGGTTTCATTGACATGGAATGATCGCTTTCTTTTTGGTGTAATAGACTACTAATATACTAGTTGTGGATTTATAACCTTATTTTATTTTTTGAATATCATATTAGTGTGGAATAAGAATGATTCATTATTTTTATTACAAATTTTATCGAGTCCTTATCTTCATCCGACCACCTCAGAAATGAGTGCCATAACTTCAGGGATATCAATCTGAATAAATTCAGATAGTAGCTAGTTATTTTTTCACAAATTATACTTGAGTACTTCATAACCAGAGAATTCAAGACAGTTTACTATGCATGAAAGAAGTGCTTCCAAAAATACCATGCATACAGCCATGAGATAACATTCAAGCTCATGAACAAGTATTTGCTTAATTGCATAACAATAACAAGTATAAGAGACATCACAACTAGCATAGTGCTCAAGTTGTTATTTTTGTATTGTTCTCAGATGACGGGTTGCCTTAAAGGCCGTCCACATCACAAGGGACAAAGATCACTGACCTATTTGTGACAACCTTATTGAAAATAAACAATATTTCAATATTCTAACGGATACAGGAGAGTAATCAATTGAGAAATGGCCGCTAATATATATCTAATGATCAGGTATGCAAGAAGTAGCTGACAATAGAATGAAACAAGCTAGCCATCAGATGAGTGAATTAAACATAGACAGCAAGTTAATTCAGCATCAACATATAGCAAAATTAGTGCCTACAAAAAGCAACAAGATGATTTCAACACTAACAGCGGCAAGATATTGAGCATACCAGAACAGTATTCACAGGACATATATATATTGGATTTGACTAGTTAACAATTAAACTACTCAAGTATATATTAGTTGAAATTGTTGTCACAAAGGTCTCACTAATTCCCAATCCTCATTGAACAAACAACTACCATTTGCAAGGTCCCCAAGTCTGAAAGACTAGCCCCTTTGCAAGACTCCAACAGTAAGGTAATCACAGAGAGTGCTTTGTCACCGAACCCCTGGTGGGCATTTCACCGAACACCTTGTGGCAGCCGAATTAGAGAGGGAGGACGACGGTGTGCACAGCTATACCTCGGTCCTCCGGGGTGGAATGGCGGTGTGGCGGCGGCTTGGTGGCGGAGGAGGCGTCGGCGAGGTGGCAGAGGATGCGTCGACGAGGGCACCCGCGCGGGGGTCGAGTGGCGCCGGGATGGTTGGAGTGGCGTCGGGGGTGGAGTGGTGCCGGGATGGTTGGGTGGCGGACGAGGTCGACGGCGTCGACGAGGACGGCGGCGCGGGGTCTCGACGGAGGCGGCGGCGGTGAGACACAAGAGGTCTGGAGTCTGAGAGCGGGGACTTAGAAACATTTGGGGTCTGAGAGCGCAGGGACTTAGAAAATTTGGTCTCTTTACCTTATATAGGAAACTCACTTCTACAAGCGGTTTTTACTACCAACCTCTTGTGGAAGGCCTTCTACAAGCGGTTGGTATTACAAACCGCTTAGAAATATCTCACAAGCGGTTTTAGAACCAACCGCTTGTAGAGGAGGACTTCTACAAGCGGTTCATATTACCAACCGCTAGAGGCGCAAGCTACAAGCTGCTATTAATACCAACCGCTTGTAGAAGTGCTAATCGGTAATATTCAAAAGAATATGGTGCCCATATCGCTTGATAAGATCTCTTCCTCCCGGCTAGCGCTGGGCATTTGAGTGTCTTGGGTTCGCCCACCCCGGTTCAACCCATGCTTGCCACTCTTTTTTTTTTATAGCTTTTACAAGCGGTTGGTATTATCAACCGCTTGTAAGATTAATATATACAAGTGGTTGTTAGTACCAACCACTTGTAAAATTGATGTCGAATTTTTAAAAAGCTTTTAGAACTTTAGTTTCATTTCATAATTTTTAAAAAGCTTTTAGCACTACAGCCATTTCGAATTTTTAAAAATGCTTTTAGCACTTTAGTTTCATTCGAATTTTTAAAAAATGCTTTTAGCACTTTAGTTTCATTCTGAATTTTAAAAAGCTTTTAGCACTTCAGCCATTCCGAATTTTTAAAAAGCTTTTAGCACTTCGCCATTCCGAATTTTAAAAATGCTTTTAGCACTTTAGTTTCATTCCGAATTTTAAAAATGCTTTTAGCACTTCACTTTCATTTCACAATTTTAAAAAAGCTTTTAGCACGTTAGTTTCATTTCAGAATTTTGGCACTTTACATTCATTCCAAATAAACACTTCATACAAAGAGAAGACCCGTGTTACATATACATAGTTCATACAAGAGTGGTACATCTTAAGTAGTAACGCTTTGTCTTTACAAGTGTTCCTTCATTATGATCACGACGTATGAAAGGAGTATCCACGCCTATGTCATTGAGGAGGCTTATGTCGACATCCACAAATAAAGGAGGGATCTTGTCGAACCGACTATACTCTTCCTCATCTATGACGCCCTCAACTCCAACAATCCTTCGCTTGCCTTGGAGAACCACGTGTCGCTTTGGCTTAGTACTACAATCTTTCGCTTGTCCTTCGCTTCATAGGTTTGCTTGACATGTCTATTACGAGAAGACTGTCTCACATCGTCATGCGAGGACGAACAGTTCGCGCTTATAGTCGATTTGCGTGAGGTCCACGATTGTCATACCGTATTTGTTTACCTTTTACCGCTTGAAGTCAATTTGACCCATTGGCACTTAAATAGAGGGACCTTCAAAGGTCCATAGTCAAGCTCCCATATCTCTTCTATGAAACCATAATATGTATCCACCTTGCCTTTGTTGTCTTCGGTGTCTATACGGACACCGCTATTCTGGTTAGTGCTCTTGTTATCCTGGGATCTGGTGTAGAATGTGTAACCATTTATCTCGCACTTTGAATGTCACGATTTCACTAGATGGTCCCCTTGAGCCGCTGTAACTGCTCATTGTCCGACCCTTTCAAAAGGATGTAGTTTTGTAACCAAGTTACCAAAGAATCCATGTGCTTCAGGTTATCCAATCCTCGACCTCCCGGAAATCGCGCGAGAATACTCTTGTGCTCAAGGACATACGGGCCACTACAGCTTGATTGTTTCAAAAGCGGAAATGTGCTTCCTTAAATGTAAGAAGATCATTGCATGCAATTGCTTTCCTTCCTAGTGTCCCTTTTCCCCGTAGCCTCCCCTCATGGCGTGATATAGGACGCCGATCGGTTTAGATCATTAATGTAATCCACACAAAACTCAATCACCTCCTCTGTCCCATAACCCTCGGCAATGCATCCTTCCTGGACGAGAACGGTTACGGACATACTTCTTTAGCACACTTATGTACCTCTCGAAGGGAACATGTTGTGTAGATACACGGTCCGAGAATAGCTATCTCTTTGACAAGGTGAACAAAGAGATGAACCATAATATCAAAGAATGCAGGAGGAAAGATCATCTCAAGACTAACCACACTTTGTAACACGCCATCCTGCAGCTTACTTAGTTTATCGGGTTGATGACTTTCGTGAAACCGCGCTGAAAAAGAACACGCTTTGTGATTGTCCCCGCACCCACTCAGCAAGATGCCTCTCACAGCCACTAGGAGCAACTGAGTCATTAACACAAGACAGTCATGGGATTTCGTGTGTATGATTTTATTCTCTTTCGTGTTTATGAGTCTCTTTACATTCGAGGAGTATTCGGAAGGGACCTTCACACTGTTCAAGAACTCTATCATGCTTTTTTTCTCTTCTTTGCTTAGAGTGTAGCTTGCAGGATGTAGGTAATGTTGTCCTTTCCCTCTTTTTTCTGGATGTAGGTCGTTCCTCAGTTCCAAGAGTTTAAGGTCCTTCCGAGCTGCAGTGTATCTTTCGATTTTCCGTACATATCTATGTAGCCTAGCAGGTTCAAGTAGACATTCTTCGTGATGTGCATGAAGTCAAGTGAGTGACGAACCTCCATGACTTCCCAATAAGGCAAGTCCCAAAATATTGACTTCTTTTTCCACATGGGTGCCTGACCATCCTCGTTCTGCACATGTTTGCTTTAAGGACCCTTTCCAAATACTAATTTCAAATCCTTTACCATAGCAAACACACGTGGCCCACTACGAGTCTACGACGCTGAGGCCTTGCACGAAGGTCTGGTTGCCCGTTAAATTTCCTGCCTTTCTTCCGCAACGGGTGACTCGTAAGAAGAAACCTACGGTGACCCATGTACACAACTTTTCGAGATTTTTTCAGGTACATGTCGTCCGTTTTATCTAAGCACTGGACGCAGGCTCTATATCCTTTGATAGTTAGGCCGACAGAGTTACCGAGAGCAGGCGACCGTTGATTGTTACAAATAACAATGCACGAGGGTGAAATACTCCCTTTGTACTCATCCCATACCCTTGCACCATCGTCCCAATAACGTCACAAGATCTTCAACCAATGGTTTCGGTAGACATCGATGTCATTTCCGTGTTATCGGGCCTTGGATCAACAACGGCATCATGATGTATTTTCGCTTCATGCACAGCCATAGAGGAATGTTATAGATACATAGTGTAACAGGCCAAGTGCTATGGCTGCTGCTCAATTCTCTGAAAGGATTCATCCCATCGGTACTCAACCCAAACCTTATGTTTCTCACCTCATATGCGAAGTCTGGGTACGTCTGGTCGACTTTCCTCCACTATGAGCCATCTGCAGGGTGTCTAAGCATCCTATCGTCCTTACGCTCTTCTTTGTGCCAACACATCATCTGGGCATGCGCTTTGTTAGCAAACATACGTTTCAATCGGGGGGATCACAGGGAAATACCACAACACTTTAGCTGGAGGTCACTTCTTCTTACGCTCCCCATCTATTTCACCTGGATTGTCACGCTTCACCTTATACCGTGATTCTTTGCACACTAGACAAACATCCAAATCGGCATACTCATTACGATATAGGATACAATCATTAGGACATGCGTGTATCTTCTGTACTTCTAATCCCAAAGGATAGACGACTTGCTTGGCTTCATATGTAGATTCGGCGAGTGTTATCTTCGAAGCAACTTCTTTACGAGTGATAACAACTCATCGAATCCCTTATCCGACACACCATTTGTAGCCTTCCATTGCATGAGTTCCAAGCAGTGGTACGCAGCTTTTTGTGGCCCCGCCTACGCTTTGGGTACAAAGGAGTTCTGTGGTCCTCTAACATGCGCCGGAACTTCTCGAATCGTCTTTCATCTGTAGTCTCCTCTCCGCCACGCAAAGATCTGGTCTAGCTCATCATCACCAAAGTCACCAAGTGTTTCTTCCACGGAACAAGATATGCGTGCCGTCCGGGATACTGTTGAATCCATCTTCCTCTTCCTCGCCTTCTTCATTGTCTTCCTGCTAATCGCCTCAACTTCGCTATGGTTGGTCCAACAGGTATAGTCTCATGCAAACACAGAGAAAGAACTCGCTCAGAACACAGAGAATGCCGCGCCTCCGCCTGATTCAGCCTGCCTTCTCGGGTGCCGCCCTCTGTTTTTTGCGTCCTCAGCCACCGCCGAAGCTCCTCAACACCACGTCGCTCAGCGACGATAGCCTGTCCTGAGGCACAGCAGTGGTGGCCTCCTCCCGGGGCAAGCGCAACACTAAGATTAGAACCTTACTTTGATACCAATTATTGGAACAGAACGTCAAAAAATTTTGGAACAATTTACTTCTCACTCTGTTCGCTTACAAAACTGAGGCCTACCCCTCAATTTATACCCAAAACTACAACCCACACAAACGGAATAGGATTTTACTTCTTTATCCTAATCAAGACTCCTTATCCTAAACTTTCTTAATACAAACTTTCCAAACTAAACTTTCCTATTACAAGATTATTTCTATCACCTTAAACCCTATAATTGGCTGCCGCTAGTTGTTTCTTTACTAGTTAGTCGATCTGGGATGAATTTCTTTCAGCGAAACCAAATTCGATGAATCACGAGTCAGGGGCATCCAATTGAAACAGGTTCCATTGGGATTTACTCTTAGCTTCACCATTTTTATTTTTTGGGTATTGTTCAGTTTGGATAGAAGTGGATTATCTGCCAAACGAGTTGGAGTGAAATCAACTGTAATTGACCAGTTTTGTATTCGTTTCTTGAGGATTTGGTTGAGCTCAATGGATGATTTCTTCTGTTTGGTTTGAACGATGTATAGCTTGTTTAACACTGGACACATATAGTGTTCACTACGAATTTAGGGTGAATTCAATCAGTTTAGAATAAACTAAACTTACTCCCTCTTCATTATTTGACATGATGTGGCCTTGCTGGGAACTATTATGCACAATTTCAGAATCATAGCAAGGTAAATAAAATAGTGGAGGAGATGCAAGTACAAATATAAAATGGCAAGGCAAATCGGCTTGGGTTGGTAGTATCACAGCACTTATCTTATCTAAGGAGTACTCATACATGCTTGGCATCCTAGCCTCGTTTCCACTTTTTCTCAAAAGGCATACTGTCCAAGTCCGAATACTACTCAATTGATGCTACTAGCTGTAAAAACTTCTCTGGCACTGAATTGAGAAGCTTTTTAACCAGTGTTAAGACTTCAAGTATGGCGCCAAGGCTACTAAACTTGGCTGCCATGCTATTTAGTTTTCCGGCAAAATCATCAACAGACTCTACATCTTTCATTAGCAAGCCTCCAATTCGCTTTTCAAAGTTTGAAGTCGTGCCTTTTGTACTCAATCAACACCTAAAAACCTTGTCTTCATAGCATCCCAGACTTCTCTTGCATACTTCTTCTTGGCGACTTGTAGAAGAATATCTTTAGGAATACACTGAAACAGAAAAGCTTTTGCCTTCTTGTCGGTCTTTTCTTCCACGGCCAAACCAGCCTCTAGTTCTACAGCTTCCCAGATCCCTTGGGCATCCATTATGGCCTCCATCTTGATCGCCCATACAATGCATGTGGACATCATCAGCATCAGGAAAGAAATCAGCACACCGCCGGCCTCCTTTGCAGCTTGCTGCGATGAGAGAGCCATAAGCCTGAACCCTGTGATAGATTGGACGACTCTTAAGGCTCTGATACCAAGTGTTGGTATTGATCTTGAAACTCTCTTCTGCTGTGTTTGTGTTCTGATCTGCAAAATAACAATAACAGCAAAACTTAGCCTGTTTTCTGAACTTCTAGCAAAACAACGACAATAATGCTCTGTCGGTTCTCTGGACTTCAGGAAAACAGAACGACAACTGAGCTATTGCCAATATTCTGCGCTTCTGAAGAAAGCCGACAATACACAGATGAAACAAGACGACGGGAGAGAATAATAGTAGAGCAAAACAATCAACAAGAGGTTTTGGTGCTGCTCTCAAACTGCACAGCTTTTCTAGGTATATGCTCCTTTTTATATGTTTTTAAGGTTACAGATAAGTTGAGATTACATCTTGCGCAGCAAATCAAAAGAGTAATTTGATCTGAACCGGACGCCTAATATTTGTTACTGTTACATAACCGACAACCAACTAACAAACAAAATAAGCTGTACTCCGAAACTGAAACAAACTCATCTGATCAGGATTACACACAACATAAAATAGTAGAGGAGATGCAAATACAAATATAAAATGGCAAGGCAAATCAACTTGGGTTGGTAGTATCACAGCACTTATCTAAGGAGTACTACTCATACATGCTTGACATCCTAGCCTCCTTTCCACTTTTTCTCTCTAGCAGCCTTGGCTTTCCTGTTGGGCGGGAACAGGCCAAGGTGTTCTGCCATCAGCCAAACGACGGTTGTCAATTCACCGCCATGACTCAGCTGCTTGGCATGGGACTCCCTTCTGCATCGGTAGCCTTGACCTTGTATGGAATCACTAGTGTCTCCGAGTAACGCTCTTCGTCCCCCCAGTGGTGGTAGGACTGATCTCGCCCTACCTCCTCATTGGCAGCTCTCCAGCTGGCCTGTTGTTGACATGCCGGACGGTGACTGACGCTCAACTGCAACAGGTTAAGCTGCCCAATGTTGCCCGACCACCTCCTGTGTACTTCCACCTTGAGAAGCCGGCTAAGAGATGCAAACACACGCCGAAACCGACGTCCTCGGCTGGCGCACAAGACATGATGACGAAGCCAACCCCATCGCCGCGCCCGCGTAGTGTACAACAGGAAAGCTGTCCAGGACGACCCTAGTGCCCTGATCAGCGACGCTGTCTCCTGGAGGATGGTAGCACTTGAAACTGAGCTAGCAATTAATACAAGTTGTGGGGGAAAAGTCAGCTAGAGTGATCAGAGTGGTCAACAGGAGTTGAAAGTATATACAGTATATGCATGTTTTTTACTTGTTGGATATATATATATAGATATATATATATATACATATATATATATAAATATAAATATAAAAGAGAGAGTGTTGCTAATTAATTAATGCACTGCACATTCCAATACAGTACGTGTTGACTAATGATCACTCTGCAGCGAGAGGCATACATACATGTAGATAAAGAAACTCATATGTCAAAGCACATATGTTGAGAGATTATGTGGTGGGGTACTATCGGTCTTGTGTAACGGTAGTTATTTTTCAAAACGAAATTATTGAGCAATGACAATTGTGGTTAAGCGATGTTTATTGCATATTTTGTTGATACCACCTGATGAAAACTAGTTTGGACCGATCTTCCAATGGGAGTGATAACTACTATTGATCGATGTGATGTTGACTATGAGGCTATTTGACCAAGACAACCAAGTCTGTCGTGCAATTGCTACGCTACACCCTTTATTGTTATCAACTATGCCCAACACAGTTGATCTTTCCTGCAAGCAATTGAGAATTAATCAAGAAAAAACAAGTGCAATTTGAATTGGATGATGAAATATGAAGTTTTATTGACTAATGGAGAGTCCTAGAGTTGCCGTAGTTGGTTTAGTCGATACAAGTACACAACTAATTTTTCTGAACGAAAAACTAATCTAAATATGTCTAAACCCTAAAAGTGGCAACCACAAAGGATATAAAGTGGAGCCAACATGCTCCAACAGGAGGAGGCACACACACAACTAGAGTCTGATTCTAACTCTATTACAAGGCCCAAGTTGGCCCAATAGGTAGCGTAGCATCTTCCTTTGACTATTGTGATGTGTATATAATGATTCTAAAGGTGGGGCCAGATCTGTTGGAAAGGTCTCGTCGTCCTCTTTCGATTCAAGTACTTGAATACCTCAAATGGACTTTGTATGTGAAATTTATAATCATTTTACTCAAGGCTATCAGGTTGACTCCGAATTGGTCTGGAATTGAAAAAAGTGCATACAAAGTTTTACGGGATTTGTATTAGGCAATCAAAAGTTATATCGATTCTTAGTTTTTGAAATCATGCTGATTTTCCTGTTCATCCAGTAGTACTGGACTCTGGGATGTTGTATTGCCAGTTTTACTATTCATTCTGGTACTACCGGACTTATAATTACAGTAGTACCATCTCCGGACTGATTTTCTCTGAAAACTCGTTCTTCTACTCCTCTTTGATGAAGTGAAGTTTTAGTTGGTTCTTTTAGAGAGAAAATTGTGGTTGATTATTCACCCGTTGGTCATGATTTTTCGGTCTATACATGTACTATGCATTTGTAAGATTAAGAAGAGGTTCACTAAGAACGATGTTACTCAAGCATATCATTAGGAACTGAGCCTGGCTCAAGCGGTGAGAGGGGTGTGTGTACGTTTCCACCGTCCAAATTCCAGCTCTCCTCTCTTAATTAATTAATAAAATACCTAATCCCTCATAGGTATTCTCATTTTTTGGAGGAGTCTCCTGGGATCAGTTGGTTAGTACCATGGATGGTTGGCTAGCCAATCTGGATGGGAGTGCCTATTTCCTCGATGCATGGATCACCACTCAAATCAGATGTTCTTGTGAGAGGAATATCACGCGGAATGAATCGTTGTTATTTGGAATACGCGTCACAGGTATACATAGCCCAAGGCTAAGAACATCCTCGCATGATTTATGGAAGCAGGATCAATGGAGCGCGTAATTAGCGTGATCCCATGGGCGCCGGACTCGGTCACGCAGGACCTGAGCCGTGCTAGCCGCACAACAACATGCAGGGCTGTACAATCCATGCAGCCAAGAGAAGGAAAGGAACCTCTGTCTAACAGTTCTGCAAGAAGCAACTCAGAATTCATACTTTCAGAGTGCAGAGTGGACTGACCGATATCCAGTGGTAGCAATCCAGCCGCAATAATATCCCTAAGCAACAGCAAAGGAAAGCAGACAGAGTATTAATCTATGCCTTTTGGAACATTTAGAAAGAAAGAAATGACATAATCTTTGACAATTTATATCACACATACAAACTTGTGTTCAATCTCATTTCTCAGGTAGGTAATCGAAGCAGAGCACTGGCAAGAGACTAAGGGTACGTTTGTTTTAGTTTTTGATTTTGGATTCTAACTCTAAAAGTAGAATAAAAAACAAACAGTTTGATTCTAGGATCCGATTCTTATAATCCAGCCCACCCATATACACTCGAACCCACAATCCACTTTATATGTGCTTTTAGATTCTAACTTTTGAAGAATTAACTTCTCTACAACCACAATTTAAAATCAGTTTTTAGATAATCCAAAGCTGAAACAAGGCCGTCTACTGGTCTATAGCTGCAAGAGTCTCTTGGGTGGTTGTTTGGTTGACTCTAGCTTCAAACCGGAAGGGTCTCAAAGCAATCTTCATCTAAGTTTGCTCGAACATTTCAAGCGAAGGGAACAGGACAACCTTTTCTGGTTTAAACCTTTTTACCTTGATGCAAACCTGTAACATGTAGCCCCCCTCTTGTTTTTGTTTCCAGCTCTTGTTTTCGTTGGTTCCCAGCTTAGGTTTTGAGGCAATGCTCTTCGATGTCTGTTAACCATAATTTACCTTCTATAAAGCAAAGAAGAACTCCTGCCATATTTTCCCAGCTTAGGTGAATTATAATATGGATCCCATCATTAGCATCATATCAATTAGCAAGATTTGTATCCAGCCCCTCTGTTTATTTTTCACGAAAAATGCTTTAGTGCTAAAGCAATCCTTCTATGTTTTTCCTCCTAATATAAGATACATAAATCTTGAAGAAAACGAAGGAATGGCATACATCACCGTAGGTAGGACCGGGGAGCTCGGGTGGGTTCCATGGATCTTCAAGCTGATTAAATCAGATCCGACCGGAGCCATGATCAGCATGATCCCCGTCGATATGATCAGGCCAGACGGCAGGCCATCGCTTGGCGTCCCCGAGCATGTTATGTGGCGGACGTACTGCAGAGGACTACGGACACATAAATAAAGACGTCGATCTCTTGCCCTGTAAGTCAGTAACTGCATTGCTCTCCAGGTCGCAGGCATTGGATCGTGGAGCCTGAAAGTGCTCTCACATTGTTCATCATTCCTTTCTAGGTACATATACCTATACACTCTGTACTCATGTTATAATGTATCACACGTAACGTACGTGTCTTCTATACAAACTAAGAAATTAATTAGAGGCTTAACATCCTCTAGAGCACGGACACGCACTGTACCCATCTTTTAATTGCTAAGAACGAGCATAGAGGCTGGTGGGCATGGAGGGACACACAGAGTTGAACGTACTCCTTTAGGACGGGAGTCAAAGCCAGGTATTTGTTAGAAATGAGGCCCAAGTAGCCCATTTATCTCTAATATCAAAGCTATAAATAATAGTACCATATTGCTAATTAAAAGAGGAGAGTGCCAATTTAAAAAGGAGAGCTCCCACCATGCCTTGTAATGAGGCATATGGAGGGGGTGGAGCATGGCTAAAGTCACACGCACACACGTGCGCGTATTTCGCGAATTACCGAGTATTTCCGCGTGTTTTTCCCGCGTGAATTGTGAATCCAACGTTTGGCATTCTCGTTTATGTCATATTGGTAATGATACTATTGCTCGAATGTCCAAATTTGAAATAATTCCAAAATGTGATATTGTCAAAGAATCAAAGTGCCAATCTTGTGTGCAAGCAAAACAACCTCGGAAACTCTTTAAGGGGTTAGAGGAAGAAAGGAATTTGGCACCATTAGATCTCATCCATTCTGACCTGTGTGAGATGAATGGATTGTTGACAAAAGGAGGTAAAAGATATTTTCTAACTTTCATAGATGATGCAACACGTTATTGTTATGTGTATTTGCTGAAAACAAAGGATGAAGCTTTAAACTACTTCAAAATTTATAAGGTCAAGGTTGAGAACCAACTAGAAAAGAAAATTAAAAGGTTAAGGTCTGATCGTGGAGGAGAGTATATCTCTCAAGAATTCTCCCAATATTGTGCTGAGCATGGTATAATCCATGAAGTGACTCCACTATACTCACCTCAATCTAATGGGGTGGCTGAGAGGAAAAATCGAACACTAACAGACTTGGTGAATGCCATGTTGGAGAGTGCCGGTATGCCTAAGTCATGGTGGGGGGAAGCTATCTTAACAGCAACCTTTGTCCTCAACAGAGTAATTACTAAAAGAAGTGAGATTACTCCGTATGAGGGATGGAAGGGGAGAAAACCAAATATCAATTTTCTGCGAACATGGGGTGTTTGGCAAAAGTCAATATACCATTGCGTAAAAGAGAAAGCTTGGACCTAAAACAGTTGATTGCATTTTTCCGGGTTATGCACATAACAACAAAGACGGCCTATAGATTTTAGTAGTAAAATCAGATTCCCGAGATTATTGCTAACACAATAATGGAATCTAGAGATGTTTTTCTTTGAGAATATTTATCCTATGAGAGTAGCAGGATTTAATGAAAATTCTAAAACTTCTGATCTTCCATCTACTTCTGAATTACCAAATATTGTTGAACCAGCTTGTGATATCCCTGAGGAGGATAACAATATTGTCACAAATGAGGCTCCTCGCAGGAGCAAAAGACAAAGGGTTGAGAAAACCTTTGGTGATGACTTTATTGTATACCTTGTGGATGATGTGCCAAAAACTCTTTCAGAGGCTTATGCATCACCTGATGCAGAGTATTGGAAAGAGGCTGTCCGTAGCGAGATGGATTCCATCATGGCTAATGGAACATGGGAGATCGCTGAACTTCCTACTGGGTGCAAACCAGTTGGATGTAAGTGGATCTTTAAAAAGAAAATGAGGCCTGATGGTACTGTTGATAAGTATAAGGCAAGACTTGTAGCCAAGGGTTATACCCAGAAAGAAGGAGAGGATTATTTTGATACTTATTCTCCTGTTGCCAGATTAACCACCATTAGAGTGCTCATTGCATTAGCAGCTTCCTATGGTCTACACATCCATCAAATGGATGTAAAGACAGCTTTCCTTAATGGAGAGTTGGAGGAAGAAATCTATATGGAGCAACCAGATGGTTATGCGATTACTGGACAGGAAAATAAAGTGTGCAAATTATTAAAATCCTTGTATGGCTTAAAGCAAGCACCTAAACAATGGCACGAAAAGTTTGATAAAACTTTGACATCTGCTGGTTTTGCTGTGAATGAGGCGGATAAATGTGTTTATTATCGCTATGGTGGGGGTCAAGGAGTAATCGTATGTTTGTATGTTGATGACATACTTATATTTGGGACCAACACTGCTATCATTGACGAGGTCAAGTCTTTCTTATCTAGTTGTTTTGATATGAAAGACATGGGTGAGGCAGATGTAATTCTAAATATTAAATTGATCAGAACCGAGAATGGGATTACTTTGAGTCACCCCATTATGCGAAAAAATTATTGAGCCGCTTTGGCTTTGAGAATCGCAAAATAGCCCCAACTCCCTATGATGCAAGTGTAAAACTGCAAAAATAATGAATTAGGAAAGATCAATTAAGATATTCACAAATAATTGGGTCCCTTATGTATTTAGTCGGTGCACGAGACTGACATCTCATTTGTCGTGAGCAAATTAAGCGGTTTACATCGAATCCGGAGATGATCATTGGGAGGCTCTTGAGAGAGTGTTATGCTATCTCGAGAGGTACTACCTCTTATGGAATTCACTATACCGGATACCCTCCGGTATTAGAAGGGTATAGTGATTCAAATTGGATCTCTGATGCAGATGAGATCAAAGCTACTAGTGGCTATGTGTTTACATTAGCGGGTGCTGCAGTTTCATGGAGGTCATGTAAACAGACTATATTGACGCGGTCAACCATGGAAGCTGAGCTTGTAGCACTAGACACAGCCACTGTTGAGGCTGAATGGCTAAGAGAGCTTCTGTTGGACTTGCCATTGGTTGAGAAACCAATCCCGGCGATCCTAATGTACTGCGATAACCAAACAGTGTTGATCAAGGTTATGAGTGCTAAGGATAACATGAAGTCCTCCGGACATGTAAAGCGAGGCTTAAATCATCGAAAAATTGAGATGCTCCGGAGTGATAGTCATCAATTATATACGACCGAGAAAAATCTGGCGCCCTTTTACAAAGGGCTAACAAGATATGCGATTTCTATTGCGTCGAAGGACATGGGAATGAGGCCCATTTGAGTTACTTCACAATTGTAACCCATCCTTTTGATCGGAGATCCCGTGAATTAGGTAATGGGAAAAACAAGTTGTGGTTGTAACAAGAGAGTACACTAAATCTACCCATGTTCTAAGTACTCTCAACTGTATGGAAGGCTGGTTTAAAACCTTAATGTATTCTAGTGTCCTAATGAGAGGAAAAGGTATCAGCCTAACAGGATACCTAAAATGAATACACCTACTTGAGCCTAACTGTGAGGTCGCAGTTCACGAGAAAGGGGCATTCTCTAGAAAGCTCATGAGAAGATTAGGGAGCATGACCATTTAACGCTCCATTGAGGTGAAGTTCTTTGGCAGCCTAGTATCAGTTAAGATTTCGGGTGAAATCTAACCACACAAAGTCTGTGAATTCAAGGCTCATCCATTCATTAGTCAGGGAGGATGGATCTCGTTATTCTAGGTGAAAGTTCAACCCGTATGGGACTTACACCGAAACACTGATATATTAAACGAAGATTCAACACAGTGATCAAACTTTTGAGTCTTTGTCTGCTTCGGCATTGGTGGGGGATTGTTAGAAATGAGGCCCAAGTAGCCCATTTATCTCTAATGCCAAAGCTACAAATAATAGTACCATATTGCTAATTAAAAGAGGAGAGTGCCAATTTAAAAGGGAGAGCTCCCACCATGCCTTGTAATGAGGCATATGGAGGGTGTGGAGCATGGCTAAAGTTACACGCACGCGCGCGCGTGTATTTCGCGAATTACCGCGTATTTCCGCGTGTTTTTCCCGCGTGACTTGTGACTTGCGACGTCGCCGTGCCGTGGATTAAATTCCTGGCACGTTTAAATCCTTTTTAATTTTCGGTTTCTCTCTATTATTAATGGGGTCATTTACTAATAATTGAAATAGTCATGATAATGGTGTCAGTTTTAATAGAAACTGTCATTTCAATGACCTGCAGTTACTAGCATATAATGGTGCTGTAACGGTCAATTTATTGACCGTTACTGGTGCAAGGCTATAAAATCTCGAGACGTCCAGACAGATGGTGCTTTTTGTCTCTTGCACTCGCGTTCATTCACTGTGATTTGTGTTGCGTCTTCGTGCTGCACTCGTTCTTCATCGACCTTCCTCTCGGCGTGCACCGCGAGGCAAGGAGAGCGGATCTCCGAACCGCTGCATTGTGGAGAACCTGCACGGGCGCAATAAGGTTTCGGGCAGCGCATTGCGCGACCCTCAAGTTCTTCCTCCTCGACGCCGACTACTTCCACTAAAGCGACCGCCGAAGTTCTTCCTCCTCGACGCCGACTACTTCCACTACAAAGCGATCGCAATCATGCGTGCTTCTTTTCCTTCCACAAGCCCTACGTAAGAATTGTTTTTCCTCTGTTCGTCGCGTGCGCGACAATGCTCGATCTATTTTTTAGTAACATGTGGTGCCTGTTATCTAGCCTGTTGTCTTTTATCATTTTGGAAATTAGCTTAATATTCAAATCTGAAACAAAAATAATACCTAGATTTCCAACAGTATTTAGGTTCATGTCTAGTGATGTGGTCATACTTATCTTGTAACTTGGACTTGCCGGAAAAATGTTTTAAGAGTTCGTAGATGCAAACTATTGGACAGAACTTGTGGTGTGGCACCGATGTTTTCCAAAAAAAAAAATGCAAAACATCAGTTTTTTTTTCCTTTTCGAAAGATCCCAATATCTGATGTTAGGATTCACATCTCGGGTAAATAACATTCGGTTGTAGCCTTCACTCTTCAGCAGCGGCCGTAAGGTCATAACTTTAACTAGGATTACTTACGGTAGCAACGGTCATCCTCTGCTTTGCATATATCTTCACTCTTCAGTATCTTCTGTGGCACCATTGAAAAGGTGGAAAATAGGGTAAATTTGGCACTCTGACAATGGTCAATGGGTTTGACCATGACAAAATGGCCATTCTGCCCCTCCCAAAAGAATAAAGAAGCTGATAAAAAAATCGAACGTCACCGCCGTCTCTAACCACGGTAAATCCATGGCAGAGATAGAGAGGGAAAGAAGGAGAGGAGGATTAGGTAAGTAAGGTTTGAGTGCATTTTTGCCATTTTTGAAAATTGGCTCCAGCAATGGCATAAGACCCTCATTTCCCAGCTTTGCAATGATTGTTCAACAATTACCTCGTTTGCAATGGGATATCTGCTTGTTTTTTAAGGAAAAGATGCTTTATCCTGCTCGGGTTATTAAACAGTACTTCTGGTTCATAAAAACTTGGCGGTGCAGGATACGTACAGTCGAACTTTGATATTTTCGGTATCGATATCTTTTTAGACATTTAAATTGGATGCATAAAAATCATATATATAAATTCGTCTCGAAACGTACTTTTATAATATTATAATTTTATTTAACGTTTTAAATATATTGCAATACAAATTAATAGTTAAAGTTGAGTTTTGGAGGCCGTGTTGATATTTAAAACGATAACTATTTATGACCACAGAGAGAGCAGTTAAGATAATCAAATTTACCTCCTATAAGAGGGAAAAAAACAGATCACATCTGTCTGCTGCAAAGACCAACGTCCACTAGACTAGCTCGTGGGAAAAATGAAAAAAGTTGAAAGGTGGCATGACCTGCAATTATCGGAACACACACATAAGCCACGACACCAGACGATCCTAGCTAGATGGCAACACTACAGAAAAAGGCGAGAAAAAAAAATTAAAGTTGACGAATAATCATCTGATCGACGAACCGACGGGATTAACGCAGCAGTGCGTACGACGCCGTCGATTGCAAAATTTTCAGCAATGCAACGATCAGACGATGATTACAAGATAAGTTCAGATCTCCCTGTCAAAAGAACCCCCTCCTGTTCCCCAACTATTCGGATTCGGACATCGATCGCACGTACGCATTGCCACGAAATGCTACTTTTGCAGGAGTTCATGGGTTTGTTGCAGTGTGCACAACGAGTCAAAATTAAGTGGTTTCGATCAAATCATCAGTACAGTTGGAGAATGCAAGAAGCCAACTGGTTGGTACTTACTTGGCATTTTCGACATATAGCTTGTTGTACTGACTTGTTCCATTAGGGTAATGTATCATGAATGGGTGAGCATCGAGCCGAATCATCCACATGTAGGGTTGATCATTTGTGATTTTTTCAGAAATTAGTTATGTGACTTGCGTAATTGCATAAGTTCCTTTTCATACGATTTATGGAGTTTTGGGTGGGATTCTGTGGCTCTTCGTTCGGCTCTGTTCCCGGTTATTTGGGTTCTTGATCTTGCATTCGTTTTCCTTTTCCGGTGATTTTTTTCCCTTTCCTTCGTGCACGTTGTTTTAGTGGTCGTCTCGGCTCTCTGATTCGGAGTATGAGATTGTTCTGGATCCCAGATACCAAGTCCAGCCATCTGAGTTGGGAACGGTGTAACCCCAAGAGTTGTCAAAAATCATTAGGTGACATATGCTGATGAATTTGTGGAATAAAGTTGGACGTAGATGGTATTGTTAATAACTCCCCATTAGTTCGATCTAGATTCATTAATAAATGTGATATTTGGTAACTTTTGTTTTTGCTTATGCTCTTGTGTTTCGGCTCTTTTTGTTCGCCGTCTGCCTCTGTTTGGTCCTGATTTCCCGTTCTCCTGCCTCTTCGATTACCGTGGTCTCCGCGGTCTTTGCTTTTGTCAGCCCTTACTCTATGTGCGTGGCTATTCCGATTACGCCGGCATGTTCTGGTAGGGTTTTTGACCTTACGGTTTACGCTTTTTCCTCTTCGGTTGCAGTTCTGCGGTGCTCCATTGCTTGGTCCCGGTTGCGGCTTGGCCAGTCATCTTGCCTGCCTACTGAGTCTTGTTGTATACATGCAGCTATTCCAGTTATGCTGGGATGTTCTGTTGGGGATCTTGAGCTTACGATGTATGTTTTTTCCCCTTCGATTTCAGGTCCTCCGTAGTTTGTTGCTTCGTCCCGGTTGCGGCTTCGGAAGCCGTTTTGCCTGCGTGCTAGCTGAAGGTAGCGTAGCCTTGTGTTTGGTCGCGTCTTGTTACATTGTGTATCTTTTCGGCTATGTTGGTTCCTTATTTGCCCAAGCAATGTTTACCCTGTTTACAGTCTATGTCTGCCTGTTATCTACAATCTGTGCCTGCCTGTTATCTATGATTCTTGCTGTTAGCCCTTGTGTTATTAGATTATGTGGTTTTTCTAAGAGTCTGTTCCTTGTTTGAACGGCCGATGTTTATCCTGTTTAATTTATATGCCTGCCTGTTATGCATGATACTAGGTGCGAGTATTACTCACTGGGTTGTCTAATTGATTTGGTTCCTAACGTGTGTGCCTGGATTAATTTGGTTCGTGCCCTGTGCGTGGTTTTCCTCTGGAATGGGTGGCTCATGTCATGTAGATCTTTTTATTTCGAGTTGTTCATGTGTGTACAGACGGGTAGGGTGCCATATTTTTTGCACGTGTTTTCGCTGTGGTGCGGTTATACCCTCGGGGGTTGTCTTTTCCGAATCTCTTCTATTGTGTTCGTTCTGTGTTTATCCCATTCATATTTAGCCTTGTATATGTAGCCTATCCCCATGGAGTTAGTAGATGACATTCGTGCCTTGTATCCTGACATATACCATCAGCGCTCAGTAGCGATTTTCTTTCAGTGTGATATGTTTCTGTTTGAAGGTGCCTGGTTGTATCCAGACATATACCATGTCATAGTTTTATAGTTATTTCTTTTCTGATCGTGGAGGAGCCAATCTGTATGGACGTTGTGGCAGCGACAGATCGTCGTTGCGCCTGTCCTGCACATGGTATGTGTGCTTCGTCATCATTGATTGGTTCCTAAACCTATCGTATGGCTGGCGAAAAAATATTACGTTTATTCTCTAGTGGAAATTGCTGCCAAATAATTAGTATTGTTCTATTATGTTCTTTTTTTAAAAAAATATCTCCATTTGCAATGTACTCCCTCCGTTCCAAAATATAGGGCATATTAGAATTCAGAAAAGTCAAATTATATAAATTTTGACCAAGAATTAGTTAAATTATGTGCATGTTTAATTTACAAAAGATGAATCAATTGATTCATATATCACTTATCTTTCAATTATTGTTGGTTTCATAACAATTCATAATATATTATAACAGAAATTAATGGTCAAAATTTCCTTCAAAAGACTTTTTTAAATTCTAATACGCCCTATATTTTGGAACGGAGGGAGTATAGATTACCCGCAACGGCTTATATGTAGCGACCCTCCAGTGGCATTGCCTACACCTCATATGCTACCTGGAGGTATAACTTATCAGTTGTTCCTTTTCTATGCTTCCTCTGCCTGTTATGGCCTAAGCGTATCGTGTTTCTGTCCTTTACTCATGTCGTTCCCTTGCAGAGCGTGCTCTCCCTATGCTCCGAGGTTTTCTGATATGAGGCTGACATTTGATCAAGTCTATACCTGCCAACAACGAAGGACAGAGGAGGGCGGGAATAAGCTGAGGCTGCCAACAGCATCAACGCTTGTGCTGGATATGCGCAGCCAGGAGACCGGGCAGTTAGAGGCCATGCAGGCCGTTAAGGGTAGAAGGGATTAAGTAGTTGAGAAGGATCTGGGTGAGTGCGTGCGTTTAGATAAGTTGTTAGCGGTGGTTAAGATATTGTGTGAGTTGTCCGATATAAGAGAAGCGGAGATGAATGAAAAGGGCAGGCCTTTTCTGTTGCAAAAGTAATCTAAGGCGGTGGCTCCGACAACAGTCAATCCTCAGGCGCGCGCTGCCTCGACGAGCACTTCGTCGGGAAGCTTGCAATCCGGGCTCCGGCCTGGCACTCGGGCTTACAAGCAGGCGCATTTGGCTCCTGCTTGTATCAATTTGGTATCAGAGCCTGGAAACTCTGGGACCATGGCAAAGTCGATTGATGATCGCGTTGCAAGCCTTGAGACGGAGATGCAAGAGATGAAAATGATGATGGCAGAGATGATGAAGATGCTGAAGGGCAAAACCCCGGATAGGAGAGCGATGCAGCGGCACATAACCTACCTCCAGAGGCGAGTGAGGCTGCGGGAGTTAACAATGCAAAAAGTTTGAGACTTGATTGAATTGAGACATGATGGAATCAAACCGTGCAAAATCCACAGAAAACAAATGAATAACCGGACTTTTTATGTGCCTACCAACGAGCTAATTGTACTAATGCTCATGAATAATAAAGATTATGCTCCTCGTTTCTGAAATAAATCACCAATAACCTGCCCAAAAACACATGCACAGTAGAGTACATTAACACAAATTAACAGAGCAACATCACACTCGCAACCATACATGCAAGACAGTGTATAGGATACCTCACTCACGTACGGGTTGAGAAGAACAAGTTAACTAATCTAGAAGTCCTAGCTAGGGTTTCAAAAACCGTTACCGCAAAAACCACTCGAAATTCGAAAACTACAAAAACTGCTCAAAAACCGTCAAAAACCGAAGGGTTAAGAAATCAAATAATTTGAAAAAAATTTCAAAAAAATCGAAAAACATTCGGTTTTCAGCTAGAATCGAAAACCACGGTTTTTCAAAAAAAAACCGCTCAATTTTCATGAAAAACTGCTCGGTTTTCGCTGACAACCAAACGACCAATTGAATGTTCCTAAAAAATGGTTTTCGACAAAAACCGCCATTTTTTAATGGTTTTTGAGTGATTTTCAACGCATAAATTTTCTCAAAATTTTGAATCTTTTAACTTAGATCGGTTTACCGAGCGGTTTTAGATCTTGAACTGCAGCGATAAGGTTGAAAATCGCGGTTTTCGAGCGGTTTTCGTCGGTTTTTGAAACCATGGTACTAGCTATATATAAATATATCTCCTCCAACCTTCTGTCAACTTCTAAAAAAGCTAGCTAGCTACTGATCCATCCATCCATCAACCCAACAGTTCAAAAAAGCCATCACTTTGGTAGAAGATGATAAGAAAATGGTCCAACTATATATCCAGTACTCACTTTTGCTGATCATGCATGTCCCATAATGGAAGAAAGTGATGGCCAAAAGTTTGTTTGTTAAAGCCTACTACTCGACGTGATGGCGAAAATATAAAGCACACCCTGTCTATATATATATATATATATATATATATATATAGTTATATATTGGAAAATGACTTGTTAGATCGAGTACTTTGGTCTTGATAATTTGCTGCTTCTCTAAGGCTCCAATATAGACAAGCACTCCCTCGGCCCAAATTTATAAGACGTATTTTTGAATGATCTTGTCTATAAATAATTAAATATAGGATATATTTGTTATTCGAATACAAAATTAGTGTGAAGTTCCCTATATACTCCTAATAAATAACTATCTTAATTTACTTCATATTCTCTACATACATGCATTGAATATAGTGCTTAGTAATAGTAATTAGGAGTAATCTAGTTATTTTCAATATCTTCTTAGTCTATATACCAACAAGAAATATAGCTTATAAATTTGGACAGGGGTGCAGTTATGATCCAACCGTTGAGAAAAAGCGGCAAGCTTTGTAGCGAGAATGCGTTGTTAGCTTGGACTTTTAATTAATTTTGTAGCACAAAAAAGTGCAGAACATAAGGGTTATTAGGGGCTGTAATAAGGACGGCGACAAGATGATCGAAAGGCCAATTTGGATGGTGAGAGGGTGACACGCTAACTCCCAGCATGCATGCATGCAGCTCAACAACCACAGCAGCAGGTAACTGCCGCTCGATCGATCGCGATATCAGGGCACTCAACACGAAACTGAATTAGAAAAGTTTTGAATTTGGTGATTGCAACATATGGCTTGTCGATCAATATACTATCAGCTCGAGCAGCACGTACGCGGCGGCGGTGGCCACGGGCGAGCAGGCACGGATGGAGTACCGTGCCACGTTTGGATCACCGCAGCCTTGGTGCAGAGGAAGTCGTACATCAGGTAGAGCTCCACCAGCATGTAGATGTAGCGACCATCCTTTTTGGTACAGAATATTAAGAAGGATGATCTACGTGCATATAATATTAGTTCCATGATCAATTAATGGGTAGTACACATATTTACAATAATTAGAATCACAAGCATACACAATATTATTAAAGCAGAAACTATTGATACAAAGTAGACTTACAATTCAGCATATTGTAACAGAAGAAGCAAAAGTTTTATAGTGTGCCCATCCAACTCTCAGGCAACTGACAAGACATAAACCCTAGAAAAACTTGCTAAAATAATCCCCGCAACCTGTGTCAAACTATATGTCATCTGGAAGTTCACTTTCTTCTCCTAAAACCAACAAATAAGCAAGGTTGAGTACTTTTGTACTCAGTAAGACTTAAGGTGGTATTTGTAAATACCGTAATGCAAGCTATGTCAAAGGAGACTTCTACGGTTAACTTGTATAAAGCAATATTTGATTTGTAAATCAAGTTGTAATTTGAAAAACGGAATTTGTAAAATCAAGTTTGACTGATATGAAAATAATAAGTAAAGCATAAGTAATAACTTACAGTCCACCATGACGTAAGCATTGAGACATCCCATTCTTGCCAACACCATTCTTTGCCAATACAAGGCAAACAAAAGAAACCAACCCTTTTTAAAAATAAGAAAACTTTTAACTCATGCTAGCGCACCAAGATTCCCATGACCATGGGAACGGCTTTTCGAAAAAATTTGACCTTCTGCAGAGGTGTACAGCTTTACCCACAAGAAATGATCGGCTCTTTTTTGCAAGTTATTAGCACATTTCTTTTGGTATGCCGTAGAGCGATCATAACATAACTGTTATATTACCTATTCCTAACTTTGCACCAGTCCGGTGACGACAAACCCATGCTATGGTGTAAATATTTGTACAGTCACTGTACAGTAAATGATTAAGCATATCTATAGCATAGCGTACACTGTTGTATCAGTAAACATTATTCCCAAGATCTCGGTGTAGGCACCCCTCCGAGCAATCAGTTACTGAAAACCCGTACTACTCCAGTCTACCAATATGCAAAGCTAGTTCTAAGTAACTTAATAGATTAAGATTGTCCCATACTAGCACTTGTAATTGTACGGTAACTCTTGGGTTTAGCAAACACTGAGTTCGTTACTTAAGCTGACACGAGCGATAATCTCCCCCTACACTACGTGCAAGTCTATACACCTCCGGCTATTGCCAATAATCGCCCGCGTCAAAACCATAGTTTTATTTTTCATTTTTAACCAGAATACCAACAACATTGAATAATCATAACCAACCCCTTTAATCATATCCAATATTTTGTAAAGAACTTGAGTTTTTATTAAGTATGGCTAAGCAGACTACTAACAATGAGTAATCCCAGGTTGACATTAAGTATTGTCTATGTTATTCTAGGGTTATCATGGTTCTTAAATCCATATTTGTCGGGGACTGAGGAATCTCTGACAGGTCAACGCGCAGTCAACAGGGTCCCTAGCTCTAGGCTGAGCAGCATGGGACTTCGACCATGACCTAAGCCACGTGATCTCCGCACGACCTCGAGCTTGGGGAGTGGGGATTCAACTCCCGCACGACCTCGACCTTGGCTTAGAAAGGAGGACGTGGGCGTCAGATCCGGGACGGTTGCAGCACATCCTCAATGCGCATTATGCACTACTCCAGGAATCTCTCCCGGCCGTTTCTGGTAATAGCCGGGAGGGATATAAAATCTCCTGGAGCAGAACGACAGAGACAGCAACATCAACACACAAGGAATAGGACAGTAGCCATAACCAGAGCGCTCAAGCTTGAGCTGTAAACCCCCTCTGTACTCAAGGATAGTGAGTCTCTCCGCCATAGGAGAAGACTTGAGTAGAGCTGTTACCCTCACGGGGGCTCGAACCAGTATAATCTGCTGTGTCTCGCTCGTTGTCATCTCGCCCCGACCAACATCTGTTCCTCCGTTGAGTGTAGCTCATTTTGGGTCCTTCATTCAC
Source organism: Guadua angustifolia (assembly GCA_036346375.1). NCBI lineage: Eukaryota > Viridiplantae > Streptophyta > Magnoliopsida > Poales > Poaceae > Guadua > Guadua angustifolia. Next base: position 58,341,412 of record CM070507.1, read on the forward strand.
ACTAACCCTGTTTCACATTTGTGGTCAGGCGATCCCTATCGTCGACACTTATTATATATTTTTTCTTATTTACTCGGGCTGCTCCTGGCCAATTTCTTTTTCTTGGCCCGAAGCCTGACCGAACCCCCTTAACCTTGGTGCTCGCTCTCTCTCTCTCTCTCTCTCTCTTTCTCTCATTTTTCTTACCCGGATGCCGCTTCTAGTCTCCTCTCACGCTCCATCCCGAGCGTAGCCTCCTTCTTCACGCCGCCGCCACCTTCTTCCCATGGCGTTGCCACCCACCCTCAGCCCCCCCATGGCCCAGGCGCTGCCTCCTCACTCGCCTCTTTCTCCCTTTTCTCTCGCGCTTGCTTGCTCCCCACGGTTCTAGGCCTCATACCTCTGCGCACCGAGCACCACCTTGGCTTCTCGCCCGAGTGCCACCCCCTTCGCCCTTCACCTCCGTCGGCCTCCAACTACACTGACGAACCAGCCGCTGGCTTCCCGAGCTCCGGCCAGCTTCCCCTCTCTGGATCTGGCAAAGAATCACCGACATTCTCGAGGTAAGTCTCCCCCCCTTTTTTCTTGCCTATGTCTCTCTCGCGCCTCCTCGCCACCGGTTCTCACTGCGCCTCTTCTTTTCCCCAAGCGCCAAGTGACCGGATCTTTGGCGTCAAGCGCTGCAACTGCCTTCTTTTGCGCCATCACTAGCTGGTCTCCCCCCATCATCGCACCTCAGCCGAGCCACCATCCTCCCCGACGCTAATGGCCCCTCCCTTCTATCGAGCTAAGTACCCCCTCTTTTTTTTCTCCTTTATTGTTGGTGCCGAATCTATACTTTGCGCATGGCTCTAGATTTTGGGTTCATAGAAACTAGCTTCATGTATTAATTTTGTTGAGCTACTGAGTAAAAATGATGATGTACGTTTGTTTTAATATCAAGCTCCTATGTTGATCCAGAGAAATACATGCTTGGGTAGTTCAGAGCATTTTGCTTATACTAGAATGGCGGACTTTATAGTGGCTGGAACTTTCCTTTTTAACAAAAGCACATGCATGATTCTGATTCAAATAGAGGACATTATGGCTGTGTTCTAGAATATATGTATGTGTATGATGGATGATGCTTATTGAAATTTCTATATGTGCGCTTGATTATCAGAATGGAACTGGTATTATATGATGTGCTGGAATCCTATGATTAACTTGTATGATTTAGAAATTAATCTCTAAGCTCGAATGTCTTTGGGATATGTATTCTGATTTGGTGTGAGGTTTATTGCATATCATTTTGGGTAATGCTATGTGATGTGTTTTTCATATTTTTGATGCTTGTAGGACGATGGTTCTAGGTCACGGTGAGATGAAGGATGATCAGGACTAGACAAGGTGAGCCGGAGGCCTAAATGGTCGAGGAGCACTGAAGATGATCGGAGACGTAGTTAGTGCAAACCTAGAAGACAAGGAATGGATGAGATTCTAGCTAGGAGCTGCTTGGATTAGGTAGGGCCGTTGGATCATGGTCTAGATGATAGAATAGCGGGTCTAGTTAGTATGCTTGGAAAAGCGTGCAAAAACCCGATATATGTGTGGTTTTCGGGTTAACCTATGTATGAGTGAATAAGTCTATCCTAACCCTTGATGGTGGTCTTTAGGGTAGAATGAATTCATCCAAAGGTGGAGAGTGACTCAAGAATAGTATAAATAAAGGGTTAGGGGTAACCTTTCCCCTCTTGAAGGTTTTTGAGGTTTTGTGCTTCTTTGATTTTTGCCCACTTTAGTGTGAGGCTTTGTAAACCTACCTTCCAGTAATGCAAATTATTTTCTCCTATGCTTGAATTTATGTTACATATTTACTTTATGTCTTAAATTCAATATTTAAATTCCGCACTTACATTCTTGCAATTTACATTTACGCAATTTGGATTTGCCTCCCTTTCTTCTACATGCTTTTGCTTCTTGTGCCAAGGATGTTGATTGATGGATGAATCTTCTTTTAGAACATATCCCAATCATCTAGGCAATCCATGTGTTTTTTTTGTAAGAAAATAGTTTTGTGCTTTTAAGTGAATCATTCTTCAAAATAGTGTTTGCGGAATAGTTTGACTTGTGTTCTAGCTTGATGGGACATGTGGGAGGCTATCCAAGATCATCCTGATCATCGAAATCCCACGAGCAAGTTCTAGATCAAGTTCTTGAGTTTTGCTCCACGTATGTTCTTCCTTCCAAGTGAAAAAGGTCATAACTTTGACGTCAATCCTTGCGATTACAGGTTGGAATTAGTTTCTAACATCCTAAGGAGTACATCTACAAAGTTTCATAAGTTTTTATCCAGCTGATCAAAAGATTCCCCAAAATTTGCTTTTGGGTTATGCTGTTTTCAGTATGTTCTTGCTTCTGCGGTAGCACCGCCCCTACATAACAGTTTGCTCATTTCTTTGGCTTTCTGTGAGCGTTTTCCTTTGAGGGCTTGTTTGGATTATTTTAACTGGGGGAAGATTTTGATTTGGGATTATTCATCCCCCTCTGATCGCCATCTCGATCCTTCAATTAGCAATAGACGCCCTTCGGTGCTAGTACAGCTGCTGCCAGCACGTAAGTGAACTCGTTCTTCGTAGGCCTTAAAACGCCTAATCTCTTCCTCAAAAGACATATAGTCCAAGTCCGAATACTACTCAATTGATGCTACTAGCTGGAAAAACTTCTCCGCATCAATCGGAAGCTTTTTAACCAAGTTGAGTCTTCAAGTATGGCACCAAGGCTACTAAACTTGGCGCCATGCTTCTTAGCTTTCCGGCAAAATAATCAACAGACTCTACATCTTTCATTCGCAAGGCTTCAATTTGCTTTTCAAAGTCTGAAGTCGTGCCTTTTGTACTCGATCAGCACCTAAAAACCCTGTCTTTAGAGAGAAATTTCAGAATTTGGGACTCAATTCGCAAGCCTCACAACATAAAGGACTCAATTCGCACGCCTTTCATAATTTGACACCCCGAATGCGAATTTCTTCAGTTCAGGTGTTTCTCAGCCTTTCCTTCCATTTTCCCTATTTCCTTCTCTTTTCTGATCTATTTCCTTTAGCAGCCCACCTGAAATACCCGTTTTGCCCCTAGTCTCTTTTCTAATCGTCACGGCTTCATGGGAGTATCTGTTCTCTCGAGCTCTATCGACTCGAGTGCTTCTCCAGCCAGGCGCCATCTTCACCGACAAATACGGCGCTGCTCCATGCGGCTGAAAAGCGTGATCGCGTACCATGCTTCCCAAATAATCTCCAATCCGGAAGGCAAAAGCCATCTAAATCCTCTTCTCTCCACACTAGGGTTAGGTTTGATTTGGGATTTCACTTGATTTGGGGTGGGGGAAGAAGCATCATGAACGAGAAAGGTCGCTTAGGCCGCAAGCTAACCGATGCGTACTTGTTTTTTTTTGTTGGTAATCGGTAGGATCGATCCGGATGTCTGCATTTAGGTTGTGCGCTCAGCCTTCTCTACCACACCAAGTTCGACGATGGTAGCTTTCTTGATGTGCCGCGTAAATATGATGAATGGGTTGTGGACTATCGTTTTATAAAATGGTGACCTTAGAAAAGATCTGGCAAATATGGTGAAATGGGGAGCCGCCAACTACCAAGAGGTTTGTGTATATGACATGGGCAAAGGGAGGGAAACTAGGTTGGTGAATGATTCAGATTTGTCCCTTGCATTCACGAGAGGCGACTAACAAGAGGTTACATTTGTTTGTTGATGTTGAGGACATTCCTATACAAATGGTTTGTACCTCTCGCATGCCACGTAAGTGGTAACAAGTAATGTGTCGACAGATTGTGGTATCGACAAGGTAAGAAAACAATCAAGAAGTTCCGATGTTATTGATTGGAATAGTATTGAGATAGCTCTATGTCTTGAAGAGCAGATAGGTGCAGCACTTCCAGTGATGGATGAGGATGCTTTGTATGAATTTGTTGGACTTAGAAAAGAAGATGAGAGAGCAGAACAAGCTAGGGCTGCAGCTGAAAAAGAAAAGGAAAAAGAACCTGCTTTTGATGATGTGAACCTGAAAGATGCTGAGTTAGGCGTTAATGATGTAATCCCTGGTGAGAGCTCTGTTTGTTATGATAGGGAAGACCCTCCAATGGCAGTTGGGACCACATATGCTAGTATGAATGAATTGTGGCAGCAAGTTAGGCAAAGATGCTATAAAGGGGCAATTTGAGTTGGGAACAGAGAAATCATGCAAAGATAAGTTTAGGGGGTTTTGCACTGCTAATGGTTGTTCCTGGGCAATTGTTGCAAGGTTGATGTAGGATGGGAAGCATGTCAGGGTACTATTTGTTAACTTTTGCAGCTTTTATCAATTTTGTAAAAAAATTAGTAAACTCTATTTCAACTTTGGTTCAAATATATGCAATGTAACCTTGTGTTTGTATGTGTAGGTTACACGGAATAAGGAAGAACATTTTTGTTCATCCACTGGCCGAGTGAGGACCAAGATGGCAACATTTAATTGGGTAGCAGAGAAGGCAATCCCAATATTGAAAAGGATCCAAACAAGGGTGAAAAACAATTGAAAGATGAGTTAGAGGAGAAATACAATGTTACACTAGGATATTCAACGGTGGGCCGGTAGGCGTAAGGTCACGAGCACATTTTTGCACATGGGAAGAAAGTTTTGCATATTTGTACAACTTCAAGGCAGAGGTAGAGCTAAGAATGCCTGACAATGTTGTAGAGATAGGTGTACAAGAGCAAGAAGATGGTACATATTTCCACAGATTCTTCTGCTGCTTCAAAGCAAGCATAGATGGATTCCTAAATGGTTGTAGGCCATATTTGAGTATTGATTCCACGGCTCTCAATGGTAGATGGAATGGCCACCTACCATCAGCCACTGCCTTAGATGGACACAATTGGATGTTTCCGGTGGCTTTTGGATTTTTTGATGCCGAGACCACTGACAGTTGGACATGGTTTATGCAGCAGCTACAGAAAGCCATTGGCAATCCACCATACCTGGCTATAAGTTCAGATGCTTGCAAAGGCCTAGAGAATGCAGTGAAGGTTGCTTACCCTTGGGTAGAACATAGGGAATGTTTTCTGCATTTGATGAAGAATTTTGTCAAGAGTTTTCAAGGGCCAGCATTTGGTCGCATGTATCCTGCAGCTAGGACTTTCCAACCGCAATATCATGAATACTTAATGAACAAGATTTATGCAGCAAGCGATGAGGTGAAGCCTTGGTTGGATCAATATCACAATTTACTATGGATGAGGAGCAAATTTTCAGAAGAGATAAAATGTGATTATATTACCAACAATCTTGTAGAGGTTTGGAACAATTGGGTTAAGGACCTTAAGGATCTTCCAATTGCTGACCTTGCAGACTCTCTCAGATCAAAGTTCATGGAACTATATGCAAAAAGGAGAAGGATAGGTGAAAATTTTGAAGACCGCATTATGCTCCCTATTGTAGTTCGGTAGCTGAATGCAATGTCTAGGCAATTGGGTCACTTGAAGGTCAAAGAAGGTGGTAGGGATGAAGCAGAGGTGACAGAGATCACTCCTACCCACAAGATTATTAGACATGTGGTGAATTTAAAAAAACATACATGCTCATGCAGGGAGTGGCAAGTCTTGGAAAAACCATGCCCACATGCTTTGGCACTCATTAGTACCTATAGAAATCCTAATATGGAACAATTTCTGCATCCATACTATTCTGTCTATCACTTTAGGCTAGCATATGCTGGGGTTATTAAGCCACTAACAGATAAGTCACAATGGACCAATGTGGACCTTGGCTTTAAGTTGTTGCCACCTCTGACAAAGAGACCAGTAGGAAGACAAAGGAAGAATAGAATACCTGGTTGCCTAGAGAACAAAGGGAACAAATCTAGGACCAAAGGCAAGTGGCAGGTGCAATGTAAGAAATGCTTTGCATTTGGCCATAGGTCATCTTCCTCAAAGTGCCATTTTAATGGAACAAAAAAGAGGTACATGTGAACAATATCTTGTATGTTGCGTATTTACATGTGAACAATATCTTGACTGTATGCTCATGCAGGAAAAGCCGAGTAAAGCAAGGAAGGCCATTAGGTCAGGCTAGCACCAGTGCTTCCAAAAGACAGAAGGTAGCAACACAGGAAACTCAAAGGCCTGTTATTAGAAGGTAAAAATCATGCATAAATGTTCTACACTTGAAAAACCAATGAAATACGCCTATGTTAGCATACGCCTATGTTAGTGTTTGCTGAAACTGTACATCTCTCTTTTTTCAAGTCAAATGGCAATGGACATGGAAGGTGGATCGGGGACAGCTCAAAGCAATTCAAGCCCTGGGCCTGTGACTAGAAGGTAAAACCATGCATAAATGTTCTACACTTGAAAAACCAATGAAATACGCCTATGTTAGTGTTTGCTGAAATTGTACATCTCTCTTTTTTCAAGTCAAATGGCAATGGGCATGGAAGGTGGATCGGGGACAGCTCAAAGCAATTCAAGCCTGGGCTCTGTGACTAGAAGGTAAAACCATGCATTAGCGCCTAACTTTGCTAGTCTCATTCAATACTAGTCTGCTTTTGCTTATTATCGAATCTATTTTTAGACAAATGGCATTGAGCATTGGAGGTGGAGCAGGATAAATGAGCATCGCACCACCCTCCGAGGCCAAAAAAATCCCCTGGAAAGAGAGCTAAGAATAAGAAGGTCACTCCTAGGAAGGCAAAAAAATAGACCATTGCCCTGGTGGATGCTTTGGAAACTAGACCATTATCGATTTCTCAACCATTTTAAGTGATGGATGCTTTTGTAATCTTAGTTTGGTGAATGCGCTTCACCATTTCAAATGTTGGATGCTTTCTTAGTTGTTGAATGGATGCTTTTGTAATCTTGACCAGACCATTTTAAGTGATGGATGCTTGTGTTCACTTCCTGGATGCATACTTGTTCCTTCTTGGAGTATGGCTAAATACATAAACTGGTGCATGTACAGCCCAATATAAGCTGCAAGTTTCAGGATATGGCATGGTTGTAAAGCTCCCTGTATTCTTTTTAACTTTATTCATTGGCATGGTGGTGAAGAAATTGTAGGATTTTGGGGTTACCTGTTCCAGATCTGGTGTTTTGGTTTATCCTGTACCCTTTTTACGGATCTGATGTGGAACTAGAGCATGAAATGTTATGGGACCATGCCCATTTTCCTCTCTTAATCCTGTTAATGGGATGTGACAATTGTTGCCTCACATGGACTTATAACATCAATGTGTTTTAAATGAGTCAGAATTGTTGGAATTGGTGGAAAGTCTACTTTAACAAGAGTATCGGAGATAGTCCTTTTGTATGTTTTCTGTAATCTGTGATGATTGGGTGACTGAGGCTTCCTGTTTGAAGTGTTCTTTGCATTTTATATCTTGACACCCCTCCCAACATTTCTCAAGGTCCACTGAACAGCTATATCATGATATGATTGCATGCGCCCTATGTTGATGCATGATTTTTCTTCAGGGCAGTTATGGTGATGGGTTAATTGGTTATCTGACTGGCTTTTTTGTTTCAGGTAACATTGCTTTCCAGAATACATCAAAGAAACCTGGTGACCTTCCTTGGTTACAGTCAGCAAGATGGGAAAAGCATACTTCTCTATGAGTTCATGCATAATGGAACACTAAACACTACTATAGAAATGATTTTCCTAGACACCAAGGATTTGTTTCCACAGGCGGATTAAAAGGTGAGCTGCCTCCAAAGATCAAGGGCGGTCCTTGGGGCTAAGAACCGCCTGTGGAAAGGTATATTCACAGCCGTTTTAAGACACCACTGCGGAAAATATTTATCTTTCACAAAGGTGCGCTTTACATGCCGCCATGAAATCGCTATTTTCGCAGCGGCTTTAATGAACCGCGGGGTAATTATGATTTTTACAGCGGCTTTCTTACGGCCGCATGAGGAAATTGCAACTTCCTCAAAGCAGACGCTAAGCAAGCCGCCTTTAGTTAATTATATTGACGGGCTAATTAATTAACGAACCTCCCGTGGTGATGTTCAAGTCTTTAAAGGCGTAGTTCTTAAACAAACCGCCTGTACAAATTTTTAAATGCTTGTCCGCAAATTTTGTGACGGCGAGACGCCGTATGCTTTTTCGTAATGCATCGGATCATCCTTTATTCTACAATACCGCAAAACACGTAAATCCAACGCCCAAACAATACTCCTAAGACGCTGCTTATTGACGCATCGGATCATCCTTTGTGTTGCAACCGCGCTACTACCGAGAAATCCAACGCCCGCAGAATACTCCGGTATGGTTTTTTTTTTTCGCTGACGGATCATCCAGAATGCTGCTTTTGCTTCATCGTATTATTTTCTGCAGTTGTTGTCTTAGGGAGCCGCTCAGGAAACTTCGCTTAAAGCTCCGAACCGCTTCTCTCTCGCGGTAGCCCAAAGTGCCCCAAAATTGTGAAAATAAGGGGAGGTTTTGAACTTGAAATCCTTGAATAGACGTTAACTCTCTAAGGTATGAGCATCTCATTCCTAACATTTGTAGAGGTTTCATACATGTTTAAATTGTGTAATTTTGGTTTATATCTAGTGGAGAGGAATATGTAGTGTATAGAGAATGTGCATGGGAGAGGGGGATGAGGCCCTCACCTTCTAGATCTATAGACAGATCTTGTATCCCTCCCTCTCTCTAGATCTAGAGGGAGAGAACCCGGCCTCCCCTCTCTAGAGGGAGAGGACCTTACATTCTTTCATGATTTCAATAAAATCATTTTATAGTATTTAACTTAGGGTTCTCTTGATAAAGTTCTATCTAAATAATTGACATTTCGATCTGATTTTCTGTTTCAGGTTCAAGATGGAAAGGGCATGGATGTACAATGCCCCAAGAAATAAGGGTGTATTCCTCAAAGAGCTCGAAACTTTTATTAAAACCGCTTGGAAGGACACCTGGACTAAGAAGGAAAAGGAAATACTTTGTCCATGCAATGACTGTAAGAACAATGTAGGGTGGGAGATTTAAGTGTAATCGTAACACACCGATTATGAGAGGTTTTATAGAGGATTACACATGTTGGTCCAAACATGGCGAGCAACGACATCGCAAACAACCGATGACGTTGATCCCGATCTCGTGGATGATCGGGCGCCGGAGGCGACATTGACGGTTTGGGAGATGACGCCATGTGCATGCTCATTTGCTAGATGATGGTCGATCGCTAATGTAGAGGAAATGTTGTGCCATACCGAACCGCTGGTTTTAAAGGAGATGACAGTTTAGATAATGTCGGCGCGCTATACACAAAGCAAATAATGATCTGTTATATGAGGAATCCAAGGGTTGTCCTCCGTAGTTTACAAAGGTTGCATACGGTGTTGATGCTTCTAAGGTTGAAGGCTAGCAATGGATGGTCGGATAAGAGTTTCACCGATCGTTGAGGCTCTTGGCGTAAGTACTTCCAAGGCTAATAGAATGCCCACCTTGCCGACGAGCACTTATTTCAAGAAGCTTATCACTCCGATGTCATTGGATGTGCAAAAGATACACGCGTGTCCGAACCATCAGATCCTCTTCCGTAAAGATTACGCGGACTTGGATCAATGCTTGTGTGCAAGGCGAGCCAGATAAGAAGAATGATGACTCCCACGACGATGATGATTCTTCACCAAAGACTAAGAAGAATAAGAAGAACAAGAATAGTACTACTAGTAATGACAAAGAAGACACTTCTTCAGCACCGGACAAGAAGAAAAGAATCCTCGCAGGTGATGTGGTACTTGCCGCTTATTGACCACCAAATGTTTGTACTCGAATGAGAGGACTCCAACTAATGGGTTGGCATTCCGACAAGCGCATAAAAGATGGAAAGATTCGACACCCCGCCGATGGTAGACAATGAAGAAATTTTGATCGCATGTATCCAGATTTCGCAATGAACCCGTGAATGTAAGGTTCACAATGAAAGTACCAATGGTATGAATCCTTTCGTGAATGGAACGCCACACATAGCACTTGGCCAGTAGTCTTGTCCATCTACAACCTTCCTCCATGGCTATGTATGAAGAGAAGGTACCTAATGTTGTCCATTCTTATCCAAGGTCCGAGACACCGGAGTAGATATTGATGTGTTTCTAACCACCGATGGAAGATATGGCCATGTTGTGGCACGATGGGGTCCGTGTGGGATCGGCCCAACGATAGCACTTCACACTAAAAGCCATTATTTTCGTTACCATCAGTGATTACCCCGCCCTGCTGGCCCTATCGGGTCGATTAAAGGGAAGACAAATTGTGTAGTATGCATGGATGAAACTGTGTCGACGCTCCTTCCATGCTCACAGTTAGTGTACATGCGCACCGCCGCTTACTCAAAACTCACAAATACCGCAGAAGATAGGCAAGTATTTTGACAATACGGTTGAGGAAGGTGTGGCTCCAAAGCGGCGAGAAGGGAAAAAGTGTTTGAAATGGTCTAGAACATCAAGGTGGTTTTCGAAGAAGCTTGCAGGCCAAAAGAGGGGTCGAAGAGGAAGAATACCGATGAGGAGGTTCCACCACTGTTGTCCTATTCAAAAGATGTCAATTTTCTACAAGTATTTGCCCTCATCGAAGGACATGGAAATTCGCCATAGCATCGATGCCATGCATGTCATAAAGAATGTCTGTGAAAGCGCATAGGTCTCTTGTTGGACATTCAAGACAAGACAGAGGATGGTCTTAAAGCTCAGAAAGACATGGTAGTACTTAAAATCAGGAAAGAACTACACCCTAAAGAAAGACCAAGTGAAAGTATTACCTTCCCTAGCAAGCTACTCTCGATGACCGAGGAGAAAAGATCGCAGTGCAAGTGCTTACGGGGGTCGAGTCCCGTCTCGTTATTTATCGAACATCAAAAACCTAGTATCGATGAAAGATTTAAAGATAAGTGGTATGAAGTCTCACGATCGCCACGCCATGATGACACAAATGCTCCCAATTGCAATCAGGGTATCAACTCAATATTTGTAAAGGTAGCCATCACACGGTACAGGTCATTTCGCAATACGATTTCACGTATGTAATCGATGATGAACAATTGAGCAATCTGCAGAACTACATAGTGGAGACTATAAACCAACTTGAGATGTGCTTCCTCCATCCTTTTTCGATATCATGCCACACCTCTTGATTCACCTTGTCGAGGAGGTAAAGGCATCGGGACCAGATTCTTACATCGGATGTTTCCATTTGAGAGGTGGACGGGCTTGCTTAAGAGCTTACAACGAATCGTGCTTACCTGAGGGTTCCATTATTGAGGGCTACAACATCGAGGAAGTCATTGAGTGTTGCACGGATTACTTCATGCCCACGAAAGGCCGACAGGTGCCTGCCCTCGACATGAGGGGAGGTTGACCGTAAAGGGACTAAGGGAAAGAAAAGATTCATCGACCATGAGTACAAGAATGTGGACCAAGCACATTTCACCGCCTTGCAACAAATAAAGATAGTGGATCCGTATGTGGAGCAACACCGAAGAGCTTGAAAGAGAAAATCCAGACGCCAAGTTGATTGGATCCTCGAAGAGAATAAGCGATAGTTTACTACATGGTTCAAGAACCAAAACATACCAGATGGTGAGGACGAAGAAACAGTAAACATTGAAAATGTTGGCTCATGGCCCATCAAGTCCGGTAACATCATGGCTAGCGATGACATCAATGGGTACACGCTTTATACCATTCAAAAGGACAAGAAGACGATGGCCCAAAACAAAGGCGTTCGGGTAGAAGCCATAGATGCGATAGGAGAAGAACACCTACTATGGAATCATTGAAGAAATTTGGGAACTCGACTATGGAAGGGATATGCAGATCCCCATATTTCACAAGAATCGGGTCAAACATCCTAATGGTGTGGAGGTGGACAACTATGGATTCACAAATCACGACCTCAACAATCTTGGACACAAACTCACCGGATACTAGCTTCAAGTCTCGCAAGTTTTCTACATAGTCGACCCAAGAATAAGAAAAGGAACATAGTTGTTCCTGAAAACAAAGGATCGTTGAGTTGACAATGTGCACGACGAGGCGTATACAATCAGCCGACGACCTACCGCTTTCGGAGATCCGGAGAGGATCAAACTTGTAGAAGAAACCCTCGATATTTCAATGATGCCATATATGCGTGATGATTGCGCTTAAAAGTTGTTAAAGGCAAATAGGAACACGTTGTGTAAAAACTTAATATGTAATAGAACATATATTTTTTATTGGATTTGAGTAAAACTGTTGCGTGAAAGTGCAGGATGGTATGGTAGGTAATTCGATATTAGGCCGGATCATCCTGTAAATTGAAGCCAATAAAGGCCGAAGGAAGCCAAGCACTATTCGTCTGGACAATAATCCGGTACGGTTGTTTCTCGACTTAACGGAACGTCCGATATGTGAATCTAAGCTTCGAGGCCTCCGTCGTCCGCATTCGAGAGCGTCTTTATCTTTTCCTATACGGATCGTCCGGTCTTCGATTGTCCGCCTCATCATATCGTGACTCGCTAGGTGTTGCACACCGCTAGACAAGATGATCCGATTCTTTTTCTCGCCAGATCGGACCATCCTCGCCACCGAAGTCGAACAGAGGCATCGATCCGTCAGGTGATGTTTCCGATAACGGATCATCCGGTATGATGATCTTAACCTTATCCAAAACACGCTGTACATTCAGAGGACCGCCTGTGGACCTCAGATATCGATCCGCACCTAACTACCTCCTCTCCACGCTGCCTTGCGCCGCAGTTCTGCTTCCATGCCTTGCGACGCCAGACTCCAATCCTCCACTCGCCAAGCCACTTACACGCCAGTCATTACATCTGCTTTGTCGCCACGACAACCGAGCCTGCGGTGGCGTAATCGACTCTCCTTCACTTTGTAAGCGTGAGATCCACATCCTCTCGTTTCTTTGGACTCCATTCAAATGCATATGAATACGATGCAAGTTCTTGACATTCAACCGCAACTTGCGATGGCAGAAAAAGGAAGGAAAAGAAGTTGTTGTGCGAAATGAGAAGGCTAAGAAGTCCAAGTTATAGAAGGCAAGCAGAGCGAATGAGATGGCCGCAGATGCGAACTTGGCTCAGCATGCGGCGTACGCCAATTGCAGATTAGAGACACACAGAGTCAGCAGCAGAGGGGTCGAGAGGAGGGGGCACTAATTCACAGAGGGTGGTGCGGCACCTCCTCGCTCTAGCTGCAGCGCACTCGTGGTGGTTCGACATCTTCCCAAAGCGTGCTCGCCCCAACATAGTTCCGCATCGAGGAGATCATGATGAAAAGGAAGAGGACGAGGAGTACCATATGCCACATCTTGACTCGAGATAAGACTTAGAGACCTTCGAACCTCTCATCCCGGAGGGTAAAGACCCTTCGCTTTCTCGATATCAATGTCTAGTTTCCGCAAGCCAGAGAATTTGGAGTTAATAGGAGGTTCTCGACGGTTCTTCAACAGAGCTTCTTTGTTACGCGACAGAGAGCTCGGGTCCAGCTTGAGCATGCATAGACGCCAACTTCAGCTTTTTGCAGAGGGTCGCAGATGGAGTGGACGTCAGAGACACTTCACCATTTCAAGGTCTTACCAGTCATGATGAGTTCGACACTGTGAGTGGAAAAGTGGGTCGAGACTTCACGCCATAGCTTGATCGACCCTGCAGCACCGATACATTCAATTCATGCACGACAGAGAACCCCAGAGGGTGTACAGTGCACTTTGCTTGAGTTGTTTGGTTTTGAGGAGGAGCCCTGAACTTTGCATTAGGTGGTGTACGCAGACAAAGACACCGCCTCGTCAGGCTAAGACCGGAGGGTGTTTCCGACAGATGACCAGATTCGCTCGCTCCAAAGCAGCCTGCCTCGTTGATCCCTTCGCCATCCGCATCGCCTCACTCCCGAGGCAAAGGCGGTCCACATGGCTTTGAGGAAGTCATCATTGTCGAGGATTGGGAATGCCGAGACGATCACTAGTTTGCAAGAAGGGCTACTTTATTCGATCCTATCTCATGAGCCGCTCGACATTCTCGACTTTATCATCTGTGAGATTGAAGATGCTATGAGTTTGGCTGATAACAACCATTTGCGCATATAATTTCTTACATATGCAGACCTTCGCTTCCGCATTTGAGCATCGTGAGGAGTACCGGATGGGCGAAGTTCGCTTCACAAGACATGCCTCCATCTCTTGACGATGCACGCAGAGGACAACGCTCCATGAGGAGGGCTCAGGAGCGATACCGAGGAACCGAGAGACCGCCAAGGAGGACCAGCACTAGCAGAGGCCGAGGAACATGCCGGGTTGGCGCGATCATTGATATTGATCGATGACGACGACGATGAGGAGGAAGACCTCGAGTACTTTCTTCCAGACGAGCCCACGACCACGAGGCAGTGGATCAGCTCAGACTCGAGGACCGAGACGACTTACCACCGTGCACCGCCGCCAGCCTGACGTGACACCGGTGACCCCTGCCTTCGCTTTCTCATTTCACCGAGCTTACTCACGATTTGCTTCGATTGTTGAGTTGCGTAAGTCTCAGGCGACTTCAATTGCCCAACAATGAGACACATGCACCCAATTACTAGAGGAGATGAGGTTGCATCACAGACGACCCCAGCAGCTTTGGTACACTGGCCGATGCAAATGGCTCAGATGTTCACTTTCTTCTCAGTCTTTGGTCACTTGTACAATGTAGTTTGTCTTGCACACCTCCGCCGCCAAATCCGGGCTCCACCTCCCGCCACCGGCATTGTTGCCCCACTTGCTTCTGCTAGGGGCTTCGCCCACCCCTGTCCACGCTCCCACCAGCTCCCTACGGTCTTGACAGGATGTTCTCCTGCATCACCGATGATATGGCATCCGCCTCCGCTGTCCACTACTCCACCTACTTTAGCGGATGCACCCACATCGACCATGCCCGCTCTCGGCTCGATCGAGATCAACATACGCCCGCATGCCGACATGACCGACGAGATGGCTGCTCAGAGTGTAGTATCGTTGAGTTCCGCGACCTATCGCTGCGGTGCCGACCTCGTTGACGACGATCCACCATTGCCTCCGAGTGTGCTCCTCGTGAGTTCACCCACAGCCCCGAGGCCCTCGATGAGGATAACATCATACCAACATGTACAGACATCGCCTTCTGGACTCACACACATTGCTGTGATTGCTCAAATCACAGAGAATATTGCCGACACGGTGTTGTGGATCCGACCGAACCCCGACAAAGCGGGCACGCAGACAGCCCATCGCACTTCTTGCCATGCACTCAAGCGATTGTTCAACCCTTCACCAACAAAAGTTCATAGGCCCCTCATAAGGAGACTAAAGCTACAAAGTCCTGTGAGGAGAACCTCGATGAGCCCGACACCGACAAAGTTGAGCGAGGTCGATAGGGAAGACTCCAGCTGCTCCGATCTTTTGGTAGTAGTCCAAGCACGGACGAGTAGTTCTTTGCTTAATGCGCCACTTGTCTTTTCGGTTGTTATGCACTCTAACTTGCTTGATATGTCGATTTCGATTTCACCGTGTTAGCCTAGATTGGAACGATGCATTTCATGACAATTTTATTTAACTTTGTACTCTTTCATGACAATCAGACCAAAGCTTTTTGTTGGTAGGATGGTCCCAGATACATATATTTACACATACCGGATCATCCCGATTTGTAGTTCCGCTGTAGCCCACTTGAAAGTTGTACGCAAAGGGATGATCCGTGAGTTATCCTAACCTTGGCCGGATCGTCCGGCTCGTAATCGGCTCCGTGCTTGAGGAGAGCACCTAGCAAGCACAACAGTGTAGAGCTTTGGTCTCCCGCCAATCACTTTTCTGCTGCGATTGCATGATCACAGAGAATAAGGTCATGCTATCTATCGACATAACCGAAGGAAACAACTACGAAAGTGGCGAACATTCAGATAACTCGCCCTTACATGAAGATCCGACAAGAGCTAACAAAGACTAAAATCAACTCAAGACTACGTGGTCAGACGTTTCGGCCGGGAATGCCCAAAGATCGGAGCCGAGTCGATCACCTCGCTCAGAACAGAAGTCGCCGCAGTGCTCGTGGAGGTCTTGATATTGAAATGGTCTACTCTCGCCACCATCGAACCGAGATAGTCTAGCGGTGATGTCGAGGAGCAAAGCATGGGTCATGGGTCGAATTGGCGTCCGTGGAACTCGGGTCCCCAAAGACGGGCAGAGGAGGAGGAGGAGGAGCCGCAGCGGGTGGAGGAGGCCATCAGCGGCAGCGGAGGTAGCAGCCACGACCTCGAGGAGAGGCCGGCCGAGGGGGAGGAGGAGGAGGAGGAGGAGCGGAATGGCGCGGCGGGAGCGACGACGACGGCAAGCGAGGAGGACGCCGACGACTACATCCCCTGCTATGTACCGCTTGACACCTCCTCCTCCGGCAACGCCAAGCTCTCGTTTGACGAAGACGACGCATTTATTTATTTATTTCTCGATCAGAGATAGAGTAGCTTATCTAGGTATCTAGTTGGCGATAATTATGATATACTATCGGCGCCTTTTGGATGTACATTTTGTGTAATCGTTACATAACTTAATGTATCTGCTTTTGGAAATGTTAATAGAATTGAAATTTCAGAAAATGATACTCAATTCTCCCTCAATTCGGGTCTCCCCAAACCATCGCGAAGTCAAATTTAACTAGACAGATCATCCTCTTTGTACTATTGGGAAAGGTTGTATTTCAAGGCTTTTTTGCCGAACAATGGTCCGTGTACACTTGAGCCAATGAAATATGGGACCGTATGAGTCAATGTAATGTAGGTCCAGTGGCAATTTTATGGTTTACATGTTTAAAGTGCCAAATAACCAAATCTCTCCCAAACTATGGACGGACCATCCCAGATGTGGAATCGCCCCGCCGATGTACGACGCCGCTCAGAGAAATCGTTGAACCGCCAGGAAATCATGTGCACCGCCTGTGGAAATTCCTAACCCTAAAATTCTAGGCGGAGATCGAGTGCTCCTCGTCCAAAGCGGCAAAGCCACTTTCTGCCGACGCCTCCACGCCGCCCTCGGTGACATCCTCGGCTCGTGCTCGCGATAACCGCTCCAAAGCGTTTCGGTGACCTCTCCGCGAGCTCAAGGCCCGATTACTCGCCCGCCGTGTTGCCGCTTCTTCATCCACGCCGCCGCTGTGACTCTCCGTGGCCTCGCCTCCGACAAACTTTCCGCCGGGCCATTAACTGCGAAGCCTCACCGCCGACGCGCGACGCCACCGACGCCGCCCCATGGTAATCCGACTTACTTTCCGATTCAAGAATCAAGAAAACAACAAGGAACAAGAACAGAAACATAGCAACGCAAGAGAAAACTGAATATAGATTGATAAGCGAGATATGAACTTGCGACTCAAGTCTTTCTTCACTTGTGAGCCTTTGGATCTTCATACCGCTCGACATCAAATAAAACCATCCCGCCTTGATTCGATTCAACTCTCCCAATTCCTAGCATGTGCATAAGCTTCCACCAATGTTCTAGGATTAAGGGACTTCAGTGGTACCTCGATATAATTCTTCGCCGATATGAAGTGGTCCAAGTAATACCTCTCAGAAGCTCATGTGATGTAATTGAGGCCAAGAAAGGGTACTAGTATCAATTCTATTATCGCTAATCCATCGGGTTCGCTTCTGCAGAAAATAAACCTATGCAATAGCTACTTTACGCTTTTCCGAGTCCTTCCTAATTCAAAGCATTTTTCCGCTTTTCTCGATCCATGCATCAGATGATTTCCATCGAATTTTGGAAACTCCACTTTAGGACCTTTGTTAAAGTTCTGCGCCGTAATGAGCCCCGCTATCTCCAAAGCAGCCCATCATTCCTTCCATTGCTCTAGGCCATTGATAACCCCGCTATAATCGTGACCTTGCCTCGTTATACAAATATATATTTACTTAACCAAAGGGTTGATCTCGAGGCCTATAAGCTGGTACATAAGGAGGAGTGGAAGTACTAAACCGAGGTGCAAATGCTCCAAAGAGCTAATGTGGGTGGATACACACTAACACCGTAAGTTCTACTTGTCGCTTCTATATTTTGTAATGGCATTTGTCTCATCATAGGGAAAGTAGTAGCAGCTTGCATAAATGCTAAAAGGAATCTGAGGTAGTTCTTGAGTAAAATGGTTAGAGGCATAAGATTGTCCACTACATGGGGTCTCAAACATATTCACCGCTGAATCGCCCTTCTCATATTAGCTCGTGCTAGTTGCTCTTCCTCCTTCCGCATTTCCTTCATTACTCTAACTTCCCCATGACCAGATTTATCAACTATGGTCTTAAGCATCTCCATGATTTGATCTATTTTCGCAGAGTTACCTTGCATCCGCTTCGAAGTTGATCCAATATCGCCTAAGGTAATTACTACTTCCAATATCAGCCTTCAGATTGAACAGGAAACTTCATCTGCACTTGTGAGCTTTTGGATCTTCATTGCAATCTGTTTTGTAGTAAGATGGGAGAAAAAGAATTGCCCGCCAAGAAGGTGCGTAAGAGGAGCCTGCTTGGAGAGCTCGGTGGTAATACGCCGCTGCAAGAGGAGGGCGATGCCGGAAGGCAGCAAGACTTGGGCGAGAAGGATGATGCAGGCACGCCGGAAAGAACACCGAGCCCATCGTTTTCCTTGGGTAGCGATGGTTCCTCATCATCATACAAGAGCCCAAGCCCAGTTCCATGCCCACGACCAGAACGGCGACGTGGGGAAATCGACTCCGACTACGATCCCAATGAAGAGGTATTAAGAAGAGTGAGCTTGTTTTATTTGTAGCTTGGCGTGGACATAATTGCATTTCCTTATGTTTGCGTATTCCTCGTGTTTATTTCTATGAAGAGGCCGGAAAGGCGATCACGCCGACTAGCTGCAGTTCAAGAGGTAATTGAAGATACCTCCGGGCATGTTCCCGTGGATTCCTCTGCTGCAACAAGCACGACCTCACATAAACGAAAAACGGGGAACGGCGAGGAACAAGTTACCGGCAGCACTTGGTATATCACGGAGATCGGTCCTTTAGGAGAGCCCTAGCACCTCATGAGGCACTATCCAAGTTCAAATAGTCATGCTGTCTTGTCAAGGACAATGTCTCCATCACGATTGATAATCGGACAAAGGTGGCTGACGCGACAAAGGCGCACCTTTGGACCGAGCTGCAGAAAATCATAAGGTTCCCCAAAGAGTATGAGGCCATCGCTAAGAAGAATGCCTTGGATGTGATGGGGAAGAGCTTCCGGAACTGGAGGTATGAGCTGAACAAGTACTTTGTGAAGACGGGACGGACACCATTCTAGAAATATGGAAAAATCATCATGGTGAATGGGCGAGTTTGTCCGCGAAGACCACAAGCAAAGCAGTAGCATTGAGCGAGGTGTACAAAGGCCCTCGCGAAGAAGAACAAGTACCCCCATCACCGGGCACAGGTGGGTATGCCCCTAAGATTGTTGAGTGGAGGAGTAAAGAAGAAGAGGAAGCCCGTGCTGGGATAGAGAACCCATTGACGACCTATAGCGAGCGAGGCAGAAATTGGGTCCTAGCTCGCCAACCCAGCAGCAAGAAGGGTCACAAAAGCACGGTGGACCCTGCGGTCCTGGAAGTTTCGCTAAGTCAGAATATCTCGCACGAGCAAGCGGAGGGATCTTTCGTGCAGACAGGAGAATGACGACCTAACGGCGCTGGGGAACCAAGGAACACCTGTGTCGCACTCGTGGCGCCTAAGTCGAGTGGGCTTCAAGCATGGGTTCCCTAATATCAAGACCAATACAAGTCGCATTAAAGATATAAGAGGACCATGGTCGATACAATGAGACAACCGCCCAACAAGAGTTTTTAAGGTCGGGAAGAGAAGGAGGCGGAAAGGGTGTTACAAGCGCGGTCGGATGACAACCCGAGCCCGCCCGCATCCGGAGTAGTGTCGGGTCCGCGCTACCCCAACGCCGATATCCTCGTGGATGATATCACAGAGGCAACCAAGTGCAAGCTCAGGCACATCCGAGCAAGGGCTTGGTCGTCGAGCTTGCCGAGGGCGGTATATCCGCATCGTGATACACAACCAACTCCGTCCCGATTGGTCACGAAAGGTGCAAGTGGACATCGTGCTTGTTCCAGAACTTGGCTTGTGGAAGCTACCATTCAAGACCTTCGATGACGAGAGACCATCCAAGATGCAGTTGGGTCATTTATTTTATGGCCCAAGGAAGATATTGCATTGATACAAGAGAGGTCGAGACGCCAGCAGAAGTCAAGACGCCCTACCTCTTCCAAAATTGCCTACACCACAAACCGCATCTTCTCTGCGGCACTTTCACCACAAATACAAGATCTTCTCCGGCCGGCGCTTTCACCACAAATACAAGATCTTCTCCGGCGGCCCTTCACCAATAGGCGCATCTTCTCCGTCACCGGGCGCCTTGTGCACCGCATGCACCACCTCCGCTGTTCCAACCGTCACAACGCCTCATCTTGGCGATGTTGTTGGTTGCAAAGAAAACAAAGAAGTAGATTGCAATCAACGGAGTACCACCAAGTCAAAGAGGAGTGCCAACTCCACTCTGCATGCACTATGCCTTCACTAGAGACTTATGAGCATGGCAATCCATTTCTCCCCATGGAGCAAATCAACGAAGGACCATGGGAGTTGAAGAGACTCCATGATCGGTACTTGAGGGCATCTCGTCTTGGGGTGAAGGGCATTCAAGCCGCCGTCCCTCCAGATGTCTACAAACACAAGGATACTTGCTACGTCTGGATCGATTTTGGTGACTTGCAACAGATGTTCCGCTTTTGGAAAACTCGACATCAACTTGATCAAGTGTGGTGCCCGTAAGTTGGCCATTGACCTACCCTACATTGTTATATCGGCTCTTGCGCTTGAGTGCCAAGTTGAGTTCCTCTTTATAGTAATGGCTTGTTAGATCATTCAAAATTGGTAGAATCCATATAATTTTCACTAAATCGTAAGTTGGCCGATTTTAGTGGTTTTTTCCTTTTAAATAAAGTTAACTTCTGCCAAATCTGTCTAACAAGATGCATTTTACCAAAATATGATATTTGCCAAAATGTCATGTTTCCCAAAGATTCAAAGATATAAATTGGCGATTGACCATTGACTTAATTTGTAGAATGCAATATAACGATGTTAAAAAGATGGGAAAATGTGTCGGGTTCCTTGACCCCGCACGGATTAGCCAGCCGAGCTTAAGAGTTGTACTCAATGAAAAGGAGTTGAAGGATAAGGGGATGACGGAAATAGAGATAGAAGAAAAGCGACAGTCCCTGACCCAAGATCGCCAAGTACATGTGGGGATGTACATAGCAAAAGCAATGCTCCAGATGCAAGACAAGGACGTCATAATGGCTCCCTACAATTTTAAGTAATCTTCTCATTCATCAATCATTGCTAAAAGTTCAGTTTGCACCATAATCACTCGTCAAACTTACATAAGTTTTCGTTCAGCGATCACTTCATTTGTTTCATGTCAGCACCAAGCAGAAAGCGATATATGGTCCTTGACTCATCCGTAACCCCACCGAATCTTACAATGAATTCACCCAAGATCTTAAATGCGTAAGAAATATATATACACAAACATACATAACATAATTTATTTTATGATATGATAGTTACTTATTGTTGTTGACATTCGAGTAGGGGTTTCAAGCAATACGCGAAAAAAGGGGGGAAACATGATCCTGCGAAGGGGTCAAATAAGATGCTTTGCTATATCCACCCATGGGTAAGAAGACGCTTGTAATGCTTCAACATAATTGCACTACTAAGGAAGGGTATTACCAACCGAACTAATTCCATACATTATTATTTGATTTGAAGTGCCACAAGCAACCTCGTGCAAAGGTTCTTTGTGGATACTACGCTCATGAAGTTCCTCAGATCAACGGAGGCATGTATAACCCTCGTGACGTAAGCCTATACAAATTGGCGATTCAAGATTATTTATTGTCCGGTTCTCGATTTCACTATTGTTTAACCTCTTTATTGCCTACTTTATTATCGCAGTGAAGATTGCAAAGACCACTTTGGCACTCATCGATGATGACCTTTGCAATGTGCAAAAGGACATGTGCCGATTCATTCGCCGTGAAGTCATCCATGAGAGAGGTAGTTTTTTTACCGTGAAGGTGAAGTGGCGAAGCATGCTACACTTTGTAATTGGGAGATGAGGATAGATGGACCGTGAACACCGATGTATATATATATATTTTTTGAAAGACACCAAGGCTGTAATTTATATTAGATAGAGAATATCAGAGGAGTACATGGCGTAGGATACTGCACCTGGAGAGTTTTACAAGGAGAATCAGAGGAGTATATATATATAACCTTGTATATATATACATAATGCAATTATGATTTATATATGCTTTGTATATATAATCCTTGTCATTGTTATGTATGGATTTAATTGTGCTTTGATAAAGGATGTGATTGATAGAATGTATGCATTTATGCAGTGACGGCTTAAGCTGCGCTTATGAAAATGCTTATTTATGCAAAGGGTGCTTAAGCCACCCGACCCGAAGAAAACGCATTTGTGCAAAGCGGGTTCTTAAGCCATCCGTCAGTACAAATGCATTCTCAAAGCGGATGGCTTAAGAACCCGCCGCACAAATGCTTATTTGTACAGCGGTTTCTTAAGCATCGCTTGCATAAATGCGCTTTATAAAGCGGCACCTAAAAACGCATGTGCAAATATACCGATTTACATTGCATTTCATTCATGGCGGATGCAAAAACGCCTGTGAAGATGCGTTACCAACCGCCTGTACAAATGATTTCTGTAGTAGTGAAAAGATCACCTTCGTGGTAAGTCCCCTTCCAACTAATGATAGAACTAATTTGTGGAATCAATAGCACACTGTTGGTATGTAGATAATGATTCTTTTACAAGCAAAATGTTCCTTGTGCAGTTGTATTTTAGGACCTTTAGGATTGCAGGGTATTAGTGCATGCTTAGTCGGTTGAGGTCAAACTTGTTCTCAGATCTTCTTTTCAAGGATACATCAGCTATTTGTCAAGGATAGATTCAGACAGTGTTGTTATTTCTGAATACTGAAATTGCACTTACAGTTAAAAAGAAAACAAGACTAAAATGTTATAACGAAACTAGTGGATGATTCATCAAGAACATGCTATTCCATTGCTCGAGGCTAATAACTGTGATCGCATGCGTTTCAAGAGGTGCCTGAACCTTTTATTCCTTTGACAGATGAGGATGAGGACAGTGTTCGTCGTGCTCTTGGTGGCAGGAACAGGTTTATCTTCTTCTCTGATCTTATTAAGAAACAGTAGGCAGTAGGCACATTTCTTGCTCAAATGTCTAGCTTAATTAGCACTATCTAAAATGGCCCTTTTTCCAGACATGAAAGATTAGCAGTTCATAAAGCTTCAAATATTGTAATAACAAGAGAGATCTTGCAGTGCTTGAATGACAAAGAGTGGCTAAATGATGAGGTATTTTATTGCTTCTGCTATATTTTTGCTCTTTTCGGACTCTAGAGTTAAGTATATACAATTTAACATTAAGCGTATATATTTTTCACTCTTTTCAGGTCATAAATTTATATCTTGAACTGCTGAAAGAGAGAGAACTGAGAGAACCTAACAAGTTCTTAAAATGCCACTTCTTCGGCACCTTTTTCTACAAGAAGGTCCGCTACTATATCCAATGATCTGGAACATCATTTAGGCATTGCTTTACCTTTCCCTTGCTATGGTCTTTACTTGAATCCCTGTAGAGTTACAGTCAGGTATCTTCTGCTTGATGCACACATTCATGAGAACTAGAAACAACAAGCACACATTTATGCACTCATATGCTTACTGATTCAGGGAACTAACAAGACCTGACAAAGAACTCATATGCTTATTCACACATTCATGCACTCATATGCTTATTCACACATTCATGAGAACTGGAAACAACAAGCACATGACTTGCACTTCACATTTTAGATAATCTGAAACACTCCAACATAGCCATTCCATTAAAATAGATAGATCTTCAGTACATCAAGCTCACTACTTCAATGGTAGATAGAAACACATTCCATATAGGTACTTAGACTACACATCATTTACTTCATTACAACCAATAGGATGCCCAATATCAGATAAGCTAAATTGATGCATCCAAGAACAAAACAAACAAAATTCCCTCTCGGTTCTCTCGTTCCGCAACCAACTCCTTCATCTCTTCCATCCCCAATTCCAGCTTGATCAATTTTATCCACTGTGTCGTGACAACATCCAAGAACGAGGTTGAACCCAAATAACCATGCTTCAGAGGTGCTTCACATACACTTCATGCAACATGTAAATTGGGCATGTTCACCGACCTGCCAATTGAATAAGGAGAGATTTGAATAAGGCATCACAAGCATAAGCATTGCACAACATAATTGTCCGAATCAATGAAGAATTTTGCCAAAGAAACACACTCACGAATTGCTAGTTCCTGGGGCACTTGAAGAATCGCTGGCCAAGATAATCCTTTGAGTTCACTGCGGTCAGCGCAATCATCCTTACGTCCTTGCACGCCGGGCAAAGGATTAATGGCAACCCAGTCACATCATCAACCGGCGGCGGCTGCGCTTCATCTACTGCAGGCGGCGGCGCAAGAAAAAGTGGGGCCCTTTGTTGCCTAACCCTAGCGGAGCCGGAGCCCCGCCCGGGTGAATGGAGCGCGGCGAGTCTGCGACATCTACCACGACGGGCGAGTCGGGCCGAGGCGGCGGTTGGAGGAGCAAGGCGCCTGGTTGCAGCATGGAACACTGGCGCTCCGCAACGACGCCGCCGGGCTGGAGATGCCACGCAGCGAATCGGGGCCGGTGGGTTTGGAGATGCGCCGAGGTCTGGGAGAAGTAGCGCCGAGCCGAGGTCTGGGAGAAGCCGTGCCAAGAACAAGCCCAGCGAGAGAAGCACTGGAGGAGAGACCGGATCGATACTCCCGTGACGATTAGAAAAGAGACCAGGGGCAAAACGGGTATTTCAGGTGGGCTACTAAAGGAAATAGATCAGAAAAGAGAAGGAAATAGGGAAAATGGAAGGAAAGGCTGAGAAACACCTGAACTGAAGAAATTCGCATTCGGGGTGTCAAATTATGAAAGGCGTGCGAATTGAGTCCTTTATGTTGTGAGGCTTGCGAATTGAGTCTTTATGTTGTGAGGCTTGCGAATTGAGTCCCAAATTCTGAAATTTCTCGTCTTTAGAGCATCCTAGACTTCTCTTGCATACTTCTTATTAGCGACTTGTAGAAGAGTATCTTCAGGAATACACTGAAACATAAAAGCTTTTGCCTTCTTGTCAGTTTTTTCTTCCACGGCCACACCAGCCTCTAGTTCTACAGCTTCCCAGATCCCTTGGGCATCCATTATGGCCTCCATCTTGATTGCCCATACAGTGCATGTGGACATTGTCAACATCAGAAAAGAAATCGGCACACCGTCGACCTCCTTTGCAGCTTGCTACAATGAGAGAGCCATAAGCCTGAACCCTATGGTAGATTGGATGACACTTAAGGCTCTGATACCAAGTGTTGGTATTGATCTTGAAACTCTCTTCTGCTCTGTTTGTGATCTGATCTGCAGAATAACAATAACAGCAGAACTATGAGAAAAGCTAATGTGCTCTCAAGAGCACGGATCCTTCCGTGCTTCGCGATGAGTTTGCGAAATCCGTGACAAAAATATTCAATCCGAACCATTTATCTTCTTCATCTTGTTGAAATGTAGCTACAGACCAAATTTCGTATTTTTTTGAATTTGTTTACTATTTATTTTGCATTTTCTAAAATCAGGCTTTTTGGATGGTCCAAAACTAATTAGATCGCTGATGGTCCAAAACTAGCAAAACAACCACAATAATTCTCTGTCGGTTCTCTAGACTTCAGGAAAATAGAACGACAACTGAGCTATTGCCAATGTTTTGCGCTTCTGAAGAAACCCGACAATACACAGATGAAACAAGACGACATGAGAGAATAATAGCAGAGCAAAACAATCGACAAGAGGTTCTGGTGCTGCCCTCAAACTGTGCTGCTTTTCTGGGTATATTCTTCTTTTTATATGTTTTAAGGTTACAGATAAGTTGAGATTACATCTTGTACAGCAAATCAAAAGAGTAATTTGATCTGAACCGGACTCCTAATATTTGTTATTGTTACATAACCGACAACCAACTAACAAACAAAATAACCTATACTCCGAAACTGAAACAAACTCATCTGATCAGGATTACACGCAACGTAAAATAGTAGAGGAGATGCAAATACAAATATAAAATGGCAAGGCAAATCAACTTGGGTTGGTAGTATCGCAGCACTTATCTAAGGAGTACTACTCATACATACTTGGCATCCTAGCCTCATTTCCACTTTTTCTCTCTAGCAGCCTTGGCTTTCCGGTTGGCCGGGAACAGGCCAAGGTGTTCTGCCATCAGCCAAACGACGGTTGTGAATTCACCGCCATGACTCAGCCGCTTGGCATGGGACTCCCTTCTGCATCGGTAGCTCGCATAGAAGAGCATGTCGACCCACACACCCAAGAGCATTTCAAGCACGTCCAGCGTCTCGTCCATACGAAGCAGCTTTTTTTTTTTTGAAAGGGCAGCACGAGAAGATGCTGCGCATAGCATTAATAGGAGTAGAAGGAAGGTGGGGCTTGTTTTTTAAGGAAAAAACCAGCCCCTTGAAAAAACCTTACAGGTAAACACTCCCGGCGCCTACTCGGGGATCTACTTGAACAAATGAAGAAAAATTACTACAGAAAGTGGTATGTAGAAAAATAACAATAAGACACCTCTCTAAACCGCACTAAACCTCGTGGGTCCATGATAGGGCATAGCCATGGGTTAGCACTCGCATCCTTGATCGATATGGCCACTTGCTCTGCTGCTCGTCCTTGCCTTGAAAAATGCGCTTTCTTTTCTAGCCACAGATTCCACGTAAGTAAATTAGAAAACCATCTAGGTCCTTTCTCATCGTCTTTGTCAAATCGGGTTCGAATTCTTCTCCACCACTCGTACACCGAGCCATTAGGGCTCAAGTTCTTGCATTGCTCCAAATTCCCCCAATTTAGGAGGTGACTCCAAACTTGTGTCGTGAAGGGGCAGTCTTTACAGATGTGAACCTGAGTTTCTGTTGCCGCTGTAAAGGCAACAGGTTGCATTGCATGGCCATCCTTTCTTGAGCATGTTATCTGCGTTAGAATTTTGTTGTGAAGCGGGTCCATGCAAAGAATCGACATTTAGGTTCGCTCTCGCTTTCCATATCGGGCACATCTTCATCTTGCGCACCTAGTCCGAATTGAATGAGGTAGGCGCTTGAGTGGTGTATTGTCCATCACGGTCCAATGCCAGTTATCTCGATCTTCGTTATCTTCATCCCTATCGATTCTACTTATTGCTTCAGAGAGCTAAACGAACTCCCTTATTTCTTCTTGTGAGTTAACCGGTGTGCGAAGCGGATCCGATGATTTGTTTGTCGTGGCACGGTGAGACGGAGATATTCTTTCTTCTTGCTATTTGGAAAAGGTTAGGTGCCATGTTTTTGATGCTGTCCTTCCACCCAAATTGATCTCCAAAAGTCTGCGAGCTTACCATTTCCTATGGTAACAACCGTTGATGCGTTGAAAAGAGTAATATCGCTTTTGTCGCACGGCGATCAAACCCGTCGAGCCCTTTTCGTTGTTTTTTCCATCTAAACCATAGCCAACGACCTTTTTAGCGTTTCTGCGAAACGCTCCAAATCTTTGATTCCTAGACCCCCTTGCTTTTTGGTGTCTGGTGTTCTTCCATTTGATCAAGCAATGCCTCCACCGCATGCGCCGCCGGTTCTTTTCCCCTCCAGAGGAAGCTTCTTCTGAGCTTATCAATGCACCGAATTAGCCACTTTTGAGCCGGGAAGACCGTCATGTGGTAAATCGGTTGTGATGTTAAAACAGAGTTAACCAGTGTCTCCCTTCCAGCTGTGGAAAGTAGTTTACCTTTCCAACCAGCAAGCCTGTAGTTTATTTTATCGATCAGCGGCTGGGTGTCATTCCTCCTTAGCTGTCTAACGTGAAGTGGCAGCCCAAGGTATTTCCCTGGGAAGGCATTGAGTAGCACTTGCAATAGATCCTCGTGGCATCTAATAGGGTAAATTTCTGTTTTGGAGATGTTGATTTTTAGTCCTGAGCATCCACCAAAAATATCCAATATTCGTGTAAGGGCTTTCAACTCATCCACCTCTGCATTTAAAAATATCGCTGCATCATCAGCGTAGAGAGAGCATCGCAGTCTCGCTTTTGCAGGAAGTACCGGCTTGAGAATACCCTGTTCCGCTGCTTGCTCGAGCAGCCTTTGTAGGGGATCAATTGCAAGAATGAAAAGCAGGGGCGATAACGGGTCTCCCTGTCTTACTCCTCTGGCATGTCTAATTGGTTCCGTCGGTTGGCCATTGATTGATCAAGACTCGAGGATGAGGTCCTGAGCACCGCAGCCTACCCATTCACGCCACTTCTCGCCAAAACCTAAAGCCCGGCACGCCGAGGAGGTGCGCCAGATTTAGGGAATCAAACGCTTTGGAGATATCGAGCTTTATGAATAACGCCGCTTCGGTCTCGTAGCTGTCTACATACTCTTTGGGCGATAGGAAGTTGTCGTGGATGCATCTCTTCTTTATGAACGCGTTACGTGAGATTGAGACCAGTCTTGTAGTTTGATTGCCGATCTATTAGCAAGAATCTTGGTGATGAGCTTCATGAAGCTATTGATAAGGCTAATTGGCACAAAACATTCCTAATTTGTCCGCGTTTTCCTTTTTAGAGCGAATAATATTTGCATTATTCAACCTGCAGATTTTCATGGCGGAGATTGAAGAAGTCCTTGACCGCATCTACAGTCGTTTTTGATGATGTGGAAGCACACTTTGTAGAAGAGACCGATATACCCATCGTGTCCTCGTGATTTTTCGTCGGAAGTTCTTTAATGGTGTTGGCCACTTGCCTTCTTGATCTGGTACTCAAGGTCGGTGAGGTCTCTTGCCATGTAGCCCAAGGATTCCCAATGGAGCGCTTTGTCCCTCACGCCATGATTTCCCAACACTTTTTGAAGTATTGGTAGCTTCATTTAATTTTTCTTGTTGCTTAACATTACTCTGTCTTCATTTTGAAGCACCAATACAATTTCTCCGGCGTCTCGAGCTAGCCATCAAATGGAAGAAACGTGTGTTGGCGTCCCCATCTGATTTTTGTTAGTCTTGAGTGTTGTCGCTCTGGTTTTTTTATCGCCGCCGAGGCGAGCAGCTTTGTGCTTTAGAATTTTACGTAGCTCAACTTCGATGTGAAAGCGACCGCCTTTCTTGCGTGCATTCTAGGATCGTCATCGTAACTTCGGATCGTAGCGCTTGCACGCTATGGTCGCAAACATTTTCCTCCTCCACATCTTTAGCGCCTTTAGCGATTCTGTTCATTTTGATATATAATCTCAAAGAGCGTCGCTGTTTTGGATTGGCTGCATCGAGGATCGCGCCAATCGCTTCTGGAATCCGTAGCGCGATCGGCAGGACTCGAATCGAAAGCCCTTAAAGAATTGAAGGTTGCGTTTCCTTGCATGAGGCGGGCAATGGTCCAAGTCATAGATGGCATTAACGCATGTGCGCATTTGGGAAGGACTCATGCCATTCTCATGTAGCAAGGAATCGATCAATTCTCGTCATAGTGGGCTGCTCCTGTTCATTTGTCCATGTGAATACGTCTTCCATGTAGTTCGAGCTCCAAAAGTGAAGCCTATTTATAACTTGGTTGAAGCGTTGCATCATTCTTCGCTTGTTGAGCCTCTGTTCTTTTCATTCACTGCCTAATAAGATTGAAGTCCCCAAAACCAACCAACTTTGTTGGACCGTTCGTCAAGAGTGCTTCCAATTCATTGAGAAAGTCTCTCTTCTCTGAGCAGTTGTGGCCGTGAACTCCGGTAATGTCCCATTCGACGCACACATTTGGAGGCTAAAAGTCATTTGTGATCGTGTTAGTCGAGGTTCTAGGGTTTTGAAGGTCATCTGAGTCATCGGAGGCCGCAAGGAATACTCACCAGAGGTACCATTGGGCGGTAACTGAAAGCTTGTTTGGCAAGTCTCGCTCCCACCGCTTCCATTAGCAATCTCAGTAGACCAGCTTGGCTATTTTTGTTTCTTGTAGACAAACAATTGTAGCTCCGTTGATGAACGATTTGTTTGATGCTCTCTCTTTTCGGGTTGTTTAGCCCTCTAACATTCCACGAAAGAATTGAACAATTGGTGGTCATTGGAGACATGAAATGCAACTTCATAGTGCATCCAAATGCAAATAGTTGGGGAACATAACATGGAGACCACAAAGTACATATTAGTCGTGGCACGACTTGCAAAGAAAGACCAACCCACTACAGAGTATGGCTCCAGACGGAGGACATGATGCCAACAAGCCGGGAAAACAAAGCCTACTACATCCGACATAAAAGTGACTGCATCCATCCTAATGAGGATGCCAATAAGACCCTTGCCACACAAAGACAATTGACCTTGAACAATACATACTACTAGGTTGGTACAAAGGCTCTCACCCCGAAAACATTACGGGCATAATGAATCACCAGACTTGGTTGGAATTATGAAGCGTAGATAGGTGATGGGTCGATCCGCTCTCTGTAACATCTGGTGTGCATGGAGTTTGCGTCAACTCATTTTGTGTCATGAGGAGAAAATGCAAAAACCCCCACCTCTGGAGCCTCCACCCCGGATCATGCGCCCAATCGGAGATCTTACGTCATTCTTTGGAGTCGAGTTGGCCTGATTTGTTATTGCTTTTGGACTTGATGTTGGCCTCGATTCACTAGCTCGAAAGATCGCTTCCATCTTCTCCTTGCAAATTGGCTTTTGGAAGGAGGGCCAAGCCGCTGAAATAAATCATCCCGTGAGCGTTCGATTATAGAGGGGTTATGTTTTGGGCGTGGGGATAGACTTTTGAGTTTTGATACCAATAATTCTTGGGCTAACTGAATTGGACCCTTGCTTGTTCCAAATCTTGCTTTCTTTGTCGCTATTCTCGAACTTTTCCTTAATGTGAAACCACTCACAGATGCACCCCGACTCTCGGGCTGGTTCTTTGTGGTTTGTTTAGGTTTGGTGGCGAAAGAATGATGGGGGCTTCTCGCTATGTGAGACCGTATTTATGAATTCTTCAAGCCCTGGTTGCTTCTGGGATGTGTTCAGCTGTGAACTTGGAGCAGTTTGGGGTGGCAGTGAAGACAGCCGTGGTGATGTCGCCGGGGCTTCTAGCACTACTGCTTCTGAAGTGTTCAGCTGTGAACTTGGAGCAGTTTGGGGTGGCAGTGAAGACGGCTGAGGTGTTGTCGCAAGGGCTTCTAGCACTACTGCTTCTGGAGTGTTCAACACCACCGCTTGCGATGATGTTGGAGTCACAAGGATTACAGTTTGTTGGGCATTGATTTGTGGCGTTGAAGCTTCAGCCGTTGAAGTGGGTGGGGTTTCATTTTCGGCTGGTGTTGACTGAGGCGTTAAAGAAAGTGGGGTTTGGGATTGGTGGGCCACTTGCATGCTACCGTGCGCCAGGCTCTCAACCGATGATACGGCAAGAGCTTCAGTAGTCCCCACATCCGACTGAGAGTGGGATGGGGGTTCGGGTGGAAGGCTAAACAGGTGCACAGGCGTTTTAGGAGACTGTGATTTGTTGTGCGTGTGGATGGAAGCTTCAGGTAAATCATTGTGATCCTGAATAACAGCTTCCTTACTACTGGCAAGGGGATGAGCCTGATCCTGAGCCAACTGCGAGTAAATAGGTGCATCAAAATTAGCCCATACCTGCACACCCGGCTGAGAGTGCTTGACTGGAGCTTGACCCATCTCTTCAGTGTCTGGTGTTGGATGGACCACCCTTGACTTCGGGAGAAGCTTCTTATGCGACTGCACTGGCGGCTCAGCAAAGGTGACTCTCTTGCTATTTGACCGCATGACCGGCCCCCTTGGCAGCCCGCTGTCGATCTTCATTCTCCTTGTCGCGTCCTGAACCCCGGGCTGGAAATGCCGAAAGCGTCGGGAAGACGACCCGGTGACACCCCGCCAGGATGCACTGTGGCGGTCCTCTTCTCCCCCTCTGCATCTAGCCTCACGGGCCCAGCTGGATAGACTGCGGAACCTGCGAGGTCTGCGATGGCGGTCCTCGCGGCTACGGTCGTCATCGTCATGGTCGTCGTGTCGGCGGCGGTGCCCATAGTCTCTGACCCCATCCAGTTCTGTTCGGCCCCTTCTTTCCCCGACCTCATCCGGAGCGCCGTAGGACCATACAAACTCTCGGCGCTGTTTTCGGTTGGGGGGACCACCGAAACCACCTCGGCCCCGGAGAAAGGAAAGATCTTCAACGACTTCCAGATGGTTGCGCAAGGTGAAGACCTGCCCACGCTTGAAGTCCGTTGGCTCGTCGTAGCGGATTTCCACTTGTGGCAGCGGAATGGTGCTTGGGGGGAGCTCTCTGTCCGGCTCAATGACTGTGAGGGAGACCTCTTTTGGTATTTCATTCGGGTCCGAGCACCACGCCCAGAGGTCGAAGGAGCGAGTACGTTCCCGGCGCCTGGAGCGTTCCTGCACGTAGTGGATGGCGCAGGTGCTGCCCAACGCCCTAGCCACCACATCTTCACACCAACAGTGCACTGGGACGCCTTCAACTCTGACTTTGACGTGGAACTCGAAGTTCACATTTGAGGCGTAGCGATGCTCAGACCATGCCGCGAAGCTGAATTGGCGGCCACGGTAAGGCACCATGGCAGCACTCACCACCCTCCTCCTTGTCGATGGGTCGGAGAAAATGACGAGAAACTGCTCGGGGAAGTGCTTGAGGAGTTGGAAGTCGCCGTGGCCGAGATTGAAGCGGTCACGAAGCATATCTCCCACCGTGAATGACTCGACGTCGTGGCTGTTCCCGTCGAACCAACAAACAGCCGCCCGGTCGATGAGTTCGTCGCGTCTTCTCTTGATGGCCCCAGTGGCAGAGACAGCGCAGTAGGCCTTGACCGGCCTGGCCCTTGGGTCTCCTGGGTATCTCGCCATGGGACGCACCGCTTGAACAACCTCA
Source organism: Guadua angustifolia (assembly GCA_036346375.1). Classification (NCBI taxonomy): domain Eukaryota; kingdom Viridiplantae; phylum Streptophyta; class Magnoliopsida; order Poales; family Poaceae; genus Guadua; species Guadua angustifolia. The sequence goes on from CM070507.1 coordinate 58,374,544, forward strand.
CGGTAGGATCTGGAGTTGGGGCTCTGGAAGTTAGCAAGGTTGGGTGTTGGGGGCAGCTTGAACTGGACTTCTGACCTGTGACCATTTGAATTTGAAGGTCGAGCGCCAGCATTTCTTCTCGGGCATTCAATGGCCTTATGCCCCGAAAGGAGACAATTCCAGCATTTCACCGGGGCGTTGCAGAGACCCGCCATGTGTTTTGGTGAAAAGCAATTATAGCATTTACCGCCGAGCTTCTGTTTGAAGTAAGCAGAACCGGCAAGACGATGGAGGGGTTGCTCAGGGCTTCCAACGCGAGGTGAATGCTTCTGACTTTTCCGCCACCAATGCCTGGGCAAGACACGATTCCATCCGTCAGCGTCTTCCTTTGGCACCCCGGTCTTCCATGAGTCTTCCACTTGGGGATGCCAGGAGATCTTACGGCTTCCCTCCCCCGACCTGGATTGGGTATTTGTGGGGTGCTGCCCTGCAACATCCAAGTATCTGAAAAGGTTTGAACTCGGGTGCCTAGAGCTCAAGTCCTCTTGTTGGATCTCCTTCCCCTTGTGAGAGACTAGGGTGCGCGATTTGTGCATCTTCCCTATGGATTGCAGCCTTGAATACTGCTCTGCATCCAGATCATCAATGTCGACGCTTTGCTGTAGCTGGGAGTTGCTGGGCCTTGATATCTTGTCCGCAGCTGCCGTGTGCCGCCCGAGCGCCTTAATGCCTAGGAGCTCTAGGTGCCTGGACGAACCTGCCCGCTCGGCCTGGGGGTGATCTTTTGCGTGAGCTGCCCGCCGCTCCGTCGCATTAACCAGGAGATCCGAATCTGCATCCTTGGTGCCCACCGAGCCACTGTGTCCACCTGGAGCCCGTGGAGTTTGGTCTTCAGCCCGGTCGCAGGACGATTGAATCCGTGGAGATGAAGGAGGAGCATGTGCGGGGTGTGGATCTGGGTGCGATTTGGCCGATTTGGTGAGGGGTTTGGCTAGATCTGGCTCGGATCTATGAGGGAGAGGTGGTGGCGGCGGGGACGGGCGCGGAGGGGACGCCAGTGGGGACGCCATCGCCTTGTCTGTAAGTATGATCGAGTCGATATCTCTCCCGTGCAAAGCTAACAAAGGAACGAAGCAGCTTTTTGGCCAGTCTAATTCCAAAAGGGAGATAGCTCTTATAGTCGTCAGCATCCCATTCGTCCCGCTTGTCAAATAGGAAACTGGCAAGCTCATCCTGTCTTTGCTGCTTCTGCCAGGGAGAATTTGGATCATCATGTGGATGCAGCCGGAATATTTTCCAAAGCACAACACAGCAAGCATTCCAGAAACTGGGAGAAAATTCTAGCCTGCCTTGAGCCAGACCATCCTTTTCCTTTGACTGAATTCTGAGCAAATCCTCGATGGTTAGCTCGTGCAACCTGCGGTAAACAATCCCTGGTAGCATGTCAGGGCGTACCACGAGGAGGTACATCATGTAGTTGGACAGCAACCTGATTGTTTCCTTTCTATGATCTCGGGCAAGTTTGGCTTCGTTGGACTTCAAGAGGTAGATATCAGTGGCGATGTGCCAGGTGAGGATGCCCTCTTGGAGTTCATCGCCGAGGCTCGTGCGAAGATCATCATATAGTTTGTGTTCGCGCAGTGTCTCCTGACCCCACCTCGTCCTCTGCTTGGCCAAATTTCTCATCAAATCCGGGTCTACATCCTGTCCATCCTTGATCGCACCCATCTTTTCCCTTAGATAGTTCAACCTATCCCGCAAACGTCTGAACAGTAACTCATTGACCTCCGTTGGAATCTCACGTGTCTTCGAGTAACGCTCTTCGTCCCCCCAGTGGTAGTAGGACTGATCTTGCCCTAATTCCTCATTGGCAGCTCTCCAGCTGGCCTGTTGCTGACTTGCTGGACGGAGACTGATGCTCAACTGCAACAGGTTAAGCTGCCCAATGTTGCCCGACCAACGCCTGTGTCCTTTCATCTTGAGAAGCCAGCCAAGAGATGCAAACACACGAAGAAACCAACGTCCTCGGGCGGTGCACCAGACATGATGGCGAAGCCAACCCCATCGCCGCGCCCGCGTAGTGTACGACTGGAAAACTGTCCTGGACGACCCTAGTGCTCTGATCAGCGACGCTGTCTCCAGGAGGACGGTACCAGCAAGCAGGATGCGAGTGATCACCACGTCGGCTCTGCTGTGGCCATTTTCGTCGCTCACCTCGAACAGTACGTACGCCACGGCGGTGGCCACGGGCGAGAAGGCACGAATGCAGTAGCCGTGCCACGTGTGGATCACCGAAGCCTTGGTGTAGAGGAAGTCGTACATCAGGGAGAGCTCCACCTCCACCACCCTGAAGAACTTGTCCCACTCAAGAGAGAGGAGATTTATTCTTTGATCGGAAGCGTCACCTGGCTCCATCGCAACCGAAGAATCAACCAACGCGAGCTTGCCGACGTGCAAGAGAGAGTAAGCACGCATTACAAGGTCGCGCTCCTCTCCTTCAAACTCTGGAAGCCCAGATCTAGGGTAACGATGACGACGACGTCGCTGCTTCTTCTGTGAGGAGCTCCGGATGGTGCCCAAGTTGGCGCGGTGGAGCGCCAGTATCTTCTCGCCGTACTTGAAGAAACCGACCGCGTACATCAACCAGGCCGCCAGCTTCAAGGTCCAGGTGCCGGAAATCGAATTGTAGATGACATAAAAGGCTCCCAGGAGCTGCAGGACAAACCCCAGAAAGTAGCGCTTTGATAGCTCGTTATCCTCGAGCTCGTAGGCGGTGATGTTGTCCGGGCCGCCGAGGTGCAGCAGGAAGAAGGGCGCCCAGCACGCAACGAGCTGGTGCTCGCCAGACGCGCTGTTGACGGAGATTTTGCCGAGGGCGGTGGTCGCTACGTAGTCAGCCCCCACGTACAAGGGCCAGATGATGAACCTCCGCACGCCGGAGTTGCCGCGCCAACGGAAACCGGCGAAGATGGTGAGGACAACATGCGTCACGAAGCTGAAGGTGAGCAGGCATTCGATCGACCAGCTACTCAAAAACTTGGTCACCGCCTTCACAGCAAGTATCCCCACATGCCAGATGATGTCCATCACCCATCCATCTCCTGCAGCCATTGCATGGATCGATCGAGGTAGCACTAGCACCGATGAAGCTAGCCTAGGTCGCGCAAAATGCAATTAGTTGCCACACAAGTGACAAGTCGGAGTACCTAGCTAGTAATGAGTTTGACGAGTACCAACAAGCAGCTGCTGATCCGCTACCTCTAGTTAATTCCAATAAATAAATTACAGAAACAGAAAATTAATGGGAAATGGTAGGAATGACATGTACGACAGCTGGCAGATTGCTACTCGATTCCTAACTTGTATAAAATCTGGTAGATTTGGAAAGGTCTGCTATAAGAAATCCCAAATGAATCCTAATAGGACTAGAATTTCTATATTTTTGGGTAATAGAATTTCTATTTTTTAAGGGGATTAAGAAGGCTATATAAACCTACGAGTTAATTATGGAGAACCCAAGCAACCAAGAATCCACATACCAACCCATCCAAAGCAAAATACACACGAGAGGATTAGAGACTAAATTATTCTTTAACACTAGATTCTTATATAAGATAAAGATTGAATGGTCCTAAAAGGTTCAAGAGGTTGTGAGAGAACAATAATCTATTATACTTATTTGATGTTTGTGAGGACCCACCATTATGGTATGGAAGGCCTCCATGTGTCTACAGTGCTAGTCCAATGATCGATAGCTGGTACGCACATATTTACAATATTGATAACACATCCATACACAAGTTATATTACATGTGATAACAAAAGTTTAAATATACAATTTTCTCACAAACTGAAGCAAATAGCAGCGGAAAAACCAAATGCCTTGTGGTTTGCCCATTCCGACCCGCAGGCAACTGACAAAGCAAAACCTAGAAAGATTCATTATCGAATTCTTCGTAGCCTGCGTAGAACTAAGTGTCGTCTGGAATTTTGTATTCTTCACCTACTAAACCAACAAATTAAGCAAGTTTGAGTACTCATGTACTCAACAATACTTATAGTATATCATAAATGCAGATATAATAAATTGTAGGCTTATGTCAATGGAAAAGGTTTCTACGGTTATTTTGCATCGGCAAAATGGAATCATATATATGTAATAGATTGCAAATAAAATTTATAAGAGCAAGTTTGACAGATAATAAATTAAGAATAGCATAGTATATCATAACTCACAATCCTCCATGAAAGTGAGTATCGACCAGTATCAATGCCAATGGCATAAGGTTTGAATCAAAGCCTCCCTAGCAAGTACTCTCAATGTAATTATTTTTATGAAATTCAAATTCTAACTATGTGATGATTTTACTAAGTGCCCATAACCACGGGTGCAACTTTTCAAAAAAAATTATACTCTACTGAGGTGTACAACTTTACCCACAAGAAATGGTGGATTCTTTGTGCAATCGATATTAGCACACTTCCTTTAGTGTGCCATAGAGAGATCATAACATAATCATTATATTACATAGATCTAACTTTGCACCAGGCGGCGATTTATAATCCATACTATGATGGCAGAAGATATTTGTACATTCTCTCGCGATGAATGGTTATACTCCTATTATCCCACTTCTCCCTATAGTATGGTATACACCATTATATTGGTATGTGTTTGACCCACACCTGTGTGGACACTCCTACAAACAATCCATCTCGTAAAGCCCGTACATCTCCATCCTTCTAATGTGTAAAGCCAAAATCTAAGTAACATAATAGATTAAGGTTGTCTCATACCAGACACTTGTGGTTGTATGTGTCCTTGGCTTTGATAACAACACAATAGTTCGGCCTTAATCTAACCCTGTGATTGCTGAAAAATTTCTAAGTGATTTGGTAGCCAAATTAATTCAAGTACTAAGCTGTCTAAACCGACCTTATCTCCTTATCCCGACTTCTTCCATTGACATGTGGGACCACCGACCGTGCTTACCCGGTTCTTTGGCAGGCAACGGAAACCCATTCATCACTACTCGATGGGCCCGACCCACACAGCATCCTCTCTTTTCCTCCTTCTTTCTTCTCCCCAGCCAATGCACTCTCCCTCTCTCTCCTAAAGCCAGCCAAGTTCATCGCACCTCTGTGCATCCGCGCCGCCCACACATATGTGCTGCCATGTCCAATCTCGAGGATGCTGCACCTTACATCGACCTTCCCACACCATGCCCTGCCCTCTCTATTCCATGGTCGTGCTAGCGTTGAAGAAGAACACTAGCCGCAAAACTTCCTCCTCCATTCAGACACTGTCGTATCCGCTCACTTCTTCTATTTAAACAACCTGAGTCATTCTCTGGAAACCATGAGTTCTCTCGGTGCTTCACCACTCTTAAACCCACTCCTACCCAAACCCTATCGCCTTCATCTCCTCTAAAATTCACTCAAGTCTGCAGAAATCCAAAAAGGGTGGAAAACTTGATCAAGCCAATTGTTTGAACTCAAAACACCCCAATGCATCCCTAAGCTCTCGTTACTCCTTATTTTCAGTTACTCATAACACCACCGCCTCTTGACCCTTCTTCCTTGGCTAAGGCGAATGGTAGTAGAGCGACCCGACTCATTTCCAACCTCTTTAGCAGGTAAAATGGACTCTAGGCACTCCACTAATGCTCAACCATCACTCATCTGATGAAAATGTGGTCGCCGGTGAGCTTTTGCTTGCGCGGCCATGGCGGCCGCTGCACCCACGTGGTGGCAACCTATTTTCTGGCTGTCTCAGACCGAATGGGTACCACTCATAGGTGCGCAATCACGTACTGAATCTAGCCGTGGAACCCATTCACTGGATCTGGCCAAGGATCACCATCAGCGAGCTCAAAACTATCGGCCTCTGTTCAGTCTCACTGCAGAGTAGGGTTGTGTGGTCGATCACTCCTTTGCTTTCCTTCGCCGCTTCGATCGTTGCACATCGGGACCCAATAGTCGGCGGTTGAAACCGATGCAGCCCAATGATGTTTGGGTCTGGTTTGTCAGCACTTGAGTCTAGAGCTAGCCGAAAATGGAAAGCACATTCTTAGCTCGAAAGCGTCATTTCCAAAAACAGAATACCTTCAGTTTTCAGCATTTACCTAAACCCTAGCACATTCAAATAAGCATAACTTTTGCATTTTGAGTCCAAATAAAATGAAATAAATTCCTTAAATTGTCTAAAATCTAGTAATTTTAGAATATGGAAAAATAATTTGAAAAGGTTCACAGTGGGATTTTTAATAATAGAAATACATACATAGGCTTCAAATATACTTAATATATGACTTTTGCAAATCAAGTCGAAATAAAATGAAATAAATTTTTTAGAATCCTCATGCTGAGAGAAGTTCAAATATGTAAAAATATTTATATTTTAAGTTGGTTTGCATTATTTTCTAATAAAGTGAAATTTAATGCATAAAATGGTGATATGGATATAGTTTGCACCAAGTGTCGTAGGGTTGGATAAAATTTATTCATATGAGTTAGTATATTAGTATAGGATCTAAATCTTCAAAAAGGTGTTTAAAATCTTGGTTTAAGAATTAATCGTCAAGTAGACCTTAATAATAAATGGCTATTAGTGTAGACATGCACTCATGTACTACTACAGAACGAGACATCACTATCACTTTATCTGTGTCGGTTCTTAAGTTTTTCAAAAAACGATTGTGATAAGTAACCCGAGGGTGTTAGTAATAATCACTATCGGTTACGAGATTATAAGTGATTGTGATGTAGCCTTGGACACATTCGAATCGGTTCTCTACTAAAAGTGATAGTGATGTAAACGGTCATCACTATCGGTTCTTTTCATAAAGTGATAGTGATGTGCATGTGATCATCACTATCACTTCTATGAAAAGAACCGATAGTGATGACCGTGCACATCACTATCACTTTTAGTAGAGAACCGATTCGATGTGCACATGGTTATCACTATCGGTTCTTTTTATAGAAGCGATAGTGATGACCGTGCACATCACTATCGCTGTTGAAAAGAACCGATTCGATGTGCTCGTGCTTGTCACCAGTGATGGCGTGCACATCACTATCGCTTTTTGAAAAGAACCGATTCTGATGAGGGTTGCTGGTTATATATACCACTCGCTTTGAAATCTTCTCTGTTGTTGCTCGGAGGAGATTTCTCCGCCACCACCCGAGAAAATAGCTCATATTGTGTGGTTGGAAGCAATACTTGGGTAAGAAAATTTGAAGTCCTCATGGGTGGGTATTAAGAGGCAAAATTGAAACCCTATCTTGAGGAGATTCCCTCTTTTTTGCCTGTTTTGCGGTTTTCTTCAACATGTGATCAGCAATTCTTTAAACCCTTCAATTTTGCCTTTGGTAATTTCGATATGTCGTCAATAAAGTTTAGGTTGCCTTTGGAATTGTGTACGTGCTTTCAGATTTCACACTCTTTATTTGACAAGCACATATCTAATTAATTTTGTAGTGCGATCTCTGTTTATATGGAATTATTATTGCTATCATGTAGTAATCTTGTTATTAGAGTTTAAGCGGCGTAACCTCGTCTCCCGTTCGAGGTGCTTATTTATAAACATCTTTGAGCGAAAGGGCATATTTATAAGCGGCGATCTCGAATTGTCCACGTTTTTGGGCGATTCGAGGATATATGGTTCGAGCAAGTTCTGGTATGTGTTGTACAACCGAGTAGATTTGATAGCGTCGACTCTGGTGTTCTCCGGATACACCCTTCTTGACTGCTTGTCGAGACGTGTATCCGGAGAACAAGTGAAGATCTTCTTGAATTTTCTCTGAGTTATACAACAACTTTGGAACTTGCCCGAACCATATATCCTCGAATGGGATTAGGACCTAACCTATTTAGAGATTAGGAGTCATCGTTGGTACCCTTGTTTTGTTTCGTTGTAGTAGAAAGATTTGCAAGCTCTGCACTAGCTATATAATTAGATTATTTGATATCATTGTTGATGTTAAAATTTATGTCTCTTATGTAGGGAATTGGAAGCTTTAAACCGGGGAAGAAGCTAGGTATCGATCGGGAGTACATTTATATATCTTGGAACCTGTCCACTATTTTGCAAAGGTAATATTAATTGAAATGATGTCTCAATATTTAAAATAGCTATAGCTAGTTGTCGCTCCAATTTTTCCTTAATTTATTGTGCGAAATTTAATTGCAGATGGACCGTGAGGAATGGATGTATCGGAAAAGCCGTGTGAGTGCTGAATTTGGAGGGTGTTAAGGAGTTCAAAAAATTGCGAAGGCGACATGGTGAGGAGGGTGTAAACTTCATATATTGTCCTTGCATTGATTGCACGAACTGAGGAGATTTAACAACTCATCTCAAATTGAGGACCACGATTCGACGTGGCCGTGAGAATTACACATGTTGGATCCATCACGGGAGGCGGTAGTACCCTTCCGATATGCAACGAAGATACGGTGGAACCGGATGGCGAGTTACTGACTGATATGTTTGAGGAGGATAATTTGGAGCAAATGTTGCGGGATGTGGAGGTAATTACGGAAAGAGAGTTTGAAAAGTTTAAAAGCTTGATAGAAGGCGATGCCAAACCGCTGTTCACAAAGTTGCAAAGCGGAATACACCGAGTTGGGTTCGGTCCTTGCATTGTTGAATGAAGGCAAAACACCGTTGGGCGGATACAAGTTTCAATGCACTACTAGTTCTTCTATCGGATCTGCTTCCTGAGAAGCGAGTTGCCAACAAGCATTTATGAAGCGAAGAAGCTACTATGTCCCATGGGAATGGAAATAGAAAGGATACATGCATGTCCTAATGATTGCATCTTGTCTAATGCACATCGGGAGTCAGACGTTTGTCCGGTTTGGTGTGCCCGGTACAAACAAAAGGAGAAGCGTAACGACAAAAAGCGTAAGAGCGGGAACAACGACGGTGAAGAGGTCACTAAAGGTGCACCGCCAAGGTATTGTGGTACTTGCCCATCATTCCCGTCTGGAGCGGTTGTTTGCAAATCCGAGAGGCAAAATTGTTATGTTGGCATTACGAGTCTCGAAAGGAAGATGGCAAGTGAGACACCTCTTGATTCGGCTCAATGGAGAAACATCGATTGGAAACATGAGGAGTTTGGTGCGAAATGAGGAACATAAGATTTGGGTTGAGTACCGCGGAATGAATCCGTTTGGTAACATGAGCGATCGTCCTGACACACAGCTAGATTCATTGTGTATCTACAACCTCCTCCTTGGTGTGCATGAAGCGAAGTATATCATGATGTCATTACTAATCTTGGGACCCAAACAAATAGAAAATGATATTGATGTGTACCTTGCACCATTGATCGAGGATTTGGTAAAATTGTGGAATGAGGGGGTCGTCGTGTGGGATGCGTACAAAGAGAGCATTTCACCCTACGGGCTATGGTATTTTGCACCATAAATGATTTCCGGCCCTTGGTAATTTGGCGATTCTGATCTGAAAGGAGCCAAAGCGTGTCCTATTTGTGAAGAGGAGACCGAGTCTATGGTGGCCAATTCCAAGAAAAGCTGTATATATGGGTCACCGTGAGGTTTCTACCTCGAAGTCATCGATCTTAGTAAGATGGAAGACAAATTTGATGGGAAGAGGGAAGTCCGTTCGACCGCAGACCTATGAGTGGAAGCCAAGTATATTCACGTGTAGAGGATATCGATGTTCAATGCGGAAAGAGTCAGTAAATCTATTAGATCCTAGGACCATTTGGAAGAAGAGGTCAATATTGCGGGACGCATCTGCGTCTTGGAAGGAGTTAGATGTCGGCATTGTATTGATGTCATGCATGTTGAGAAGAATGTCTGCGACAACTTGGTTGGCATCTGCTGAACATACAGGAAGACCAAAGATGGTGTTAATGCTCGTCGCGACATGGCCTACATGGGAATCAGCCCCAGACTTGCAGTGATAGAGGAGGATGGAAAAGGTCCATACATCCTTGTTGCATGCTACACCCTGTCCAAGAAGGAGAAAGAAGATCTCTGCAAATGTCTCCAAAGTATTAAAGTTCCATCTGGCTACTCCGCGAACATTAACAAGCTTGTGTCTATGGATGATTTGAAGTTGTTGGGCATGAAGTCCCATGACTGCCATGTCTTGATGACCCAAATGCTCCCAGTTGCAATCTGAAATATTCTCCCAGAGGATGTTAGGTTGGCAATCACAAAGTTGTGTTATTTCTTCAATGCGATCTCTGCAAAGTTATTGACCCGATGTACTAGACAACTTCTGAGTGAGGTGGTGCGCACTCTGTGTCACCTTGAGATGCATTTCCATCGTCGTTCTTTGGCGTAATGGTCCACCTTGTTGTTCACCTTGTCAAAGAGATTAAGATATGTGGACCCGCTTTCCTCGTTACATGTATCCGTTCGAGAGGTACATGGGTATATTAAAGTCGTGCGTGAGGAATCGGTTGGCTTTGAGGGTAGTATTGTTGAAGGTTATGGGATGAAGAGGTTATTGAGTTTTACGTGGACTACGGGTAAAGACAAGCAATCGGTGTTCTGTATCTCGTCATGAGGCGCAGACTTCTTTGTAAAGGAACCGCGGGTCCAAACTAATGAGTCGAGGTTTGATATGTATTGCAAGGCGCATTTCACGATCTTGCGAGATAAGCGCAGGTTCGATCCATACATCGAAAGACATAAGTTGATATTATGGGAAGAGAATCCACAAATGGATGAGCTTTCCATCGCACAAGAACACAATGATCGATTCCTCACATGGTTCAAAGAAAAGCGGAGGTCTCCTTTAGTGAGAATGTAAAATGGTTGGTCGACGGACCAAGATTTAATGTCTGAGACATGGCGAGTGCGATATTAATGGTTACACCTTTTACACTGAGAGTCAAGATGCCAAGAGTACTGTCCAAAATAGTGGTGTGAGTATAAATGCTTTCTCTGATGATCATCACTCGAAAACAGTCTCCCCAACCGCAATGAACTCCTACTATGGGATGATCGAAGAAATTTGGGAGCTCGATTACGGAATATACCAAGTTCCATTGTTCGATGTAAGTGGTACGACTTCCACATGGAGTGAAGGTCGACAAGAGAGGCTTTACTATTGTGGATCTCGAGAGACTCGCCTACAAAGATGATCCGTTTGTCCTGCGAAGCAAGCAACTCAAGTCTTTTACGTCGCGATCCGGCCAATCCGAGGTTGCACGTCATTCTTCATGGCAAGAGACGGATCGTAGGAGTTGAAGATGTTGTAGATGAAGAAGAGTATAACCAATTCGATGAGATACCTTCATTTGCGAGATGGGCTTGTCTTAGGGGATGACGACACACATGGAGCCAATTACATGCGAGTAGATCATCATGAAGGGCGATTGTAAATAAATGGACTATTCTAATATATGTAAAATAGTTTGCAACGCTTTCAAAGTAAAAATCCAAGGTGATTAATTGCTTGTTTGGAGGCTTCGATGGAAATGCATGCAATTTCTCTTTATGCTCGCACTTTGTGCTATAATTTGTGAAAGAAAATTCCATTTGATGAAATTATTGTTGGGAAAGCTTGTAAATAGTCAAAAGTTCATTTCGGAAATTTTCAAATGCAATTCAGATTAATTTGAAAAAGTTTTGACTTTTCTATGCTTTTACGACAAATCATGTCTCTGAAATGAATTTTGGCATATTTCTTGAATGAGGTCGCTTTTTCCAAAAATTATTTTATGAAAAGTTTTGCAATATCTGAAATATGTTTCTGCAAAATTTCTAATAATTTCAACAATGTATGACAAAGTTATGGCATTTTCTCTCTTTGATGAAATGCTGAAAATTCAGAACTTGCGATGTGCGAAAAGGAATAGTGCAATAAACTACATCGATTAGTCGGTTTTCTTAAAAAAAGTGATACTGATGACTAACATCAGTGTTCTATTAGAATAGTGATGATCAAGCATCAGTATCGGTTTTATTAAACAAGTGATACTGATGACTAACATCAGTGTTCTATTAGAAAAGTGATGATAAAGCATCGATGTCGGTTTTATTAAAAAGTGATACTAATGATAAAGCATCGATTTGGTTTTATTAAAAAAGTGATACTAATGATAAAGCATCAGTATCGGTTTTCTTAAACAAGTGATACTGATGACTAACATCAGTGTTCTATTAGAAAATTTATTATAAAGCATCAGTATCGGTTTTTATTAAAAAAGTGATACTAATGATAAAGCATCAGTATCGGTTTTCTTAAACAAGTGATACTGATGACTAACATCAGTGTTCTATTAGAAAAGTGATTATAAAGCATCAGTATCGGTTTTTATTAAAAAGTGATACTAATGATAAAGCATCAGTATCGGTTTTCTTAAACAAGTGATACTAATGATAAAGCATCAGTATCGGTTTTCTTAAAAGAGTGATACTAATGGTTTTTTTTTCTTAAAACCCCGGCCCATTCTAGCTCGCGACCATAGCCATTCGCCACGCCACGCTTAACCCTAGCCATCGAGTGCCCTTCGACGCCTCCGCCCGTCGCCGCCATGCGCTCGCCTCCACTCCCGGTGCCTTTCGACGCCTTACGCCACGCCACCCTCGCACCTCCCCGACGCCCGACGCCGCTTTACTCCCGGTGCCCTTCGACGCCGACGCCGCTTTCGCCGCCCCACCGCTTCGACGCCGACGCTTGACGCACGCATCCTCCGCCCGTGACACCGCAACGCCGCCGCCGACGCCGCCACCGCCCGCCCCTTACACAGCTTCGAGACGCCGAGGCGACGCATCCTCACGCCCGACACCGCCCGCAGCCACGCAAGACGCTGCCCGCACCCTCCGATTCGATAATGCAAAATCTCGTCACTTGTGTGTACGAATATGATTTTAGTACATGTTCACAGATGAAAATCTTTTATGCCTTGGGGTTGAGATTACTCTCTTCTTGTTCTGCTTTGCTGTGGGGTTGAGATTGGTATTGCCTCTGTGATGATTATAGGGTAGAATTAATATTGGCAATTTATTTTGAGAATAAGGCCTTGGTAGTAGACTTAGATGCATTAGAAGTTTTGATTATTTCACTTGCTTGATACTCGATTGTTAATCGATTCTAGTTTTGGCTTATATGTGACTATTGCTTATGATTCATCAATTCGGTTAGCTTGTTGATCGATTTCAGTATATGCTCCATTGCTTTTCTTGTTCAATTAGCCTCTCGATCTGGATCTTGTTGATAAAAGTAATAAACTACGATACTACATTACATCTATTGGGTTAGTTACTTCTTATGTTGGCGAGTTACAATAAGCTATATTGACATGATTAGTATATCTCACTTATATATTAATCTGGATACATCTTGCTCTGAATTTAATTGAGGACTTTACATAACAAAGGAATCTTGATATCAATTCCATTTGTGCATGTTAAGGTGGTAAGGGTTTGAGGCCTTATTCACTCAATTTATTGTCTTGCCCATTCATGAGTAAGGTTGAAGATTTATAATCTTCAAACCAAACCCTAAAATCTGAGAGCAATCACATATTATTTCCTCCATACTACCATAGTACCATATGTTAGTATGGTCATTCTTGAATCATGTATATGTTCTCATATTGTTGTATGGAATAATATATAAAAACTTGGAAATTGGCTCTGTACAAACATGGAAATTGGTCATGAGTCCATCTCGATTAGTAAATAACAACATATTAAGTCTTGGTGGATGCAATAGTTAAATTCTAGCCGTCATTACATTTGAAACACAAACCAAATAATGAGATAGTACTATGGGGTTATTTGCAAAGTTGATTCTGAAGTTCAATTTTTGAAAACTACTTGAGCGCCACGCTGCCGAGTATAGTGCTTTTTTTTGTACTTGTATTTTTTACATATGTTATTATTGTTCTTGTAATATGATCTCGTTAGAGTTCAAAATCGTAACATCGTCTCCGTTCGAAGTACTTGATTATGAATATGCCATTTGGCATATTCATAAGCAAGCGATCTCAATTGTCCACGTTTTTTAGACGGTTCGAGGATATGTGGTTGGGCAAGTTCTGAGCTATGTTGTACAACTTCAGAGTTGATTTGGTAGCGTTTCCTGGTGTTCTCCTGATACACACCCTCTTGACTGTTGTCGAGGCGTGTATCCGGAGAACAATGAAGATCTTCCGAAATTTTCTCTGGTTGTACAACAAGGAACTTGCTCGAACCACATATCCTCGAATGGGATTAGGACCAAACCTATTTAGAGATTAGGGGTTATTGTTGATGCGTATTTACTTGGTCAACAGATATTGCATGTTATGTAAACTACTAACTTGACCTTCTTGTGTTGCTATTCTTGCAAGTATCGAAAACCAGCCTATTGTTCTCATTGTCTTGCAAGTATTATTGCCATTGCATTAGTACATTAATGCTCAAATTCTCTGTTGATGTTGTGAAATCCGAAACTTATTTAGTTGGTCAATAGATAGACTTTTGTTCGGAACAATTGCATACTATGAATTATCTGTTGATCCTTTACAAGATTTATTGTCAAGTGCATATAGTAGCTTCAAATTGCTTTCTCTCATGTCACACATATGACCTTATCAGATAAGAAAACTCAAAATGTCGCAACTAGAGAGCATCGGCTCGTGGCAGACAGTAGAAGGTCTTTTGAGGGGCCGAGCATGGTTCCAATTACTCAAGGGCCGAGTAAGGTGAGGAAGACCCGAGGACCAAACAAAGGGGCTCTGAGGAGAAGCATACAGGTTCTCGCTTCAATGCCACAGGGTCCTGCACGGCCCTCCTAAGTACATGGGGCGATCTGGGTCATTTCTTGGCCAATTGGTGAGGAGAGAGTGCCCATAACAATTAAGGATTGGAGAAAGGAAGTCGGCGAGCGAAGAATCGGTTGTGGGGCGAGGTTAAGAGTAAATGGATTATAGAGGAGGAAGATGAACCCAAAGCGAGATGGTGCGCCTTGAAGAGGATGGGTGTGGCCTTGAGACACTTCAAGACCCTTATGCACTGAATGCGTCTTTGAAAGGCAGTACACCATTCGAGAGGTATCCATTTGTGACCCACGATGTTTGGGCGGAGTTCACGAGGATGAAGATGCGCCCGAGCGAGAAGCGGTGAGAGGAACACCGCTGTCGTGAGGCATAACACGCACCCGCACCACCTCGTGACAGCGGCTATGAGGGGAAGAAGGCAGATTAGGCGCGACTAGCCGAGGAGTGCGCTCACTCCGGACCGTGATGCCTTACTCCCATATCTCGAGGAGCGGCACGCATGGCGGGTATTAGCGAGGACAAAAAAACCTGACGGGCAGCTTGTAGTTGCAAACCACCGCTACGCTCAAGTCGTCTCTACCATCGTAAGACATCTAACTTAGTACAATCCAATTGACCCAACTTGTTGTATTTCAAATCTAATTTGTACTCGCTATTACGGAAGAGGTAAGCCAAATGAAAAGAACAGGGACCTTCTGAGCCAAGGGTCGAGGACATCCTGTCGTCTCGCGATCGGAAAGTCCGACCATAAGGGCGGTGCTTGCCGAGGGGCGGGACACACGAAGAAGTCCTACTTTCAAGATGACGCTGAGTGCCGTATCAAGGTCATGGCGAGCACGTGAGGAGCGCCTCAAGGACACACTAAGGGAGCGGTGAGGGAGGAGATTAAGGAGGAGATGAGGGGGAGATGATGGCACATGAGGAGGAGATAAGAGGAGATGATGAAGCGTGAGGATCGCCTGAGGGCGAGATGATGGCGATGATTTCCCAGTCGAGCAGGATGCCCTCGACTCTCATAGAGAAGTCTGTGCCCGACCTAGTAGTCATGCGGTTCCAAAATGATAAGACCGGTCCCGGTGAAGGTAATAATTAATTTTTCCTGAGTTAAAGCTACGAGTGTAACTCCCGCAATGTTTTGCCTCAAGTTGTACACTTCTTGCAGGTGCTGCGGTGCCGCTCACCATCATGACGGAGGATGGATTTCCGTCGAGGTCAGACGCTGGGTTGCATTTCCATGCAACGAGACCGACACTGTGCATGGCAGCCTGTGGGGAAGGGCTACATGAGGGTGCAGGTGGACTATACGTCCACGAAGACTTCTTCTCACATGTGCTCGATTTCCCTCCCAACGAAGATATCACCACTCTCGGGCAAGCACGCATGTCGTTCATCAAGTGGCCCACGACGGGTGTCGTACTGGTCAAGGTAAAAAGTCCCTCCACGTCTTCTCTACCATTCGATACTCTGCGATAAAGTTAAATATATCGCGCCGTAGGTTAAATCCCGCCGCTTCCCGCCTCCTGCTTTGATCTGCTCCTCACTTTGCTCCCTCCTCTGCGCTTTGATCCCCGCTTCGCTCCTCCTTTGCTCCTGCCCGCCTCCCGCCTCGCTGCTCCCACTGCTCCAACCGCAGTGATGACACAGCGTCTGACCGACGTGTAAAAGGACAAACACGACACCCGTAGAACCACAGGAGGCCTCCGAGACTCCTTCCGCCAAGAGGGCAAAGCTGACAGAGGCCACAGCGCCCCTTAAGGTACCTGAAAAGCCCACTGCCCCGACCTCGGAGACTCCTTCGGCCCAGAAAGAAAAGTCAGCACAGGCCACAGGCGAGGCCTCCGAGACTCCTTCCGCCAAGAGGGCAAAGCTGACAGAGGCCACAGCGCCCCTTAAGGTACCTGAAAAGCCCACTGCCCCGACCTCGGAGACTCCTTCGGCCCAGAAAGAAAAGTCAGCACAGGCCACAGGCACCCTGTATGATTATAAGGCCTACGAGCATGGAAAGCCCCTGATTGCATCGCATTTAACTGAATCATCTAGGCGGTGGACTCGCATACTCCATGGATGGTACCTTGATAAGGTGAAGGCGAAGAAGCGTCGAGTCGACTTCAGCGTGAAGTATAAAATGGTACATTTTCACCATGACGAGGATGGAACATTCCCGTCGGTTTGAGGATCTATTCGTGTGTACCAAATGAAAGCCGTCGATATTTCTACTTTACGATCATGGACGCCGTGAGTATCACACCATATAGCTTGCGCTCATGACTTTTATAGGATTTTGCATTATGTTTTCTCATTCAACACGAGTTGCGGGATAATGAGACAACGAGCCGTGATGCATCTACGAAGTTGGGTTTGTCGACCCGAGCTTGTGTCTGCGACCTTAGCTAGGCTTCAACCGGTGTTCGTTGCTAGCTACATCAAGGGGGTATTGCATGCTGAGTCGAAAAAGGACTTCATTGTATTGCCGTACCACGAGGAGTAAGTAGTACTTTTCGATTCAATTACTTATGCGCACTTAAAACCGTATGTGAACTTATTTCCTTGCACTACATTTTATTTAATAAGCAACCATTGGGTTCTACTAGTCCTCGTTCGACCGAAAACACAGTCTACACATTTAACTCTCGATCGAGAAGAGACCGATGGCATCTGCGATCAAGCCTCCTTTGCGTATAAGCACATTATTGTAACCTAACACATCGAGGAATTTAACTTCGTTTATTTTTTGACTCAATGGTGCTCTCCAATGTATGCAGGGTTTCTCGGACTATGTCGATGAAGGAGGGCATACGATGACAAAAAGGGCAAGACAACTGCAAATATAAGCGATTTAAGGTACAAGTGCCTAGCATATATATGATTAATTTTTTGACATCTAATCTTCGTGGGCTGAATTTCTTTTTCTCTTCACAAAGCCATCAACGAGGCAGCGGTGACCATTATGCTTCTATGTCATGCGACATGCTCATCGTGGTCGGCAACTCACAACTTTTCCTAAGGTATATGTACGTGCATAATAATATACTTAGCCTTTTACATAGAAATTTTGAAACTGAAATTAATACTGATCATTTACGTTTTCCGAAGATCAATATCTCCGTAAGATTTTAGACAACAAAAGCACTCAACAATTTACTGAGACCACTTATGCGATTAGTCTTGGTTAGAAGTTATATCGAGAGGATGGCGAGGTTTAGAGATCTGAAGCATCCTACTAGTCCATATGTAAACAATATTAATAATATATGTCAATTTGATATGTATCGAGGAAGTCCATGTCTTGATTGTCAAGCATGTTAATTTGAGTTGTATATTGTGAACGACTATGATATATATGTGTTGTAATTAAAGCGTTTACGTTACGTGAATGTGATATATGCATCCTATATTACGTATTGAGAATGTGATGATATATATTGTGCATCTTGCTTTAATCAGTGCTTTTTTGGAGAATTTGCAAAATGGCACACCCCAATGGGTCATCGAATCGGTTCTTTAAGGAAGTGATTCGATGACTTCATCGAATCGGTTCTTTAAGGAAGTGATTCGATGACCCCTCATCGTAATCACTTTTCTTAAAGAACCGATTACGATGAGGGGTCATCGTAATCACTTCCTTAAAGAACCGATTCGATGACATTTTATCACGATCGGGTCAAAACCGATTCGATAGCTCCACCTCATCACTATCCAAGGACATTGTATACGCCACTAGAACTGATTCTAATGCTAAAAAAGAACCGATTCTGATGTGCCGTTCTGTAGTAGTGTGTGCATATATGTTTATATATGCATGTTACGAACTAAAGCTTGGTTTTAAATAACTAAAAGCTCAAATGTATATTGCTTTGCATCTAAATCCTTATTAAAGAATATGTTGTTTT
This sequence comes from Guadua angustifolia, assembly GCA_036346375.1. Lineage (NCBI taxonomy): Eukaryota > Viridiplantae > Streptophyta > Magnoliopsida > Poales > Poaceae > Guadua > Guadua angustifolia. The sequence goes on from CM070507.1 coordinate 58,393,167, forward strand.
GTGCTAAGAGCAATGTTCACAATGATAATAATAATGCAAATTTAAATAACGTTTGCCTCTTGAATTCATAAAATAAAATAAATAATCTACAAAATAAACCTCTTCTTCTATGTAGTGAGTTTCACATTTTTACACCACTACAGATCGTTTCATCCGCTGACCCCCATCATCACTTTGGCAGCGCGAAGCTAGCAATGATAATCTTATCACCGCTTGTTCCAAATTCAACCGCGTTGATAAGAATAAAGATATTTTTCTGCGTAAATGGCAGCAATATCATTGTCGGCTTTAAAGATAGAACCGGCAGTGATGTATTATTGCCGGTTCAACAGCATAACCGCTGGTGATAACTTGATTTCCCGCGCGAACGGCAGCGATATCACTGCCGGATTTAGAGATAGAAGTGGCAGTGATATATTATTGCCGGTTCCAGAGCAAGAGCCGGCAGCGATAATGTCACACTATATATATGTCGAAGTTTTTCCTCAACCTATCCGCAGCGTAAAGGAGCTCTGTTCTTGCTCTGGCTAAGGGTAGAGAGGGCCGAATTTTTTGCTCTCAAATTTGGTGAAATTTGTTTCTAATTCATGATCTAAGGTTTGTATCTTGATGTACATTTCATTGGTAGTTTTTTTAGTTGGATATTACGCTCTATATTGTTGTAGGTTGTGAGAATTATTGATTGCATAGTGAGCACAATTAGAGCTATAATCTAGAGACTAGATTTCAAATTACCAACTTTTATATGTATAATGATTGGTGAGATTATAATGTAGGTTGAATATAAGTATTTAGAGGACTAAATTAGTGACTGCATTTAATACGTAGATTGAATTTAAATGTGGTAGCACTTCATAATTAACTATTGTTTAATCTAATTATTTAAAATTGTTTCTTTGTTTCATGTATGTTAATTTAATCTAATTACTTAAAATTAACTAGGGTTACAAGGAAGAGTCCTGATCGATTACAAGGGGGAGATTCTATCTCTATCCTATCTTGACGAACATGTTAACAACCAGGATTACAATCGCATCATACTTAATCAAGGTTGGTTCCTATTTTCAAGACTTGCTTGTTGCGCATGGCGGTAGCAGTCCGGGTGGCACCTGCCTCCATGCAGCCGACTCGGCCCATTCCTCTTGGGTGGTTCTTGCGGCCCGCCGTGCACATACCCAGGATCCATGTACTCCACACTAGGGACAAAGGAAAAGGAAAGGGCAAAGGTTCAAGTTGAGATTGCGAGTCTCAAATATAAGCTTGAGAAGCTTAAGACTGGCCCTAAACCTGATACCTAGTGCTTCTATTGCAAGAAGTTAGGACATTGGAAATGGAACCGCGAGAAGTATCTGGCAGATAAGAAGAATGGAAGTGTGACTTCCACTTCAGGTATTCATGTTGTAGAAATTAAGCTGGCTACTTCTAATCTTACCTCTTGGGTATATGATACCGGATCGGTTACTCACGTTTCTAATTCGATGCAATGGCTGATAAAGAGTAGAGACTTGGCAAAAGGAGAAGTGGATCTTCATGTGGGAAATAAAACAAGAGTTGCTAGTCTTGCTGTTGGCACCTACCCATTGCGTTTGTCTTCAGGATTAGTTTTAGAACTTTATAATTGTTAGTTTGTTCTAGATTTGAGTAGAAACATTATTTCATCTTCTTGTTTGGAACATGAAGGTTATGATTTTAGAATAAAGGACTTTGTTTGTTTGATATTTTTGAATGATATGTATTATGGCCGATGCCTCATGGTAGATGGGTTGTACATCCTTGAACTTGAAGAAAAACCTATCTATAACATTAATGTGAAAAGACTTCGGCCTAATAATGTGAATCCTACTTTTTTATGGCATTGTCACTTAGGCCACATAAATGAGAAGCGCATGAAGAAGCTTCATGGTGATGGACTTCTAACCTTATTTGATTTTGAATCATTTGAAACATGTGAGTCTTGTTTACTTAGCAAGATGACAAAAGCCCCTTTCAGAGGTCTTGGTGAAAGGGCAAATGGGTTGTTGGCCCTAGTACATACGGATGTATGTGGACCAATGAGCTCGAGTGCCAGAGGTGGGTTTCAATACTTTGTAACTTTTACCGATGACTTTAGTAGATATGGATATATCTACTTAATGAGGCATAAATCTGAAACCTTTGAAAAGTTCAAAGAATTTCAGAATGAAGTACAAAATCAACTTGACAAAACAATAAAACACTTACGATCGGATCGTGGTGGCGAATACTTAAGCCAAGAGTTTGGTGATCATCTAAAGCATTGTGGAATCGTTCCGCAACTTATTCCGCAAGGAACGCCTGAATGGAATGGAGTATCTAAACGACGAAACCGAACTTTGTTAGATATGATTTGGTCTATGATGAGTCAAATTGATCTGCCATTGTCCTTCTAGGGGTATGCTCTAGAAACAGCCGCATTCACTTTAAACAGGGTTCCATCAAAAGCCGTTGAGAAAACATCATATGAGATGTGGACTGGGAAACGTCCCTCATTGTCTTTTCTCAAAATATGGGGATGTGATGCATATGTAAAACGTTTGACGTCTGATAAACTCACATCCAAATCAGATAAATGCTTCTTTGTGGGGTATCCTAAAGAAACAAAAGGATATTAGTTTTATAAAAGGGATGAAAACAATGTGTTTGTTATTCAAAATGGTGTCTTTCTGGAGAAAGAGTTTCTTTCTGGAGAAAGAGTTTCTTTCAAAAGGAGTTAGTGGGAGCATGGTGCGACTTGAAAAAAATTCGAGAACCATTAGAAAATGTTTCAACTCCTATTGAACCTTCACTTGATGTACAAGATATTGTATAACCTGTGGAAGAGGTACCAGCCCCGCGTAGGTCTGAAAGGCCATGTCAATTGCCTGTAAGGCATCGGCATGACGTTTTATTGTTAGACAATGATGAGTCTAAGATTTATGAAGAAGCAATGATGGACCCAAACTCCGAAAAATGGCTTAGAGCCATGAGATCTGAAATTCAGTCCATGCATGACAATCAAGTTTGGAACTTAGTTGATCCTCCTCATGATGTAAAAACCATAGAATGCAAATAGATTTTCAAGAAGAAGATAGACGTGGATGGAAATGTCCAGATCCATAAGGCACTGTTGGTGGCAAAAGATTTCAAACAAATTCAAGGAGTTGATTATGATAAAACTTTCTCATCGGTAGCCATGCTTAAGTCTATCCATATCATTTTAGCTATTGCTGCATATTTGGATTATGAGATATGGCAAATAGACGTCAAAATAGCTTTCCTTATTGGGAATCTATCTAAGAATGTATACATGATACAACCCGAAGGTTTTGTTGATCCTAAATATGCTGAAAGGGTATGCAAGCTTCAGAAATCCATTTATGGGTTGAAGCAAGCATCTCAGAATTGGAACATTTGTTTTGACGAAGTAATCAAAGGGTTTGGTTTCATCAAAAACGAAGAAGAGTCTTGTGTTTACAAAAAGGCTAGTGGGAGTGCACTTGTGTTTCTGATCTTGTATGTGGATGACATATTATTGATCAGGAATGATATTCCTATGCTTGAAGATGTTAAGACTTCGTTGAAAAAGAGTTTCTCAATGAAGGACTTAGGAGAAACATGTTATATCTTGGGCATAAAGATATATAGAGATAGATCAAAAAGGTTGATTGGATTATGCCAAGATACGTACATAGACAAGGTATTAAAGAGGTTCAATATGCATGAATCCAAGAGAGGTTTCATGCCAATGTCACATGGCATCAATCTTAGCAAGAATCAGTATCCTTCGACAAATGATGAGCGAGAAAGGATGAGAAAGATTCCATATGCTTTGGCTATTGGGTCTATTATGTATGTTATGATCTGTATGCACCCAGATGTCTCATATGCTCTAAGTATTACCAGTAGATATCAAGCGAATCCTGGTGATAGTCACTGGAAAGCCATGAAAAATATCCTAAAATACTTAAGAAGAACAAAGGATATGTTCCTAGTTTTTAGAGGTGAGGAAGAACTGGTTGTAAGGGGTTACACCGACGCAAGCTTCCAAATTGATAAAGATGATTTCCAATCGCAGTTCGGATTTGTGTTTACACTAAATGGAGGAGTAATAAGTTGGAAGAGTTCCAAGCAAAATACGGTGGCCGACTCTATGACAGAAGTGGAGTACATTGTGGCTTCAGAGGCTGCAAAAAAAGCTGCGTGGATAAAGAAATTTATTTTGAAGCTCGGTGTGGTCCCTAGTGCCTCTAGTCCAGTGGACCTCTATTGTGATAATAGTGGTGCCATTGCACAAGCAAAAGAACTTAGATCACATCAAAAGTCCAAACACATACTTCGACGCTTTTACCTTATTCGCGAGATTGTGGATAGAATGATGTGAAAATATGCAAAGTACATACAGAAACTAATATAGTTGATCCGCTTATAAAGCCACTGCCACAACCTAAGAATGAGGAGCACACGAGGTCTATTGGTATTAGACGCCTCCTTATTTAAATCTAATGCAAGTGGGAGATTGTTAGTAATATGCCTTAGAGGCAATCATAGAGATGGTTGTATTACTTCTATGTTTATGATTTTTGAATAAAATGTTATTCTTGGTTCCTTGAATTAATATTATTTATATTGATCAACAAGTACGTGACTTGTTCGTGAAACTCTTTATTATTGTTATGATGTTATTCTAAACTATCCCTGATCTTCTATTATAACATGGAACAAATCTGATTTATGGATCAGCACATATATTGATTGATGATCACGATTCACGGATCATAGATATGAAGATATCAAATCAATAATGTGGACACATATAAGAGAACATGGTGTTGGATTGACCAATCATGAGATACTGTGGGAATTGTTATATTCTTAAGTGTCATCAGTTGATCTCATACATAGTGTATGTGGAATCCTTAAACCTGAGGTTGTCATAGTTTCCTACATGTGTAACAGTTTACTTAGGGGTTGCCAAAACATCACTCTATAATTGGGTGGTCATAAAGGTAGCTTTCGAGTTTGCTATGTAACATGTTGAGAAATGTGAGTGACCAAGATAGAATTTGCTCCTCCTATATAACAGGAGCGATATTTCTTGGCTCCTCGATGTGGTTGGATTAAGAAAGTGCATGGCCATGCGAATGTAGTTGAGGAGTCAACTATAGTTGAGTAATCCATTACATGAACGAGTGAAGATTGAGCTATCATAGGGTGACACGTTTCGCCTTTGAGTTCTCGCTTGGGACCGAGGAATCTCGACAGTCAACGCTGATCAATCAGGTCCCCACTCGGGCCAAGCAAATGAGAGGCTTCGACCACGACCAGAGCTGCGCCAATCCCCGCACGACCTCGAGCTTGGGGAGTGGGGATCCAATCCATGCACGACCTCGACCTTGGCTCAGAGGCATGCGCTCACTCGGCGGTTACCAAGACCGAGAACCACGAGTTAAAGCGACGTGGCGCGCAGATCCGTGATTTGGTTGTAGCATCGCCTTCAATGCACGCCATGCACTACCCCGAATCTCTCCTAGACGTTTACGTAACGGCCGAGGGGTATAAAATCCTTGAGGCGTAACGGCGAAAGGGGATCAACAAGACTAGCAATAGGCCAAGAGACACAACCGAACGCCAAGCTCGAAACAGAATCCGCTCTTTGTACTCAAAGATAGTGAAGCCCTCCACCTCATAAGAAGATCGAGAGAGCTTGTTACCCTCACGGCTCAACCAAGATAATTCATCGGTCGGCTTCGTGGACGCTTCACCTCGACTCAACGCCCATACCTCCATTGAGCGTAGCTCGTCTTAGGTCCCCGGTTCACACTAACGCCGTTTCACATTTGCGGTCAGGCGATCCCGATCGTCGACACCTGGCGCCCACCGTGGGGCCAGAAAGCTTCGCTCATCCGGAAGAGAATCAAGATTTTCGAGGTATGGCATCCGACGCCGCACATTTCACTTAACTCGGTTCAATGCGCCCCGAGCATGGAAGCTCCACGCCCTATTCTCTCCTCTCGCCACGCATGATCGGCTTGTTTTCATGGCCGCAAGCCATGGCACTAGTGCGGAAGGGGAGCGCACTCAAGACCCTCAAGACGCCACGGATGGTGCAAGTTGCCATCAACCAAAGCCATAACCGCCTCCGTGGAGGAACGCAAGAAGATCGAACATCGCCATGACGCTCCAAGCTCCCACAATCGAAGCGAAAGCACCTCTCGCGATCGCTCGAGTCATGACCGACCCCACCCGTTCGAGGTCGGGACTTTTTGGCCGAGCTTGATAAGGCCGCCACTGGTTGCTATCATAGCACCAGACCGCCTTACGGGTCCTGGTCCTGAGGAGCGATGGTAGCTCTCACAAGCAGCGCCAGCGCCCCGGCTGACTCTCTACCGGGCAATCCTGAGACTGTCTCAGACACCGCCATTGCCGCTTCCCCGAGTACGACCGGATGGTGTCCGGCGACAACCGCCTATCGCGGCTTTCGCTCAGCAGCGGCACGTCGGGCCTTTTCCCGACGTTTCGAGGCGCCGCCGTCCACGAAGCGCCGCAGATACCTCCCGGTGATGCTCGCCCCGCCGCGGCTATCGAGGTCGAGGGTGGAGCGCCAGGTGATCGAGTCCGACTCAAAGCAAGAATAACACCTCCCCAAGCGCGCCGTCTGTCGACTTACGGCACGGGCGTACTCCGACGACCTTTAACGGGTGCACTGGCCGGCTCGTTTCAAGCCCGCCCTGATTGAGCGGTTCGACGGAACGAAGAACCCCGATGAGTTCCTATCGATCTACACCACCGCCATCTTGGCCGCGGGGGGAGACGAGTATGTGATGGCCAATTACCTCCCTACCGTCCTGGACGGTGTCGCCCGCACCTGGCGCTTCAACCAGAAGCCCGGCACCTTTCGCTCGTGGCACCAAATTCAGAGCCCTCGTTCTAACTTCCGTAGTATTCTGGCGGCCCGGAGAAAGACTCGACCGAGTGATCAGAAAGAACGAACCTCTCTCGCGACTTCGCGGCGGTTCATCCGCACCAGGAACCTGATCCCAAGTGTCTCCGACGAGGCCGTGATCAAGGCCTTCAAGTTCGGCGTCCGCGACCGGCGCCTCACCGAAGACCTAGAGATTACGACAAGGCTCACCATCGGTAAGTTATTTCGCATGGCGGAGCGCTACGCGGACGCGGACGACGCAGTTCGCTAGAAGCGCGACTACGACCAAGGTAAGTTTGGCGTCAACTCGGGTGAGGCTGGCCCCTCCAACGCCAAGAGTGTCAACCAAGGCTCGACCGCCAAGAAACGGAAGAGGGACCGCAAGCGCGGTGATGGCCGACCTCGGGTGACTGTTTCGGCGGACGGTCACCGCGAGGTCATGGAGGAGCGGGAAGCAGCCCAGGAGGGGCCTCGTCCCCAGCGAAATCGGCCACGACCTCAGCAGGTGCCACGCCGACCTCGGCAGGAGGATCGTCGGTCTGGGTCGCGGTAGGCCGACGGCCGCCCACAAGGTCCTGAGGGGCGACCTCAGTTTGACGAAGATAAGTTTTGCTTGTTCCACAGGGCTCCAGGCCACGACTTGCGAAGTTGCACGCACTACTACAGAAAACTTCATCACGCACGGTTCATAACGTTATCGAGAGCGGTTTTGTGAACCGTCGAATAATAAGTCTGTGATGAAGGAGATCATCGAGACGGTTCTATACCCGCTCGAGAAAATATATATCACGACGGTTGTATTAATAAACCGCTCGTGAAATTTAGTTATCACGAGCGGTTCTCATTTGAAACCGCTCGTGATAACTAAATATCACTGCACGGTTTCAAATGAGAACCGCTCAGTGATATGAACTTATCACGCACGCTTTCAAATAAGAACCGCTCAGTGATATGAATTATCACGCACGGTTCCAAATTATAACCGCTCGGATATGAATTATCACGCTGAGCGGTTTCAAATAAGAACCGCTCATGATGACCTTTTTTTCATTAACCTTCATTAATACAGCTTCAAATTTCCATCAATATTTTAACATTATAAGCAATTTTCTTCAACGATACACACCGCCCATCGGTCTTCTTCCGTACCACCGCCCATCGGCTCTCGCCTTCTTTCCATTCAAGCCTGGTGTTCCAAAGTCCTTCCGCATGGAAGACCCGACTTGCAATCACATTTGTTCAATCTTTAATTACCCTACCTAAAGTAATCTATCAAGTACATCTACAATTTTTACCAAAGTACCATGTTCGATCTCCCACCGTGGCACAACGGTGACGCCAAGATAAGAGCATGCCGTCCGGCCATTTCAAGACCGTGGCACTACGGTGACTTCAAGCAAAGCCACTTCAGATGGCATGAAGCAAATCACACATCGTAGTGTGTCCGGCTCGATGGAGAAGACCGTGGTTGCCGCCGCCGCCATGCCGCATGCTCTTGGTTGATTTATTAGTCGAGTTCCATCAACATTATCGTAAGAACGGAGAAAAATCGCTACAAATGTTTATATTTTAAGTCTATCCCGATCGACAAACCGCTGCCTCAATGCATATAGGAAGTGCAGATATTCAATTATAACATCTATAATCGATCGTGTCTCGTAAATATTGATGCAGAATACCTAAGTAGATGGAAATTTCAACAACAAACCATAAATAATGGAGGTTCTCACGAGGGTGTAGGAAAACATCTAGTTCCAACAAGCAAGACATTGTTAAGTTGTTGCATTCAAGATGAGCAAATATGTATTAAGGATAATATCATGTGACAATACAATGCATCGCATAAACAAGAATAACCGCAAGTTTTTGACATATTTTCCAATTAATGAATACCATTTGACAATTGTACAACTCAGATCTTATAAGGTCATGTGGAACGCGCCATTTTTATTTATTACTTCGTGAGCAGAAGAAACAAACTCTCCTCTAATGTTGCTCAAATCGCTTGACTCAACGCAGCTTTTAATCAGATTGCTACTTTCTTTAGCTTATTTATGGTTTGCATGTTGTAGCAAACATAAAATCCACATAGGTTATTTCCTGACCTTGCCGGTGGCATCGCAAATAAAACCTACTGTTAGTTCTAGAGTCACTATTACGAGGTTTGATATAGAATTGTTGTGTATAGCTGATACCGGAAAGTTCAAATCATGTCAGTAGTTTAGTCCAATCTTTCACGTGTTTGAACGCTTCTACAAGATTGCAAAAGGTTAGCCTAAGCCATTCCAATAGCAATATAAACTCGAACAACTTACACGCACTATATACGAGGGAAACGTGATTACCGGTGAGTAATTTTGCGATAGGTACTAAGTCGTGGTTTCCGCCACGTCCGAATCAAGATACTTAACCCGCTTTGTGTCTGGTTCAATTATAATGAGAACCCAAAGGATACCTACACAGTATATCACAATGGACAATGAACAAAACAGAGTTGTGTGCACAAGATGCACTAAAGTATAGCATGTGGTAGCACTTACCCCGGTTATGGGGTATAAGTATGAATTTTTATCTTTTGTGCTAGCAATGCCTCTATCACGATTTCTAACCATGTTTATATCATCATCCATTGTTTGCTTTGAGACTATATGTGGGTCGAGGAAACCGATCGATAGTTTCTTCGTGGTCGCTTCAAGTTGCATGTATCTATATATACAAAGGCGGATTATATATATATTGGAGGACATTTATCACTATTAGACTAATGTAGACCGTGATAGCACACACTTACAAGGTCCAAAGATCTTATGAGTGCGGCGCCGATGGCGCCGAGGTTGTAGAGATGGAACAAGTCCGTAAAATCGACCGTGAAGAAGCCCCCGCCGAAGTCGTTGAATAGATGTTCATACTTGAACTTAACGCCGATACTTGTTGTACGCTCACGCCTCGCTTTCCAATTTCTTGGGTGTACCACTTATGCAATTGTTGGCAAGATATACTAAGTGAAGTTACACCGTTAGTAACGGCTCTCCTAGCTTGTATTGTTTAGCCAACTCAGCAGATGGATAGTCAACTTGTTCTTGCCGCTTTTTCTTTCTTTTTTGCCCTTGCCTTTTTTTTGTTTTGTATGAACCCTTCACGGAGAGGAATGGGCAGGAAAGAGGTCAACATTATGTACATCAAGTGGAGTCTGCTTACGATCGCCGATTTGGTAGCCAACCGATCGACGGCGATACAATAGGCGAATCGATCGTCATGTTGTTGCATGACGTATACGACTCAGGAGATGTCGCCGCTAGGCCATTGGATGAATGTGCCAATGGCATCCCCAAGTTTCACGATCTCGCTGTCTTACGGCTTCAGAGATCGACAATTTTGAAACTATCAAACACCCCGCCCACATTGACCTTGGTGAAACCCGCGCTATGATGGTACTGCACCATGGTCCCTTTGGGGATGGATACGCCATGCCCCAAGCAGCCGCCGAGGAATGGTGCCATTGCTAATTTCACTTGAGATTGCAATCGCTGGCCACCTTAATGTCACATACAAGATAAGTCCCGCTTATGTTCATCTATGTCACTTGGAGGAACGGATGCACACCTGCTTCTTACTAGCAAGGGGCTGACTTATGACATACTGGGCTTGTGCAAGATTTCTTTCTTGATTGGTGAGCCTTTCCTCGAGGATTCTTATCCTTTCATGAAATTCTTCTCTCGCCTCTCCTCAACTCTTCTCTCAACTCTCCTCTCAACTTGTCCTCCAAATTTTTATAAGATTTGACTCAAGGCCGCTTTAGTTCTCTTCTTATTTCAGATATGTGGAAGTCTTCTGAATCCAGCTTTTCCATGGAACAAAAACCCTTTGCCTCTTGTACGACTGTGGTGTTCTTGTTTCCCAAGGCTATGGACAAGCGCATCTTTCTCTCTGTTCGGGAAAAAGAGCCATCGCACGATTGTGTACTCAACGCCACCGCAAGATCCCGGACAAGTTATTTCACTTATGAAGTCATGGACTAATTACGAAAATTGGTAATTCGACGATATATTACTGTGCGTAAGCGTGATTTCCTCGTCGCGGGTTTACGGGAGACGGCTATGAGGACGTGGCATCCGACCGCTCGCTTCTTAGCCGCCTCGCACGCTCATCTCGTGATCGGCGGAAATGGCGCGATACCCTCCTCGCCCTCCCCGCCCCATTGCTCTCTTCCCCGCCAGAGCGCAGCGCCGAGTCTGTGGGGTGAGTGTTCTTGCTTGCAAGGCCTTGTTTGTTTAATCGGACGCATTTAATTCGCTCGTGGTCTTCATCCCAACAAAACGCCCACGTGTCCTCATCAATGAACCCATACTTCGAGTATGGAACCAGATCCTTCTTGACGAAGTCTACGAAAGCGATGCTTAAAGGTCTTCCATGCCTTTCCGCCGCTAGCAAAGGCATACCGTCGCACTAGGGGAGCGGATTCTTCCGAATGTTGAATGATGAAAATATTTCCGCTAGCAAGGCATTGCGAGCCTCAATAGTCACCAACCTCCAGAAGATAGCGTGATCGAACCCGCTCTCTACCTACTATCCCACACATATTCAAATGCATTCGCCGCTTTTTTGGCTTTCTAGGGCCCCATCATTTGGATCGATCCGTAATGGTATATCGGTCTCTGGCCTTTTGTTTGGTCCTCTTGCAATGCTGGTCCATCCTTCTTTTGAGGGCACATCATGTCCTTCGCATTTATGGATTAGAGGACTACATCTTCTTTACAAGTTAAAATAGTTTCAAAGTAACTAAAAGTGAAGAACAAATAAAATCACATTAGAGTGAATGAGTTTGTTATACTTGCATCTAAAAGAACTAGCCTAAATGGCTTGTTATTAGCCTTTTCAAAGAACTAGCCTAGATGGCTTGTTATTAGCCTTTTAAAAGAACTAGCCTAGATGGCTTGTTATTAGCCTTCTAGCAAAAGAAGCGAACTAGGAGGTTGCCAACTTAATAAAAATTTCGCAAAGACTCTCCCTAAAACTAGGACATCCACACAATGCATGCGTAAGAATACATATGGATTCAACCATTTGACAGCTAATGTAATAATTGAATGTAAGCTCAGATCTCACATATGAACATGTACAAGATACGAATAAAGCAATTAGCATAAAGCTCATATTGATTGTTTGAATGTTCTCGATGCTCAAGTTGCCTTAAAGGCCCTCCTCGCCACAATGGACAAGTAATAGACTAGATTGTGACAACTTTATCTCAATAATGATTTAATACTTGACAAAGTTAAGTATAAATCTACTAATTGGTTATCTTATATGCATATTCACTAACTAAGCATATAAAGACAGTTTGTAATAGAGCTAATCAAATATATATATATATATATTTTAGATCAAAAGGTTTCTGCTTTTATTCCAGACCATGTACAACCACAAAGATGTACAACCACAAAGACCATCTCACATATGAACATGTACAACCACAAAGACCATCGCTTCCTAGCCAACCGTAACAAAGACATTTTAACTAGTTATCGCCATCGGTTCTAAACAACCGTAAAACAAACATCATTTAACTCACACTAATCAAATATATATATATATGAAAGTGAAATTGATCGCTAAGATTTGTTGTCACAATTAGTCTATTCCATCCCCTAAATCATCATCAACATTAAGCCCACACGCAAGGTCCCTGCCGCAGACGACCGCCCTTTGCAAGTCCGAGAATAATCACGTAAAGTGTCCCGTAACTCACTAACTAGCAGAGCAACACCGAAAAATAGAGCAAATGGCCAGCAAAGGCTCTCCAGACGAGAAACGGCTCTAGCTCGATGGCTAGTCCCCGTAAATACTCACGGCTGAAGCCCGGGGAGGACGCCGAGGGGAGGAGGCCGAGGCCGGGAGGACGCCGAGGGGAGGACGCCGAGGCCGGGAGGACGCCGAGGGGAGGACGCCGAGGCCGGGAGGCCGGGAGGACGCCGAGGCGGGGAGGACGCCGAGGGGAGGACGCCGAGGCCGGGAGGACGCCGAGGGGATCGAGGACGCCGAGGCCGGGAGGCCGGGAGGACGCCGAGGCGGGAGGACGCCGGGAGGGGAGGACGCCGAGGCCGGGACGCCGGGAGGGGAGGACGCCGAGGGGAGGCCGCCATGAGGCAAACGCCTCAAAGGTTTAGGGTTTGGCGCACTGAATGAGATCTGCATGGAGATATATAGAAGAATAACATCACAGCGGTTCTATAATATAACGGTTCAGGATGATATATCACGCATTTCTATAATAGAACAGCTGTGATGTTTAGATATTACGCATTTGCTCTATAATAGAACCGCTCGTGATGTTGGTGATATCACGACGTTATATAATAGAACCGCTCGTGATGTTGGTGACATCACGACGGTTATATAATAGAACCGCTTCGATAAGTTGATATATCACGACGGTTAGGTAACATAACCGCTCAGGATAAATAACATCACTGCATCGTTATGTTAAAGAACCGCTCAGGATATATACTGCTCATCGACATTCACTTGTCGGTTCGGGCCAATGACTCTTGTCTGTGCTACTTTGTTGTATCTTCCGGAAAGTTGTCTTTAACAGTAATATAGATCGATCTGTGGTTGAAGTGGAGATTCTAATCCTCAATTCAAACCCTAAAATCTGAGAGCAATCACATACAACTATTTCCATATTGCCAAAGTAGACATGATTCTGTTCTTGTCATCAATTATGTCCGAATGGCCATCTTTGAATCGTATTTGGAATCATATTGATATTAACGAATAAATACGCGTTTTATACTTGCATCTTTTCCATCAATCCAGATGCTTCACAAGCTACTTACAAAGATCATCACAATCATATATACATAATTCAGATGTTTCACAAGCTACTTACAAAGATCATCACAATCATATGTACAAAGCATGATGGGTCGATCATCTTTACAATAGCATTAATGTAATATTATTACACATGAAAATTAGTAAGCATGATGACAATGCACCCTTCTCATAACTACGCCACCACATGCTTATTCTTTTGTATGAAAATTAGCCCTTCATGATGATCGACGCGTGTAGCTTGCTTCCTCATGTTGTTCTTCCGGGACCAGGATGTCATTTCCGATAGGTGGCAACTCATCAAATTGATTGTACTCTTCCTCATCTACTACATTCTCAACTCCGACAATTCTCCTTTTCCTCAAGAACTACGTGGCGCTTCTTGTTGGACGGGTCGGTTACATAGAAGACTTGAACAACTTGGTTAGCGAGTACGTAATGGTTCGCCTTGGTATCCGACACGCTCGAGGTCCACAGAGTGATGCCATTCCCGCCGACCTTCACGTGCCGGAGGTGGACCCAACGGCACCAAATAGGGAATCTTGAAAAGCACGTAGTCGAGCTCCCATATCTCCTCTATGAACCCATAGTAGGAGCTCCTCGTCAACCCAGCAGTATTATTGAATGCATCTATGCGACACCACTGCTCGGTTTGTGCTCTTCATATCCCGATCTCTCGTAAAATGTGTACCCATTTAAGTCATATCCTTTCCATGTGACAACCGTAAAAGTTGGTCCTTTTGCCAACCATGTCAACAGAATCATCCGACGAGCTCCCAAAGGATAGGTCGCCCTTCAACCATTTGTTGAATCAAGGTTATGCCGCCTCGTGATCCAAGACTCGCCGGCCGGATTCTTCTTGCCTTAGCCATTGCTTGTGCTCGACGATATAGGCGACACTACACCATGTGTTGCAAAACCGTGAAATGGGCTCGAGCATAATCAACCGAATCAGCGTGATTGCTTTCTTCCGATGGTCCCCATACCTCGAGCCTCCTCATGGCGTAGATCGAGGCACACCTATTGGTTCGACTCGCCATGTAATCGACGCAGAACTCGACGGCCTCTTCACTGTATAACCTTCGATAATGCTACCCTCCGGACGAGATCGATTCCAGACGAAGACTTGAGAATTCTATGTACCTCTTTAACGGGTACATGCTACGAGGAACACCGCCCGCATATCTTTATCTCTCGCACAAGGTGAACAATGAGATGGACCATGATATCGAAAAATGATGGAGGGAAATACATCTCAAGATTACATAGAGTCATCACCACCTCACCAGAGCATCTAGTCCTTCGATCGATGACCTTCTCGAGCGATTGTGTTAAAGAAATAACACACCCTAGTGATTGTCTCACTGACCTTGACCGCAAAATACTTTAATTGCATAGGAGCATCTGTGGTCATCAAGACATGACAATCATGAGACTTCATGCCGATTAATTTCAAATCTTCCAACGAAACAAGTCTCTTCATGTTGAGGAGTAACCGACGAACTTTCACACCATGCAAGCACCGCACGCTTCAGCTTTTTCGCCTTTGACAGAGTATAACAAGGTGTTCCAAGTACGCACGGCCTTTATCGCCTCTTTCGGTGCTAACTCGTGTCTTATGCCCATATCGACTCAAGTCAAGCCGCATGCTGATACCATCCTTTGTTTTACCCTTAATGTTGAGTAAGAGACCAATCACGCCGTCACGCATATTCTTCTCACGCATGACATCGATGCAAAGGGCTTAACTTCTAGGTGCTCCCAAAGAAGGTAGGTCCCGCATATTGATCTCTTCTTCCACATGCTCTTTTCACGGTACTTGATTTACGCCCCTTTCCATACGCAACATCCAAATCCTTAACAATGTCATGAACATCTCTCCCGCCAAACGCCTTTGAGCTGGACCATTTTCGCTCCTTCCGTCAAAAGTTGCTTCATCTTGCGATATGGGTGATTCTCCAAGGAACCTATGGTGACGCATGTACACGGTTTTATGGAGTGATTCACCATAAACTCTCAGATCATCTAAGCAAAGGAGTGCAAGCTTTGGTTCCTTTTGTACTGCCCCGACAGTTAGCAAGGGCGGGGTAATCATTTATGGTGCGTAACAACAAGCAAAGGCAAAGTAAAGTTCTCTCGCTTGTACGCATCCCATACGTGTACCCCAAGAACCCACAAGTTGTTTTTAGATCTTCCACCAATGGAGCTAGGTACACATCAATATCGCTCCTGTGTTGTTTCGTCCTGGATAAGCATGCATAACATAATGTACTTCCGCTTCATACACAACCAAGGAGGAAGGTTGTAGATACAGAGATTTACGGCCAAGTGCTATGCCTACGCTTCATGTTACCGAAAGGATTCATTCCATCTGACTAATCCAAACCTTATATTTCTGATCCGCACCGAATTCTTGAAAGCTCCTGCCGATGTTTCTCCACCGATGGAATCAGCAGGTGCCTTAGCATTCCATCATTCTTACGCCTCAAAGTGCCAACGCAGCAGCTTTTGCCTCCTTTGGGTTCGCAAACAAACGCTTCAAACGGGAATTACAGTGCAGATACTATGCCACCTTAGCAGAGTACCTTTTTTCACCTCAATGCTCTCGCCATCATCATCTCAATAACTTTACGCTTGTACCGGATGCGCTGCACACCGGACATATATGCAAGTTTGTGTACTCTTTGCAGACAGATACAATGCTTGGACATGCATGTATTCTTTCTACTTCCATTCCCAAGGGACAAAGAACCCGCTTGGCTTTGTAGGTGCTTGTCGGCAACTCGCTTCTCCGAAGCATGTCCGCCAATAGACGAATAAATACTGTGAAACTCTTTGTCTGACCAACCGCTGCTTGCCTTCAATTTGAGTAGTTGAAGCACGGATGACAACCTTGTGTATTTCAACTTGCACCGCGAACAAAGGTTTCTCCGAGTCCTCCATTAAGCCCCGAACTGCCCATATTCCCCGCCATCAAGGTTTCTTCGCATCGCGTAGCATCCGATCCAAATTGTCATCGGTAACTCGTCCTCATCTAAGCACAATCGATATGATCATCCGACATATCATTGACATCGCCGATTTATATTAACACTACTTGTCTTCCTCAGATATTATGCTCTTCGCCATGACCGGTCCAACATGTATAGCCCTTTTGAAACCCCTTCAATCAAGTGTGCTTCGACCACCGAAGTTTCAAACATCTTCAGATTTTCGCAATCAATGCACTGACATGACATGAATTGCACCCCTTATTAAACATATCCTCCTCTCATGCTCTTTTGAAAGTGGAGACGCCATTAAGGTACTCAAGACTCAGACGGTTCTCAACAGACATCCAAATTTCGATCCATCTACGCTACACATGTAACACTTAGTGTTAAATATTATGCACTGTGTAGTGCGATGCACACATTCTTAAACTAATTATGCAATTACATACCTTAATTACATCACAAAGAAATAATTAACAAAATTCAAATTAATCTTCAATATAATAATGAAATTAGAACCCATTACTAATCTTAGATCACCAAAGACTTGAATTGATCTATAAGCTAGATCTAAACAATCATTAAATTCTATCCTTAACAAGCTAGCTAGCTACATCATGATCGAATATTATATTATGCAAATAGAACCATTACTAGCTAACCTTATTCATCAAAAACCAACACATGGTTCTACAAGCGAGATCTAAAAAATCATCAAATTCCTTCCTTATCAAGCTAGATGTTGAATATAATGCAATTAAAACACATTACTAACCAAATATCACAAACAACATATGGATCCAAATACAATTAAGCTAGATCTAACCAAACAATCTTTAAATTAATTTCTCCTAACCAACCTAGATATATATTGAATTGATGCATGCAATTAGAGAACTCATTACTAACCTTAGATCACCAAAATCAAATGAATCTAATATCACCCTTCAAATCAATGGCTTTTTTTAAAAATCGCCTCACTTCCGCAACGCCACTTAGATAGAAACCAAACCCTACCAACAAAGTGGATGGAACGAGGCTCGCTTTTACGGCTCGGATTGTTTTATCACAGACGGTTTTATATTACGTACCGCCTGTGATGCAAGAATATCACGACGGTTTCTAAATATAACCGCTCGTAATGACTATCGAGATATTACGCACGGTTGTGTTATATAACCGTCAGGAAATCACTGCACGGTTTTACTTTGAAACCGCTCGTAATGAGTATCAGAGCCATCACGCATTTGTTATATTTTGAAACCGCTCGTGATAGTTATTACATCGCGTTTACCGTAATATAAAACCGTCAGGATATTAGCACCGACGTTTGAGTACATAACCGCTCGTGATATTCTGATATTACGCACGGTTTTTCAAAACCGCTCGTGATCGTAAGGCTCGATATAAGCCTCACCGTAGTAGTGACGGCCTCGCGCAGCAAGCCGGAGGTTATTCACGGCGGGCGCGAGAGATGCCCACGCCCCGAAAGAAGGAGATCACCGATAGGTTAACATCGAGAGGACCAGCCGACTCGACTCGATTTCAGCAAAGTAGGCATCGCCGGATCGATGTCATCTTCGGGCGTTTTTCTGGCAGATCGCCCCAAGCCGAGATCAAGGATGCCGCTGCTGGGTCTATCAGGCCACCATTGGGAAGCCCGCGGACCAGCCCTGTAAGTGGGCCGAGGCAACGATCATCTTCACACCGGAGGATGCCCCCAAGGTATGTCCAAGGATCTCAAGACCGCCTTGGTTGTGACCCTGACCATTAGTAACACCTTGGTCGGGCGGGTCATGGTTGATGCGGGTAGCTCCCTCAACCTGCTGCTCGCTAGCGTGCTAGACCGGATGTAGATTCCCCGGTAGAAGGTCAAGAACATCGTGATTCCGTTTTTTGGGATCGTCCCCGGAAGCTCGACCACACCCCTGGGGCAGGTGGTTTTGCCCGTCACCTTCGGCGCCTCGGACAACTTCTGCACCGAGCTGATCACCTTCGAGGTGGTTGAGGGCGATCTCCCCTACAACGCCATCCCTGCATCCGGCTCTGGTGAAGTTCATGGCGGCCAACCACTACGCCACCGCCGCATGAAGCTCCTGTGGCCTAGCGGCATCATCATCGCAGGGGCGACCTCAAGGCGGCACACGGCCATGAGACCTGTGCCTTGGCCTCGCCGCAGATGTCGCCTCAAAGAAGGTCCCGACGCGATCATGGCTAAGGTTGCCCGCCGAAGGCCATCATCCAAATTTCATGGGCAACAAAGGTCAGGCTGCCAGGAGGGGGACTCATCCAAGTGCGTCCATGTCTCGGCCGAGCTGAGTTCCAAATAGGAACTTGAGCTCATCACCTTCCTCCGCGCCAACAAAGACATATTCGCTTGGGAGCCGGCAGACATGCCGTGTCCCGAGGAGGTGGTCGAGCACAAGTCAGAGGGACGCTCTACCGCCGCCTATGCGCCTGGTTGCGACGCTTTCTCCCAAGAAGTTCGCCATAATCAAGGAGAATTCGACAAGCCATCAAGGCCGGCTTCATCTATGAGATCGACATTCGTGGTCAGCTAATCCCGGCCATCGTAGAAGAAAGGTGGAAGTGGAGGATGTGCGGATCACACGAGTTTGAACTCTGCGATGCCCGGCGACAACTTCCTCTCCGCCAAGACGACCAGATCATCGACTCCACCACTTAATGCTGTCGTTAAGCTTCGACGCCACTGGGTACCACCAGATCAGCCGGCGCTTGATGACGAAGCAAGACGCCATTTATCACGCTGCTCGAACCCATCACAGACGACCATGTCGCTTGGTCTCCGCAATGCCGGGCGCGACCTTCCAAATACTTAATGACCAAGACATTCGAGCCCTAGATCGCAAGAACCTCGAGGTCTACGTGGGACTACATCATCGCCAAGAGCTCCGTCAAGGCGCACCACGCTCAAGACCTTGGGGAGACCTTCACCAATCAACAAGCACAAAAGCAAGCTCAACTGAGAATGCGATTTGGCGCCGCCTAGGAAGGTGCTCTTGCTACATGATCGGGCTTGGGGTTGGCCCAACCCAAAAAGATCAAGGCGAGAAAAGATGGCCCCCGAAGTTCGGTGAAGGCAGTGCACACCACCGCCGCATGGTCGCCTCACCAGCCTCATCTCGAGGCTCGACAAGCGCGGATTGCCATTCTTCAAAGCCTTGCGCAAGCAAGGAGGATTCGAATGGACGCTCGAGGCTCAGCGGTCCTTCGACGAGTTAAAGGTATACTTATCAAGCCCACCCTTGCTCACGACCTCAGAGCGTGTGAAAATTGTCGCTCTATCTCGCGGGCGACCACCCAGCCGCCGCCGCTATCCTAGTGGCCGAGCGGATGCACGGCAAGATCCGATCTACTACGTCAGCGAGGTTCTCCATGGGCCAAAAGAGCTCTACCCTCATGTCCGTGGTTATCAGACGCCCTCCTCATGGCTTCGCGCAAGTTTCGGCATTATTTCTAGGCTCACTCCGCGGGTCGCCCCGAGCAACTTCCGCCGGGAGATCTTGAGGAATCCAGAGGTCGAGATCGTGATCGCCAAATGGGCCATGGAGCCGGCCGTCTTTGACCTCCAGCTCATGGCGCTACAGCAATCAAGTCGCAGTTGCTTGCCGACTTCGTGGTCGAGCAGACCTCACAGTCGGCTCCCGAACTCGAGGTCAAGGAGGAGAGGCCCTGGGTCATATTCTTTGACGGTTCAAGGTCCTTCAAACGCCGGGTGGGATCCTCATTCTCAGCCAGCAGTATATACAGTCGAGGTATGTGATTCATTTTGATTCCCAAATGACAATAATGCAAGAGAGTACGGCTCTTTCAAGGGGCTCGAGCCCGCAAGGCGCTGGGTGTTCGCGGTTGGTCGTCAAGGGCGATTCACACTGCCGCCAACCGGGCCTCAACAAGGGCTATCTGTTCGGAGGATTTCATGGACAACTACCTCACCGAGGCACGCAAGATGGAGAAATGGTTTTAGAACCTGGAAATCACGCATGTGGCGCAGAAGGACAACTCCGACGCAGACTTCCTCTCCAAGCTCGGGTCGTCCGACGACGCAGTCCCTCCATATGTGATCCTAGAGACTCAAGGCCACCCTCAATCTCCAACCAAGGCCCCTGCCGCCTTCATCGGCTGTATTCTCATGGGCCGAGCCAATCCATAATTTCTAGCGAGAGGAGAGCTCCCATCGATCCCGCGAGAGGAGCAGGTCAGCACCCAAGCAGCTCGCATAAGCTCGTGGACGGCAAGCTCTATCGCTCGAATGCTTCCCAGATCCTCGATGAAGTGTGTTACCACGGAGGAGGGTAAGTACCTGTTAAATGACATTCATTTAGGTCTCTGTGGGGCACATTCTTCTTTCAGGACCATGGTTGGGAAAGCTTTCCGCATGGGGTTCTATTGGCCAACAGCGCTCCAGGACGCTCGCGACATCGTTCGCACCTGTCGAGCCTACTAGTTCCATGCCCGAAAATTGCATCAGCCTGCCTACACACTCTAGACCATCCCACTAGCTTGGCCTTTCTTGACTTGGGGGCTGGACGTCCTCGGCCCCTTCCCGTAGGCGACCGGGGGGAAGAAGTTTTTGTTCGTTGCCATCGATACCTTCACCAAATGGATCGAAGCCGATCCCGTCTCGACCATCATAGCTCGCGCAGCGGTCAAGTTCTTCCGCTTGTTCGTGGTCACTAGGTATGGGGTTCTATGCAGAATTATCACTGACAATGGAACACAATTCACCAGTGAGCTGTTCTAGGAGTATTATGAAGACATCGGCACCAAAGTATGCTATGCTTCGGCGGCCCATCCGTAGAGCAATGGAGCAGTGGAGCGCGCCAATGGACAAATCGCTCAGTATGCCAAAAGCGTAGCATCGATGAGCTCGAACGACACGGCCCGACCGGTGGATGAACTTTCACCATTTTATGGTCTATTCATACCACACCACCGAAAGCAACAGGTTCACACCCTTCCGGCCAGGTTCGCAATCCGGCCGCCCCGCCTCCAGAGGTCACGTTGGGCTCTGCCAAAGTCAGCTTGGTCGACCAGATCGACTTCGAGCAAGAACGGTCCCTTAACCTTACCCTGGCGGTAGAAGTAAGATGCCGTGCACTGCTACGATCGGTGCACTACCTGCAAGCTCTTTGTAGCCATGCATCTCTTGCCGGTGACGACCTAGGAGTTCCTTGTTGGGGACTTAGCCCCGAGACGGATTCAGCAGTCGGCCCAACACCAACAAGTTATCTCGCCGGGAGGGCCCTATAGAGTTGTTTCAACAGATTGCACGGGCTTATGGCTAAGGCCGCCTAATGGCAGAGAGCTCTCTAGCTCGTGGAACATTGACCAGCTTTGAAAATTCTATGTGTAACCCTTTTACCTCAGATTTCAATAATGCTGTTGTTGTTCGCTTGTCATGTTTGGTCTTCACGCCATTTTTCTACGTTCTATATTTTAGCCGCTCGAATTGGGCTTTTTGAGTCCGCTCATGGCGAAGCAAGACTTGCTCTTGGCCCAGTGCCGGCTTAAACATTCACCCCAAAGGGTCGAGCTGCTTGTGTTTAATCTCTTCAGATCAACGCCCCCTCGCCAGATTCGAACTAAGCTCGTGTCTGTCCAACGAGCAAGGCGCAAATCGTTGCCAGGACTCGAGAGGCTTGGCCTAGAAACGATCCTAACACTCTAGAGCCTAAGTCTTTCCTCGTGCGCCTATGTTATGCTCCCTGTGGGTTTTCTTGATCTTGCAGGTCTTGGTCTCTACAGGTTTTCTAACTTGTGCCCAAGGCCGGCGTTGCTCGACCTTGAGCCCAACGGGGGCTAGACGGGATATACTACGAGCAGAAAGGCTAGGTGCACGATTAGGAAAAAAATCTCTTGATCGAGAAATGCTAAGCAGGCCAAGACATTAACTATTTTTGCCAAAACGATGTCATTTCATTGAACCCTTTTTATCTTACAAAAGGTCTTGCTTGCAGGAAATCTAAACCTATTTACAAATCGGCCATCTCACGTGTGAGCTTCTCCTGCTCGAGCTCGGCGACCTTGGCCCTCAAGGTCGAAAGCTCGCCTGAGCTCTGAGGGCTTCTGGCGGAGGCTTCTGCTGGCACGTGCCGCTTCTTCTTGAAGTTGGGACAAGGCGCTTTGCCATCTTGCTCGCCTGACCCAGCCTCCTCGAGCTTTAAACCTTGGCTTCGAGCTCAGGAGGCCTCGACGTGGTGGTCTGCTTGGTTCGCAATGCCTTCCTTAGCTCCTCGGCCTTGGCTCACTCGGCCTCGAGCGCTTTGGCCGACCTCGCATGCTCCTCCTCGACGGCCTTGTACGCGGATCCCGCCTGAGCCAATGGCCCGCCAAGCTCTGACTCAGGGAAGCCTTGAGCATCTTCACTTCCTGCAGAGGCCGGCAATCTGCTGGAGTCGACACGCTTTTGCGTGGCCTCCTCCCCGCCGGCTTGCAAGGTTTCCACGAGTCTGAGCGCCTCCTGCCTCCACCACATCGAGGAAGACCCTCAGTGCGTCAGCGTACATCTGGAGGCCTTGCAGCCCTTGGGCGACTGAATCGACGGCCTGCGGAGCTTGAAGGGTCAACGCGGTGCTCGCCAGAAGAGAGAAAAAGAAGAAGGAAAAGGGGGCAATCCGAGCTAAGGTTCAGCAATGGGGCGAAGAAACTCAAGTACCTGGGTAAGTCGGCCCTTGAAACTTGCGCTGGTACTCAAGGGTTTGTCGTCCGATGTCCCTCGACTCAGATACTCCCATTGTCGCTGGTCGTTGGGGAGAGACCTTTGGGAACTCTGTCGGGGGCGATTGCACCTCGAGCTTCCTCTTCAAGGGGGCTCGACCTGCCCCCGGGCTCGATCCCAGCAGCGACTTCGGTCTTGTCTCCCGCGGTTGGAGGGTCTTCAGCCCCCTCCCCTGTGGCGGTCTTGGACGGATCTACAGCCCGGTCTTCCGTGCTCGCCCCGGCCAGAGCGTTTTCAAATTTCACTTGGGTCCCGACCGCTGGCCGGGCGGCCTCTGGCGGTCGTGGTCAGCATCCTCAATGTCGTTTCCTTCGGTGGCTCAGATGGGTCGGCGCCGGCCTCAAGATCCCTCGAGCCGGCGGCGTCATCTTCACGGTCGCGGGCTCTTGCCACATTTCACTGTGTCGCCGAGTCCTCGGTCGAACTCCCCAACCGCGCCCACTGGGGCTCGGGGTGCGCCGGCCGAGGGCCGACGAGGCGCCAAAGATGTAGGAGGATTCCTCCTCCTCATCGGACTCAGACTACCTCGACAACACCATCGTCAGACGGGCAAAGGAGCTCGAGTGCTCATGGTCTGCGATAAAGGAAGGCTACTAAGCTAAAAAGATGGAAAAGAAACTAAGCAAAGAGGGGGCCGATGATGCACTGAAGTTCGCAATTCGCCACATGGGGCCGACAAGGCCCTTGGTGCTCGCAGCGAGGGGGAGTCCTTCTCGGGGACCTCTGCCTTGACCTGGGGTCATGCAGGGTCCAGTCCCTGCCGAGGTCCCGTCTGCGTCCAGTAGTGCTCGTTGTCGCGAGGAAAAATCTAAGTCAAAGGGCGAAGGAGCACGAGCGAAGTGCTTGGGGGCTCGACCAAGGATACTCACCATCGTAAGGCCGCCCCACTCGACGTGTTGCTTCTTCGCCTTTGCCGCCACTCCGTCCCGGCTGGCCTCTTGCCCGCCTTTCTGCTCTTGCTTGCCCGGGCAACAGCAGATCTTCCTTGCCGCTTTCAAGCGCTTCGAGCTTGTCTCGCGGTGCATCAAAGAGTCGGGAGACTCTAGGCGACGCAGACTAAGAAGCTCGGCCTGGGGCGGCTTATCTCGGCTTTCGGCTGCAATACGCTCCTTGAACGGATCGCCGAGGGTGTAGTCGACGCTGCCTTCCCAACATCTGCTCATCCGGGCGCGATCCAAGACTCTTCGGCCGCTGAACAATCAACTCATCAAAGGAACCCAAGGATCAAAACCGAACAAGCCGGACAGATGGTTTACTGATGTCCTCACGAGTGAGGTCGTCATGACCTTTGATCTCGAAGAACGGGTGCAACCTCTTCCACAGAGGGAACACCCGGTTCCTCAGAAAGTCATTGGCGATGGCCTGCCCAGTGAGGCCCCGCAAGGCACAGATATGAATGGCGGCGATGGCCTCTTGGTTGTCCTCCAGGTCACCCGCCTCCGGGGTTTGCTTCTTCCCTTTGATGGGGGTTCCATCGAACGCCAGCGCGCCATCTTTGCCCCGCTTCAAGTAGAACCACCGCTCGGTCCATGGGCCGAGGGAGTCGCGAGGACGCATTTGGGGGGAATGACCAAGGGATCCCCACCCGTAGCTAGAAGTAAAGGCATCCGACCACGGGGTTCTTCCCGGTGCGGAAGAGGGAGAAAAAGCCGAAGAAAAGCGAGGGGGTGGGAAGGATTCCAAGGAACCCCTCGCACAGGTGAGAGAAGATGGAAAGCAGAAGAATGGAGTTGGGTACCAGATTGATAAGCTCGATCTCGCATTGTGCAAGAACGGCTGCAAGAAAGTCACTCTCCGGTGTCCGCAGGCCGAAGAGCATGTAGTGCTCCGTGCCGACGAGTTCGTTGTCCCGTGGCTGCGGCTCGATCTCTCCATCTGGCAGCCGCCACGTCGCCGGGTCCAACAGTCCCAAGCCCTCAAGCTCTCTCATCCTCGCCGCCATCATGGAACTCTTCCCGAGCTTGGCCATCGCGGTTGAGGGGAAGTTTGGTCCGAGGAAGAAGGGCTCGGGCGAAGAGTTAGGAGGAGAAGACTATGAAGAGGTCGAGAGTTCTTCGAAGTTGCGATAATCTCGAGTTTTATAAACCCAGTGCACTGTAGGCCGGAGGTTAGGGCATCTCAAAAAGCGCGTCGGTCAGGTGATCGGTAGGTGCGTGTAAGGGTCACAGGCGGCATCGAGGCGCTATAACAGCTCACGCCGATCATGTTCGCACTCAGCACTCAAGATCAAGGGGTGCCAGGTGTAACGTCGCCAAAGCCTGGCGGTAGGTCTCCGCCCGACCTCGACTTCGGGCTCGAAATTTCCAGAAAACAGTCCCCACTGTCTGTATGGAGAGGCTCGAGGTCGACCCAAGTTCTTGCCACGACCTTGAGCCTCGGGGGCTAGCTGTCGAGGACTGAGGAAACCCTGACAAGTCAACGCGCGGTCAACAGGGTCCCCCAGCTCGGGGCCGAGCAGCGTGATACTTCGACCACGACCAGAGTTGCGCCAATCCCCGCACGACCTCGAGCTTGGGAGGGGTCCAATCCCGCATGACCTCGACCTTGGCTCGAGGCGTGCGCCACCGGCTGTTACCAAGACCGAGAACCCCGAGTTAAGGTGGACGGGCGCCAGATCCCGGACGGTTGCAAAGACGCCTTCAATGCACGCCATGCACTACCCGTAAATCTCTTCCGACGCTTACAATAAATGGAGGGGTATAAAATCCTTGAGGCGTAATGGCGAAGGGGATCAACAGACTAGCAATAGGCCAAGAGACACAACCGTAACGCCAAGCACGAACAGAATTCACTCTCAGTACTCAAAGATAGTGAAGCCTCCACCTCGTGAGAAGACCGAGTTGAGCCGCATTCTCACGGGCTCGAATTCAAGATAATTCGCCGTGGTCAGCTCGTTGGACGCCACCTCGACCAACGCCCATACCTCCGCTGAGCGAGCTTGTCTTGGGCCCCTGCTCATACTAACCCTGCTTTCACATTTGTGGTCGAGCGATCCCGATCGTCGACAAGAAAACCCGACAATGCCCTTGTTGGCAAAGAAGCGAGGGGCGGCGGGCAAAGCCGAAAGGGCGGTTAATGGGCGACGAAATTTATGCGAGAGAAAAGGAAAAAGGCCGGCCAAAGGAGATGTGGGCCGGAGGGAAAAGAAATGGGAGCGGGCCAAGGAGTTGGGCCAAAAGGCAATGGTCAGGCCGAAAAAGGCTATGGCTGAAACGGGAAAGAGGCCAAAAACGAAAATTTTTCCCGAAACGGAAGGGAGACGAAAACAGCTCAAAATAAATTCAAATAGAACCGGGAAAATTCAAATAAATCCAAATAAAATTAAATAAATAAAGGAAACAAAAATTTTGAAATTTTGGGGTGTTTCAACAAACATGGTGTAGTCCGTGTGGAATCACGCCATGCACTTGTTCTCGCTTTCACTACAGTGGCACCTAGGGATGGCAACGGGTCCGGGTACCTCCGGGTCTAACCTCCGTAAACCCGGACCCGAGACCCGAAGTTTGGACCTGGACCGGGACCCGAAGTCATTCACGGATTCAAACTCGGACCCAGACTCGGACCCGATGGGTACCCGAACCCGAACGGGTACGCGGACCCGATACCAGATGGAGCGGGCGCGACCAACAGCTCCGTCACAGCTCTGTCACCGTGGCGCGTTACACGTTGCGGGAGAGGGTTGTGTGGGGCCCGCCTAGGAGAGGGTGCCCCAGAAAACCGGGACTCCGGGAGAAATGAAGCGGGGCCCACTGCTCGGTCCAATGGGATGAGTGGGCAGACTGAAGCATTGAGCCAGCACGTGTCAAATCAATGCTTGTGCTAGAAGAAGCACGGTCATGTCCAGCAGCACATTGTTTTGTGGCTTGAGATCACGTATCCTTCGCTTTTGACACGACATTTTCCCTTGGTCAATCCTCTGCTACGCCTTTTTGGCGGTCTTAATGATTACCTTTTTGGTTATAGGCATATTTCTGGAAACCAACAACGTTTTCCCACCCGGTGCTCCTTCTGTCCTTCAATTGAGTGTATTATTTCGGATCCGGGTCTGGGTATCTATGGATCTAAAATGAGATCCGGATCTGAACCCGAAATAATATATCCGTGGGTCCAAATTTGGATCCGGACCCGGACCCATCGGGTCGGATACCAACGGGTACCCGGACCCACGGGTATTTTTGCCATCCCTAGTGGCACCAAAAGCGTTCATGCCAGCGTAGTCGCGTGCATCTTTCAGATCAACTCATCATTAGGTTTACAGTCAGCATTAAATTTAAAATCAGATGATTCGGTAGATAAACACAGTTTCAAACATGTGCTTACTTGCCAGTTTCGTTGTGGAATTTTTTTGCAGTGCCTTCTACTTCAGTAGCGAGTGGGAGTGGAGACTAAATCTGATCTTTAATTTCAGAGGGAACAATAGATATTTCATTGTAATTATTTATGTTGTTTAAAATTTTTATAGGGGTATTGTGGTAATTTTGCTCAACTACAACCCTTAGGGCCTGTTTGGAACTGTAGTTTTCTAAAACCATGGTTTTAAAATACCATGGTATGCAATTGCTTTAACATAAATACCATGGTTTTACCTAACTCCATTAAAACCATGGTATTTCTTGAACTACCAACTGTTTGGATGCAACATCACAAACCATGGTATTTGAGTGGAAATAGACAAGAAGCTAGCTAAAACCATGAAAACTTTGGGTTGGAGTGGAGTTTTAAATATCTAAAAAATACCATGGTATCTACCAAACCATGGTTTTTAAAACAGAGTTTTTTGCATGGTAACCAAACACCCTATGGTTTAAAATACCATGGTATTCTTAGAAACCATGATATTACCTAGAAACTATGAAAATACATTGCTTCCAAACAGGGCCTTAGTCACATATGAGCAGGATCTTGATGACCGCCACTACCCCAATTGATTGCTTGTGGCAGATCCACTAGGTCCTACTATTTCTGTTTTGTCTTCTGCAGCTATATTTTCAATAGTCCGTGAGTCGTATATTGCAAACTATGATAGTTAAATAAATAAATTTCGTATGATATGACATGATATCATCTTTATTATACTGTGTGTACTAACTAGTTTTTTCTGAACCATTATGGCATACATACAAAAGTAGGGAGTTGCTACTCCCGGGTCGACATCAGACAAGCTACTATTCAACTACCTCTAGTTAACCCCAATAAATAAATTAAAGAAACAGAAAATTAATTGGTACAAAAAATGGTGTGAATCACATGTACGGCAGCTGGCAGGTTGCCACTAGATTAATTCCTTATAGCGAGCCTTCTCTGTGTTTCAAATAAATCTTTATAGATCTTAATTAGTAATTAATTTACTATTGATTATTTATTTTTAAGGCAAGTAGCAACAAGCTGCCTTAATTGTGAATGTGAATACACTATCCAACATTGGAGGAACCCATCCACTTGTATAATCTCATGCAGATACACCTTATCCAGCCTAACACTACATATAAACTATCTAGTTAGAACTGGTTGTCCACTCTACTCTACTATGCCTGTGTTTGGAGCTGTGAGTACATTAAGAGTGTTTAGATAGATCATTTTGTTTATATTTTAGACTAAAAATATAAACTTAATTTACTTTATTTTAGTCTACAAGTTTTAAATCTCAGATAAAACTAGAATCTAAAGTTCTACCAAATAGACCCTGTGTCAACGTCGGAGAAGCTAACAAAGTGACAAGGAGTAAACGGGAATCACGGGACCATCAAGTTTAGTATAAATATGGTATGGAATCACGCCATGTTCTAGCTAGTTTTTTTTGGCTTGGCTGCACCTGCACGCATGCGCAATGTGCTCACTTCGCTAGCGTCACTACCTTGAAAAAGGTAATCAGTGGCGGTTCGAAACTACCAGCAGTGACGGTTTTCGAACCGCCACAGATTTAGTGCCACTGACGATTCTAAAACCGCCACAGATAACATTATTTGTGACGATTTTTGGATAGAATCGCATCGATATCGTGGATCAAGAACGGTTCTATTCAAAATCGCCATCGGTATCGATGGCGCTTTTGATAGAACCGTCATCGATATCAAAACCGTCATCGATAGTACTAGTATCGATGGCGGTTTTGATAGAACGTCATCGATATCTCGATATCGGTGGCGGTTCTATCCAAAACCGCCATCGATACTAGTACTATCTGTGACGGTTTTGGATAGAACCGCCACCGATAGTCCGACACGAGAAAATAAAAATTGGCATTTGTGGCTAGCCTCAGCGAGGCTAGCCATGCCCTCTGCATGAATAAGTCGACAATACAATATGAACAAATGAAGGATTGAATGATATACAAGGATTTATGGAAGCTTATATTGCAAGCGAATTTAACAAGGTAGAATCTAACAATGTTGGCAACCAGCAATTCTAGGAGCATGACAAAGTAACTTAGTAACTAACATTCGAAATTTTAGGACTAACCATCTCATCTTGTCATTGTAACCACCTCATCGAGACCTTTAAACATATACAATTAAGTGTTTGAGTTTCAATTCAAAATCGGCGAATACCAAAGAATTTCATAATGCATGAAATTACAATAGACAAGATGAATATTTTACAATGAGTGAGCAATGAAAGCGGTTTAGTCATCTAAACACGATAGGAAACAAAAAGGACCATAGTAATCTGCAGAAAACCTAGAATCCAAAGAGAAGTACGATATATTGAATAGAATAATCCGGCAATGTGAGCATCATAAGCTGCAAAAAGCATAAATAATTTGTCAGTGTATATTTAGACTTAAAGTTGGTGGGAGTAATCCCCAAATGGATTGTTATATTAGGAAAAATATGCAATTATTTGCGAATTAGTGCTGACCATAAGCATTCAAGTAGTCTACTAACAAATCGACGAAGAGACTTGTTGAAACGGCTGCTTCAGGGGTATGTAGGAGCCTTTTGAATCCATTGCTTCCAAGTAGAGCCGTAGAGTTAATCAATTACAATGTGGTATGGAGGATTATGTATATAAATTTGAATAATTAAGTACATTGTTACAGTATGTCATGTGGAATAAGACCAGGAAAATACAATTTAGAAAATGAAATTATTGAAAAGAAAAAAGCAAACTCAGATATAGAAGGAGTGACATTCTCAATGTAATATGATGTATTGTACCAGGGCTCAATAGAATTAGTAGATCCTTCAAAATTTTAGACTCCCAGATTATTCTATAGAGACATAGAGAAGTATTGCATCAAACAAAGAAGAAAGGCATAATATTTAGCTTCATATGCTCATTTATGCAAAGTCTGCAGATCATATGGTGCCATAACTTAACAAAGAAAATAACAAGTCTTAAGATATGAAGGTAAGGCCAACTACCACAAGATTTAAACGGCCAAAAACCCTACATTTCAGGGAAAGATTATTTATGCCCAACGATGATGATTGCCAAAGATCGCTAGCAATTTACTAATGTCGACCATCTGCATACTTTGTACTTCTTTAGAAAAGAACCAATATATGTATGTTAACTTTGACTACTACTTGAGAAAAGAACCAATCTATGTATATTTATGTGTTGAGATATGAAGAGACAATGATAGATATATAGGGCAAACAAAACTGCCATCTGAACCATAAACCATCAAATAATTTTCTCAAAATGTATGTGCAATACAAAAACCTTGTGCCTGACAATTACCTCATTAAAGATCCGCTCATTGATTCCTTCTTCTTTTAATAGGAGAAGGTATTTGAAGACCAATCCGACAATGTCCTCCATGTGTTCTGAAACCATTGCATGTGCACATAAGAGGCTTAAATAACATCAAAATGTGCTTGAAAATGAAATGGTCGTGTCAATTCTAAAAGAACAAAATCAAAATGGAAATCCGACCATGACCAAAGATCATGAGCCTCATGCTTACTTGAGAAAAAGGAGTATTGAGTATTGTCATTTGCCCTCCCACCATCAAGTTCATGGCCACCCCTTGTAAATAAAAGAGAATACATATTAATAAGGTCAATTGAAGGATGATATTAATAAGGTCTAGGAAATATGAGAAGAATCATCATACCATGCCATCGACGTAAAGTATAGTGGTTGTAGAAACAATATGCCTTTTTTCACTTGGTTAGTTTATCAAAGTAACCAAGTAATTTTTTCACTTGGTTAGTTTATCAAACTATTACAAACACATGAAATAACTTCATATGAAAAAATAACCATGTAAGGCAAACACATGAAATATTTAGAAGTGTCACTGCATGTGTGTGCATGTGTTCTCAAGAAAACAAAAGTACATGCTACAAGATGTTGTAATATTGCGAAACCGCTCCCACTTTCGGCTTTCCGCCGTGGGAAATTTGGGCCGTCTGGCGAGCAATCTCGTGGATGGTTGGCCCATTTGGGAGGGTTAGGGTTAAAAGTTTGGGTGTGGGAGGGTTCTTTTTGGAATTTCCCCTCAACACCCACTTTTTTCACCTAATCTCTCTCTCTTTTTGTGTGGCTGCAATTGTTTCACTTGACTGATTTTTTGTTCCCAGCCGATTCCCCATTTTCCTGGCCACATGTTTCCCAAAGGTTGGTTGCTGCTCCTTCCCCATTTTCCTCCAGCGCCATCCTCCCGCCGAGACTCCTCCAGGTGGCGCCTCCTCTGCGCCTCCTCCTCTGGTTCGACGCAAGAAGAATAAGAAGAAGCAAGACTTCAAATTCCTGCCGCCGAGCCTTCCTCTGGTTTATGCGCAGAAGAAATAAGAAGAGAAGCAAGACTCAACCTGCCCTTCCCAGCCAAGCCCCTCCTCAGACTCCTCTCCTGGCTCGGCGCCTTCTTCTTCCCTCCTGCCCAGAAGCCAAAGAAGAATAAGCGGTCAGTATCGCCTGGCCGAGCCCCTGCCCCCTATTGTCAAGGCGCCCAGAGCACACCCCCATGGCTGGCCTCCTTCCTCTCCTCCTTATGTAAGTGGAGGTGAAGTTCTAGTGTGGATGAATGATTGTAGTCAAGGTGTTTGATGAAATGTACGCTCAATGTACAGAGGTTTTTCTGTGCCTGCCATGTGTTTGATGTAATGCCTAAAAGGTTTTTGGTATGGTATCATAGTGATTTAAGTGTGCCAGGTTGAGACATGGGATTGGTAGGCAAGAATCGGGGCATTGCTAAATTGTGTGCATACCTATATATATATATATATCCATGCCTGCTAGTTCTATTTTGCTGTCGTGAGCATGAGAAAAAAAATTGTGAGGTCTGATTAAATGTGGGGTTATATGTGTTTTGTGTTCATTAGTGTACGTATGCATAAATGGATGAGCTTGTGAGAATAAGAATCAACGATCGCGAATTTTGTGTGATGGGGCTGTTGACTTCATCGATGTTTGTGGTTTTCTATTGACTCTAATCTCTTGTGTCAAGATTGAACCTATATGTGTTGATCCAATGTATAGACTTCATGAGGTTGGGATATCTTGTATCTTGGCATTGTAAATTTTATAAAGGCAAATCTTATGCCCTTATAATATGATTAGTTCAACTACCATATGTATTTGTATAAGGGTCTGACTCGTGATTTAGTGAAGCATGTTTTCTAGCAAGAGTTGCATATCGTCTAATATGTATGTATGTGTGTTTAAGTATCCAACAATCTAGCATAAAATGATCATAATGCTTGCTATTGTTTAGTTGATGAATATGCATGATTAAGGGCTAAGGCAGCTGCATGTTGAAAAATAACCATGAATAAGTGCATGTCCAACACCACTTACTGTTGGCTGTTGGCTAGAGGGTGGGATTAGTAGGATCTAATTAGCTCTAGCCTTATTAGCTTTTACCCAGATGGTGCTATAAAATATTCATGGTTTATTTTGATAGGTTTTAGTTTTAATATCTCAATGGAATGCTTGAACTGCCATGTTCTTCCTTATCATAGAGTAAATGGAAATATCAATGTATGCTTAAGTTGGTGTAGTATCCCTAGTCAATGTTGAGTAAAGCTACCCATGTGGATTTAGATACACAAGGGTTCTGTGTTGCAATTGATTGATCGATTGGTCGGTGATTTGTATGTGTGCTTGATGTCTGATTTTCAGGAGGAGTGGCCTCTTCTTCCCACGCCACTCCACTTCCCGTGGTTTAAGGCAAGTACAATGAGTAGTGTGCCTAATTGAGTTGTTCGTTGTTATTTATCTGCTCATGGCTAATTTCTAATGATTTTGGCAAATATGAGTTATATTGGTGATCGCCCTTCGAGGACGTGATTAACTATTGGGTTCGAGTGGTCGCTAGTAAGCCTTAATCCCGTAAGTTTACTGTACCTTTGTTGATATTTGCAGTGAGTAGCGAGTATGGGGAACGTGGATACTCGTGGTTAATTTACAAGAATTGTACTTAATTGTGCCCCGTCTGGGGAATGGAATTGAATATGTGTACGAATCAATGTATTGCTGAATTTGGTGTGTATATATGTATGCTTGTTTGTGTGGGTGGAAATGTGGGTTCAACAAGAGCCTATTTATGTAAGTGCATACATTGGTGAGTCTTGTGTGTCTATGTGAAGTCATACTTATATG
This sequence comes from Guadua angustifolia, assembly GCA_036346375.1. Lineage (NCBI taxonomy): Eukaryota > Viridiplantae > Streptophyta > Magnoliopsida > Poales > Poaceae > Guadua > Guadua angustifolia. Next base: position 58,427,209 of record CM070507.1, read on the forward strand.
TATGCATGAGGTTTCTCTAAGTGAAAGGTACTGCTTAGAGTGTGTGAATGGGTAGAGCTGCCATAGTCCATACAATTATGTGTGATACTTGCTGAAATCTGTGGTCATGTGTGCTTGCATGTATGACTGACCTTGTGTTTATATATATACAAGCATTTGCACACATGTTCATACTTATGTAGTATGGGAAATTTTATGTATATATGTAGATACTTACATATATGCTTGTATATGTATGTGGTTATAGTTATGTTAGTGTTGGCAATGAATGAAAGGTTGCATTTCATTCGTGTTAATGGCATTTGTGCATTCATAATGGAAGAGGCGACCCATTCGACAGGGGCCTCTGTGTTCACACGTAGTGAACACGAAGTCCTATTTCGTAGTCCCATTCATCGAGGTGAATGGGAGCGAGACAAGAAGAGTAGGCACCTTCCACGGGATGGAAGGGACGTGAGGGTGCACACCGACGGGTGAGCACTCGGCAGTACCGGTACGTGCATGGAAATGAGCATTCATGTGCATTGCATCTCTTCTTCCTAAAAGTTGAAAATCTTGAGTTATGTTGAGTTGTTTCCGTCGGGGTTTGGGAGTTCGAGAGTCGAATTCTCTTATGATTGATGGTTAAGTTTTTCTGGAAAAGAAAAAGATGGTCTTTGTTGTTGTTCGTGCTCAAGAATTTTGGTTTTCTTTAAAAGTTGGGTGCGTGACCCACGAGGATGTTCAAGGCGTTAAGTGTATGATGTGTAGTTGAGCTTTCAGATAAGGAGGGTTACCGATTCTGTTAAAAGAAATCTGTTGGTTATTTAAAGACAACCAAATTTATTGTATGGCATAGGATGATTAATTGGAATGGTAGGTGATTCTAATGTGAAAAGTTGATTAAAGTTTTCACCGTGGTTGTGAGACGTGGAATTGAATGGAAGTTCAAGATTTGTGATTCAGTAAGTCTAGTAGTGAGCGGGATTGAGAGGGTCTAGAATCTTCTATGGATGAATTTATTATAGTAAGATGTTGATGTAAAGTACCGGAGTATATTAGCGCCAAGGCATGAGAGTTGTGATTTAGAGGCAAGTGTTGTCCCTTGAGTGTTGAATGGTTTTGTCATCAAGTTGATGACGTGATTGCGGTAATCTTTGTGATATGGTTAAGTTATTACTTTAAATGGGTATAAATGTGTATTGTCTGGATGCTGTTTCATTGTATTACTTGCTCGTATGGTCAAGCATTTGTTTTACTTATGATATTGGAATTGCTATTTCCGTGTACTTTGCTAAGTCATCGACTCACACTTGTTGTTGTGTTGTTGCAGGTACCTTGAAATCGACATGCATGGAAGGGGGTAGTAGCACATTCACGTTGCATCAAACCATTTAATCGATTTGTAAAGCTTGGTTGTATTGATTATGGTTGTAATATGTTGTCCGTCCTGGTGTAGTTAGTAAACTCTGTTGTATGTGTGATTGATTAACTAAGGACCTGCTAGAATGATATTATAACTGCAATTGTTTTCTATCTGCTGAGTGGATGTCCTACTGTCTAGAGAGGTCATGCCGAAATTTTCTAAATTTTGTTGACTTAGTTTTAAGCTAGTGTAGAGAGCTTCAAAGTCAATTTCAACCTTTTATTAGAGGTAAAAGGTTTAGCGACTCGTTCGTTGAGTCCTTAGGTCAATTGATCTTCTTGTCGAGTTTTTTTTATTTCTTGAATCTTGTTGGGGGACACTCTGGACAAGAGTGGTTCCGGAGTATTGTACGCGTCATTTAGAGTCTTTTGGTAGCATTCGCGGTGCGCTTGGCGCCGGGGTGTTACAGTAGCACAACCACTGACAAGAGAAGTGGCATTGACGAAAGAAGGGGTTCCCATTTCAAAGGAACAAAGAGTTATTTACACTTTGTAATGAAAAAATTGAAGTAACAAAAGCCTAAACTAGTTTCCTAAACTAGAAGCCTACGGGTCTTCAGAGGTTGGAGACACGTGATGTGAGATATGAGTATGGAGGAGTGGATCGTTGTTGTCTTTGTCATAAAACTCACCGTTTTTGTTCAGTACTTCCTTCATGATGAAGTAGGCGAGCTGAGCCTGAATGGCTTGGATTTCAGAACGAAGCAGTCCTACCGTAGACAACTTGAGGCGCTGTAAGTATGAAAAATAAAATTAAGAGAGTATATATAAATTGAGTGGCACGAATCGATGTGTCATGTCACATGACTGACCTCCACGTCATTGTCTTTTATTGTGCAACCTAAGATTTCGCGCATGTATCTTGGCACACGAAGTACCCACATAAATTTGTTCCTTGCATCGCTTGACATCGCAAAATCGAACGAACTAAGATGTCGTCGAAGGAGCTATTTACTATGAAATACGATATAAGAATATTCCTTGCGTGCGTACCGGAAAGTTAGTACGGATTGTAAGGGATTTTTTGTATGGGCGGTGTCTCGTGCTCTTCTGACAATATCTTTTGAACGCCTCATTTATTAAACGTGTCATCACTTCATAGTCTGCTTTAGGTTTATCCAGTGGATCCATGATCAGCATCTTGCTCTTCTCTGGATGAATTACTACGAGAATCCAGTGGAAGCTGGATGCCATAGCCATTAGTCCTTGCATCAGAGTAAATAACGAAATCAACGAGTAATTTAACTAGCTAGTGAGGAACTTACTTAAAATTGTATGGTACAAGTATAAACTCCTTGTCTTGTAGTTTAAGCAAAGCTTTATATACGTACTCCTCGACCTCCTTTGGTACTCTCATGATTTCGGTTTGGCAAACCGTTCCCGGGTCGAGGAATCCCACTGGCCCCTTGGTTCTTCGTAGTTCAATCATCTCGTATCTATATAACGAAATAGTTAGACATGACATTTATCGGTATTACGTGAATGTAGACCAAGATTGATATATTAGATACTTACGTTGTCCAAAGATCTAAAAACATATGTCGAGGGCGTCGTGATAGAACAAGTTGTGCAAGTTATCGAATTCTATTAAGAAGTAGCCATCGCCCTCGTGGTGAAAATGTTCCTCACGGAAAATTGCAGTGATCTCCTTCGGGAGTACGTCTTGGTTGGATCGATCCATGTACCATGCATGTAATCGCCGCATCATGGGTGTTAGAGTGTTTAACTTCGAATCGGTGACTAAGGGCTTCCCTACCTCAAATTGTAATCTTGGTTGATTATCTTGGTCATCAGACTTTGCCTTGCCCTTACTTTTTTTCTCGCACGACATCATACTCGGTCCTGGCTTCGCCTGATCTGGCTGATACGGCTTGTCTAATGTGCCATTTTTTGGGATCAAGGGTTGTAGGTTTGTCCTTTGAAGTACCAGGTGTTATAGGTTTCTGCTTTCGAGTACTAACAGTGGCCATCTTTATGGGGTCCTCAATGGATTTCTTTTCTACCTCATCTTGCTTCTTCACCGCTTCACTCTCACGTGCTTTGGTGACGGATGCCGGATTGTACCGCAGAGAGGTCGGCATCGCATGGTCCAAGACGATGTCGAGAGGTCGCAATCGATGGTCCAAGACAATGTCACGCTTGCGCCCATCGACGAATGAGTGGACAACACTTCCTAGAGTTGTTATCTCGTCATTGGCGGGTTTTTCTAGCCTGATATCAGCAAATTGTGCAAGTACCGTGTCCACCTGGACCTTTGCATAACCTGACGCTATCGGGGCATTGTGCAGGACACCCCCTTCTTGGCACGGATAAGCTACCCCTGTAGTAGCCTGTAGAAATATGTTCATCACGGGCACGTTGAGCTGACATGGTGTGGGGTCCTGTATGTCGTTCACAGGATAATGGTTGTTGTCCGCTTCTACTAATGGCGTGGACGCGCAACTGCTGCGATGACCTGTAGGGCTGGAGAGAACGTTTTTCGGCCTGCGTCTGGCTCAAGGCTTCTTGTACTTCTCGTTGAACTTGTTCTTGAATGGTGCCTTGTAATTCTTGCAGAACCCTTTCCTTCATCCTTTCCATTTCCTGCTCAGTCCGCTCTTCTTTAGCTCTCTTCCGACTCCTATAAGAGTCTTCGTGCTCAGGGAATCCCATCTTCCATGGAACCTTGACTCCGACGCCTCGTGTTCGACCGGGGTGCTCTTTGTTTCCTAGGGCCGCTGTTAGCTCGTCTTTCTCCCTGTCTGGGTGGAAAGATCCTTGGGTGGACTGGGCGTAAAACTGATGAACTCTTTGTGTCATTGCTTCGTCTTCGCTGCTCTTGAATGATAAACTCCCAGTAGACAAGATATCTGCCCTCGCTAGCACGTAGTGCTTCACTCGGTCTGGTAGTCCGACCAAGGGACTTGTGCTAGTCAATTGGAGCGCTTCTAATTCCTGCCTCTCCCATTGAGCAATTTTACCCTCGTACCCACTCATGCCAAGTCTGTGGGGGTGAGTATTCCTTCTTGCGATGCTAATGTGGTCCTCACTCGACTTCCTTGCTACTTCAGATTGCTTCATCGCCACAAACTCATCCCAAGATGGTCAGTAATCTTTGGTAGTCTCCGATGGCTGACCGGTTTTGCTTCACATAATTTACGTTCAGCCTCGCCTTGAAGTTTCTCCACGCCGCATCCATGGTCATCAATGCATCGCGACGCACGAGTTCTTCGGCTCCTTCGGGGAATTCGAAGGTTTGTTTGAGCTCATCCACGATCCTCTTTGGTGGCTCGAGGCACTTTATGCCAATCCGAATAGGTGATTGGTACTTTCTCCCTTACGATGTACCGCATGTTGATCTGTATTTTGCTACTGATTTTTCGATGCAACAGGGCCCCAGATGTCCGAGATCTCGAGATGGTGTACCGCCTTCGTTTCTTAGTTTTCCTCGTCCCGGTGTCTTGGAACAGAGCATCATCTGCAACATCGGTGGAGGCCTCGGCTCCTTCAAGGGTTGGTGGAGGGTAAGGTACTGCCGAGCTCTCCTCCATTATAGGATTGGTTTCGGGCTCCATTAGAACTACTCAATAGAAAGGGAGATATTTCAGAGAGGGAAAGAAAATCAATCAATTTTGTCGAAGTCATTAAATCTTAAACATGGTCAAGGTGGAGGTGTGAATGCGTGATGAACCTTGGGAGTAATTCGGATGAATATAGAAATATTGTTCTCAAAAAGAAAGTGAACATCATTGCCACTTTCCTAGTACAAAAGAGAGTGAATAGGAGACTAGGCGTAGTATCTTGCACGATTTACTAGTACAAAAGAAAGTGAACATCATTGCCACTTTCCTAGTTACATTGCAAGGTCGCAGTGCACACACTTCACCCCAACACTTAAATCTGTAGTTACAAAGGGGAGCATTAGTTCCTTATGAATGTTTCATTTTAATATAGTGGTGTTATTAAGAGTGGATGTTCTTTCTCTCCAACTTTTCCAACGAAAAATTTCATGTTCTATGAAGATCAGAACTACTTCAAGAATTTCAGGTTTCACGAGGAGAAAAACTACTTTCAAGATTGCAGGTAAGGAGTACTTTCAAGGTTTCTTGCGTAAAATTATCTACAGGTTTCTTTTCTTCACTACATGGGCTCTTTCACTTACGCAAAGCATTAATTGGTCTAAGGTACAAGCAAAGCATTAACATTTCTAGCAATTGGAAGTTTGGAATGCAAATTACTAAAGAGAGAATGAAATGTATTTAATAACAAGTTATAAGGACATGCATTTTACATCAAAGAGAGAATGATTTATTGTGCTCTCAGACTTAGGGTATGGATGAAGATAAGAATCTTCACCTCAATCACAAATGGGCTAACAATTTATTCAATGGATTAGGCGTTGAATTCTTACCACCTTAAAATGCACAATAAATCTGGAGACCCGCTCGATGAACAGGAACCTCCATGTGATTACTGTGCTATTCCCTGGATCAGTAGCTAGCACTCACATGTTTACAACAATTGGAAATCACAACCATACAATAGATTAATTAAGTGGAAACGATAATACAAATAAATATCACAACTTAGAGAATCTAGCAGTTAAAGAAGCAATATCCTGTAGTTTGCCCAACCGATCCCGCAGGCAACTGACCAGGCATAAACTTCAGATAGAATACGACGAAGAAAAACCCGCAACCTGCGATGGACAACTTCGAAGCTTCGCATTCTAAACCACCTACAATATAATTAGGCAAGGGTGATTACTTTCGTACTCAGCAAGACTTGAGCAAAACCTACAATACATGCAGGCCATTGCAAAGGAAAAGCTTCTACAGTTAATTTGCATAAAGCGAATTTGAATTGTAAAACAAGTTATTTGCAACGGAATTTGTAAGAGCATTTAATTGATAACAAATAAGTAAAGCATAATAACACTCACAGTCCTCCATGACGTGAGCGACGAATCATTCACATCCTGAAATTCCATCAATGTCGGCCCTTAGACATAAATCACAATTTGCAAAACAAATGATACCAACCCATTTGAGAAATAATAAAACATCTAGCATTGGAATGAAATCACCAAGTGCCCATGACCATGGTAGCGCGCTAATTAATTAGATTTAAACTCGCAGAGGTGTACAACTTTACCCACAAGGAATGATCAACCTTTGCCCGACACACTTCCTTAGGTGTGACGTCAAGAAGACCATACATAGTCATTACATTACCTAGACATGACTTCGGTCCAGCCCGGGACGTTAACCCCTGCCAGAGGAACAGAAACACACACACATGACGTGGGCCCTTTCACGTATACCCAACACACACACACCGTTTCTGTTCATGACAAGGCGTACATCGTTTCATTAGCAAGTAGAACCCCGTCAGGTAGACCTGACTGGAATACCTGTGCAAGCTCCCGCCTACCAATGAACAAAGCCATGTCTAAATACATAACAAGCTATGGCTAACCCATCCTCACCCTTGTGGTTGCACGGAAATCTCGGATCAATAGCGTCCCATTGCTCGGTCCTTAATTCGACACGGGTGACACTTCACCCTACACTACGTGCAAATTCCATTCGCACATCCGGCTATCGCCAATAATCACCGCATCCAAGCATAGTTTTATTTTGGGTTTTAATCAAAGTACCAGAACCAACAAAGGACATTTTCAATGTTTTCAGGAAACAAATACTGGTTTGATCATGTACATTGCTGATGCTAAAGCATGGCTAAGCAGGTTAATATGATCGTATATACCCAAGATGACATTAAGTAATGTCTAGTCCTATTCTGTGGTTATCAAGGTTCACACATTCATAATTTCATAATCATCAAAGGAGGATCACGAGACAACAGGTATAACTACCAAATCCACAAAGTAGCAATTTTCATAAAGTAAACGCATGCATAAAACAATTTGATGCACAAAAGGAATATAAAATACTGGGCTCAATATGGTCAAAGGATGCTTGCCTTGCTTAATCACTGATTACGACGAAGACGAGGATTGCGGTGGACGACGACGATGAAGAAGATAGAGACGTCGGGTTCTACACGTCGATCAACGAAAAATAACGCAAATAAAAGACTTCAATAAGAGCGAAAGAAATAGGTAGCAAAACAAATAAACTCTTTACAAGAAACAGGGATTGCTCTTTATGAATTTATTAATCTTATTTTACGAATTCAAGATGCTAAAATTGGTTAAGATTAAATAGAATTAATCATTAGTTGCAAGCTTCATTGATTTACTATTCATAATATTAGTTTCTGCAAATTCTTATTACCTACAGGTTTTGCTCTATTAGGATTCAGAGTCAAAGCAAGATGAAATATGGTTATTTCTTCATGATACTATGATTTATACTTTGTATAACAATCCTAAGCAAATTCCATAAATTTTAGGCTTTAGCTGATACATTATATTCATTGGTTAAAATGCTAATATGGTATTAAGGTTTACCTTACAAGAAATCGAGTTGAAAACGTGCAAAGAACAATTATCACTTAAGGTTATTTAACCTATAGGATTAATATGCAAACCTTAGCAAAATGGGATTATCTTTTCCTAGCAGGATAGTATATACTTTGGAGGGTGCTACAGGGTCAATTTTATATGTTTTAGCATTTAGATGAAACATTGTACTCATTGTTGAAAAAGCTTAAGTGGTATTGTTAAGTTGTCGTTATTCGCAATCGGCCAAAAGTGAATCAAAAGGTTATCGTTTAAGGGTTTTGATCTGATGAGATTAATGTGAAAACCTTAACGGAATAAGATTCTTTTTATAGAATATGATAATATGAACTTTGTACAATGTTACTAAACTGATTTTACTGATTTTAGTATTTGGATGAGTTATTTTATCTATCGTTGAAATAGACTAAATGGCCACATTTGCAAACCTTAAATCGGCCAGGTTTCGTTTTGAGTTCCTAACTACACCATACATGATCTTTGATTCATTTTTCAGGAATTAGTAGACTACCATCGTAGAAATGTTTTAAAGTTGATTTTGCATTATTTTGCTGTTAACTGCAATAGGTTTCCTATTTGATTATTGTCACATTTAACATTCCTTTCTGATAAAGGAATACAAGTTAAACTTTATCCCAAACATTTTTACATATATATGTCCTCACTGTTTTTAGGAACTTGATACAAACTACTTTTCCATTTTTTGAGCTATCAAGCTACTATTTTGCTAATGGCCATAACATGGTTTAATGATGGTTAACGAGCAATTATATTAATCTTGGTTCTAAGATTAAATATTTTTGCATATTTGAATTCATTTGAAGGTCAGATCCACACATGTGAATTTATCTTATCATTTTATAGCTCATGGTGAATAACTTTTATTTAATGTCCATAATAGTGTGTGTTTGTTCCTTCCTTGATTTCAATAATTGTTTCTATAACTCATAAATTGATTATTTTTATATGTTTGAATTCATTCTGGACTTAGAATCACATGAATATTTATTTTGTCATTTTAGTCCTTATTATTCACAAGGTTCCATTATAAACCATATTAACACCATAATCAATGTTTAATTTGAATAATAATCCTGTACTCCAAACATTAAATCTTTTTGTATATTTAGATTCATCCTGATTTTATATAAATATATAAATTTATTTCACTGGTCTCTAACTAAGAATGCACAAGTTGTTAATGATTAAATACATTTCGGCTGGGGTCTGGCATGGAAAAACCAAGAGTGCGCTTTACCCCAGGGAAAACAACTTCCGGCTCTGCCTTCTTCTTCCTCAGCGCCGACTTGTCGGTCCCAAAGTCGTAGAGAGGCGAAACAGAGGATTGTTAGGGCTGGCCGGCGAGGGGTACTCCGGCGAAGGTCCGGCGAATGCGAGGGCATGGAGAGCATCAGCTCGGCGAGGGGAGTCTGGAGGCGGTGTTGATTCGGCCAGAGGAAGTCCCACGCGAGCTGCAGCCGAGGTCCAGCGGCGGCGGAAATGGCGGAAGGTAGGGAGAGAAAACAAGGGTGTGAGAGCTTGAATTGGTGGCACTAATAGCATCAGTGGGACGAGGGGGTTCGGTTTCACCTGGAAACGGCGCCGAAGAAGAAGCGATGAAGCCCGCCCACGGCGCGCCTGAGCCGGAGAAGAAGACCCTCGGTGGCGGCGAGTTTTCGCAAAAGAAGTTCCAGGGATTGTTGAGGGGTTTCACTCAGTGTCTTGCGAAGGTGCTTTGGCTCAGAAGGATTTGGAAATGGGTTGCTCTAGCTCCTGATTTGATTTCGGCTCACAGCTTCGAACGCCCCTGGTAATGGCGGAAACAGAAGGAAGTTCTGGCGCTGGCTTGAGGAAAAGGAAGAAGGAATGGAGAGGGAAGTAGTGCGCTGCCCCTGGAGTGGCTTTGTAGTAGTCTGGGCATGCTGGGACGCGCGGCAATGATCGCTGGAGCTTCGGGAGTAGACGCCAGTGGAGCGAACTGAGTGGGAAGAACGGAGGTTGAAGGAAGGGTCTGGAAGCAGGGTCCTGGGTCCTTTGTCAGTGACTGGAGTTTCTCCAATGTGCCAACGGAACGGAAAAACAACGAGTGGCCCACACGTCGGTGATTGATCTAATTTCTGGTTTCGGATTTTGATTTTCTTTGAGATCAATTGAATTCTATTATTTTTAATATTTTGTTTTTCAATTGGATTTGATCTCAAGATGCTTCTATAAAATTTTCATGTCAAAATATGGTTTCATTATTTTATGTAAATTCTGACATTACAATTTCCCTATTTTCAGAGTTTCTATTTTTGAATTTTTCAAAGTGTTATATCTCATGATTAGTTCCTAGAATTTCTACCAGAGGTAAATATCACTCTGAGGGTATTATGGTAATTTTCTTGGATTCAGATAATGTTTGGATGATCCCCATTCTTTAATTCTATTTGTTAGATTTTCATACAATACAAACTCCAAGGAAATTCAATTAAAACCAATGATGCTAAGAATTCAGAAATAAATATTTTCAAATTTAAAATATTTATTTTTACTTAATTGCATTTTTCGATGTTACAAAATCAACCATGCATCCAAATGTTGTGCAGTGTTACATTTGTAGACGGCAACCATATAAAAGAAGGTGCTTAAAATTATTTTGTCAATTAAAGCAGAAAGATGTTTCTGCCAAACTGTCTTTTTATGCCCAACCACTACAATACGAGGGACTAAGAAATAGCAACATGGTCCTTCGAACACATCAATCATGTGCTGCATGAAAAGTTCAACTCTGGACTGCAATGCTATTGAATGTCATATTACGTGAGCGTAGTAATATATATGAAATTGAAACTCAAAACTTCAATCTGATTTAAATCTAATGTGTTATACTGCTAATGTGTTTCGATATCCTTTTTCCTTTGAAAAAATAAAAATAAAGAAGAGTTCTACTTCGTGCGGCTGCCAGCCTCACTGATTAAAGTGGCCGGCATGGGTGTGGTATAGCTAGGACTGAGAGCTAGCTAGAGATCAGAAGCGAGCATTAGGAGGCATGCAAGCATTAGGAGGCATGCATGCTTTTGACAGCTCGATCCATATGATATGTGTACATGTATGTATGCTGCATGTGCATCTCGAGAAGCTCACACCACCAGTTATTTGGTTGCATACTTTTACATCCGTATATGCATGCAGGTGTTTGTGGGCTAGCTACCTACAACTGCTGCCCTTTAGCAAGCTAGGTTAGTGGTCCATCTATGATGCATTGTAGCCCAATCGATCGATGTTTGTAGACAGAGATCATGTATGACGATTCATGAGTAGCTAGCTAGCTCAGAGAATTAAGTTAGGTTAAAATATGCTTGCATATTAAATGGAAAAAAAATCAAACTGCAAGTTCTATATTACGATATGAAATACAAATATGGTAGTTCATATTTACCTTGAAAGAGTTTAAATAGGCTATGTAGAACTATAGCTGCACATAGAAGGTTAATTATATGAGATCTTTGAATTTAATTTTCTTTAACTGCTTAATCTGAAAATAAATTTGAAGCTAAATAGAATTCCACAAATTAATGAAGCCTATAGTATGGCATACATAAGAATTATTTTCACAAATAGTTTAAATTTTCCCCTAAATTAACTTGATTCGATTTTGAAGATTCAAATGGATAAAATTCAAGTTTGTTTTGGTTTGCAATTATTCGTCAGTTTTAGTTGTCTAGACAGTAATTTGCATCAAATACCCTTTATGAAATGTTTATTTGTAGCCATTTTAACAGTGATAGGTATAAAATTAATAGATGCAAACTATGTAAAAGACTAACCTTTAATTTGTTTAGTGTGCATAAAGCTAAAACAATATTTATTTTGGACTACAGGGCATGCATGCCCAATGTTTTTCCAGACTCGCTGTACATTTGTCTTCGATATATATACTCTGCAAAGCACATAATAATTTTCACCCCCACTAAATCTAACTTTAGCATTCCAGTGTTAACATAACTAGGATTACATCCATACCCTAATCCATTGTGCATCCATACCCTAATCCACTTTAGCATATCTAATACTGCACAAGAATAGACCAAGAATCCATCCACCAAGAAGATGGAGGCACGCAGCAGCAGTGTGAGACCCCGTTCGGATGAACAGGAACCTCCATGTGATTACTGTGCTATTCCCTGGATCAGTAGCTAGCACTCACATGTTTACAACAATTGGAAATCACAACCATACAAAACATTAATAATTAAGCGGAAACAATTATACAAATAAATATTACAACTCGAGAAATATAGCGAAAAGGAAGCAATGCCTTGTAGTGTACCCATCCATTCCCGCAGTAACCGACCAGCATAACTCCAGATAGAACACGACGAAGAAACTCCGTAACCTGCGATGAACAAATTTGAAGCTACGCTAACTCGACCACCTACAATATAATTAGGCAAGGGTGAGTATTTTACATACTCAAAGAAGACTTGAGCAAAGCCTATCATACATGCAGCCATTTCAAAGGAAAGGCTACTATAGTTAATTTGCATAAAGCGAAATTTAATTTGTAAATCAAGTTATTTGCAAACGGTATTTGTAAAAGCAAGATTGATTGATAACAAATAAATAAAGCATAATAACACTCACAGTCCTCCATGACGTGAGCGGCGAAACATTCACATTCCTGAAATTCCATCAATGTCGGCCCTTTGACATAAATCACAATTTGCAAAACAAATGATACCAACCCATTTGAGAAATAATAAAACATCTAGCATTGGAATGAAATCACCAAATGCTCATGACCGCGAGCGCGGCTAATCGATTAGATTTAAACTCTGCAGAGGTGTACAACTGGACCCACAAGGAATGATCAACCTTTTTGCGAGTACATTTCGACACACGCCTCCAATAGAACAGTGTGCCTGCCAGGCGATCATACATAGTCGTTACAATACTTAGACATGGCTTTGACCCAGCCCGGGACGTTCATCCCCCGCCGTGAAATTAGAAACACACACCCAAGCCGTGGATCCACTTTCACACACCAACACAACGTTTCTAACCACGGCGAGTATGCATAATTGCATTAGCAAGTAGAAACCCCGTCAAAGTGCACCAAACGGGAATCTGTGCAAGCTCCGCGCTACCAATGATCAAAGCCAAGTCTAAATACATAACAAGCTATGGCTAACCCATCCTCACCCTTGTGGTTTGTACGGAAATCTCGGATCAATAGCGTCCCATTGCTCGGTCCTTAATGGTGACACGGGCGACACTTCACCCTACACTACGTGCAATTCCTGTCGCACAATCGGCTATTGCCAATAATCGCCCGCATCAAAGCATAGTTTTATTTTGGGTTTTTAATCAAAGTACCCGTAACCAACAGTGCTATTTTCAATGTTTTCAGGAAACAAATACTGATTTGATCATGTACATCATTGATTCTTAAGCATGACTAAGCATGAATAAAATGAACGCATATACCCAAGATGACATTAAGAAATGCCTACCCTCAATCTATGGTTATCAAGGTTCACAATTCATAATCGTCAAAGGAGATTCACGAGACAACAGGTATAACTACCAATCCACAAAATAGCAATTTACATAAAGTAACCGCATGCATAAAACAATTTGATGCACAAAAGGAATATAAAATACTGGGCTCAATATGGTCAAAGGAAGCTTGCCTTGCTTAATTATTGCTTACGGTGAAGACAAGGATTGTGGCGACGACGACGAAGACGAAGCTAGAGACGTCGGGTTCTACTCGTCGAATAACGGAAATAAAGCAAAACAATAAACTTCAATAAGAGCGAAAGAGCATAAATAAAAAGAACAATTAAAACTCTTTTACAAGAAACAAGGATTGCTCTTTTATGAATTATAAATCTTACTTTATGAATTTAAGACGCAAAGATTGATTAGATTAATAGAATTAATCATTAGTTGCAAGCTTTTATTGATTTACTATTCACAATATGAGTTTTTGCCAAACTTATTACTTACAGGTTTTGCTCTATTGGGATTCAGAGTCAAAGCAAGATGAAATAGGAATATTTTCTTAGATTACGGTAGATTATATCTTGAAGATCATTTCTAAGCTATTCTTTACATTATTCGGATTTAGATGAGCTACTTTGCGAGTTAATGAAAAGGCTTAATTGATCACATTGGACTTTGAAGGATTAGTTCTTTACCCTTTAATTGAATGTGCTTAGAATTAGTTTCATACAAGTTAGATCTACTGATTTAGGCTACTAAAATCATTTCCATGATGATTGAGAAGGTTCTGGTGATACAAATAACTTAACTACAGGTTTCCCTCATTATTACCTAAAGTTTATTCATTCGCATTAAGGTCTAAAGAAATGTGATTACTTAGGGTTATTCAGCTATTAGGATTAATATGCAAAACATGATGAAATATGGTTATTTCTTCATAATGAGATGATTCATACTTTGTATAACAATCCTAAGCTGATTCCATGAATTCTAGGCTTTGGCTGATACATTATATTCATTGCTAAAAATGCTAATATAGTATCAAGGTTCACTTTACAAGAATTCGGATTGAGCATGCGCAGTGAACAATTATCACTTAAGGGTTTTAGGATGACAAGATTAATGTGCAAACCTAAATGAAACAAGATTCTTTTTACAGAATATGGTAGTACAAACTTTGTACAGTGTTTCTAAACTAGTTTTACATATTTTAGTGTTTAGACGAGTTATTTTATCTATTGTTGAAATAGTCTAAATGACCATATTGGAAAGCTTAATTCGGCCACAATTCAAACTTAGTTTCTAGCTACACTAAACATGATTCTTGATTCATTTTTCGTGTTAACAGTAGTGATCCTAGAATTGTTTCAAAGCTGGTTTGGCATTATTTTAACTTCAATGGCAATAGATTATCTAATTACTTATTATTATAATTAACATTTTCTTCTATTAAAAGAATACAAATTAAGTCCGATTCTAAGTATTTTTATATGGACAAGCTCCTACTGATTTTAGGAATCTAATACAAATTACATTACCACCTTATGAGCTATCATGCTATTATTTGCTAATAGCCATAACAGGTTCATTAGGGATCATGAAGCAAATGTGTTAAATTGAGTTCAACAATAAATGATTTTACATATTTGGGTTTATTATGATTCCGAGACACATAAAGATTTACTTAATGATGTTAAGAATTATATTGTCTATATGAGCAATAGTGTCCATAATGGTGTATTTGTCTCTTTCTTGATTTCGATAATTGTTCTATAACTCATAAATTAATTATTTATATATATTGGAATTCATTCTGGTCTGTTGATCATAACAAATTTTACATTATTATTTTATGACTTATGGTTCACAGCTTTTCTATAAAGCCCATTTTAAAGTCATAGACAATATTAAATTCAATTAATTCTTCTGTAGCTCAAAAATTACATATTTTTGTATATTTAGAATATTTCTGATGTTAGACGAATATAGGAATTTGTTTCACTGGTTTCTCACTAAAAATGCACATGATATCAATATTTACAATTGCTCTGGTTTGGAAATGAACTGGAAACTGAAAATACGCTTTACCCACAGAGAAAACAACTTTCGGCTCTGCTCTTCACCTTCAACCTCAGGCGCTGACCACCGACCCCATGCGCAAAGACAGAGAAACAGAGGACTTCTAGGGTTGGACGGCGGCGGTCTTCCGGCGAAGCTCCGGCGAATGCGACGGCATGGGGAGATTCATCTCAGTGAGGCGCACAAGATGGAGTAATCAATTTGGCCGAAGACACCTCAGGGCGGTGCGCCACCGAGCTCGTGTAACGGCGGGAATGGCGGCAAGATGGAGGACATGGTTAAGGAGGTCCTAGCCCAAATTGATAGCAGTATGAGTATTAGGGAACACCAGGGAATTCATTTTCGCGGTTGCTTCAGAGAAAGAGTTACCGGGTTGAGCTGCCCTCGCCGGCCGGCCTTGGAGAAGAAGGGCGCACGGGAGCAGCGCAATTTCGCAACTAGGGTTCCAGGAATTGCTGAGGGGTTTTGATCAGTGGTGTATGAGGATGCTTCGGCTCAACCTGATTTGGAAATGGTTGTCTCCCTTGCGTGGATTTCCCCCCGCGCTCAAGCAACAGGGGCCTCAGCAATGGCGGATTTGGGGGATGCTTCCTGCGCTTTGGCTTGAAGAGAACGAAGGAGAAGTGAGGGGGATGAGGGAGGAGTGCCTTGCGAACGCTGGGTGTGGTTTATAGCCAGGGAGAGCAGCGAATTGAGTGGGATTCGTGGCAATGATCGAGAGTGCCTCGGTTGTTCTGCGCTTAGTGGAAGGAACGGCTTCGGGAATGTTCTTCGGTGGAGCAAACGGAGGTTGAGGGAGAAGATGGGTCTGTAGGTGGGTCCAGGGTCCATTTTCAGTGACTACAAGCTTCTCCATGGCGCCAACGGAACGGGACAGGAAGGAATTGGCCCACACGTCGGTGACCGATTAAATTTCGTTTTCGATTTTGATTTTTGATTGAGATCAATTGAAGTCTATTATTTTTTATACTTTGTTTTTCAAAAGTATTCGACCTCAGAATGCTTCTATAAATTTTTCAACTCCATTTGTGATTCCATTATTTTATGTAAATTCCGACAATATATTATCTTGGATTTAAAGGTTATCTTTTCATTTTACTTCTTCAATATTTTATGCATAAAATCTCAATTGGTAGCTAAAATAGTTTAATTGAGTGATCGTGGTTCTCGTGACAATTTTCTATACTTTTACTTTTTATACTTTTGCCTTTTTCCTCTTTTTTCATTCTTTAATTCTATTTGTTGAATTTCCACACAACACAAAAATCCAATAAAATCCAAATAAGAACCAACAATGCCAAGGAAACTCAAAAACATTTATTTTGAATTAAAAACATTCATTTTCACTTTATTGAATTTTCAGGATGTTACAAGCAATGGCAAGAAGAGAAGAGAAGGGCTTACAGGGTAGGGTTGAAGGGGCGGCGCGGGGGGGCGCGGGGGGGGCGGTGACGTGGGAGGCGCGGGACGGCGCGACGCTGGAGGGGCGGCGCCCGGGGGGAGGCGGGACGGCCAGCTGTCACTGGGGGCGCCGGTGGGAGGGCGCTGGAGTGTCGGGTCTTGGCCAAAAGTGAGCTAGGGCAGGAGGCGAAGAAAATTTTGGAAGTGTAGAAGGCGCGGGCTCGAGTTTATGTATAAGTAGAGGTGTATACGTGGCGGTTGATAATAATAACCGTCACAGATAATGAAAGATCAGTGGCGGTTAATAATAATAACCGTCACAAATAATATTTGTGACGGTTATTATTATTAACCGCCACAGATAACCATTATCTGTGATGGTTATTATTATTAACCGCCACAGATACAGATGCATGTAATCCTCAAGTAGTTTCGCATGGAGCTTTGTCGCAAGTAACACCTCGGTCCAGTGGTTGAGTCGCTCGGTTGTACCAAAAGGTCCTGAGTTCGATTCCCATCCTGGCCATTTTATTTTTTTTATTTTTCCTCCATGTGATTGAAAGGTCTTGAGTGCGGGCGGTACGGTGCGGGAGCTGCGGCGGCGCGGTGCGGGAGCTAGGGCAGGAGGCGAACGAATTTTCGGAAGTGCAGAAGGCGGGCTTCACTGTCTAAGAATAAATGAATACAATTTATGTATGGATTCCGATAAAATACCAGTACTCTGATTATGTAGATTTTACTCTGTTTATCCTTTAGTTTAATTCAGTTTTAATTTCGATGTATTCTGTAATGTAAATATAATCATGATATTCGAAGTTTTCTCATCAAAATCATGCATATTTATTTCCTATTAATTCCACATAAATGTACATTTCTTACATCACATTTCCATTACTACATATAAATGGCGACATGTTGCCATTACTCGTAGCTAATTATTTTCTTTCACAATTTGGCCTTCGTTGTGATCATCGCGATGATAGGTAACTTCTTGAGTGGTTTCTTCCTCAGGCCTGATGCTGTCATCTACGAAAGGAGGCAATTCATCAAACTGGTTGTACTCTTCCTCATCCACGACATTCTCAACTCCAACGATCCTTCTTTTTCCTTGCAGAACTACATGGCGCTTCTTATCTACCGAGTCGATTATGTAGAATACTTGTGCTACTTGATTCGCAAGTACGAATGGTTCATCTCTGTATCCGACATGTTCGATGTCCACAGTAGTAAAGCCGTACTTGTCCACCTTGACACCCTTCGGGAGTTGTACCCAATGACATCGAAACACCGGGATCTTGAAAATGCAGTAGTCCAGCTCCCAAATCTCCTCTATGAACCCGTAGCGATGCTCTTCAGATCGCTCTGGTTGTCGTGAGGCATCTATCACGGACACCACTGCTTTTGGTAAGTGCTCTTGCTATCCGGAGCTCTCGTGTAAAATGTATATCCAATGATGTCATATCCTTGCCATGTCGTGATTGTACCAAAGGCCCTTTTGCCAACCACCTCAATGTAACACTCGTTTCTTCACGGACATGTGCTCCACGAACCAATGACCGAACAAACGATTGTGCTCTTTTGTTATCCAAAGCTCGACTTTCCTCGGTTTTCCTCCTTAGCTTACCCTTGTGTATGTCCATATCGGGTACACATCAATGGCGATCAAGGTAATCTTGTGAAATGGGCTTGTTCGAACAAAATATTATCGTAAGAATTTGTAGATTTCTTTCCTATTACACCTTTCTCACCTAGCCTACCCTCATGGCGAGATACAGGCACTCCTACCGGTTCGACCTCCTCCATGTAATCGACACATAACTCAATAACCTCCTCAGTTGCATAACCTTCTACAATGGAGCCTTCCGACCGAGATCGATTACATACATATTTCTTCAGAACACCTATATACCTTTCAAATGGGTACATCTGATGCGAGAATACAGATCAAGAAATATTTATCTCATTGACAAGGTGAACAATGAGATGAACCATGATATCAAAAATGATGGGGGAAAATACATCTCCAGCTAGCACAGAGTCTTTACCACATCAGCCCGAAGTTCATAAAGTCCAACGGGATCGATGACCTTCTATAAAATCGTGTTGAAGAAGGAACACAACCTTGTGATTGCCTCTCGGACCTTGTCAGGCAAAATACCTCTAATTGCAACAGGGAGCATTTGTGTCATCATCACATGATAATCATGAGACTTCATGCCAGTTAACTTTAAATCTTTCATCGATACCAGTTTTTTGATGTTTGCGGAGTAACCGGACGGAACTTTCACACCATGCAAGCACTTGCGAGTTACATTTTCTCTTTCTTGCTCAAAGTGTAGCAAAATTTGGGAAGGTAAAGCCGGCCTTTCCGTGTCTTGAGGATGTAGCTCGCTCTGATTTTCATGTCTTCCGATCTCTTCGTGCCTTCATCCATCCTTTGTTTTGCTAGGAATATTCAGTAAAAGACAAACCACGCTGTCACATACATTCTTCTCTACATGCATGACGTTGATGCAGTGTCGAACTTCCAAGTCCTTCCAGTAGGGCAAGTCCCAAAAGATGGATCTCTTCTTCCACATGGTCTTCTCAGTATGAGAACACGATGTATTACCAAGACTCCTTTCCAAGTACAACATTAAGATCCCTAACCATATCATACACCTCTTCCCCATGAAGATGCCTTGGAGCTAAATCGTCCTCCTTTGTCCCGTCAATTGTTTCTTCATATTGCGGTGCAGATGATTCTCGAAGGAACCTCCGTGATGCATGTACACTGCTTTTCCTCGAGTTGTTGAGCCACACACTAGCGGTTTGATCCATGCACTAGGGGCATGCTTTGGCTCCTTTATAATGCGGTAGGACGGGTTACCAAGCGCAGGAAAATCGTTGATGGTGCGAGAACAACAATGCGGCGTAGAGTGAAGTACTCGTTTGTACTCGCCCCATACCGTACACCTTCGCTCCACAAGATCACAAGATCTTCCACCAATGGTTGTAGGTACACATCAATATCGTTGCTAGGTTGTCTTGGCCCTTGGATAAGCGGCGACATTATAATGTACTTTCGCTTCATACACAACCAGGGTGGAAGGTTGTATATACACAGAGTCACGGGCCAAGTGCTATGAATGCTACTCATGTTACCGAAAGGATTCATTCCATCCGTACTTAACCCAAACCTTACATTCCTCAGTTCATTTCCGAAGTTCTCCCTGAAGAGTCTATTGATGGTTCTCCTTGGGCGAATCGGTAGGGTGTCTCAGTTTTCCATCCCTCTTACGGTCTTAAAGTGCCATCGCATCAATTTGGCGTGCTTTTTGTTTCCAAATAAATGCTTCAAACGAGGTATTACTGGCAAATACCACACCACTTTTGCGGGAGCTCCTTTCTTCACCTCGATAACTTCGCTGTCATCGCCCTTACGATTGTATCGTGATGCTTTGCACACCGGACATACATGAATGTCTGCATAGTCTTTGCGATAGAGTATCTGATCGTTTGGACAAGCATGTATTCTTTCTACTTCCAATCCCAAGGGACATACAACCTTCTTAGCTAGATACGTGGTTTTAGGCAACACGTTTCCCTCGAACAATATGTCCGCTAAGAGATGTAACAACGCCGTGAAACTCTTGTCGGACCAACCATTGCCTCGCCTTCAATTTCAGCGAGGAGAGCACCGTGTGCAACTTTGTGTATTCCTCCATACAACCCGGAACAAAGGTTTCTCCGAATCCTCCATCAAACCCTTGAATTGATTAAACTCTCTCGACTAGTGTAGTTCTCTTACGCATCGCGCAACATTTGAGCAGATTATTGTCGTCATCGACGACCAACCTATCCTCATCGGATCCATAACGATGTCATGTCACCGCCACATTGTCGGATCCGTCGTCGTCGGCGTTACCACGTTGAAGTATGATCTCCTCTTCACCGTGCCTTGTCCAACTTGTATAGCGGTACAAAACCCTCCGGATCAAGTGCAAATGGATATGGTTTTATTTGAAAATATCTTCTCATTCTTGCAATCAATGCATGGACGAGTGCATGTACTCCGTCTTCTTTTGCAAGTCGTTCTCCTCGGCTGCCCTTAGAAAAATAGATTGTGAGACCCGTTCTGCTGAACAGGAACCTCCATGTGTATCTGAGACTAGTCCTGGATAAGTAGCTAGCACACACATGTTTACAACAATAATATCACAACCAAACAGGTATTTATAACCTGCACCAATACTTATCTGAGAACAAATTTTACAACACTTAGGAATATAGAAGTAGCAACAACAACTGCAGCGGAAAAACCAAAACCCAAAGGATTGCCCTAACAACCCGCAGCATCAGTGGGAAACACCTAGAAGAAAAAAGTCGTCATCTAAACTCCCATACTTTGATCGAAAAACACGTCATCCGCAAAGCGCATCTTCATCTTCCGAGACAGCAGTAAAGCAAGATTTGAGTACATTGGTACTCAGCAAGACTTGATAACAAATGCAATTAAATAATCATGCGAGGCTTAAACAAGGACAGGCTCTAGTTATTTTGCAGTTGCTAAAAACAGTAAAGCATAAACTAATATTAGATTGCAATTCGCATTTAAAAACAATCGCGAAAGAATAAGTAATTTACGAAAGTAAATCTGATTACTCAACAGATCTACCCGACTGACAGCCATACATGTCGATTCCTTTGGACATAAAACAGTTGCTAAAACCAATTTCAAACCGAAACTCCAGTTTTCAGAAATAACAAAGTCTAACATTGGAATGACTTCACCAAGTGCCCTTGACCGTGGGCGCGGCTAATTAATTAGATTTTATACTCTGCAGAGTTGTACAGCTTTACCCACAAGGAATGATCCACCCTTTTTGCTAGGCCATACGACACACTTCCTTTGGTGTGCCGGCAAGGCGATCATACATAGCCGTTACATTATTTAAACATGACTTTGATCCAGCCCGGGACGTTAACCCCCGCCATAGAACCAGAAACACACACCCAATCCGTGGATCCACTTTCATACACACAACACAACGTTTCTGGACACGGCGGCGTACCGCTGTAATCGGCGTAATTACCCATCTGAATCGTATGGAAGCCCCTCGCAAGCAATCCGAATTGGAATGCTTCCGCTAGCTCCCGCCTACCAATGAGCAAAGCCATGTCTAAACAACTTAATAAGCTATGGCCGTCCCATACCGGACCTCGTGGTTGTACGGAATTCTTGGATCAATAGCGTCCCATTGCTCGGTCCTTAAGCGGCGTGGGCGACACTTCACCCTACACTACGTGCAGTTCCTTTTTGCACTACCGGCTATTGCCAATAGTCGCCCACATCCAAATCATAGTTTTAGTTGGAGTTTTTAGTAAACTAATAGCAACCTTTTCAAATGGCGGTTGGTTGAATAAGCAGTTGGCCGAATCATTTTAGCGTTAAGCATGGCTAGCGAGATATTATATCTAATCGGTTATAACCACAAAGTGACATTAGTTTATGTCTAACCCCATACATATGGTTACAAGGTTCACATGTCATAGAGATTAAGGAAAACCATATTACACAGGGATAACTATTGTTCTACCCAACATAGCTGTTTTTACGGTGAATTACTCGTATGGATAATACAGTTGCAAAAACAACATGTCGTAAGTAAATTATTGGGTTCAACATGATCAAGGGATTGCTTGCCTTGCTCAGCACTGTCAAGATCAAACTCAGGATCAGCTTCAGGATCTTCCTCCTCGACGGGCTCGTCAACGTCTACACGCCGCAGGACAAAGCAGAAAAGCAACAATTTAGCAATTAAAAAGGGCAAAAAGAAAATTGATAGCAAGAATAAATAAACATAACACACAGAATAGAGTTGCTTAAATGAATTTATTTTCTTTATTAAACGAATTCAAGATGCTAAAATTGTGAATTCTTTTATTGATATTCTTCGAATTCAAGATGCTAAAATAGATTAAATTATAATAATTTAATCATTTCAGGCCTAGACAGATCCTTCATCCCTTTTGATTGGATTCAGAGTCAAAGCATTATTTTAATAGAATTCTAGTTATTGTGACAACTCACATTGCTAATATACATATATATATGAATCTTCATATATATATGTATAATAGCATATGTATGATTTGGCTTATAAGAATATTCATGAATAACTAGTGACTTCATTAACTTTGCTGTCATCACAGACTCATTAAACTTTACATTTCATAACTTCTGTTCATACAATGTTTATACTTTTACTTAAGGCATATATTTGTTTTAATCATGTATGTGACACATTCATTTAATGAATTATTAAGCTAATGGAATATCTCCACTTAAATACCATTTCATTGCATTTTTAAACTGTTAACAGTATCAGGGTTCCCTGAAAATTCACTTTTCTTAATTTTGCTTAAAGTTAAAATCATTAATTCCTTATGGCATAAAGCTTTCTTCATGTATTTCATTTATCAAAAATCATACAGTAACTAAACTAAAAATATTTTTGCATATTCTAATTCTACTAGATTTTACACAAATTTTAAAATTTATTTCACTTGAATTGGGCCAGTGGTTCAAAAGATATTCAAATTTTAATCAATTCGGATGCAAAAATCCCCTAAAATCAAAACCTTCCTAAAATTGAAAATACGCTTTCCTACAGAAACTGCGCTTTCCATTTTTGGCTAAAACCGATTCGGCCACTATAGCTGGGACCCGCAGGTCAGCGAGTGCAAGCAGGCGAAGGTGGTTTCGGCGTCGCCGCCGGCGAACGACGGCCGGAAAGCCGGAATGGGCAGCACCTATAGCTACAGCGCGACAAGACGAAGCTATTGGTGGTACTCTCATGGCCTGGGGTGGTCAGGAGCACAGTCACCCACGTGCGCCTGCTCCGGCCGCCATGGCTCACCGGTGGAAGCTCAACGCCGGCGGACCATTTGCTCAGGCGACAACTCGGTGAGCATCAGTGGAACTTGGGGAATCCATTTCACCTGAGTGTGGCACCGAAGAATAAGCAAGGAAGCCCGCCCACGGCGCGCCTGAGGCGGAGAAGATGACTGGCGGAATCGATGAACTGCAAGCGAATGAGTTCAAATTGAAGCTTGATTAGGACATGAGGATGCACAGAGAAGCTTTGAGTGGGATTGATTCCGCGGATTACCCCTTGCTCGGCTTGATTCGTTATTTCCCCCCTTTCCCTAGCTCTCTGCGATTTATGGCGAAGAAGGAAGAAGAGAGCCAGAAGCCAGCCAAACTGGCGAAAGGAAAAGGGGAAGAAGCAATGAGAGTGCACTGGAATGGCTTAGTAGTCACTTGGGCAGACTGTAGGACTTGGGACGCGCGTTAGCAATCGGCATTGGCAGGACGGGAGTAGGCAAGAATGGCGATGGTGAAGCTCGGTGCCTGCGACTCGTGGCTGGTCCGTGCGGAAGTGAGGGAAGATGACGCAGGAGAATGACCGAACAGCAACTGGGTTCGATGAATCAACTCACTGCGTTCAACCCGCCTGGAGAGTTCGGCGTCTCCTGCTCCCAGTGGATTGAACAGAAATGGAGAAGAAAGGGTCTGGCAGGTGGGGCCTGGGGCCACTACCAGGGACTGGATGATTTCTCCGTTGCGCCAATTGAACGGAACAGAAATTGGATTGGGCCACAGGTCAGTGAATGGCCAAGAAGGAACAAAGTGGTTGAGCACCGTTTTCTCCCACTCTCTCCGATTTTTACTAGTGGTCAAATGGAGGTAAAAAGTGTTGAAATTTTTGACTAAAGTCTACAGCCAGTATTTAGACCATGGTAAAAATTTGAGGATAAACCATGTTACTGAGAATTTATAAAAATTCTTTCAATAGTGACTGTTTGAATTTCTAGCCTCTGTCTTCGATTTTTATTTAAATTCAAATGAAGTCTATTATTTTTGAATTTTTTTTTCTATTATATTTGGTCTAAAGATACTTGTGCAAAATTTTCAGCTCAAATACTCGAGTCATTGTTTAATTAAAATTCTGACATTGAAATTTCCATTTTCCCAAGTTTTCAGTTTTCCAATTTTAATAATTCTCAAATCATCTTATTAATTTATTATATTTTTTTCTGAATGTAGATATGGAAATAAGTTTCTAACATAAATTTTCTCAATTCCATTTGCTATTCCAATATTTTGCACAAATTCTGACAATGCATGATTTGGGAATAAAAATCGTTATTCTATTTTTCTTCCTCATTTTCTTATGCATGAATTTCATTTGATAATTAAAATGGCTTATTTACATGTTCTGGATTCTCCTAATAAATTTTCCAAAATTTTACTTTTTGCTTCTTAGCCTTTTCTTCTTTGCATTCTTTATTTGATTTTCTTGCAACTCAAAACAATAAAAGAATTCAATAAACACCAAATGAAATCAAAGGCATTATGAACAAACTGAAAATATTCACATTCAAATTTAAATACTATATTTTCTGTTCAAATTTCTAGGTCATTACAGATCTACCCCCTTACAAAAATCTCGACCCGAGATTTGGCGTCTAAAGGAAACTACTCTGAAAGAACTCGAAATTATTTCTTGAGTTGATCTTCTTGCTCCCGAGTTGCCTCATCTTCAGAATGATTACTCCATTGCACCTTAATCATCTTGTGAGACTTGTTGCGAGTCTTGGCGTTCAGCTTCTTCTAGGATTCTAATCGGACGTTCCCGATAAGTCATATCAGGTTGTAGATCAATTTCTTCTAATTGGGTAAGTTCAGAAGGAAGTCGAAGACATTTCCTTAATTGCGACACATGAAAGACGTTATGAACACTGGATAGTTGAGGTGGCAATTCCAGTTTGTACGCCTTTTCGCCCATCTTCTCAATAATACGATATGGCCCAATATATCGTGGCGCCAATTTACCACTAATTTGGAAACGGCGAATACCGCGAAGTGGCGAGACCTTAAGATAGACATGATCGTCAACTTCGAAACTCAAATCACGTCGACGATTGTCAGCATAACTTTTCTGACGAGATTGAGCTTCTCTTAGTCGGCTTCTTATCAAATCTACATGTTCTTGGGCTTCCCGAATGAGATCTGGACCGAAGAACTGCCTTTCTCCAGTCTCTGACCAAAACAAAGGTGTTCTACACTTTCTCCCATAAAGAGCTTCAAATGGCGACATTTGCAGACTTGCTTGAAAACTATTGTTATCTGAAAATTCATAAGCGCCAAACTCTTTTCCCAGTTGGTGCTATAAGATAACACACAGGCTCTTAACATATCTTCCAATATCTGATTTGTTCTTTCAGTTTGCCCATCAGTTTGAGGATGATAGGCTGTACTGAAATTCAGTTTGGTTCCTAGCATACCATGCAATTTCTCCCAAAAACGAGAGGTGAACTGTGAGCCACGATCAGACACAATTGTTTTCGGGACTCCGTGCAAACGCACAATATTGCTGATATAAAGCTCGGCCAATTTATCCCCGGAATGAGTAGTCCTCACAGGAATAAAATGAGCTACTTTTGTCAATCGATCGACAATTACCCAAATGGAATCATTTCCTTTTTGAGTTCGGGGCAAACCAGTGATGAAATCCATACTGATATCATCCCATTTCCATTCTGGAAATTGCAATGGTTGGAGAAGCCCGGCTGGACGTTGATGTTCAGCTTTAACTCGTCGACATACATCGCACCTTGCGACATATTCAGCGATGTCTTTCTTCATACCAGGCCACCAATACTCACTTTTAAGATCCTGGTACATTTTTGTGCTTCCGGATGAATGGATAATGGTGACTCATGTGCCTCGAGCATGAATTAACTTCTTGATTTCGAATCATTTGGCACATAAATCCGAGATCCACGAATACTACCCCATCCGAGTCTATGGTAAACTTCGGACTCCTTGCCTTCTTTTAAGCGATCTTGAATTTTAATAACACTTCATCTTTATGTTGTGCGGCTCTAATTTGGTTCTTAAGGGTAGGTTGTACATCAAGAGCAGCTACACACCCATCTTCAACGAGATTTAAATTAAGCTTCAAATTCACTCATTAAATCGACTTGATCGAAATCCAAGTGCGAGAGTTTCCGATCGAGAGCATCTGCTACAACATTTGCCTTTCCCGGTGATAATGAATGCCAATGTCATAATCCTTAATCAATTCTAACCATCTCCTCGCCTTAAGTTCAAGTCTGGCCGAGTGAAGAAATATTTAAGACTTTTGTGATCTGTATAAATTTCAGTTCGGTTTCCAATAAGATAATGCCGCCATATTTTCAAAGCATGAACAACAGCGGCTAACTCCAGATCATGTGTGGGATAATTCTGCTCATGAGGGCGAAGTTGTCAGGAAGCATATGCAACAACTTTTCCCTCCTGCATTAACACACATCCCAAACCATGATGTGAAGCATCACAATACACGTCAAAGTTTTTATGGATATCAGGTAACACTAGCACTGGGGCTGATGTTAACCTCCTTTTCAATTCTTGAAAAATTTCTTCACATTCTACACTCCAAATGTATTTCTTCTCTTTCTTTAACAATTTGGGTCAATGGTTTTGCAACTTTAGAGAAGTTTTCAATGAATCGGCGATAATATCCCGCCATTCCCAGAAAACTCCGAATTTCAGTCTTGATTGCGGTCTCTCCCAAGCTAATACATCAGACTTTGCGGGATCAATCGCAACCCTCCTCTTGACAGAACATGACCAAGAAATGCTACTTCCTTTAGCCAAAATTCACACTTCTCAAATTTGGTATAAAGCTGATTTTCTCGCAATTTACTAAGGACCATTCGCAAATGCTGAGCATGTTCTTCTTCACTTTGAGAATAAATCAGAATGTCATCAATGAAAACCACCAAAAATTTATCCAAATACTCCATGAAAATCTTATTCATCGATTCATAAAACTAGCCGGAGCATTTGTGAGACCAAATGACATGACAAAGGTACTACTCATACAATCCGTAACGAGTAACAAATGCGATTTAGGAATGTCGATTCAGTCGATCTTCAATTGAAAATAACCAAGTCCGAGATCAATTTTTGAAAAGACTTGAGCACCATTCAACCGATCAAACAAATCATCTATGCGGGAAGTGGATATTTGTTTTTGATGGTGACATCATTTAGCGTCACGATAGTCCACGCACATACGCAGAACCACCATCCTTCTTTTCAACAAACAAAACTGGATCGCCCGGGTGAAGTACTAGGACGAATAAAACCTTTGTCTAGCTGTTCTTTGAGTTGCTTCTTTAATTCCATTAAGTCATTAGGAGGCATTCGATACGGACGCTTGGATATGGGTGCAGTTCCAGGCACCAAATCAATAACAAACTCCATATCACGGTCCGGCGGCATTCCCGACAATTCATTAGGAAACACATCAGATACTCATTAACAACGGTACTTGATTAAATTTTGAGGAAGACACAGAACATAACACCGGTTGATGTGTGGAGGATTTAACATCGACAAGAATTCTACTTGAACACCATTTTGATTTGTGAGAGCTATTGACTTATTAGCACGATCTATGTAGCCTTGGTGTTTTGCTAACCAATCCATTCCTAAAATAATGTCCAACCCGAAGTTTCTATCAAGATGAAATCAGCATAGAACACTACTCCACTTATTTCTATCTTGACATTAGGGCAGAGACTTGTAGTTTTAATGGTGGCTCCTGGGGATTTAATAATCATTGGAAAGGATAATATGTCGGCTTCTAAATCACTTCCTTGAAAAATTTCTTAGACATAAAGGAATGGGAAGCTCGAATCAAATAAAACCAAGGTTGGGCCGAATGTACCAAGCACGTACCTAGCACCACATCGGGTGCTTCTTGCGCTTCCGCTGGTCACGTGATGCAACCGCCACGGTTGCCACTTGGAGTTGGGGCGAAGGTGCCCA
Organism: Guadua angustifolia; assembly: GCA_036346375.1. Classification (NCBI taxonomy): domain Eukaryota; kingdom Viridiplantae; phylum Streptophyta; class Magnoliopsida; order Poales; family Poaceae; genus Guadua; species Guadua angustifolia. The sequence continues at coordinate 58,455,939 of CM070507.1, forward strand.
CGAGTCGGCTGCCCACTAGCTCCACGGGTCGGCCTTGCGATTGGGTCTTGTGCCTGCCTTCTTCTTAGGACAAGAACTTGCATAATGACCACGTTCATTACAATGAAAGCAAGTGACATTCGCATCGACTTGGGAGCGAAGTCGTTGCCTTCTTGGTTGCGAGGAGCGAGTGGTTCGCTGTGATTGTTGTTGAGGAGCACGAACCACTTGCCCTAGATCATTTGGCTGAACTTTGGTCGACGCTGGGCTCGCAGACATCTGTGGCGGGGGTCGGCGAGTAAAGGTCGATTGACCGCCTTGCGGCCTAGACGGACCCGCCCCAACAGATTTGCGCGCAAGCCATTTGTGCTTCCGACTTTCTAAAACATCCTTGCTGCCATGCTCTACTCTGTTTGCTTTATCAACCAGAGTTTGGAAATCATTAATATCCTGAGCGATGAGAGCCCACTTAATTTCTTCATTCAGGTGCTCTCGAAACCGTTCCACCTTGCGAGCTTCATCCTCTACTTCATGAGGGGCATATCGAGATAAATAATTGAAGCGGTGCAAATACTCCATAACAGTCATATTGCCTTGCTTCAACTCCAAGAACTCTCGCTTCTTCACTTCTATCACACTGGCCGGTATGTGGGTGCGACGGAAAGCCGTCTTGAATTCTGGCCATAGCACAACGCGGCCCTCTGGCAGGGTCGCTTGGTAGCTCTCCCACCATATAGCAGCATCTCCTTGCAGCTGATAGGAAACATACAGAACTTTTTCCCTCTCATCACATTGGGCTATGTTTAATTTGTTCTCCACCGCCCGTAACCAATTATCCGCCTCAAGTGGCTCAGATGACGGAGTGAAAATTGGTGGTTGCAACCTTAAGAACTCATTCAATTTCGATCCTCCATTGCCCCCTCGATTCACACCTTGGGCGATTTGTTGGAGCAGCAAAGTGTGAGTTTGTCGCCCTTGCTCCATCATAGCCAGAACTTGCGCCATAGTCGGCGGCTCTGGCAAGTGGTCCTCAGGAAGGTCCTGCTCCTGATGTGTAGCAGATGGATCACGACGAGTGCCCCGAGAGGTTGAGGCCCTTGTCGCGGGATGCTGCGGATTCGGCTGCATTGGCGTAGGAACGCCTGTTCGTTGGGCACGAACGTTCTGCTCAGCCTCACTTTCCAAGATATTGCTCAAGGATCTAGTGGATCGCATCCTGCATACAATCCTTATTAGAAACTGACAACAAAAGAAAGTATTAACTACTTTCAAATGTGTCCTGTAAGTTTATGATTATTTCATTTTAACTTAAGTAAACACAAGAATAATCTCATCGTAAACTTCCACTCTAATAGCTAAAATTTGCGAGAGAAAATTCATACATGTACTCACAGAAAACTGCACAACCAAAAGATGTCTATATCATAGCACATACTTATTCTACAGTACATAAAACATATGCATCAAGCTTCCAGTGCAGCAACCATACACATATATCTCGCATCTAGCTATCTTCCAGTACCTAGAACACATGCATGCTTGCTCACCCAATAGAGCCGAATTGAACCATGCACACACATATATCCCACATCCAGTACTTACCATACTTAAAATATACACACATCCATTTGTCTTCCAGTGCTGCCATTATACATATATATATTCTACATTCAGCACTTTACATTACCAAAACATGGCACTACCCAAGCAATTCGCTTGCTGTTTTCTACCCCACGCCAAGGCTTCTGCTTCCGATGCTTTACCCCATTTCCGCTAATCATCGGAGTCGCTGGACAGCACCACCATGCAGCGGTTTTTGGGATATGGTGGCGGCACTAACACGTCACAACTACTCTCCGAGCTAGAGGGCGAAAGTGACTGATCATGAACATCCACGGGCTGAAACTGTTGCAAATACTCGCGCTTATTCCCGGTGTGGCGCGGCTTAGGTGCAACTGCAGGATCATCAAGTCCCCTATGGTTTTCATATATGCGTAAGTACGCATCTACACTAATATTATGAACCTTGCACATTCTGCGCATTAATTTACGACCTATCTCTTGCATAGCTTGATGCCTAGTTTCATTGCAGTGCTTTGCGTGGTGTTGCACTACCTGGTCTCTAGTAAGAGTAGTAGCATGAGCCTTAACCTTAAACCCAATCGGTGTTTGCCTTACACTAAAAATCGGTTTACTTCTTTTATGGCCAAAGTCAACCGCAAACTCCCTTGCCACATCGGTCCACACTATGTTATTGGTCATCTGTAAAATTTAAAATAATCAGATCAGTACCCAATAGTATTTCTAGAGCAAATAACTACAATAGAACTGCATTAAACTTTAAATTATACAATCATCCCATAACATCTTTAAGCGCAATTAGTTATAACAGGACAACATCCACTTTTAATTATACAATTACACCAACAAATTACATCCCAACAGAGACACATACTTTAGGATTTTTAGCTCCAAGTCACATACTTCCAGCAAAAGACATGCCAATCTCCTCACAAGGCATGTTAACACAAAAGCTCTTTTTACAACCCATTCATTACTTTACTGATTCTCACCTAGGACCTTAGAAACATATTCCCTGCGCCTATACACACAAGGAGACACAGGATGATACTCACACGTGCTAGCGGGATTAATTCCCTTGTCATTCACCAAGCGCGGTAAACTGCCTACGGTAGACATCCTAGCACCTCGAGACCTACCCACAGTAGGGACATACGAGGCCGGTGGAGCGCGCTGAGCGGATGGTATCTGTAAAGCACCACCACTTAGCACTGTACGTGGCACGGCACCCCTCGCCATGCCCGATGCTAAGGTGGTCTCTAAAAATGCCATACGTGCGCGAGTTTCCCTAAGCTCCTGTGCCAACTGCACATAGTGTTGGTCTAGCCTATTTGTAAAATCCACCATGACTCGTAGGCTAGCATTATTAACACTACTAGAGTCCCTATAAACACTACCTCCCACTACTAGCCTCCCGGGTAAATAATAGTAAGCGGAATCCAAATTCGGGAGAGCTTGCCTAAGACGGACTATCGCTAGATACGCCGCCTCGTTCATGGATGCATCTATTGATGACCCGTAACCCACAAAACTCCGCTCCCCCTCATTCCAAGCAGGCCTAGGGGGCACAAACACCCTAGTAGCAAACTCTTTTGTCTCCAAACTAAGATAAGCGCGGAACACTACGTAGCGGGATTGACCTTCAAAGTGACAGGCCTCCAACAAACTACGTAATACTCCCATCATTCCTGTTGACTCCACACCTGTTGATTCATGACAGGGCACAAATCTTGCCATCTACAATAATAAAATAAAAGAGAAGGCAAGATTAGTATACATAATTATGAAAGCAAAAGAGACTACAAATAAGAAAATTAGCAAATATGCTAAATTCCATTATTAGTAGAGGGTTGAACTTTTAACTCAATATAAATTGAGCTTTAGGTTTTTACTAATGACCTTAACTCCCGGGGTTTCCTACAGTCTCTATGGCTCTGATACCAATGCTGTGAGACCCCGTTCTGCTGAACAGGAACCTCCATGTGTATACAGTACTAGTCCTTGGATCAGTAGCTAGCACACACATGTTTACAACAATAATATCACAACCAAACAGGTATTTATAACCTGCACTGAATAATTATCTGAGAACAAATTTTTACAACACTTAGGAATATAGAAGTAGCAACAACAACTGCGGCGGAAAAACCAAAACCCAGTGGATTGCCCTAACAACCCGCAGCATCGGTGGGAAACACCTAGAAGAAAAAGTCGTCATCTAAACTCCCACGCCCTGACTGGAAAAACACGTCATCTGGCAAAGCTGCATCTTCATCTTCCGAGACAGCGGGTAAAGCAAGATTTGAGTACATTGGTACTCAAAGAAGACTTGATAACAAATGCAATTAAATAATCATGCGAGGCTTAAACAAGGACGGGCTCTAGTTATTTTGCGATTGCTAAAAACGATAAAGCATAAACTAATATTAGATTGCAATTCGCATTTAAAAACAATCGCGAAAAGAATAAGTAATTTACGTAAAGTAAATCTGATTACTCAACCAGATCTACCCGTATCGACCATACATGTCGATTCCTTTGGACATAAAAGCAGTTGCTAAAACCGGTTTCAAACCGAAACTCCGCTTTGAAATAACAAAGTCTAACATTGGAATGACTTCACCAAGTGCCCTTGATCATGGTAGCGCGGCTCATTAATTAGATTTTATACTCTGCGAGTTATGCGGCTTTACCCACAAGGAATGATCCACCCTTTTGCTAGGCCATCGACACACTTCCTTTGGTGTGCGGCAAAGGCGATCATACATAACCGTTACATTATTTAAACATGACTTTGATCCAGCCCAGGACGTTAACCCCCGCCGTAGAACCAGAAACACACACCCAAGCCGTGGATCCACTTTCATACACACAACACAACGTTTACGGACACGGCGAGTATGCATACCGTTGCAACGGCCAGACAATTACCCATACGAACTGTATGGAAGCCCCTCACAAGCAATCCGAATTGGAATGCTTCCGCTAGCTCCCGCCTACCAATGAGCAAAGCCATGTCTAAACAACTTAATAAGCTATGGCCGTCCCATACCGGACCTCGTGGTTGTACGGAATTCTTGGATCAATAGCGTCCCATTGCTCGGTCCTTAAACCGACGTGGGCGACACTTCACCCTACACTACGTGCAGTTCCTTTTTGCACTACCGGCTATTGCCAATAGTCGCCCACATCAAATTATAGTTTTAGTTGGAGTTTTAGTAAACTAATAGCAACCTTTTCAAATGGCGGTTGGTTGAATAAGCAGTTGGCTCAATCATTTTAGCGTTAAGCATGGCTAAGCAGATATTATATCTAACGGTTATAACCACAGTGACATTAGTTTATGTCTAACCCCATACATATGGTTACAAGGTTCACATGTCATAGAGATTAAGGAAAACCATATTACACAGGGATAACTATTGTTCTACCCAACATAGCTGTTTTTACGGTGAATTACTCGTATGGATAATACAGTTGCAAAAACAACATGTCGTAAGTAAATTATTGGGTTCAACATGATCAAGGGATTGCTTGCCTTGCTCAAGACCTTTATCAAGATCAAACTCAGGATCAGCTTCAGGATCTTCCTCCTCGACGGGCTCGTCAACGTCTACACGCCGTAAGACAAAGCAGAAAAGCAACAATTTAGCAATTAAAAAGGGCAAAAAGAAAATTGATAGCAAGAATAAATAAACATAACACACAGAACAGAGTTGCTTAAATGAATTTATTTTCTTTATTAAACGAATTCAAGATGCTAAAATTGTGAATTCTTTTATTGATATTCTTCGAATTCAAGATGCTAAAATAGATTAAATTATAATAATTTAATCATTTCAGGCCTAGACAGATCCTTCATCCCTTTTGATTGGATTCAGAGTCAAAGCATTATTTTAATAGAATTCTAGTTATTGACAGCAACTCACATTGCTAATATACATATATATATGAATCTTCATATATATATGTATAATAGCATATGTATGATTTGGCTTATAAGAATATTCATGAATAACTAGTGACTTCATTAACTTTGCTGTCATCACAGACTCATTAAACTTTACATTTCATAACTTCTGTTCATACAATGTTTATACTTTTACTTAAGGCATATATTTGTTTTAATCATGTATGTGACACATTCATTTAATGAATTATTAAGCTAATGGAATATCTCCACTTAAATACCATTTCATTGCATTTTAAAGCATTATGATGTCGGGGTTCCTGAAAATTCACTTTTCTTAATTTTGCTTAAAGTTAAAATCATTAATTCCTTATGGCATAAAGCTTTCTTCATGTATTTCATTTATCAAAAATCATACAGTAACTAAACTAAAAATATTTTTGCATATTCTAATTCTACTAGATTTTACACAAATTTTAAAATTTATTTCACTTGAATTGGGCGATGGTTCAAAAGATATTCAAATTTTAATCAATTCGGATGCAAAAATCCTAAAATCAAAACCTTCCTAAAATTGAAAATCGCTTTCCTCTGAAACTGCGCTTTCCATTTTAGCTAAAACCGATTCGCCACTATAGTTGGGACCATTGGTCACGAAAGTGCAAGCGAAGGTGGTTTAGGCGTCGCCGCGCCGCGAACGACAATGGAAAGCGGAATGGGCAGCACCTATAGCTCTGCGCGACAAGACGAAGCTATTGGTGGTACTCTCATAACTGGGGTGGTCGAGAACCGATCACCACGTCGCTTTGCTCGGCCGCCATAGCTCACCGGTGGAAGCTCAACGCCGGCGGACCATTTGCTCGGCGACAACTCGGTGAGCATCGGTGGAACAGGGGAATCCATTTCACCGAGTGTGGCAACGAAAAAAGCAAGGAAGCCCGCCCGCAGTGCGCTGAGGCGGAGAAGATGATGGCGGAATCGATGAACTGCAAGCGAATGAGTTCAAATTGAAGCTTGATTAGGACATGAGGATGCACAGAGAAGCTTTGAGTGGGATTGATTCCTCGGATTACCCCTTGCTCGGCTTGATTCGTTATTTCCCCCCTTTCCCTAGCTCTCTGCGATTTATGGCGAAGAAGGAAGAAGAGAGCCAGAAGCCAGCCAAACTGGCGAAAGGAAAAGGGGAAGAAGCAATGAGAGTGCCTTGGAATGGCTTAGTAGTCACTTGGGCGATCAGAGGGACTTGGGACGCGTTAGCAATCGGCATTGGCGGGGCGGGAGTAGGCAAGAATGGCGATGGTGAAGCTCGATGCTGCGACTCGTGGCTGGTCCGTGCGGAAGTGAGGAAGATGGCAGGAGAATGACCGAACAGACAATCGGGTTCGATGAATCAACTCACTGCGTTCAACCCGCCTGGAGAGTTCGGCGTCTCTGCTCCCAGGATTGAGCGAAATGGAGAAGAAAGGGTGCAGCGGTGGGGCTGGGGCCACTACCGGGGGCTGGATGATTTCTCAGATTCGCCAATTGAGCAGAACAAATTGGATTGGGCCCGAGTCGATGAATGGCCAGAAGGAACAGTGGTTGAGCACCGTTTTCTCCCACTCTCTCCGATTTTTACTAGTGGTCAAATGGAGGTAAAAAGTGTTGAAATTTTGACTAAAGTCTACAGCCATATTTAGACCATGGTAAAAATTTGAGGATAAACCATATTCTTGAGAATTTATAAAAATTCTTTCAATAGTATTGTTTGAATTTCTAGCCTCTGTCTTCGATTTTTATTTAAATTCAAATGAAGTCTATTATTTTTGAATTTTTTTTTCTATTATATTTGGTCTAAAGATACTTGTGCAAAATTTTCAGCTCAAATACTCGAGTCATTGTTTAATTAAAATTCTGACATTGAAATTTCCATTTTCCCAAGTTTTCAGTTTTCCAATTTTAATAATTCTCAAATCATCTTATTAATTTATTATATTTTTTTCTAAATGTAGATATGGAAATAAGTTTCTAACATAAATTTTCTCAATTCCATTTGCTATTCCAATATTTTGCACAAATTATGACAATGCATGATTTGGGAATAAAAATCGTTATTCTATTTTTCTTCCTCATTTTCTTATGCATGAATTTCATTTGATAATTAAAATGGCTTATTTACATGTTCTGGATTCTCCTAATAAATTTTCCAAAATTTTACTTTTTGCTTCTTAGCCTTTTCTTCTTTGCATTCTTTATTTGATTTTCTTGCAACTCAAAACAATAAAAGAATTCAATAAACACCAAATGAAATCAAAGGCATTATGAACAAACTGAAAATATTCACATTCAAATTTAAATACTATATTTTACTGTTCTGAAATTTCTAGGCTGTTACAGATCTACCCCCCTTACAAAAATCTCGACCCCGAGATTTGGCGGGTCTAAAGGAAACTACTCCTGAAAGAACTCGGGAAATTATTTCTTGAGTTGATCTTCTTGCTCCCAGGTTGCCTCATCTTCAGAATGATTACTCCATTGCACCTTAATCATCTTGTGAGACTTGTTGCGAGTGCGGCGTTCAGCTTCTTCTAGGATTCTAATCGGACGTTCCCGATAAGTCATATCAGGTTGTAGATCAATTTCTTCTAATTGGGTAAGTTCAGAAGGAAGTCGAAGACATTTCCTTAATTGCGACACATGAAAGACGTTATGAACACTGGATAGTTGAGGTGGCAATTCCAGTTTGTACGCCTTTTCGCCCATCTTCTCAATAATACGATATGGCCCAATATATCGTGGCGCCAATTTACCACTAATTTGGATACGGCGAATACCGCGAAGTGGCGAGACCTTAAGATAGACATGATCGTCAACTTCGAAACTCAAATCACGTCGATTTATTGTCGGCATAACTTTTCGACGAGATTGAGCTTCTCTTAGTCGGCTTCTTATCAAATCTACATGTTCTTGGGCTTCCCGAATGAGATCTGGACGAAGAACCGCTTTCTCGATCTCGACCAAAACAAAGGTGTTCTACACTTTCTCCCATAAAGAGCTTCAAATGGCGACATTTGCAGACTTGCTTGAAAACTATTGTTATCTGAAAATTCATAAGCGCCAAACTCTTTTCCCGATTGGTGCTATAAGATAACACACGTGCTCTTAACATATCTTCCAATATCTGATTTGTTCTTTCAGTTTGCCCATCAGTTTGAGGATGATAGGCTGTACTGAAATTCAGTTTGGTTCCTAGCATACCATGCAATTTCTCCCAAAAACGAGATGTGAACTGTGAGCCACGATCAGACACAATTGTTTTCGGGACTCCGTGCAAACGCACAATATTGCTGATATAAAGCTCGGCCAATTTATCCCCGGAATGAGTAGTCCTCACAGGAATAAAATGAGCTACTTTTGTCAATCGATCGACAATTACCCAAATGGAATCATTTCCTTTTTGAGTTCGGGGCAAACCAGTGATGAAATCCATACTGATATCATCCCATTTCCATTCTGGAAATTGCAATGGTTGGAGAAGCCCGGCTGGACGTTGATGTTCAGCTTTAACTCGTCGACATACATCGCACCTTGCGACATATTCAGCGATGTCTTTCTTCATACCAGGCCACCAATACTCACTTTTAAGATCCTGGTACATTTTTGTGCTTCCGGGATGAATGGATAATGGTGACTCATGTGCCTCAGACAGAATTAACTTCTTGATTTCTGAATCATTTGGCACATAAATCCGAGATCCACGGAATACTACCCCATCTGAGTCTATGGTAAACTCAGACTCCTTGCCTTCTTTTAACTGATCTTGAATTTTAATAACAGCTTCATCTTTATGTTGTGCGGCTCTAATTTGGTTCTTAAGGGTAGGTTGTACATCAAGAGCAGCTACACACCCATCTTCAACGAGATTTAAATTAAGCTTCTGAAATTCACTCATTAAATCAGCTTGATCAGAAATCCAAGTGCAGTAGAGTTTCCGACTGAGAGCATCTGCTACAACATTTGCCTTTCCCGGGTGATAATGAATGCCAATGTCATAATCCTTAATCAATTCTAACCATCTCCTCTGCCTTAAGTTCAAGTCTGGCTGAGTGAAGAAATATTTAAGACTTTTGTGATCTGTATAAATTTCAGTTCGGTTTCCAATAAGATAATGCCGCCATATTTTCAAAGCATGAACAACAGCGGCTAACTCCAGATCATGTGTGGGATAATTCTGCTCATGAGGGCGAAGTTGTCAGGAAGCATATGCAACAACTTTTCCCTCCTGCATTAACACACATCCCAAACCATGATGTGAAGCATCACAATACACGTCAAAGTTTTTATGGATATCAGGTAACACTAGCACTGGGGCTGATGTTAACCTCCTTTTCAATTCTTGAAAAATTTCTTCACATTCTACACTCCAAATGTATTTCTTCTCTTTCTTTAACAGCTGGGTCAATGGTTTTGCAACTTTAGAGAAGTTTTCAATGAATCGGCGATAATATCCCGCCATTCCCAGAAAACTCCGAATTTACATCTTGATTCGGTCTCTCCCAAGCTAATCTGATCAGACTTTGCGGGATCAACTGCAACCCCTCCTCTTGACAGAACATGACCAAGAAATGCTACTTCCTTTAGCCAAAATTCACACTTCTCAAATTTGGTATAAAGCTGATTTTCTCGCAATTTACTAAGGACCATTCGCAAATGCTGAGCATGTTCTTCTTCACTTTGAGAATAAATCAGAATGTCATCAATGAAAACCACCAAAAATTTATCCAAATACTCCATGAAAATCTTATTCATCAGATTCATAAAACTAGCTGGAGCATTTGTGAGACCAAATGACATGACAGTGTACTCGTACAATCCGTAACGAGTAACAAATGCAGTTTTAGGAATGTCAGACGGTCTGATCTTCAATTGAAAATAACCAAGTCTGAGATCAATTTTTGAAAAGACTTGAGCACCATTCAACTGATCAAACAAATCATCTATGCGGGGAAGTGGATATTTGTTTTTGATGGTGACATCATTTAGCGTACGATAGTCCACGCACATACGCAGACCACCATCCTTCTTTTCAACAAACAAAACTGGACTGCCCCAGGGTGAAGTACTAGGACGAATAAAACCTTTGTCTAGCTGTTCTTTGAGTTGCTTCTTTAATTCCATTAAATCATTAGGAGGCATTCGATATGGACGCTTGGATATGGGTGCAGTTCCAGGCACCAAATCAATAACAAACTCCATATCACGGTCCGGCGGCATTCCCGGCAATTCATTAGGAAACACATCAGGATACTCATTAACAACAGGTACTTGATTAAATTTTGAGGAAGACACAGAACATAACACTGGTTGATGTGTGGAGGATTTAACACTGGACAAGAATTCTACTTGAACACCATTTTGATTTGTGAGAGCTATTGACTTATTAGCACAGTCTATGTAGCCTTGGTGTTTTGCTAACCAATCCATTCCTAAAATAATGTCCAACCCAGAAGTTTCTATCAAGATGAAATCAGCATAGAACACTACTCCACTTATTTCTATGCTGACATTAGGACAGAGACTTGTAGTTTTAATGGTGGCTCCTGGGGATTTAATAATCATTGGAAAGGATAATATGTCGGCTTCTAAATCACTTCCTTCGAAAAATTTCTTAGACATAAAGGAATGGGAAGCTCCAGAATCAAATAAAACCAAGGTTGGAACTGAATGTACCAAGCACGTACCTAGCACCACATCAGGTGCTTCTTGCGCTTCCTCCGCGGTCACGTGATGCAACTGGCCACGGTTGCCACTTGGAGTTGGGGCCGAAGGTGCCCCTGGAGTCGGCTGCCCACTAGCTCCACGGGGTCGGCCTTGCGATTGGGTGCGCGGCTGCCCGGCCTTCTTCTTAGGACAAGAACTTGCATAATGACCACGTTCATTACAATGAAAGCAAGTGACATTCGGCACTGACTTGGGAGCGGAAGCTGTTGCCTTTACTGGTTGCGAGGAGCGAGTGGTTCGCTGTGATTGTTGTTGAGGAGCACGAACCACTTGCCCCTGACTGCGCTGAAACTGCTGGGCTGACGCTGGGCTCGCAGCATCTGTGGCGGGGGTCGGCGAGTAAAGGTCGATTGACCGCCTTGCGGCCTAGACGGACCCGCCCCAACAGATTTGCGCGCAAGCCATTTGTGCTTCCGACTTTCTAAAACATCCTTGCTGCCATGCTCTACTCTGTTTGCTTTATCAACGAGTTTGGAAATCATTAATATCTGGCGATGAGAGCCCACTTAATTTCTTCATTCAGTGCTCTCGAAACCGTTCCACCTTCGAGCTTCATCCTCTACTTCATGAGGGCATATCGAGATAAATAATTGAAGCGGTGCAAATACTCCATAACAGATCATATTGCCTTGCTTCAACTCCAAGAACTCTCGCTTCTTCACTTCTATCACACTGGCGGTATGTGGGTGCGACGGAAAGCCGTCTTGAATTCAGCCATAGCTGCATGACCCTCTGGCGGGGTCGCCAGTAGCTCTCCCACCATATAGCAGACATCTCCTTGCGGTGATAGGAAACATACAGAACTTTTTCCCTCTCATCACATTGGGCTATGTTTAATTTGTTCTCCACCGCCCGTAACCAATTATCCGCCTCAAGTGGCTCAGATGACGGAGTGAAAATTGGTGGTTGCAACCTTAAGAACTCATTCAATTTCGATCCTCCATTGCCCCCTCGATTCACACCTTGGGCGATTTGTTGGAGCAGCAAAGTGTGAGTTTGCCGCCCTTGCTCCATCATAGCCAGAACTTGCGCCATAGTCGGCGGCTCTGGCAAGTGGTCCTCAGGAAGGTCCTGCTCCTGATGTGTAGCAGATGGATCACGGCGAGTGCCCGAGAGGTTGAGGCCCTTGTCGCGGGGTCTTGCGGATTAATTTGCATAGGCGTGGAACGCTGTTCGTTGAGCACGAATGTTACGCTTTCGGCCTCACTTTCCAAGATATTGCTCAAGGATCTAGTGGATGCATCCTGCATACAATCCTTATTAAAAATCGACAACAAAAGAAAGTATTAACTACTTTCAAATGTGTCCTGTAAGTTTATGATTATTTCATTTTAACTTAAGTAAACACAAGAATAATCTCATCGTAAACTTCCACTCTAATAGCTAAAATTTGCGAGAAAATTCATACATGTACTCACGAAAACTGCACAACCAAAAGATGTCTATATCATAGCACATACTTATTCTACAGTACATAAAACATATGCATCAAGCTTCCAGTGCAGCAACCATACACATATATCTCGCATCTAGCTATCTTCCAGTACCTAGAACACATGCATGCTTGCTCACCCAATAGAGCCGAATTGAACCATGCACACACATATATCCTACATCCAGTACTTACCATACTTAAAATATACACACATCCATTTGTCTTCCAGTGCTGCCATTATACATATATATATTCTACATTCAGCACTTTACATTACCAAAACATGGCACTACCCAAGCAATTCTGCTTGCTGTTTTCTACCCCACGCCAAGGCTTCTGTTTCCGATGCTTTACCCCATTTCCCGCTAATCATCGGAGTCGCTGGACAGCACCACCATGCCGCGGTTTTTGGGATATGGTGGCGGCACTAACACGTCACAACTACTCTCCGAGCTAGAGGGCGAAAGTGACTGATCATGAACATCCACGGGCTGAAACTGTTGCAAATACTCGCGCTTATTCCCGGTGTGGCGCGGCTTAGGTGCAACTGCAGGATCATCAAGTCCCCTATGGTTTTCATATATGCGTAAGTACGCATCTACACTAATATTATGAACCTTGCACATTCTGCGCATTAATTTACGACCTATCTCTTGCATAGCTTGATGCCTAGTTTCATTGCGGTTGCTGCGTGGTGTTGCACTACCGGTCTCTAGTAAGAGTAGTAGCATGAGCCTTAACCTTAAACCCAATCGGTGTTTGCCTTACACTAAAAATCGGTTTACTTCTTTTATGGCCAAAGTCAACCGCAAACTCCCTTGCCACATCGGTCCACACTATGTTATTGGTCATCTGTAAAATTTAAAATAATCAGATCAGTACCCAATAGTATTTCTAGAGCAAATAACTACAATAGAACTGCATTAAACTTTAAATTATACAATCATCCCATAACATCTTTAGCGCAATTAGTTATAACAGGACAACATCCACTTTTAATTATACAATTACACCAACAAATTACATCCCAACAGAGACACATACTTTAGGATTTTTAGCTCCAAGTCACATACTTCCAGCAAAAGACATGCCAATCTCCTCACAAGGCATGTTAACACAAAAGCTCTTTTTACAACCCATTCATTACTTTACTGATTCTCACCTAGGACCTTAGAAACATATTCCCTGCGCCTATACACACAAGGAGACACAGGATGATACTCACACGTGCTAGCGGATTAATTCCTTGTCATTCACCAAGCGCGTAAAGCGCCTCGGTAGACATCACGGCACCTCGAGACCTACCCATGGTAGGGACATCTGAGGCCGGTGGAGCTGCTGAGCGGATGGTATCTGTAAGCACCACCACTTAGCACCGACGTGGCACGGCACCCTCGCCATGCCCGATGCTAAGGTGGTCTCTAAAAATGCCATACGTCTTGTGAGTTTCCCTAAGCTCTGTGCCAAGCGCACATAGTGTTGGTCTAGCCTATTTGTAAAATCCACCATGACTCGTAGGCTAGCATTATTAACACTACTAGAGTCCCTATAAACACTACCTCCCACTACTAGCCTCCCGGGTAAATAATAGTAAGCGGAATCCAAATTAGGGAGAGCTTGCCTAAGACGGACTATCGCTAGATCGCCGCCTCGTTCATGGATGCATCTATTGATGACCCGTAACCCACAAAACTCCGCTCCCCTCATTCCAAGCAGGCCTAGGGGCACAAACACCCTAGTAGCAAACTCTTTTGTCTCCAAACTAAGATAAGCGGAACACTACGTGGCGGGATTGACCTTCAAAGTGACAGGCCTCCAACAAACTACGTAATACTCCCATCATTCCTGTTGACTCCACACCTGTTGATTCATGACAGGGCACAAATCTTGCCATCTACAATAATAAAATAAAAGAGAAGGCAAGATTAGTATACATAATTATGAAAGCAAAAGAGACTACAAATAAGAAAATTAGCAAATATGCTAAATTCCATTATTAGTAGAGGGTTGAACTTTTAACTCAATATAAATTGAGCTTTAGGTTTTTACTAATGACCTTAACTCCCGGGGTTTCCTACAGTCTCTATGGCTCTGATACCAATGCTGTGAGACCCCGTTCTGCTGAACAGGAACCTCCATGTGTATACAGTACTAGTCCTTGGATCAGTAGCTAGCACACACATGTTTACAACAATAATATCACAACCAAACAGGGTATTTATAACCTGCACCTGAATAATTATACAGAACAAATTTTTACAACACTTAGGAATATAGAAGTAGCAACAACACTGCAGCGGAAAAACCAAAACCCGGTGGATTGCCCTAACAACCCGCAGCATCAGTTTGGGAAACACCTAGAAGAAAAAGTCGTCATCTAAACTCCCATACGACCGAAAAACACGTCATCCGCAAAGTGCATCTTCATCTTCGAGACAGCAAGTAAAGCAAGATTTGAGTACATTGGTACTCGGCAAAGACTTGATAACAAATGCAATTAAATAATCATGCGAGGCTTAAACAAGGACAGGCTCTAGTTATTTTGCGATTGCTAAAAACGATAAAGCATAAACTAATATTAGATTGCAATTAGCATTTAAAAACAATCGCGAAAGAATAAGTAATTTACTGAAAATAAATCTGATTACTCAACGATCTACCGGTAGTGACCATACATGTCGATTCCTTTGGACATAAAAGCGATTTGCTAAAACCATTTCAAACCGAAACTCCGGTTTTGAAATAACAAAGTCTAACATTGGAATGACTTCACCAAGTGCCCTTGACATGGTAGCGGCTAATTAATTAGATTTTATACTGCGAGTTATGCGGCTTTACCCACAAAGAATGATCCACCCTTTTTGCTAGGCCATCGACACACTTCCTTTGGTGTGCGGCAAAGCGATCATACATAGCCGTTACATTATTTAAACAAGACTTTGATCCAGCCGGGCGTTAACCCCGCCGTAACCGAAACACACACCCAAGCCGTGGATCCACTTTCATACACACAACACAACGTTTACGGACACGGCGTATGCATAATGCAGCACCGGCCAGTAATTACCCATACGAACGTATGGAAGCCCTCACAAGCAATCCAATTGGAATGCTTCCGCTAGCTCCGCCTACCAATGAGCAAAGCCATGTCTAAACAACTTAATAAGCTATGGCCGTCCCATACCGGACCTCGTGGTTGTACGGAATTCTTGGATCAATAGCGTCCCATTGCTCGGTCCTTAAGCGGCGTGGGCGACACTTCACCCTACACTACGTGCGGTTCCTTTTGCACTACGGCTATTGCCAATAGTCGCCCACATCCAAATCATAGTTTTAGTTGGAGTTTTAGTAAACTAATAGCAACCTTTTCAAATGGCGGTTGGTTGAATAAGCAGTTGGCCGAATCATTTTAGCGTTAAGCATGGCTAAGCAGATATTATATCTAACGGTTATAACCACAGTGACATTAGTTTATGTCTAACCCCATACATATGGTTACAAGGTTCACATGTCATAGAGATTAAGGAAAACCATATTACACAGGGATAACTATTGTTCTACCCAACATAGCTGTTTTTACGGAGAATTACTCGTATGGATAATCTGATTGCAAAAACAACATATCGTAAGTAAATTATTGGGTTCAACATGATCAAGGGATTGCTTGCCTTGCTCAAGCCTTTATCAAGATCAAACTCGGGATCGACTTGAGATCTTCCTCCTCGGCGGGCTCGTCAGCGCCTCTACGCCGCAAGACAAAGCGAAAAAGCAACAATTTAGCAATTAAAAAGGGCAAAAAGAAAATTGATAGCAAGAATAAATAAACATAACACACGAGCAGAGTTGCTTAAATGAATTTATTTTCTTTATTAAGCAATTCAAGATGCTAAAATTGTGAATTCTTTTATTGATATTCTTCGAATTCAAGATGCTAAAATAGATTAAATTATAATAATTTAATCATTTCAAACCTAAACAGATCCTTCATCCCTTTTGATTGGATTGAGTCAAAGCATTATTTTAATAGAATTCTAGTTATTGACAACTCACATTGCTAATATACATATATATATGAATCTTCATATATATATGTATAATAACATATGTATGATTTAGCTTATAAGAATATTCATGAATAACTAGTGACTTCATTAACTTTCTTTGTCATCACAGACTCATTAAACTTTACATTTCATAACTTCATTTCATACAATGTTTATACTTTTACTTAAGGCATATATTTGTTTTAATCATGTATGTGACACATTCATTTAATGAATTATTAAGCTAATGGAATATCTCCACTTAAATACCATTTCATTGCATTTTTAAATCATTATGATGTCGTGGTTCCTGAAAATTCACTTTTCTTAATTTTGCTTAAAGTTAAAATCATTAATTCCTTATGGCATAAAGCTTTCTTCAAGTATTTCATTTATCAAAATCATACAGTAACTAAACTAAAATATTTTTGCATATTCTAATTCTACCGGATTTTACACAAATTTTAAAATTTATTTCACTTGAATTGGGCGATGGTTCAAAAGATATTCAAATTTTAATCAATTGGATGCAAAATCCCTAAAATCAAAACCTTCCTAAAATTGAAAATCGCTTTCCTCTGAAATCTGCGCTTTCCTTTTTGGCTAAAACCGATTCAGCCATCTGCAATTTGGGACCCTTGGTCGGCGAGTGCAAGCGAGGAAGGTGGTTTCGGCCTACTTGTTGGCGAACGGCAATGGAAAGCGGAATGGGCAGCACCAATAGCTCTGTGCGACAAGACGAAGCTATTGGTGGTACTCTCATAACTTTGGGGTGGTCGAGAACCCATGCATACGTCGCCGCTCGGCGCCATAGCTCCGGTGGAAGCTCAACGCCGGTGGACCATTTTCTCAGCGACAACTCGGTGAGCATCGGTGGAACTTGGGGAATCCATTTCACTGAGTGTGGCACCAAGAATAAGCGAGGAAGCCATACCAAATGCGCCGAGGCGGAGAAGATGACCGTGCGGAATCGATGAACTGCAGCGAATGAGTTCAAATTGAAGCTTGATTAGGACATGAGGATGCCGAGAAGCTTTGAGTGGGTTTGATTCCTCGGATTACCCCTTGCTCGGCTTGATTCGTTATTTCCCCCCTTTCCCTAGCTCTCTGCGATTTATGGCGAAGAAGGAAGAAGAGCGAAGCCACCATAAGCGGGCGAAAGGAAAAGGGGAAGAAGCAATGAGAGTGCTCTGGAATGGCTTAGTAGTCACTTGGGCGGACTGTAGGACTTGGGACGCGTGTTAGCAATCGGCATTGGCAGGACGGGAGTAGGCAAGAATGGCGATGGTGAAGCTCGGTGCCTACGACTCGTGGCTGGTCCGTGCGGAAGTGAGGGAAGATGACGCAGGAGAATGACCGAACAGCAACTGGGTTCGATGAATCAACTCACTGCGTTCAACCCGCTTTGGAGAGTTTGGCGTCTCCGCTCCCGATGGATCGAGCGAAATGGAGAAGAAAGGGTCTGCGGTGGGGCACTGGGGCCCTTGCCGAGGACTGGATGATTTCTCCGTTGTGCCAATTGAGCGGAACAGAAATTGGATTGGCCTGGTCGCTGAATGGCCAAGAAGGAACAGAGTGGTTGAGCACCGTTTTCTCCCTCTCTCTCCGATTTTTACTAGTGGTCAAATTGAGGTAAAAAGTGTTGAAACTTTTTGACTAAAGTCTCCAACCAGTATTTAGACCATGGTAAAAATTTTAGGTTAAACCAAGTTACTGAGAATTTATAAAAATTCTTTCAATAGTGACTGTTTGAATTTCTAGCCTCTATCTTCGATTTTTATTTAAATTCAAATGAAGTCTATTATTTTTGAATTTTTGTTTTTCTATTAGATTTGGGCTATATATACTTGTGTAAAATTTTCAGCTCAAATACTCAAGTCATTATTTAATTAAAATTCTGACATTGAAATTTCCATTTTCCCAAGTTTTCAGTTTTCCAATTTTAATAATTCTCAAATCGTCTTATTAATTTATTATATTTTTTCTGAATGTAGATATGGAAATAAGTTTCTCACATAAATTTTCTCAATTAAATTTGCTATTCCAATATTTTGCACAAATTCGACAATGCATGATTTGGGAATAAAAATGTTATTCTATTTTTCTTCCTCATTTTCTTATGCATGAATTTCATTTGATAATTAAAATGGCTTATTTACATGTTCTGGATTCTCCTAATAAATTTTCCAAAATTTTACTTTTTTCTTCTTAGCCTTTTCTTCTTTGCATTCTTTATTTGATTTTCTTGCAACTCAAAACAATAAAAGAATTCAATAAACTCCAAATGAAATCAAAGGCATTATGAACAAACTGAAAATATTCATATTCAAATTTAAATACTATATTTTACTGTTCTGAAATTTCTAGGCTGTTACACAGATACATCGTCGATATATTCTTGGTTGCAACGGTTACATCGTACATCCATCTCCGGTCCTTCTACAGTTCATTAATTTAAGCAATTATTAATATCCTAAAATCTTAATTAAATAAATTGTTATTCGAATATTCAACAATATCCACTAACGGGACAACATTAATACTAAGTAAATATTGCAAACTTAATTAATTAATTTTAATATATACTCATACGTAACCAAAAATTATATATATCCTCCTAAGATCAACATAATAAATTCCTCGACTCAAAATTTCATGATCACCCAACTACCATATTAACTAAAATTTATTTATCATTCACATTCAACAATCTTAATTACATAAATTGGGTTTATATGCTTCATAAAAATTCACTAACAATACCCACTAATGAAGCAAGATGTATATGCACACGTTAACGAAAAAATTTAATGGTAACTAAGAAAAAAATATTAACTACGTAATTTTTATACATATCCTTCGGAAGAGCAACATAATAAATTCCTCATCTCAAAATGCAAGGCAATTAACTTCATGATCACCCATCTATCATATTAACTATAATTTATTTTTCATTAATATCCAATAATCGTAAATACATAAATTTCATATATGCTTGACAAAAAATTCATCATCTAAATAAGTTAGACAACTTAATCTAATACAGCAAGGTAATAAATTCATCATCTACAAATTGCTAGGTAAATAAAAAACAAACTAAATGTAGACCTTGCATCTAAACCTTAATTAAGCTAGGAATAAACCTTTAATGGCAATTTTACAATACAAATGAAGAGAGGAGACATATTTTACACGCCTTGGAACAATTCTAGGAAGTAGAAGCACAAGATCTTGGCCAAACAAAATCTGAAATCAAAAATCTAACTTTTCTTCTCGAACAAATGGAGGAAGATGACCAGCGACAGGGGCAACAAAGGGTATTTATAGAAAACATTATTTGTAGCAGTTTTAAATTAAAACCGCCACAGATAATTATATTAGTGGCAGTTCTAAAACCAAACCGCCACAGATAATTTATTATCTATGACGGTTCCATCTACCAACCGCCACAAATAGTCCCAGCGTAATTAGTGGCGGTTTCAAACCATCACAGATAATGTATTATCTGTGGCGGTTTTTGGATGAAACCGCCACAAATAGTCCTCCCGCCAATTTCCATACTCACACGTGCGTTGGACTTAGAGGTGACACCCATACTCCACTTCAGTGTATGATCACTGCCACCCAAAAGTCCCGTGCACGGAATATTGACTAAATGGCCCTCACTCAAGCAAATATGAGCCACATAGTCGCACCGTACACTCTTACGCGTCCATGGGAGTTTCGATTCCATTCCGAACAACCATACCGGGATTGAGACCAACTCATCCAAGCATAGCATTCGCCATCCGTCTCAGGACCTTAGTATCGCCCGCGTTCTCCGAGGGAAGCACGAGCAATAGCCAAAGAACGACAGTCGCACAAGTGTATGCGTTGATGGTTGATGACAATTCCAGGTACCCGGATATGTGTCTAGTGCTAGTTCCCAAGATCAACGCCTAGCACCCACATATTCCGCATTCGAGATGTATCGCAACACATACACAAGAATCTAAGCAGTTGGAATAGCATAAACATAAACTACAACTATTACAACTACTTACTATTACAAGTAGTGGCCGACCGCCAAATATTACATGTCAAAGAGTAAATTGCAGCGAATTTAAACATATACCAAAAAGTAGGACAGCGGTATGCCCATCCAATAACCCAAAGGCAACCGACTTGGAAAAGCCCAAGTTCATCCATCAACATCATTGTCGGACCCGAGTAAAAGTGCGTGTCGTCGGGCGTTCTTCCGAACCGTCGTCTATATTGTTTAGATTAAGCAACTGTGAGTACACGTATGTACTCGCAAGACTTTAGTGTATGGAAATAAAGTAAATGCATGGCTAGATCAAGGAATCAAGCTTCTACACTAGTCTCATTTTCAGCATATGGCAGATTTTGTTTGCATGTAAAAGATTAATAAAACGGTAACGAATTTGTAAAGAGCATTTAATATAAAGCTAAATAACAGTAAGTAGAGTTCATAGATGACATTTCACAGCCCTCCTTGGCTGTGATCAACAATTAAAAATAGCAACCATTGGCTTCCCAATTCACCAACTCAATCCAACACCATCTTCCAAAAGTTTTAGCAAAAACAAAGACTATACTTGACATTATTTCCCCAAGCTGCTCATGACCGCAAGCACGGCTAATTAATTAGATTTTAATCTCTGCAGAGAGTGTACACTTTACCCACATGACACATTCTAGAAATCATGTCAACCATGCCTCGCGATACTCGCGATACTTACCCACATGACTGTGACGAAACCGTTCAACTAGTTAAAGCTTAACTTTGCACCAGCGACAGTGATGTTAAACCCTTGCCACAGTTCAGGAGATCCTGAACCGATGGTGCCCCATCGTGAACTCTCCCCATGACAAGGCATGCACCGTTGTATTGGAATGCTTGGGCCCCAACACCTCGGTGAAGGGAGCACCTAGAACGACTCCAGTACGTCGGATCGTCCATACTACTTCGGCCTACCAAAGTGCAAGGCTAAACTCTAACTAATCTAGTGAGCTTAGGCTATCCCATACTAGCACATGTGGTTGCACAAAACACTTAGGTGATAGCATCAAGTTCGGTCCTTAATTGACCCGGCGAGATCTCCCCTAACTACGCGTGAGGTCCTTTTCACGCCTCAAGTTACGTAATAACTCGTCGCGTCTAAATCATAAGTTTGAGTTGGATTTTTCATCAAATTAAGTGGAAACCGTGCATCGTGGTTCCATCCATTTAAACAAGGTTTGCTCAATGTAGTTGAAACATCTCCTATCATTTTAAAACCAATCTAGTGAGCAAGTCTAAGCATGAGCATAAGATAATTCACAGTATTACCCAAGTGACATCAAGTATTGTCTACACCATAACTAGGTTACAATGATGGATAATCAATTGTCAAAGTGAAGGAGATGCACACAATTGGTTTTAGCTACCGATTCCCACAACATAGTAGTTTACAACATACACGCATGCATATAGTTTGACAAAGCAACATAACTTTGCAAATATGGGATCAAAATGGTCAAAGGAGGTGCTTGCCTGGTTGCACTTCTTCGGGAATGTAATCCGGATCGTAGTCAATGTCGTTATTAATCGGATCCGAAATATCGTCGTCTACGCGTCGAATAATAAGAACCGAGACAAAAGCAAACAACATCGAATCAAAATGGGACAAAAAGAAATCAAATAAAATTACCAAATTAAATACCAAGAAGGTCATGGTGGATTTTGGGTTCTCAAATTATCGTTTGCATAGCAATCTTATTAGTACTTAGTTTATGTGAGGTTTTTATCATGAGTGGAGTACTTTCATCCACCGATTTCATGGAACTTAAGCTATGAACAGTATAGGGTTGTTTACGAATTCAAGAGGCTATAATTGTGTGTTTTAGTGTTTATAACTTCGAATTCAAGATGCAAAAATTGTTTGGATTAATAGAAGTAAAACATTCACTAAAGGTTTGCTTGAATAGTGCTTAACTTTAAGTGTTCGTGCATGGGAGCAATTTCTACAAGTTAGATCTGAAGTTTAGAGTTATTCTCTGTTACTATATGGTCATAGAATGATTCCTTGCATTGCGACAACCTTGGACGAAGACTTTTACTCTTACTACTCACATGATGCGGTTCCAACAATATTATCATTTAGGGTTTTTGCGCTAACGTATTTTATTTGAAAAATAAGTCGTAATTAAAATATTTTTACACAATTTGGTTGTCCATATATTGAAGTAGGTTTTTGGACCAATTCCCCTAAAGTTTGTGTTTAGACGAGCTGTTTTATAAGCCGCCGAAGAGGCTTAAGTGATAACGATTCTGTGCAGTTGTGTTCATTTAGGGTCTTTCTTGTGATTGGATTAATATGCAAATGAAGTTATAATTAATATATTTTTCTAGATTATGGTAGAGTATATATCAGGCAATGATACTAGGCTATTTTCTCATAACTTTATGTTTATGTGTGATATTTTATAGGCTACCGAAAAGGCTTATATGACCACACTTTTAGCGCTATTGCGGTTCAGTTTTCTTTCTTCAGTTGCGACTACACCGAATGGGATAATCTAACCATTTTTTAGGGGTTAGTAGGGAATATCCCTAAGAGTGTTTTAAAGTTGATTCTGTGATATTTCTCATTTGTTCAAGGTGTTTTTCTAATGAATAGTGATTTAGGCTTAATATGAGCTTAACTCAAAGTTGATCAAACTGATATTGTTTTTGCATGGCAAGCTAGGGAATATCATTTCAAGGTCATAGAAGTTGGTTTTGTCGAGTTTAAGATCCGTTTGCTAAAGTTGCGAGCAAATGAACGTTTTGTGCGTTGAATGTTCGATTATCAAATAGCTAATGCAAACAAAGGTAAAATTTAAATATTTTTATATAATTTTGATCTTTGCAATCCTATAAGTGTAACTAAACTAGTTTCACTAAATTTTGAGCTCGTTTAATTCATATTTTAACCCTTTGATTCTTGCTTGGAAGAAAGGCTTTCTACACTTGATTTTTTATTCAAATCACATTGAAATCTAAATGTTTATGTAAAAATAGAATATTCAAGGTTGCATGAACATATGTGATTTATTTCATGATTTTTAGAATTAGGGATTTCGTAGTTTGTTCATAACACTTAAAATATGACTTTTATTCAAATTCTATTTAAAGGTTTTTACTGCAAGTAACATATAACTTTTTATTACATATTTTAAATCCTTCTGACTAACTAAAATTTAGGAACTGAGTTTGCATTAATCGGAGATTCATAGCAAAAGATATAAGGGTTTCATTGCATAAGGCAAAATAATAAAAAAAATGAAGTGCAGAAGTGGGAATCGAACTCAAGACCTACTGAGTCCAACACTGGTGCACTACCACTACGTCAAGCATTTCTTTTGTGACAAAGTCTCAAGCCTAAATACTTAAGCTTACCTCTACAAACCCTAGAGCTTCTAAACCCAACAATGGCGCTGGCTGGAGCTTCGGTTGAACGGAGAAGGCAACTGTAGGGAAGGTGTGGCTCGGCTGGGGAGGAAGACAAAACCTGTACCGTGGTGGTCTTGTAGACAAACGGAAGAGAAGATCAAGAATCGAAACTGGGCAAGTCGGATGGCAAGTCGAGTTGGCGAAGAGCTCACCGGGTTGTTGCGGTTGAAGGGCTGGCTCACCGGCGCAAGGAGGAAGAACTCATAGTCGGCTTCGGCTGCAATAAGGTGGAGCAACTCAGAAGATTGAGCAGCTGCGGTGTGCAAGAATGAGATGGATGAGCTCACCTGGGTGCTCGCCTGACAGAGCTTGGCTCGGTGCTTGCTTGGCTGGATCGGTTCTGCAGCAACGAGAGCAAGCAAGCAGCGAGCAAAGGGGGTGAGGAGGGAGGCTTGCTGGTTTTATTACTGCTGGGGCGGAGACAACAAGGCTTGGAGGCAACAGCACGGGCGAGGCCGGCGGTGGTGTCCGCGTGGCACAATCCTCTTGGGCAAAGACGCGATGTGGAAACTTGTCTTGTGGCAGCACTCAGGCGTGGAGCCGGAGAGGAGAAGGAAAGGAGAGAAGGAGAAGGGCTCACCAGTGGCCGAGCACACATGGGACCACCACGCCAGAGGCATAGCAACAGGTTTCATCGAGTGAAACAGCGTTGATCAGCAGCTGGGCGAATTTTAAGTGCAGAAGTGACAAGTCAGTTGGGCAGGCTTGGCAAGGGGTGAAGACCTAGTTGAAAATTTTCGTAAATGTTTGAATAGGTAGCTCAGAGGTTCTACTTTCCATTTTCTTTGGTTTCATATCATTATCTGTTGTCATTTAAGAACAGTAATTCTCCAAACTTGACTGGTTTTTAGTCAGTTTTACATTTTTCCTATAAAACAAATAAGCTTCATCCTATGTGTAACTTTTTCTAGATAATTCTGATGGTTATTGGGAGTTAACATAAAAATGTCACTGAGTATCTTATTTGGAAGAATTGTTAAAATTCTTTCATTGCTAGTAAGCGTTATCTGAATTCTATTTTATTTTATTTAAGGACAAAAATGGATTCAAGAAATTCTTAGACCTCTTGAGAGAGTTTCAAATGGGATAATAATTATTTTATAAAAATTTTAACTCAATATCCTGCATATTTATTTTTCTATTAATTACGACATTTTAGATTTCAAATTTTCATTGGTTCTGTTTTTAAATTTTAAAAGGCACTAATTCTAATTTTTAATTTTGATATTTTTACTAGAGGTTAATACTGTTATGAGGAAGACATGATAAATTTTCATCCATAGATAATCTTTGATTATTTTTTAAGAATTCTGTCATGTCATTGTTTTGAAGTTGAAACATGTTACTTTATTATTTACTTCTTTACCTAGCTCATTAAAATATTTGGACAGCTGAAAAGATGTGGTGGAGAATTACCATAGTTTAATGGCATTTTACTGGCTTTTTACTTTTATCTTTTACCATTTTACTTTTACTCTTTTACTAATTTCATTTATTGATTTTTCTTTTTAACCCAAAATTCAAGAATAATTATTAAGGTTGAAAAAGTTTTTGAAAAGATAGAATTCAAAGTAAGATTACTTTCTCAACTCATTTTCAAAGTTTGTTTATTTTGGACCGAAAGTTTTAATGTAGCAACTTGTTCTTTTCTTTTGATTGACAAACTAGAAAATGAAGAAAAAGATAATATTAAAAATGAAAATCTTGGTTTTAGTTAAACTGTTTACTCAATTCCATTAAATTTTCAATTTTACTATTTTTAAAATTTTTGGGATGTTACAAGCGGGCCAAGGAGTTGGGCCAAAGGCAATGGTCAGGCCGAAAAAGGCTATGGCTGAAATGGGAAAGAGGCCAAAAACTGAAATTTTTCCCGAAACGGAAGGGAGACGATGACAGCTCAAAATAAATTCAAATAGAACTGGGAAAATTCAAATAAATCCAAATAAAACCAAATAAATAAAGGAAACAAAAATTTTGAAATTTTGGGGTGTTTCAACAAACATGGTGTAGTCCGTGTGGAATCACGCCATGCACTTGTTCTCGCTTTCACTACAGTGGCACCAAAAGCGTTCATGCCAGCGTAGTCGCGTGCATCTTTCAGATCAACTATCATTAGGTTTACAGTCAGCATTAAATTTAAAATCAGATGATTCGGTAGATAAACACAGTTTCAAACATGTGCTTACTTGCCAGTTTCGTTGTGGAATTTTTTTGCAGTGCCATCTACTTCAGTAGCGGGTGGGAGTGGAGATTAAATCTGATCTTTAATTTCAGAGGGAACAATAGATATTTCATTGTAATTATTTATGTTGTTTAAAATTTTTATAGGTGTATTGTGGTAATTTCGCTCAACTACAACCCTTAGTCACCTATGAGCAGGATCCTGATGACTAGACCGCCACTACCCCAATTGATTGCTTGTGGCAGATCCACTAGGTCCTACTATTTTTGTTTTGTCTTCCGCAGCTATATTTTCAATTGTCCGTGAGCCGTATATTGCAAACTATGATAGTTAAATAAATAAATTTCGTATGATATGACATGATATCATCTTTATTATACTGTGTGTACTAAGTAGTTTTTTTCTGAACCATTATGGCATACATACAAAACTAGGGAGTTGCTACTCCCGGGTCGACATCAGACAAGCTACTATTCAACTACCTCTAGTTAACCCCAATAAATAAATTAAAGAAACAGAAAATTAATTGGTACAAAAAATGTTGTGAATCACATGTACGGCAGCTGGCAGGTTGCCACTAGATTAATTCCTTATAGCGAGCCTTCTCTGTGTTTCAAATAAATCTTTATAGATCTTAATTAGTAATTAATTTACTATTGATTGTTTATTTTTAAGGCAAGTAGCAACAAGCTGCCTTAATTGTGAATGTGAATACACTATCCAACATTGGAGGAACCCATCCACTTGTATAATCTCATGCAGATAGATACACCTTATCCAGCCTAACACTACATATAAACTATCTAGTTAGAACTGGTTGTCCACTCTACTCTACTGTGCCTGTGTTTGGTAGAGCTCCAACTCCACCATTAGATTCATAGATTTGGTGGAGCTGGGTATTTCTAGCTCTATCAGATCTGTAGAGCTGGAGCTGTAAATACATTAAGAGTGTTTAGATAGATCATTTTGTTTACATTTTAGACTAAAAATATAAACTTAATTTACTTTATTTTAGTCTACAAGTTTCAGATCTCAGATAAAACTAGAATCTAAAGTTCTACCAAATAGGCCTGTGTCAACGTCGGAGAAGCTAACAAAGTGACAAGGAGTAAACGAGAATCACGGGACCATCAAGTTAAGTACAAATATGGTATGGAATCACGCCATGTTCTAGCCAGTTTTTTTGGCTTGGCTGCACCTGCACGCATGCGCAATGTGCTCACTGCTCACTTCACTAGCGTGGTGCCAAGAGCGTTCATGTCAGCGTACTCGCGTGCGTCTTTCGGATCAACTCGTCATTAGGTTTACAGTCAGCACTAAATTTAGTATCAGATGATTAGGTAGATAAAGGCGGTTTCGAACAAGTGCTTACTTGCAAGTTGCAATATTCATTGTGGAATCTTTTACGCTGCCTTCTACTTCAGCAGGGGTGGGAATGATGATTAAATTCGACCTTTAATTTCAGTGGGCACAATAGACATCTTCTTGTAATTGTTTATTTTTTGGGAGGTGGTTCTATGCATCGTTATTTGAAAGCTACGTAGATACTAAAGTATGGATGAAAGACAGATGATGATTACACACTACTTCCCTCGCTCGAAGATTTGTGTAAATTGTATTCAAAGGATGATGCATATATATAGAAGAACTGTTCTTATCTTTTTAAATTTTTTTGTAAGGGTATTGTGGTGATTTCGCTCAACTCAAACCCTTAGTCCTCGAGTCAATCAGAGTGCTGCGTCTCGTGCACCATACCACTCACCTCCCGTACGTACAGCATAGTTAGAATTTTGACGATCCTCGGGGGGCCTGAGGGGTTCTAAGGACTATCCTCCAGGCCACCAGCGACAAGCTCTATGTATGAGGAATGCAGGGAATGAAGTCGAACCAAAAAAAACCCTGAACCCTTCGTGCGAGAAGGTATTTATAGGGGGTTACAAGCGACACAACATTTATTGCGCGGGGGGCGCGCTACTGTTCCGGACGTGGGCGTAGTTGTTCCCTTGTTTCCCGTCGGCACAGCGCGACGTGGGTACAGTGGGCGCAGACCGCGGGCGCGTAGACCGCGGGCGTGCAGATCGTGGGCGTGCAGTCCTTCGAGCTGCCGTGTAATTAATGCCACGTAGTCTTCGTGGATTGCGCCCAGCTTTTGGGGGAAGCCCGAGGTCCCTTCGGTAGACTGGGTCGCCTGGTCACGGGCTCTCGAGCAGGCATGCTCAGGGGCGAGCTTGACGGAGGACGGGGTCGACCCGGAGGTCGGGCGACCCGAAGACCTTTCTTGGGGATGACGTCCGAGCATGGGCATGCTCGGAGGTCGCTGGGATGTAATGGTCGCCTATCGAGAATATCAATCCGACAGCTAGCCCCGAGGCTTAAGAACAATCGCCTCATGGGGTCTCGCCTTAAGCCTCCAGACTCTTGGTAAGGGATTGGAGCCTTGCGGCGAAGAGCTACCGCAGCATCCGAGCAATCTCCGCTTTCGGGGCGAGATCTTCGCGACAATGAGTGCCGCGGCATCAAAGCAATCTTGCTCGGGGCGAGCATCGTCGGCGAAACACTACGCGCCATCCGAGCAACCTTTGCTCGGAAGAAGAAACCTTGCGGTCGCGAGCTGCTGCGACATCCGAGCAATCTGCTTTCGGGGCGAGGGTCTTCTTGGCGAGGAACTACCGCGATCCGGCGGCGCAACGACAGGGACGTCGTGCCCAGCCGAGACCGAGCGTGTTTGGCTAAGGTCCCGCCAAGGCGGCGCTTCGAGAATGGGCGAAAAGTCGCGGCGGTTCCTTCTCCGTGAAGCCTTGCGGGGCGAGGTCTTGCGGCGAGAACTACCGCGGCATCCGGCGGCGCGGCAGGGGCGATCGTGCCCAGCCGAGACCGAACGTGTTTCGGCTAAGGTCCCGCCAAGACGGCGCTCAGGAATGGAGGCGAAAAGTCACGACGGTTCCTTCTCTGTGAAGCCTTGCGGGTACAGCTCAGCGATTTTTGAAACCGCGCCATTTCAGGCGGTTTTGAAAAGCATACGCTTAGCGTCGATTCGCAAACAAGCGGAGCGGTTTTTCGGTCCGTTCAGCTTCTCCGCCTATAAGTATCAGACGGGGACGATTCTGTAAGTTTTCTTTTCCCACGACTTGCGACTAAATTCCAGAAAAGCTTCTCGACTCCCAAACTACCTTCCCCTGCTCCAGTGCTCCTTTCCCCAACTCTCTTCATGGAGAAGTTTGGTGTAAGCAAGACCACCGCGGAGAGGCTTCGGGTACTTCGGGACTTCAGGTACCTCGACGCAGGCATCTGGCGGCTCCCTGATGGCGAGTCAGCTCCGGCGCCGCGCGAGGACGAGGTCGTCACGTGCGAGCTGTACACTATCAACGGGCTTCGAATGCCCGAGGGTGAGTTCTTGGAATCCATACTCGCGCATTGCGAGTGCGAGATCACCCATTTGAACCCCAACTCCATCCTCATCTTGACCATATTCTCCCACCTTTGCGAGGGCTTCGTGGGCATTCTGCCCACGGCAAGTCTTTTCTTCCATTTCTATACCTTGTTCCGCACCGGCGGCGCTTCTTGCACTGGTGCTCTGTACTTTCGCCTGCGAGCCCACTGCCCGTACAAGTACCCCCTCTTCTCCCTCAGGGACTCGGTGGCGGGCTGGGCCGACTCCTGGTTCTATCTGTGGAAGGCGCAGGGGAGCTCTTTGCACTACACCGAAGCGGCGCCGCCCAGCATCGACACCCTGCGCCCGCCCATTGTGCCCAAAGGAGGAGCGGTCCTTGATGCTGATCAGCGAGCTCACGAACATGGGGCTGACTGGTCGAGACATCGTCCGCGACTTCCTTAGGAACAGGGTGTCCCCTCTGAGGAGGAGGGAGCACCCCTTCTTCAAGATCACCGGGTGGGACGACATCACCCGCGATGACACCTCCGTGCGTTCCTCGGTCTTGGCGATTTACGCTCGTAGCGTGCCGCTTGGGCTCGTGCTGATTTTGCTTGCTGACCATCGTGAGAGCTGGCCGGTTGGTTGGAAAAAAGGGTCGGAGAGATGTTCGGCACCCCCAAGGGCAAGGAACTTGAGCACAAGCGGCAAGTTCCGAAGAACGTGCTCGAGCGGAGCGACGTGGTAAGTCGCTTTGTGGTTTATGCTCGGGGAAAGCATCCCGAGCCCTTCTGACATCTTTTTGTCTTCTGGCAGGAGAAGCTCGCTCTGGAGCTGGTGGTGGGCGAGCTCAAGCCCCTGGTGGTGGGCGAGCTCAAGCCCTTGGCGGGCAGCAAGGGGGTACTTGTACCGGCCGCCAAGACCAAAAGCATAAGGGGCAAGAGGCATGCCCCGCCACTGGCCACTACACGGCTGACGAAGAAGCGGGCAAGCTTATCCGGTAATCCGGTGGTGCGGCATATGGAGTGTGAGACCCCAGATTTACCATCCGAAATCTCCTGTGTATTTCTGTACTAGTCCCAGATCAGTTGCTAATACACACAGTGAAGCAGTGATAATCTTAACCAGAACAGAACAAAGTAAGTGCATAAATATAAAGTACTAGCCACATGGCTATTTATTACATTTCCTGGTCACATGACCTGAGTTCATAGCAGCGGAAACAAAAACAACAAAATAAAACCCAAAAGACACCACAGGCGATGACTAGGAGCGCGCGCTTAGTAATCTTGGCGATCTTCAATGAACTCCTCGTCATAGAACTCACTGTCTTCGATTGCATCTTGATAATTCTCTGATGACAAAATTTTGTGTAGAATGTGAGTACAAATGTACTCCGCAAGTCTGGGAAAATGCAACATGTAGGGCTTTCCAAAGAAAGGCTTAATAGGGTTCTTTTGCATAAAGCCAAGTTTCATCAAACCATACTTAATAATAATTTTCACAAAGCCCATTTTAAACAATTATTTTAACAATTGAAATATTTAATATTTTAGTGAAGATTCTATCCACCATCACTAGTATATAGGCTCTATCCGCCACATTTAAAAGATTAAGATAAACCAACTCATGACTCCATCCATCATGATCAAAACAGGTTCTATCTACCTGATTGGCTCAATCCGCCAAATAAACATTCGAGAGTTCCAACCACTCCCGAATCCCAAAACAAAACATCAGTTATTTTTGAAACCAAAACCAAGTCTACCAGTATGAAAACATTCTTCACTTTGCCTTTGACCGTAGGCACGGCTATTCGAATAGTTTTAACTCTGCAGAGGTGTACAGCTTTACCCACAAGACATGATCATCTCTTTAGTGCCACGCGATTAATAAACTTCCTTTGGTGTGTCGTGAGAGAGATCATGACAAGGCCTTTACAATGTATCGCCTAACCCGACTCACCGGCTGAGGTTTCACCGCTATTACGGTTCCATCTACCTAGTATAGAAGCCCCCTCTTGCGCCGTGTGGGAAAATATGACTTGCCTCTTTCCGGCACCCACATTCCACCATTTGGTGAGTCTAAGTTAGGTTTCTACAAATTATTCAACCAGATCGAGCCCATATTGACATGTGGTTGCGGGTAATGCTTAGAATGGGCAATCATAGCGTCGGTCCTCAAATTGATTAGGGCGGCTTTCACAAACCAGAACCAGTGCTCCATCCGCACCAACCCGACAAACCATTCCGCCCCAATATAAACCACTTTTATTTTATTTTTATTTTACAATCACATCAGCAATCACCTTGCTACAGTTTTGATAAAACACATTTAAACAATATTTTCAAAGCAACCCATCCATAGGTATTTTAATCAATTCCGGAAATAACCTCATTTAACGCACTAAACAAAATATATCACAACCTAATATGATCATGATATATCAAAACAACCTAGGGTTACAAATAAGCGAGGATTTCAATATCAAGGTGGTAATAACAATTCGGATTAACTACCAACCTATATTTAACATCATCTTTATATAAATAGCAATGCATGTTGTAAAACCTTTGTAAAACATTTGTAAATCATAGGATCAACGTGCGTCAAGGAGACTTGCCTTCGTCGATGAAGTCGCTTAACGCTGTTACGAAGGTCTTCTCCTTAAATCGTCGTGCAACGACGACCGCTTCTTCGACTACGGCAAAAGCGAGACCTGAAATGAATAAAATAAAATAAACAGAAACTAAAAATTATAATAAAAATATTGGAAGATAGAGGATGAATTTATATGAATTTAGCAATTTGAATCACTTTCGATTCGAGTTCGAATAACAGAGACAAAATGTTTGAAAGTGCTCGATTTGGAAAATTGGAAAGAGAATATTCAGGAATCTTTCTTTTCTCCATTTTTCTGATTTCCCCAACTCACTTCTGGTGGTCCCTCACGTCATTGGCTTCTACCTTCTTCCCCATTGCTCTATCTGAGGAAGCCATGGAAAAAAAACAGCAGCGCCATGACCGAGAGAAAAGCTAGCCGGCGGAGAAGGTGGGGCTCGCAAGCAGCGAGAGAGGCCCCAAGGCATGCATTGGCTGGCTGAGGAGGCGAGCGACAATGCTGCCAGTCTTGGCGCTAGTGAGGTCTTGTGTGATGGCAGGTGAGGCAGCAAGCGGCCAGCAAGGGCTAGGGCAAGGTCTTGGCGAAGAAGCGGCGAGCCTTGGCGCATGGTGGCCGCGGCAGCACGAGTGGGGAGTAACAGCAGCGACAAAGCCAGCGACCAAAAACAAGCCAGCAACACGACGGCCAAAACCACGAAATTTTCTCGAAACTAGAGTGAGCAGGATAGCTAGCATCAAGGGGAGTCTATGGGTGCAAAGAATTGAATTGATTCGTACCCAAACGGGAGAAATCGACGACGAACGGATCGACGACCGACGACGAACAAACTTGAAATTCGGGAGTCAAACTGCAATGAAAATCAAATCCGATTGAATGGTTATGTTCATGGAAGCAAGGGGCACAAAGTGACGCGGTTGGTTTACCTAGAAACTCACCGGAGCAAAAGATGGCTCGCTGGTGTCTTTGGAGTGCGCCGGGCGTCGGATTTTCTCAAGTTTTGGGAAGGGAAACGGTACTGCACTAACGGGGCAAGGTGAGCACAGGATAGAGGACAGAAAGACGAAACTTTTGAGTACTCACACGTCCTGAGAGGTGAATAAACGGCTGTGATAATGACCGAGCAATGAATTGTCATTTACGCTTAATTACGACCGTTTCGCTCGGATTAAGGATGGGTAACGGCAGGGAAATTGATTTCCATTACAACGCTGTTGTGATGCTTCAGATCCCACTTGATCTGGTGCAGCGTGGAGGAAGATATGAGGGTTTGAAGATGGAGCTAGACATGAAGAGATTTGAACAGGTACTGGACGGGAGGTGGAAGACGATGAACAGTGAAAATTTTAGAGCGCGTGAGATAAAATTGAAAACAAGATCTAAAAATGACGGGAAAGATCCTAAAAATCTTAAAGAATAAAATGGAACCCAATAAAATTGGTTTCACTATTTTTGGATAAACTTTGGAATTTAGAAAATTTCGGGATGAATAAAATAGATTTGATGAAAGCACGACAGATAAAAAACCAGAGAGATTCTAAAAATCTTGGAACAATTTCCAAAATCATTCTAGAATATTTGGAACCTAATTCAATGGATTTTGAGAGTTTTGGAGCATTTTGGAACTCGGGAGAAATTTCGAATAAGGATCGGAATTTGGAATTTTGACTTTGCGGACGGTAAAGGATTGAACTCCAATCTCAGAAGGATATGGATGCCAGGTTAATTATAAAACCGAGGAAAATCCAAATTTTGAATTAATTAGTTTTAAAATAAATTTTTTGACCAAAGACCGAAATTGGGGATGTTACATGGAGTTTGCCGATCGGAAGGAGGTAAGCCGTTTGAATGCTTGGTTGGAGAATTACGGCAAGGATTACAGGAGCGGCTCGGGGAGGCGAGCTGTGCAAGAAGCTGTGCAGAGCCGAGCGAAAGAAGTTGGAGGAGGAGGCTGGCGAGATTAAGGCCAAGCTCGAGCAAATCACCGGCCGGTGCGGTCAGACTCGAGGTTGGCCGCCGGTGAGGAGGAGGTCGAGGAGGACCACGCCGCCTCGGGGCGAGGCCTGAGCGCTCGAGGAAGACGCTGGAGGCGGTTGACATGGAGAAAGTCGACCCCCTCCTGACGAAGATCAGCTGTGCCACGGAGAAGAAGGCAGAACTCATGGTCGTGGTGGCGGCCAACCCAGCCGGGGATGATAGTGAGGGCCTGGCCGAAGGTGAGCCTTGAACCAGCTTTTCTTCCTTCCTTGTCCTTTGTTTGGCGCCTTTCATCAAGACTAACCCCACCTGTTGATGTGGGCGTGATAGCTCCTAGGACCTTCGGATGTCATAAAATAATTCTGAGCTCCTTGACCGTGTCGTGAGAGAGTCTTGCCTGCCGACCTTGTAATGGGCGGGCCGTGGAAGTGATCGACAAGCTCGTGGCCGGTGACCAAGGCAGAGGTGGACCCCCTGCCTGGAGGAATGCTTCCGCAGAGTAAGCCTCCGCCCCTCCCAGCCGAGAGGGCATACAAGGAGGAGAAGATCGACCTCATGACCTTAGGCGGAAAGGCTGCCCGAAAGGCTCGAG